>OY728142.1:1106850646-1108124086 GCA_963277665.1 Viscum album | reverse complement strand
GTTAATGTACTAATACAAACTTCTAGGTTCAAGATGTTGGTGGAAGAAATAAGTGGAGGCTGGGGTAGGGGTTAAGTTTCTACTATGAAATAATAAGAGTTATTGAAAAGTTAATTAGTAATTAAATAGATAATAATAAGTAGTAATTCAATGATAAAGAATGGGTGTAGTATATATGCGTATACTATATTTATTATTTGTAAAAGAGTTAGAAAAATATATTTTTATAATAATAAAGATCTAAAATAATCTATATAAAAGTGTTAGACCTGTATACTTCTCTAAATTCATGATATACACTAAAAGACTAAAAATTTTACTTTGAGTGAAAAATATTTAGAAAATTATTTTTTCAATAATGTTAGAAAAAACCCATTCACTACCCTTAGAACACCTTTAGCCATAAACCTATACACCTTTTTTCTGATAATGATAAATAAAAAACACTATTTTTTTGTTTTCATAAAAACATATATACACATTTTTCTTAGGATATCATGACTATGGAATGTATCATTGAACAGAGGTATAAAAATTGATCATGAACCAAATAAACATTACATTATACATTGTACAAAACAATGAATTAATATTAAATAAATCTAATTTTTGATGATTTAAAATGTTTTTTGTTTATAAAAATTAATCTCTAACACTATATTGTAAATGTGAAGATGTTTTATGAGAAATCCAGTATTTTATTTGAGAAATTATGTTTCAGAACATTGTAGAACATCTGTGTCATATATGGAAAATGTATATATTTCACAACTTTTATCATCATCGTTCATTATTTATATGGAAAATAATTGGATAATTACCTTAGAATCAATCTAAATGACATTTTTATTTAATTTTATAGAATAAAATCACATCATAGTTTCCATAACAATCTCAATAAAAAATAAAATAGAAATAAATTAATAATAATTAAAATAATTAAATAATAAAATTAATATTAACCAGTCATAGAATCTCAATAATTATAAAATTTAATCCCCCTGAATAATATTATTTAATAAATTTCCATTATCCAAATAATCAATTGAAATAAAAATCTTATAGAATCAATTATTTTTAATTATGATGATAATAATCCAAATTATCATCCATAACATATGATAGATAATATTTTCAGAAAAATAATAAACAATTCTCCATGAAATGTTTAGTAATTGAAAATCTAGAATATAATCTTAAAAAATAGACATTCTTCTAAATCTTTCATAGGAATGTGTAAGAGTTATATTATGTATAGGTACATGTAAAAATATAATATAAAAACTCTGTCATATTAAATGTTCACTAAATATAACTTCTAAGACACTATATTTCTAAGAATACAAAATAGTAACTCTCAATTAATATATATGTGTAAATTTATAATATATTTACATATATAATATTTATTACTTTACATAATTATAAATATATAAAAATAAATTCACTTCATACTATATACATGAAATTCTTACCTGTCTAATTTTTTAATATATAAGACTTATAATATAATTTCTTAAATAAAAATTTATATTCACATAGTAAGGGTATCATATTAGTATATATGGTTCATTTACATTATGAATATTTATGAAACTTTTATATATAATATTCATTTCAGGAATAAGTATAATATATAATGGTCATGTTCTTAGCTATTGTCTAAAGGAATATGTAAAGGCCATTCCCATTATCAGAAATATTCTATACGAAACATGTCAAACAAGAATAATTATTTACATAATAAAAATAAAAATAATAAAAAGTAAAAAAAATGAGACATTATTAAAAAAAATATAATAAATTAAAATAAGAGTGGGATAAGTTAATTATCATGATACACTAATGAAAGGGTGAAGAACCATAAAAAATGAATAATATATTATCTATTTTAGAATTCATGTTCTTGAGTCCACATTTCAACATTTTTTAGTACCATGTGAGACTGATGGATATATTTATTAGATAAGAAGAATGTAAAAATACATTATAATAAAATGAATAATCTTTAATCTTAATTATAATAGAAAATTATTCAAAAATTTTTGGGATGAATAAATAACATGAAGATCTAGACAAAACTCCCTTGTATTTAAGAAGGAGATAAAAATGTAAAAGAGGGGAAACTGGATTTTTTATAAATTATATAGTAGTTATGAGAATGTAGGAAGAAAAATATATTTATAGGTTCTTTTAAAAGTTTAATATAATTTTATTTACCATAATATGATAATAAGAAACTCAAGAAATTTTTTTAGTGGTTAATACTGATTGACTGAAAATTAATTTTTTTATTATCCAAACACTTTTGGGGAAAAAGTGAGAAACCATACAACACTTCAATGACTTAAAAACAATCAACAAACTAAGATAAAAAGTTTGAGGACTAACAACTCACATCCTACATAGAAGGGCTCCTACCCATCATCATAAGCATAGAGATCATTTTCCTCCAACTCATCGCTTCATGACTAGTTGTCTCGTGCATGACTGAATGAACCTAGTACCGATGGAAAATCCATAAACTCTCAAACATCCAAATCCAAAAGCAAGGACCAGAAGAAAAACTTTGCTTTGAACCCCATCTGGAGAAACTCTATGTAAGAAAAGAAGTTGAATTTACACTCAAACCTCAAACCATAGGGCCAATGGACCACCACTAAAAGGCATAATACTCAAACAATAAACCAAACTCCATCACCTCTGTCCAAACTACACCCCAAAAATCCACAACAACTCAACCAAATTTCACACCACACATCGAATCAATCAGCGAACCAATGATCCATATCTTCAACACAATCAAAACCATATAATAAACACACTGAAATTGATCCTACAGGGAAATCCCCATGATTCCAGAAGCCAGAACATAGAATCTCTCCCCCCTCCGCGCAACACCAGGGCCAACACCGAGACTCACCTAAAGAGGTGATCGCCTGGAACTCGACGATGCCTGTCGAATTTAAAACCACACCATAGCCTTTATAAGGGCTGTTTAAGATAGATCCAACCCTCTGTAGAGACGATTCTCTAGCTGAAACCATGACAGATCTTCCGTAAGAGCCGACGAAGCCGGATCTACACCTTTAAAGATCCAAAGATCCAAGAGCTAGAGCCTCACCTGAACCATATTCAGGCTGATATGAAAGGGATACCCATCAGAAGACTCATCAACCAACCGAGGCACTCTAACACCAAGCAAAGGATGCTGACCCACACCGCTCCATGCCAAAGTAGGGGAGGGAGAAAATTGGAGGTCGAAAAACCTAGCCTGTGAGAAGTCCGAATCGCCTCCGCTCAGAGACTCCCTGAAATAAAGGATGGAAATATATATAGTGGTTAAGTAAATAATGAAAATTATCCTATAAAAACTTTATCCCATGATTTTATCCCTTTAAGACAATGATCTTGAAACATTATAGTTGATTATATTAACTTGTTACTAGAATAATATGGGATGAGATGAGGAGGTACTCTTAAGAGAAATATTATGAAGGTGAAGAAGATTTAACATAATGTTATAGATGTAACATCCTGCTACTATTTTAAGGTACCCCTAGACCTTTTTTGATCAATATTTGGATTCATATCATTTAGGGGTGCTTTGGGTGAAATTTTTATTTTTTGGAACTTTTTAGGCTATGTAGAGTTGGTGCACAGTTTTCCCATAACGCGTTCCCACCAAGGGTAAACCCTAAAACCCATATAGTGTAGGTTTACGTAGTCTACAAAAAGTTTAAAAAACTTTGTTCCCACCTAGTAGAAATTGTTCACCCCATCAAAGGGGCATAGGGTTAGGGAGCACAGTTTGAAAAACCATGAGGTCTTGCTGAGCTAACTATGAAAATGGCATTTTTTTTGAAAAATATTTTAAAAATTACCAACCCCTATTTCTTCCCCCGCTCTTCCCTAACTCAAGATTGAATGAAATACTAGGTCTTTTGAGCTCCCAAGAACCCATTTTGGATCCTCCAAACCTATTCTAATGTGGATTAAAGCTTTTAGAACGTTGATAAATTCCTATCTGGTAAGCGATATTCCCTTTTTATTTCTCTCATACTCTCTTATTCTTTCCTCCCCATGGTTTGTTAGATCATCTTTTTGATGAAGGATCTCAACTCTTTAGTTTTGGATATTGAATCTTGGTCTGATTCCTTTATCTCCATTATTGATGTTCTTCATTATACCCATTATAGGCATTGTGATACATGATATTCATGTCAAGGTTGGTGGTTTTGTAAATGTTTGACCAAATAATTTATCCTTTAATTGCTTGATGGATATAAATTTATTTTAATTAAATTATGGAAATCGAATTTTGTGTGAATTGGGACCTGCAACTAACTTGGAATAAGATTTTGAGGAAAACCCCCAATTCAAATGGAATTGAAAATTGGGGTATGTTTTGAAAATTGATGGAATTTTTAAAAAATGATGTGTGAAATTTAATTACAAACAATGAATTACATTGTTTTGATAAGAACCTATGTTTGATTTTATCTTGGGAAAATGCATGAATTGATTTAAAACCCATATTTTTGTTTTTAAATGTATATTTTCATATTGGAATTGGAAATGGAGAAATTTTATTTTTAAATAGTTTTAAAATAATTTTCCAATTATTGATTTATTATTTGATCACATGAAAGCCTAGGTTATTAATGGGTTATTTAGGACAAACAAGTTATGATGGTAATGCCCTAGAAAGAGATTGATTCTTTAAAAATCATAGTGTAACAAATCTTATCACCGATGGGATATTGGTTAGTCCTATTTTCCTAGTGTCTGAGGGATGTGTGTACACATATTACTGTGATAAGCTATATGAGTGTGTGGGGATGTCATAACTTGGAACTATTATACCTCTTAAAAGATCACCATGTTTCTTACTTGTAGCTTATTTTGATATATATATATATATATATATTCAATTTTTATAAAATTTCTTTATTTATGACTACTGATTTATATAATCTATTTTATATAAAATTTTTTCTTAATAAATTGTTTGAAATGTTTCCATCATTTAAAATGTAAAGAATGTTTTGTTTTAAATGTGTAATTGTACTTCCATTCTTATTTTATTTAAAATTAAAAGCATGATAGGGATTTTTTTATTTTTTTATCTTATTATGGAACACTTGGTGAGTCCCTAATGGGATTTTAGATCACATATTACCTTTGTTTTCATGAATTTTTAGATCTCCTCTTTCTAGGTTTGAGCAAGGGGAAGGAACCACTTAGGGATGGTTATAGTTGTTGATCTTTTATCTTGGAGTACTATGTTCTATGGGAATTGGTCTATTTTATCTTTTATTTATATTAATTTTATTATTTATGTTTTGTGCTTTATTATATATTTTTTTCTTTTGGTACTATCACCTTTGGTATTTTTCTTCAATCATGCATACTTTTTCTATTTTTCCACTATTTATGTGAAAAATAGTACCCTATTTTTATTTTATGATTCCAGGCACTAGTCACTACCCCATGGGTATTTTAAACACCCTTTGGGCTATGTTACTTCCAACTTAGGTACCAAATTACCAAGGTATTTAGGCTGGTTCATGAAAAAGTGGCATTAGAGGTGGAGAGTTAACATATTTCATTGATTTCATTATGTAGTTGAGTAATCTGGTTGGGCCATAGGAGGTAGTTGCAAGTGATTGGATGACCATATCTCACTATAATTATCCTTAAATCATCATGGTTGGTTGGGGAAATAATTCTTGATGATTAGTCCTAGTATTTTCCCTTCATTTGATCTGGATAGGTTGAAATCCATATCTTATGTCCATATCTTTTGTGATTAATTTTCCCTATTTCTATTGTTTGAGTGTTAATATGAGTAATATTATGATGTCTTAAATGTTTTATGATGATGTTTTGTACCATAATTCCTCCTAAAAGATGTGTGGATAGGATCTAGATGGAATATTCTGATGAACCATAGGGAGAAAATCCTCTTGTGGACCAAAATCTGATTGAGGTTCTTATGCATGCTATTAAAATTCTAAGATAGGCACCTGCACCTATTCCTATTCAGGATCCAACTATAAAACCTTAAAGGGAAAAATATCATAATCATGATTAGGATTTAGTTATTTATAAACCACTTGGCTTCCTTATCTCTAATTATCTTCAAGTGGATAAGGATGGGTTGATAAATATTGAGCTTCTCTTTGATTTCTTGGAAACACCCCAAGATGTTAAGGTAAATTATGCTATCTTTAATCTTGAGGGACTATGTAGGAGATGGTGGGACAAGATGATAGTGGAGAAGAATCATGATGGATTATATTGTAATGACTTTAAAGACAATTTCACCAAGAAATTATATCTAGAGTTTATAGTGTTGGCTAAGGCTATACAATTTTTCAAACTCGAGCATGATGATAGGACCATGACAGAATATATGAACCATTTCATCGATATTGTGTAGTTTTCACTTAAGATTATATTGAATGAAAATAAGAAGACTTGATCATTCATGATGGTAATTATATGTTATATCCATTCTCATGTTCTTTTATGAAGCTAAGTTCTTATACTGAGGTTCCAGATAGAGCATTAATGGTTGATCTTAACCTTTTTGGTAAGTAAGGGTTGACAGGTGTTCCTCTTTCTCCCAGTTGAAGTTATATGAGTTCCTTCAAGATAAAGAGAATTCATGATGATTCTTGTGATGGTTATCGATAGAAGGTTTCTTCTAGACCTCCAGTAGTTCCAGGAAGGGCCCCTTTGATTTTCTACATGTGTGGAAATCTTGGTCACTCAAAACAATTTTTCACTAAGGAGCCTAAGATATGTGGTTTCTACAGATTCTCTAGTCACCTGTAGAAGTTTTTTCATGTTTATTATTCTCCACATTATGCAATAGGATCTTCAATGTAAAAAATTATTATAGTGAAATCAGATGCTTCTCAAACTAAGGGTGTTCCTACAACATGAATCCAGAATGAAGTTTCAACATATAGGGGAAGAGTCTCCAGAGGAAGCAGATACATGTACATGTGTCTATGAGAGGTACCATCACTATTGAATCATATTTAGTGACTTCTTTCACTACTACAAAATAGGCCTTTAAGATCACTATAATAGGCCTTTATTATTTCTAAAAAACACTGAAAATCAGAGCGTGGTTAAAAGCCTGGAACTTTTATTAGTTATTTTTTAGTGTTGTTAAAGGTCCATTTAACAATGATTTTTTAGAACTATTAAAGGGTGAATTTGAAAATGTTTTTAGCAGTGATAATGGAAGTACTGTTAAAGGGGGTAACATTATATTATTTATATGTCCACGAGCTTGACCCCATTTATCAGCACTTCCATGACACCATTAATAGCCCTCCCTCCACCTTTATCAATGCTATTCAACCCATCACCCCTTTTATCAGTGATTTGAAAATTTACTACTTCATGTTGACCCACCTGGATTCAAACTCTACACCCCTCATTCAATGACAGAACACCTTTAGTAGTACAACATGTTATTTTTTTGTCTGTTTAATGATATTTCTATTTATTTATATATATATTTACATATATTTTTTAATTCATATATTTTTATAATTATTTTTAAATACATTTATACAATATATGTTTGTGTGTGTATGAGATATATACTTATATTTATTTAAATATATTATATATTATATTCATTTAAATATAATAGAATGTAATATAAATTTATATCTGTTTATTAATACACACATATATGTATATGTACATATAATGTAAAAAATGACTAGATATTATTTTAAATAAATATTTATAATTTTAATTTATTTACATATTTTATAATATAAATTTTTACATAAATATGTTGATATATATATTTATATGAATGATTTATTGTAACTAATTATAAGAAAATACACATATATTTAACTATAAATAAAATTACATTATAAAAAATGATAAAATTTAAAAACCATAATACCAATATGAATGTAAGACCATGGAATAAATTATATTCCCACCAAAAATGGAAACAACACATCCTTAAATGAGGCTAAAAATCCATCGAATGTTAAAAAATAAGGGTACGCTGACTAAAAAACAAGTTTTGTAGGCATTCTGAGCCTTTTTTTAGCCTAAAAAAATGTGAAATAAGTTTACCTACCTTATTTAAGAAATAAATCTCATTTCATTCTTATATTTGATATGTGGTAGAGCCAAAACAGACATTTGTATCAAAAGTTATGGTTGTTTGAAGTTCGAGTTACGTTTTCAACTTATTTTAAATATTTTAATAATTTTCTGATATTTATCTTCAAATTGATATTAAATGACTATTACTCAGTAATAATAAGAAAATTATTAATTAAAAATATTTTTTTAATTATTTTATAATCCATTTCACTAAATATCTTTTATATTAAGTGTAAATGCCTATTTGCCTTATCTAAAACATATTTTTTAAAAATATATATTATATTGGTATCAATATAAATAATTAATATATTAATATATTATTCTTAATGAAATATAATCTTTTTAAGTATACCCTCCCCAGTGCTACTAAAATATCACTAATGGGGGGGGGGGTTCTTTATTAGTGCTTCTAAAAAAGTGCTAATAAACACCCTCTTTATCAGATGTTTTTTAGCACTATTAAAGACACCCTTTAACAGTGCTAAAAAAGCACTATCAAAGACCCCCTTTGACATCACTATTTTTAGAACTGACAAAGGGGGTCTTTAATAGTGTTTTTAGCTAGAACTATTAAATCCCTAGTGCTGGATAAACCTAGTTTTGTAGTAGTTTTTGTTTGATACTGGTGGATCTCATTTGTTCACTTCAAATAATATTGTGAATTTTCTAAATCTTCTTATAGAGATTTTATCTTATGTTATGGATATTACTACACCCCACATAACAAAATAAAGAACTAGGTATTTGTTTTCCTACTTATGTTTTCTCATTATTATATATCGATATTACTTTGTATTTTTTGGTTTATAACATGAAACCTCTTAATATCACATTTTTTATGGATTAGATCATGGAGAATAAAGCCTAAATTGATTTCTATCTTTGACAGGTATCTTTTATTGTGCCTAATGGGGTGTGTCATATATTTTAAGGATAATAGGACCTAAGGAAGAGTAAAGTCAAACCTTCTTATCTAGAGTTGGGGAAATAAATGTCAGTGTTTTCTTTTTATCTGGAGTGGGAATCCTTGAGAGGTAATCTCCCTCCATTTGTTGTTGAGTTTCCTTCCCTCAGAATTATCTATTTTTCACTAATAAGGGAGGTAAAATTTTATATTGATTTAGTACCTATAACTAAACCACTATCTATTCCTTCTTACCATATAGAACCAGCCAAAATGAATGATTTAAAGACTTATTTTGATGATCTTTTATTGAAAGGATTTATATGCCCGAATGTGTCACCTTGGGGGGTTCCTTTTCTCTTTATAAATAAATCTGATGGATCACTTCAAGTTTGTGTTTATTATTGATAACCCGAACGATTTATGGTAACAAACAAGTATATGTTTCCATGGATTGATGATCTATTTGACCAATTAAAAGGGGCGAAGTAGCTCTTGAATATTTATCTTTAGTCTAGTTACCGTCATTTGAAAATAAAAGAATATGACATTTAGAGAACCACATTTCAGAATAGGTATGTACATTATGAGTAACTTATAATTCCATTGGGTCTAACCAATACTCCTATAGTCTTTATTGATTTGATGAACATGATCTTCTATGTGTATCTTAATGCTTTAATGGTGGTCTTTGTGGATGAAATCCTTGTTTATTCAACGTATGAGGAAGATCATGTGTGCCATTTGGGATTGGTTCTTGAATTTTTTAGAGATCAAAAACATTATTTCAATATATTGAAATTTTATTTTTGGATTATGGAAGTGAATTTATAGGGACATGTTGTGTCAGAACATGGTATCTTAGTTGATGAAAACAAGGTGAAAGCTATTATGACATGGGAAAAACTATGGAACTGTTAAGGGTTCATATATTCTCATTCTGGTTAGATATTATATTAATTTTATAAATTATGTCTCAATGTTGGATTCTTCTATGACTTCCCAACTTCAAAAGGGAGTAATGTTTATTTATGATGAGAAATTTCAAAGTTCTTTTATTAAAATGAAATGTCTTTTGACTACTATAGTGGTGTTGAATCATCTATAAGCTGTAAATGACTATAAGGTATTATATAATGCATCATATTTGGGTTTGGGTTGTGTTTTTATGTAGGGTGAGCATTTAGTTACATATGGATCTCGACATCTTAGACCAAATGAGAAGAATTACCTGACCCATGATGTAGAAATAATGGATATGATGCATGAACTTAAGAGTTTGTAGAATTAACTTTTTGGATAAAGGTTTACAATGTATTTATAATATAAGATCTTAAGTTATATAATCTCTCAAAAAAATTGGAATCAATTCCAGAGGTGTTGGGTGGAATACATGCAATATTTTTATTTTGATATTTCCTATACCACGAGGAAAGGGAATGTCATTGAAAATGCCTTAGCAGGAAGCTTCTGATCCAGGTCCTTCATCAGAAGAGTGGAACAGGATGGCTCATTTCTCATAGTTTTATATTGGAGTTCATAAAATAGGGGTTGGGGTTGCTCTGGACAGTGTTCCGTTGACCGATTATTTTCTCAAGATGATTTTTCAGGAATAGAATCTTGATGATGAATTTTGTAGAATTAGAGACTCTCTTTATAGTGGGGAGACCTTTACAGACTAGTCATTCTCCAAGGAGTGTCTTATTTTCTTTTGAAATTGTTCTTTTGTGCCGTTATCTATGAGAAAAAACGTGATGGGGTATTTCCATAACTCCCAATGAGAAGTGCACCCAAAAACCATGAAAGAGTTTTAGGATATGCAGAAATGATTCTGGTGGCTAGGTATGAGACAAGGAATCCCTGATTTTGTTTCACACTACTACACATTCTAGAATATAAAGGACAAGCACCAAAGACCTTCAAGTTTGCTTCAGCCATTTCTAGTTCTGAATTGGAAGTGTAATGAGATATCTATGTAATTTTTGGTTAGGTTTCTATGTACCCATAGAAAAAATAATTTAATATAAGTTGTGATTTATAGGATAAGTAAATCAACTAAATTTTTTCCAATGCATGATACAACCAATGTTGAGAAGTTTTGAAATAACTACGTGAAAGATATTTTTCATTTTTATAGAGTTCCATTTGCTATAGTCTCTAATAAAGTTCTCAATTTTACTTATTTTTTTGAGAGGTTTTCAGGAGGCACTAGGATCTCAAGTTCATTTGAGTATGGTATATCATCTACAGATGATTGGCTGGATAGAGAGAGATATATAAACACTCAAGGATATTCTAAATGATTTCATTATTGACATTGGTGGTGCTTGGTATTATCATTTGGGGTTGATTGTGTATTCTTAAAAAAATAGTTACAAGTCTATAATAATAATAGCTCCTTTTGAGGCCTTCTATGGAAAACATTGTAAATATCCATTGTGTTGGTTGGAGATCGGTGAAAGTTCCTTGGTTAGACCAAGCATGGTTCAAGATATAATAATAATGATTTATTTGATTCATTAGAGTATGTTAATGGAATAGAGATATTATAATTCCTATGCTAATCATCACTTTCGACTATTGGAATTTTCAATTAGTAATCTGGTGTACTTGAATGTTTCACCTCGTTTAGGTCATCAATGGCTTGGGAAGTAAGGTAAGATTGATAATTGTTTTTTGAGAACATTTTAGGTTTTTGGGATGGTTGGGAAGGTGGATAACCATTTGGAACTTCCTCTATTTTTGAATTTGATACAAAAGGTGTTCCACGTATTTTAGATGCGAAAGTATCTTTCTGATACATCTCATGTTCTAAGCTGTAGTGATCTTGACATCGATCTTGATTTATCTTTGAATAAACATCCAATTAGGATAGATGATTATGAAACCAAGGTACTTCATTGGAGTATGATACCTTTGGTTCGAGTTCCATGGCAGAACATTTTTGATACTCATGAGACTTGGGAGAGACATACATTGATGAGTGAGCAGTGGCCTCATCTTTTTTAACATGGAAACTTATGAACAAGATTTATAGGGATATAATGTTTATATGGAGGAGAGGTTATAACACCATTTTTATATTTTTAGGTACTTCTAGAACATATTTTTTATTAGTCTTTTCTTGGGTCTCATTTAGGGGTAATTTAGGTGAAATTTTAGATTTTTTAGAACATTCTAGGCTGTGCAGGATTGGCACACATTTTTCCAAACTATGCACCCACCTTGGGTAAAACATGAAAATTATGATAGTAAGGGATTTTGAGGATGGTGAACACTTTTAAAAACTGTGCACCCACACAGTAGAAACTGTGCATTCCATCAAAGGGGCACACAATTTGAAAAAACATACAGACTTACCCAGCTAACTATGCATATGATGTTGTTTTATTCCGAAAAATATTTTTAAAAAACATTGAAACCTTATTTCTTCCCTCTCTCATCCCTAACATAGGATTGGATGAAATCCTAGGTGTTTGGAGCTCCCAATAACCCATTTTTACTCATACAAACCTATTACAAGGTGAATCAAAGCTTAGAGAACATCGTCCGATCCCTCCCTAGTAAGAGATATTCACCCATTACTTATCTCTCACTCTATTATTCTTTACTCCATAAGATTTATTATATATTATTGTTGATGGTGAATTTAAAATATTTTGTTTTGGATCTTGAATCAAGGTTTGATTACTTGATATACATTGTTGACATTCTTTATTGATAATCTCCAATGTGGGCTTTGTGATATGTGATCTCTATGTGAAGGTAGGTGGTTCTATATAAGTTTGACCAAATAATTTAACCATTAATTTCTTGATTGATTTAAATTTATTTCAATTAAATTATAAAAACCCAATTCAGTGTGAATTGAGACTTTAAATTAATTTGGAATAATATTTTGGGGAAAACCCCCAATTCCAATGGAATTCGATATTTGGGTGTATTTTGGAAACTGATGGAATTTGTAAAAATTGATTTGAGGAAAATGGATTAATTTTTTTGATAAGAACCTGTGATAAGTTTTATCTTGTAAATACATGAATTGATTAAAAAATCACATTTTTTTTAAAATAGAAATTGGAATATTGGACTTGGAAATGGGGAAATTATATTTTTAAAAAGTTTTAAAATAATTTTCCCATTCTTGATTAATTTTTTGAGCACATTCAAGCCTGGTTAGTTAGTGGGGTTTCTAGGGAAAACATGATAGGATGGTAATGTCATAACAATTTATTGTCACTTTAAAAAATATAAAAAAAAGATAGTGTGATAGATCTTATCCCTGATGGGATGTTTATTATCCCTCTTTGACCAATTTCTAAGGTATGTATGTATACATATTTCCATGATCACCTATATGAGTGTGTGAGGATATCACAACTTGGAAATATCATACCTCTTGGAAGTTAACCATTTTGCTCACTTGTGGATTATTTTTATATATATTCCATTATTATAAAACTACTTTATTCATTCCCAGCGATTTATATAAATATTTTTATATAAAATGTTTACTTGAGGAATTTTTTGAAATGTTTCCATCATTTGAAATATAAATTATGTTTTGATTAAAATGTGGCATTGTACTGCCATGCCTATTTTATTTGAAATTTAAATAATGATTGGGATTTATTTTTTATGGAAACTTATTATAGAAGAATTTTTGAGAACATACTAGGATTTTATCTCACACCCTATATTTTCCTTCATGAATTTATAGATTTACCCCTGCCAAGTTCGAGCAAGGAGAAAAATTCAAATGGAGGTGGTAGTTGCCATTGATCTTTTGTCTTAGAGTGCTATTTACATTGAAACATAGAATATTTTATATTTTATTTATGGTACTTTGATGATGTACTATTTGGGTTTTCTTATACCCATTTGAATTCTAGTGCTGTCTTCTTTGAGAGTTTTCTCTGAGCATACTTACTTGTTTATGACTCTTCCACTATTTATGTGAAAAAATCATTACCTATTTTTCTTGTATGATTCTAGGTGCTAGTATCCAACTTGTGGGGATATGGAATACCCTTCGGGCTATATCAGTTCCATCTTAGGTATCAGAGTACCAGTGTATCTGGTCCAGTTCATGACAATAAAAAACCATATTTTCAATACAAGAATGTTGGACCTAATAAAAATAAAAATATGGAAGGTTTTTATGAGATATTCTTACAAATTTCAAGCCTTATTAAAAACTATAAAGGTACATATAAAAATAAATTTACTTTTAAACATTTAAATATTTTAAAATTTATTAAATATTTTATTTATTCTTAATAAAAAATTAATAACAATGAAGATGAAGGAGAATCCAAGGGATTATCCATGGGAAAGGATTCTTTTAAGACTTGAAAGGATATCCAAATGGAATAAAGGAAATGATATAAAAATTATTTTGAAGAAACGTTTTATCTATTGAATATTTTTTTTTATATTTTGAGAAATGTTATTGTGATTTAGAATCCTCTATATAAATAAGGGAACATTTTTTAATGGCTCATGAAGATGATGGATGTGTATCATATGAGGATGATATATAAATTGATATTGAGTTTTTTACCACAGATAGAGAATATTATTTTTATTCCATAATGTGAAATAAGGTCAAAATGTTTCTAATTTCTATTGAAATGTTAAAAGATATAAATTCAATTCACAAAGAATATCTTGATAAAAGAAAAAATACATATTGAAAAATATATCGAGGAAAAATATTTGGATAAGTGAAAAAAAGATAATGATGGAGGTGATTAAGATCATTAATGATTTTAAATATATTATATTATTTTTACATAAATATATTGAAAATATTATGATAAATTTTATTCAATATAATTATAAAATTATAGGAATTGAATTCTTTATTGAGTCCCTAGAGTATTACGGGATATGTAATATTGGTTAAAAGGGATTGAATATAATGAAATAGATTATATTCCTGAAATACATTAAAGGAAGATCCTGTTTAAGGTTAAATCAAATAAAAAAATAAATTAATGTTTCATTTGATAACCCTATTGAAAAATTTATGTTCTTATTATATCAGGATGTAATTTTTATAAAAAAATGATTATGCCTTAGCTAAAAATCCAATAAAGAGTTCAATAATTGAATTTAGAAGAATAATTTAAGCATTGGTCAAAAAAATTAGTTTTTATAATACCTAATTGAATTATATAAAATTTATCTAAAAATAAAATTTTAGTCATATTTATAGTGTATTTGGATATGAATAATATAACTACTAGAACAAGATGATTCTATCGGGTCAAAAGAGAGAGATTGTTCTAAAATGGGTAAAATAGTGAACAATGGAAAACAAAAAACAATATAATACGTAATCATGATTGTGATTTTTTTTGAAAAATAGTAAAAAGCCTATGATATTTTTTTTAAAAATAAGACACATTAATTGTGTGTATTAAAAATATAAATAAAAAATGAAATGTAAATACCTAAAAACATTTAAAAAAGTTCAGAAATCAGAAAATAAAAAAATTGTGATACTTAATGAGAGTCATATAAAACTAAAAATACATGGATTATGGACTATAATTTATCATCCAAAATTATAAGGAGTATAATTAATCTAAAAAATATTGAATTATTTGAGGAAGGATATGTTACTATTTATGTTTAATTTTCATTATTAATCAAAGGAATTTCAATGGAACAAATTAGACTCTAGTAGTTAAAAAAAATATTTTTTTTCATTAAATGGATAAAACATAATACTTTGACTACACCATGACATTGTGATAATAGAAATTATTTGATTATCAACATGAATGGAATCATTTTGAAGAGACTAAATAATGTAATTATTGTATTATGAGTGAAGAGAAACCATAGAAACCTATTCTCATTTTTAGAAACTAAGAAAAAAAAATTAAATGGGTTTTTATAGATGAGATATTGATTTTGAATATAGGACATGGTAATTATAGTAAACATATAATGCAAGTTGAAATTATAGAGGATTATAAGATATTTTTTCCATACTTGAAGAAGAATACTGAAATAATTTTCAAAAAATTTCATAAGGGGATGATGGGAATTAGGATTCATATGGGAGTTTATATTCAAAACTATAGTCCAATAGAGATTGTTCACTTTGATTTTTGTAGAATTAATAAAGAGAAGCTAAAAAATATCGATAAATATTTCATCACATTAGCTAATAATTTTACTTGAATGGAATTCATTTTGTTAATTTATCATAATTGTTTATCCTTTTTAAATTTTAAAATATTTAAGATGAATACCAATATGTGAATGGTATGTGGTTAAAAAGGAGGGAAACTAATAATGAGAGTGGGTATACTAACAAATAAGTTTCAGATTATGTCGAAAAACATGGAAAAATCTCTGAGATTAATCTTCCAAACACTCAATAATTAAACTTAGTATATGAAAAGAAGAATATTAGTCTTATTGAAATAACTATTACCACATTTACACAACATAAATTATTAAGGTAAATGTTTATAAAATCCATTAATATAGCATTGATTACTCAAAATTTGTGTTTTTTAAGGACAAATAGTGATACGAATCTATATTAAATATAGTTCCAAATGAAGAAAAATATTAAACAAGATTGATTTATTAGGAATCAATGATTAGTGATTAGAAAAAAATGTGGTGAAATTTTTGATGTTAAATTAAAAAGATGATTATTTATTAGATACTCTATATATAATTTTTTTTATTCTATAATAAAACTTAGATGATAGTCGAATGTGAAGATATGATTATGAATAAAAAGGTATATAAGTTTAAAATTTAGTCATGGATGATGATGGGGAGGATAATATTGACATTGATATATTTTTATAGTTTGTATAATCTAAAAAAATTTATAATAATGATTAAGATTTATTATATTATAGTGAATGAATAGACACCATGAAGTTTGCAAGTGTAAATAAAAAATTATGAAAGAAAATTGAATATTAAAGCATAATTTTTGTGACACAAAATGAAATTTATTATGAGTAGGTAAATATTTAAGGACAAGATATTGGGGGATTAAAATGGTGGACTCCATGGTATTCCCATTAGATAATTTTTTTATATTTTAGGGTAATGGAATATTTACTAAATACTAGTTGTAGTTTATTACCTATGAAACTATTGGAGTCCAACCAATCTACTTCTATGTTACCCTCATGATAGGTGTGTTTAGTAACCACATGATTAAAAATGAGAATATATAAGTTCCTCAATAGATAATGAATTTACTATTAGTTGGGAGTATTACCATCCAAAAACATGAAAATCAACACAAAACCAGTCCCCACCATGGAGAGGTAAATATTGTAGGACTAATAATTAGGAGACTACAATTAAATTACAAAGATACAGAAATGAGTGAATGAACTTACCCATTGAAATAATTTAAATCTATTAACACTTATCCTCAACATCACTAAAAAATCACACCCCACATGTTGTACTTATAGAGAATGAAACATTACTATTAATAATTTACCGGATAATAAGCAGTCTCTACACCATCCAGTGGTCCCAAACCGAACCAAATTTAATAGAATGTGTCCATGTAGCATAGGGGAATAAGAAAAAAATATAATCAATACCACTGAAAAACCTACTCAAATCTGAGTTCATAAGGAGAACATTTGTATTAAAGTGGCTGATACTCAATAAAAAATAGTATACCTACCCTTATTCTGCAATTCATTGATAACAAAATATAAAACATCACAAGTCATATTCGAAACCCTTCCATTAATAAAGATAATTAAAATATTATGGATCTATTTTATTTGATGTTGATCCGTAGATCCATTTTTATAGAGATACCTATATTTTTCCTGAATAATTCCATAAAAATATCACCTAGTCACACTCATGAATATTTTGGTCAATTTTTTCAACACTGGTATTAATACAATAATATTATTTTGATAAAATTATATACCTTAATTATCTGGTATATTATAAGTTGGAATATCCTTATTTTATATATTAAAAAAAATCATGTTATACTTGTATGTTATAGTGTTTGACCAAATATTTTTAACATATGAGTTAGTACCATGATACATAAGCATGATATTATAAAAATTAGAGGTTAAAAAAATTTGGTTCTAGGAGTAAGCACACTCAGATCATTCTTGTTATCCAGTATAAAAAAGAGATGATTTCCTTTTTTCACCCTCATCAACTACCATTTTAATAATCCTAGGGTGATCTATTGCATCTTGAAAATTCATAGTATGGTATGAGAACCTTGTGAAGAATACATGACACCCGATCATGTTTTAATCATAGAAGATGATATTCCCACATTCGATGATTCATATAATGTGATTTTGAAAGATATAACGGGTTCACTTTAGGATTTACTATAGGGGAGAACCACATGTGATTTATTTTCACAAGTACTATAAAATATAACCATATATTTAAATAATAATAATTGATAATAACAAATTCATTGAAATTTCATTCTAGTGATATTTATCAAACATGAACTCTATGAACTCTACGTGAATATACACATTC
This sequence comes from Viscum album, assembly GCA_963277665.1. Lineage (NCBI taxonomy): Eukaryota > Viridiplantae > Streptophyta > Magnoliopsida > Santalales > Viscaceae > Viscum > Viscum album. Next base: position 1,108,105,488 of record OY728142.1, on the reverse strand, counting down.
ATTCCTTTATATATTGTCTTTTATTATCAAGTCAAGATCATTATAAGGAACTATCCTTTTTTATTTGAGTCCCATAAGAATCATTTGAGTGTTTTTTCAATCAATAGGATAATGGTTTAGGGAAATCTAAAGACTAAAAGGATTTGAATATAAATCATAGAAAGAAGATTAACGATGAGAGCTATCCCACCCCTTAATAAGAAAACTATATCTTTAAATTTATGACGTTACCTATTATTATTCTAATGAAACAATCAAAATGGTAAACTTGAATCCTCCAAGTATCTAGTAGGGATTCAAAATAAATCATCATTTATGACCCCTTATAAAAGATAATCCACCTTTCAATAATTTGAAAACATATAGTTAAACAGATTCTAATATTGAATGCATTACATTTATCATTAATAATGGATTGGTCACTATAAAAAAAAATAAATGTTGATAACATGTAGAAAATTAAATATATAATGATTATAACCATGTATAAAATAAAAAATTTCAACTCAAAAGAATATATGTGATAAACCTTTGATAGCAAGACTTCCTTTTAGGAGTATCATGTCTCTATTATCAGTCAAATTGTTGAAGTTATTACTGAATAAATATTAAACCAAAATAAAGGTAGTTTGTGATATTGGATCACCTTAGAGGAAGACACTAATGGATTTAAAGAAACTAAACATTATTCCTATAAATTAAATCATTTACCACATATAGAAATAATGGTTATACAAAAAATTCGTAAACTAATTACAAAAAACCATAGGGTCTCCTAGGGTTGAGAATGAAAGTTGACTCTATTTTCTAATAGGATGATATCATGTATATCATGATCACAATTTAGGTACAAAAAAATTTATTATAATGATCAATAATAATATATTGAGAAATAAAAATTTCATATTATATTATTCATCATTTCAAAAAACTATAACAACCCCACATCTAGTACCCTAGGGATGATGGATTTTTTTAAATGGTAAAAATACATAGGATCGAATAGTTTAATATCGTCTTAAAAACTAGATAAATAATAGAGTTTTATTATACTTTTAAAAATAATAATAGATCATCAAAAAACATAAAACCCTTATTTTTTTACTTGTTACCCTTTTATCATATGTTTTAATTTTCACGTTTTCAAAGATAAAATAAAAAAAATAAAAAATGGTGATCTCAAACTCTTAGTAAGGGGTATAATACAATAGAAGCAATTATATTTAAGATATTATGACATGAATTAATATACTAACTTTTTTATTATCAAATGAATCTAAAAGAATAAATAAAATCATTGTAAACATTACAATAATGAAATTTCTAGATAACAATAACTAATCATATAGTGATGTGAATGTATAATGCTAAATAACTTAAATATGATTTCAAGGTATTTTTCCTAGGAATCATACATAAATGGTAAGGATTCTTCCATTAACCTATCTTAATAGTGTCATGAGACCTAGCAATGTACTGAGGGGATACATAATTCTGATTCACACCCATCATAAAATAATCCAATTAATTCCATCACCCATAAATAGATTACATGTATTAATGTTTAAGGAAATAACATCATATATAATTTTCACAATTTATGAATGTGGCATATCTTATAAGATTTCCCCATATAGAGAAATGAATTAAATTTTATGAAATTATTTTCCCCCAATATAAAAATATAGAATCATATTTGAATTTTACAAGGTATGAGACCAATTAAATGATATATAAATCCATTTTAATTGTTTTGTATCATATAGATCATCTAGGAATATACCTTGGGAGTTTCAAACAAGGTACAAAACACACCCAATTTTCACGCATAAGGTGACGATCATATGACAACCCATATCTTTATTACACATTAATTCACGATTTATTAAATAATGTTTTAATAAATACAAACCGTAATATTGAAATGCCTAGTGTCTTTAGGAGAATAAGTATATGACATAACATCATAAAATAAGAACAAAAGTATTTTATTAAAAATTTCCTTAACATGCTGTTAAATTTATAAAACTCTTATAAAAATACATTAGATAACCTGGGGGAATAAACAATAAAGGGGTGAGATATAAATCATAGTAAGGGAATAAGTAGTAATGGAATAGTGTACAACAATACATGTTATCCATGAGGTATAAAAATATAATATAATAGGTGGGAATAATAATCATGAAGAATGATGCATTGCATATTATGATAGCATAAAGGAGACATGAGAATGTGGAAAAAATATAAAACATGACATCAAAAGCATAAGTCAATGTTAACCACCATGAAATCATAAATTTATTTTCTATGAATAACCTCAAGTTCACCATATGTGGAATCACATGAGACTAAAGTATTACCCAATTAATTGGAGTGATCTATAGGTTCACCCATTCATAATCATATAATTTATATGCATATGTGTTCCACATGGATCATATTACATATGAATTTATTTCATCTATATTTACTCTAAGATTTAGGAGTGTGGGTTAAATATATGGATTTACCCAATCAATGATTTATTTGTACATATAGGTGAATACCTCTAAGTCAAAATGGATATAAGATTTCCCTTCACCATAGATTGGAATGAAAAATTACAGAGAAATTTCAGAAGAATAATGGTAGTTATTAAAAATTCATTAAATGGTTTAATGAGATAGAAATGGGTGTCTCATAAATTTTACATCAGAATAACATTATGATGTTTGTTTAGAAACATATCCCAACATTAAAAATTAGAATTAAAAAGTAATAAAATAAATTAGATTCATGAATAAAGACTTGAAGGAGAGGATCACGTACCTTGAGAAGGTGTATCAAAAAACCTAAGAGGATCTTATTGAGAGAATGTGAGAAACTTGGGAGGTACCTAGAGTAGGAAGGGTAGATATATTTTTTTCAAGGGTTTTTAATGAAGATAAATAGGATATTGGTGTGTTTATATTAGAAAATTGTGGGGAGTTTCTTATCATTTCCTAAATTTAGGATTTGGACTCTATTAAACAATGTGATAAAAATTAAAAAAATATCATGGTTATTCCCCATGGGTTATTCCAAATTGAATTTTATTTCATTATTTTATAATTCCAAGAAACTTACTCAAAAAATATTACCCTTAGTGATGTGGATGTGGGTCATGTTTATAATGAATTGATTTTAAAACCACAATATATAATACAGGTTTTGTAGGATTCATAAATTATTTATAAAAAATAATAAAAAAACTTCAAAAACACATTAAATTAAATGGTAAATATAGATTTGGTGATGGGTAATTTTTATGCAAATATTACATCACTTTTTGGTCATTATGATGTCATAATGCATACCGTATATTTATATCATACTTAAATTCTATCTGGAAATTCAACTTCTCAGAAAATTATAAAAAATTTATGGTCTAAAAAGTTAATATTTTTGAATAAAAAAATATATTTTATCAAAAAATATATATCATTATGAAAATTTATATTTTAAAATAAAAATACCAATTAATAGAAAAAATATTGGGTTTTTAAAAATAAAAGTTTTCTCACACATATAAAAATTTCTTTTGACTTCATAAAAATTAAATTATCAATATTAATTAATAAATTTTATTTAATAATATCATTTTTTAAAAATATATTTCATTTTTAAAATTTAGGAATTCTTAAAAAGGAATTCCTTAATTGATATTTCTTTCTACACAAAAAATATGATTTGAGTTTTGTCCTTTTAAAATCTAATTTTTAGAAAACTCATCATTGAATAACTTATAAATTAAGGACAATGAGGATTAAATATAATCATTATTTCATAGAAAATAAAATATAAAAATTTATACTATTAGGGTCGAGATAAATAGATCTTTATTACACAAGAAAATTACCTTAGGGTATGATGTGCCAAAATTTATTTTCTTGGGGTGGTTCAGTGAACATGGTTTGGTACGTGATCTGTATTATCTTTAACATATCCCTTAACTGTTTCTCTCATGCTTTAGTTATTGAATCTTGACATGATCTTAGTCAAGGGAAAATCCAATAGATTCTTTCTCCCTCAGATGCTTGGATAAATGGGCTTCATAGGGTATAATATTAATGGTTGAGGCTATCATATCCATCGTCTGTATCAATTAGATTTTTCATAAACCATAATATATACTAATAAAAAGATCCCTATTCAATGGCTATATTATCAACAATTATGATTCTTAATGGTCTATTAAATTTGATAGTATATAATATCCCCAAAAACTAAATAAATAAATATGTTTTCTCTAACCATTACACATAATGGGGAATTTAGTTTAATCAAAAATGGAATTTTATTTTTAAATGTTAGATTTGTTACATTATTCCACCCTTGATAAATTTCACTCTCAAAATTGTCATTTCATATACTATTATAAATTAGGGTACTTATGTTTCATCACCTCTTCTGGTTTCCATGTTGGTTCTCAATCTTGTGGTTCCACAATAACACTTTGAACATGTGAGTATTCTTGTTTCATAGAACTTCATATTTATGATTAAATATCATCACTATTTTCTTCTCATATAAGGGATAATTATCCAATGACACCACCGCTAGATTCAACACATGTGAGGTGTCTATTATGTATTCTATGAAGAGGGATACATGCAACAGGTCATATACTTGAGATACATTAGGTGGGAGTTCTAGTCGATAATCCACCACTCTGATGAAATAAATGATCTAAAAGGGTCCGATGTATATTGGACTATGTTTTCATTCTCCCAAATCCCCATGAATTTCTTCCCTTATATTATATAAAGTAACAATTTATCACCAAAGTTGAAATCCATGTCGTATTTATGATTGTATACAAAGCATTTTTATAAACTTTTTTCATATTTTAGATAACTCTAAATGGTTGGGAACTTTTCTATCATATATAGGATAATATCAAGTCCCATCAGCTTAAAATCTCCAAATTTATCCCAACATGATGAAGTCCGACACCTCTTCCCATATAGAGTCTCCAAAGGCACCATTTGATAACTCTAATAGAAACTATTGTTATATAATAAATCCAATGGGGAATTGTTGATACCAATATCCCTAGAAATACATTGAACACAATCTAAACATATCTTCTTGAGTTTTAATGGTCCTTTCATACTGACCATTCATATAAGGGTGTTAAGAAATACTAAAGTTTAGTTATGTATTCATTTTTTTGAAGGCTTGTATAAATCATCATGGTAAACCTCATATCTCCATCAGATACGATATAGATTATCACTCATTCAGTCTTACCACTTATCTTATACATATCGTAGAGAGTTATTGAAGATATAATTCTTACATGATAGAAATGAAAAGTGATGACTTTATAAGGTGATCAACTATGACCCAGATGGAATTATTATCTTTAGGTGTCCTAGGGAGTCCAATAATTAAATACATAGTTATATTTTCCAATTTTCATATAGGTATGATAAATTTTTTCATCATACCCTTAGACTTATTTCATTAATCCCTAACATGCTGGCATACCAAGAATCAAAATACAAACTCTGTGATATCTCTCTTTATTTTATCACACTAGAATTATTTTTTCAAATTTATATACATGATAGTGATTTATAGATTAATAGAGAAGTATGATCTTTTAAGATCATACAAAATTTATATCTTATGTTTTAGATTTGATGATACACATATCTTGGATCAAAACCTTATAAATCTGTCTTCAACAAAAGTGAACTCTAGAATAACAAACACCTTCTTCTGTAAAAACTTATCTTTCTTCAGAGCCTACTTGATTATATTAATGATATATGGATGAGTAGTTATTTGAGAAATGTAGGATGGAGATACTTTTATTATTTCCATATCCATACCTTCCATGTCTAAGTATATTTTATCACTTTCAATCCTCATAATGTATAAAATTGTGGGATCCTCTATACTTAGAGCATCTTAAACTTTATTTTATTTCCCATGATGGTATTGGATTGAACAATATTAATCCATGATCATATCTAACCACCTATATTGTCTCATATTAATCTCATTTTATGTGAAAATATACATGAGGCTTTTATGGTCCAAATATATCACACATCTCATCATAGAGATAATGGAAAAATATTTTTAATGTAAAGATCACTGTATCTAATTCTAAATAATGAGTTGGGTAGTTATTCTCATGGATATATAGTTGATTAGAGGAAAACATTATCAATTTTTCCTTTTTCAGGAGCACAAAACCCAATAAGTTTTTATATTCATCACTATAGATCAGAATCCTTCCCTACTAGTGGTTAATATGAGAACATGTGAAGCGATTATCATCTTCTTTATCTCTTTAAAACATTTATCATATTATTCATTCTTAAAAAAACATGTCTCTCTTCTGAATTATCTTGGTTAGTGGGCATGAAAATCATAAGTAGTCACTCACAAATCAATGAAAGTAACCATGTAAACCAATGGAACTAAGGATATCCATTATATATTCTAGTCTAGGCCATCCTTTAATTATCTCTATTTTTAAAATATCCACATATATATCTTTGGTGGTGATTAAATGACCCAATAAAGTTACTTAATCTAATAAAAACACACATTTACCATGCATTTCATACTTATTTTATTTCCACAAGGTCTTCAATATAGTATACTGATTCTCATTATATTACTATTTCATTTTGGATTAGATAATAATATATTTAATAAATACTAACACAAATATGTCAAGGAAATCACTAAAGACTATATTGATCAAATAAATTAATATCTCTAGAGAATTAGTGAGTTTAAATGTAATTAAAATAAACTCATAGTGCCTATACCTTGTAATAATAGAAATATTGTAATATACTTATTCTTCCCCTATAGATGATAATATCCTGATCAATGATCTATCTTAGATAAATACTATGCTCTACATATCTGATTGAATAGATCATTAATCTTTTGAAGAGTATACTAATTCATTATCATGATCTTGTTGATCTCATGATAATCAATTAAGTGCCACATTAATCCATCATTCTGCTTAATCAAGAGGACAGGTTCCCACATTGAAGCACTCAGACATATAATCCCTTTATCCCTATTTAGTTCCTCAATTTCAAAATAACTAGTATTTATGGTGTCTTGGATATTGGGAAATATCCATATATAATATTTATTGAAAATTCAACCTCTCATCTAGGAGGAAGACCAAACGATTCTTTTGGAGACACATAAATATATTCCTACATAATGGAAATGTCTTCAATAATTAAATTTCAATTGGTTTAAATAATTTTAGAAAGACATGCTTTGTTATAAATAAATAACATTGACACCTGATATGTTGGTACTAAAGAATATTACTCCCCCTAATTTCACTTGTAAAGAATCATAGGGTGATTTGGAATACAATGTGTGATTTCCTTTTCTAGTAAATTTATATTGGATCTATATATAGAAAGCTGATGTATTCTCGAAATATAATCAAATTAAACTAAATGTAGAATAAAAAGGTTCACTGGGAAGTTCATCCTACATATGTAGACATGGGAGGATTTATATACTTGGTATTTAATAATTCTAATATTTTATATTTTCAATGAAAACTATACTTCTATGATTTTATATGGTATATGAATAGTTATACTAAACATGTGAGATAGGTTAGAAAGTGTAAAACCAGAATAAAAAAGAACTTTCACTACTATAGAATAAATATATAGCTTACATAACACTAAATAATTATTGGAATCCATCTATATGGTTGTTATGGCATATCATTATCCTTGCTTCCTTTGATATTGTTGGTGTTTATTATCTACGACAACCTTTAGGTTAGGTAAATGGTTCATGTAGTTTCCTTGTTCCATGTATTTGAAACATTGGATGATAGGATGTGGCTTGACTAGATCATTACTATCTTGCAAAAAATTGTTGGGTTTATCTCATCAACTATCGATAGTTAAGTTCCCTTTTTTTAAACACTAAAAGAATTTCCCCACCCCCTTCAAGAAATTTTCAGGATTCTTCTTGTCACATATTTAACAAGTGGGATGATATAATTTCTTTCCACCATTAGATTTATCAATCGCACCCTAAAAATTAAAATAAAATTTAATCTTTTCATCCTTATGAGACCCATGAGATTCCCTGATCTCTATTTTGACTTTAAGGGAATATCATACAATTTCATCTTAATTGTGAAAATCCTGAATGTCCAAGTATTTTCATAGACTCAGCTCTTGTATATCAAATAATTAGTTAACATTGAATTCGGGGCTAACAATAATTACAGAGTCATATCATTCAATTCTTGTGATGTTTTACTTATACACCCATATATATTCTTTATCCTTTTGCGTGAGGACAAGGAACTCCCCCATTATTTTAAATAGGAGTTTGGGAGGAAAAAATTATCATTTTTTTCCAAAATTCCATCAACTCTATAGCTCTGATATCCTAATTATGATTCATATTCTTGAAAAAATTATACCATTTAATTTCTTCTCTTTACATATGATAGACAACCAGTATGACCTTCTCTTTCTCAGATCATTGAATAATATAAACGATCATTTTCAATTGAGCTAATACATTGTTCAACAATTAAGGAATTGGAAGATCCATTGAAAGAATGGGTCCTCTGGAAGATTAAGGTATCAATTGAAACATTATCAATGTTATGGCGATTTATCAATTCTTATTGATTTATGTTTCAGTTCAAAATAGAAGTTAGTTAAGAATCTATAGTCACATAATTCATGATTCCTACTACCATCAGGTTTGGTATCTCATTTTTCAGGTCATCACATTTCCCATAAATTGATTTTTGAACCAGTTACTTTATTTTAAGGCCATTTACTTGAATAATGGGAAAATAGGTATGATAATTTTTTAATTAATAAACACATAGAAGGAAAACTTTGAATGTTAAAGGTATACATCATAAATTCAATATGTTATATAACATATGAATTTTTAGGCATCATTCTATGTTATACATGATCTATTTCCCAACATATCATCATATATGAATATTTTGGTCCCTTAATAATAGTTCATAATGATCATTTAAATCTACCATAGAATATACCCATGTTGTTTAAAACTAGGTTTGTGGAAAGTCTCATTGTCGTGCACCAATTCTTGATTGAGTGTAGCTCAATATCGTTTTTAAGTGATGTTAGCCCTAGGTATATCTATACTGGAGCCACATCCACTTATAGTATCAAAAAAATATATTTATTTCCTATAAAAAACATAATATATATTTTTTCAATACTTAGGGATGTTTTTATATGTTTATTAGTATCCCTAAGGTTTTCTCTATAGTTTTCAAATCCTAATCCCCAAAAAACTAGACATTCCTTTGATACTAACTATAGAAAACCATATCTTTATGACACATTAATTCATAATTTATTACATAATTTTTCACTTAATAAATCATAGAATATCTAGAGACCTAGTGTCTTTGGGATATTATATACATAACATATCATTATAAAAATGGGATATAATGAATTTATTGAAAACTTCCTTAACAAAATCCTAAATTTAAACCGATCTTATAAAACACCTAGAGATAACCTGTGGAAATATATAGAAAAGGGGTGAGTTATAAATTCTAGTAAGTGATAAAAATATAATTAAATAGGATAAAATAATACATTTGTGAAAAGAGTCATAAAAATTTAACCTAAGTGGTGAGAATAATATTCATGAATAATGAGGGATGGTATATCATGATAGCATAAAGTCAACATTGGAATATTGGAATACCATAAAACATGGTATAATTAGATAAAATCATGGTTAACCACCAAGAAATTATCATAAAGTATTCATATGATAAACCCTTATTCACTATATCTGGAATCTCATGAGATTGAAGCACTACCCAATGCATTGGTGCAATATCTGGGCCTACCCATTCATAATAATATCATGTACATGCTTAAATTTTGCACATGGATCATATAAAATAATAATATATTTAATATATATTAACCACATTATTGAGGAGTGTGGGTTAAATAAATGTAAGTAACCAATAAAATACCTACAGGTAGATATATTTGAATACCCTTTAGTGGAAATGGTTATGATAATTTACGTCAGAATCATTTATCATGAAAAATAAAAGTAAAATGTCGACATTATAATGACAATACTAAATGATTGAAAAAATGGTTTAATGAGAGTGAAAGATGTATCTCATAATTTATAAATATGGAAAGTATGAGTCATGGGGGAAAAATATCCCAAAATTGTTAATTATAAATCATAAGGCATAAAATAATGATAGTTCTTGAATAATAAGGGGATGAGAGGATCCATTACCTTTTGAGGTGTTACCAAAAGTGTGTGAGGAGCTTCTTGAGACCATGGGGGAACCTTGGGAGGGATATAAAGAGGTGAGGGAAGTGTAATGACTTTATAAAATGTTTTTTTTATCAAAGATGAATTTGATCTTTGTATGGTTTATATAGGAAAAGAGAGGGAAGGTCCTTATTATTTCCTAAACTTGGGTTTTGGACCCTACATAATAATGTAATCAAAACCACACACTACTGAAAAAATACCCTATACAAACGGTTTGGAACCATTGGTATAGGCCTCCAAACCATTGGTATAGACTATTCCAACGGTTTGGAGAACTGTGGCCAAGTAAGCTGTGAGGATAGGTCTATAACAACGATTTTCACTAAACCATTGGTATATACCTATGCCAGTGGTTTTCAAAACCGTTGGTATAAGTAATATGAAAAATCTATACCAACGGTTCCTAAAACCGTTGGTATATGTATTTAAAAAAGAATCATTCAGTGGGTTTTGATCCCAGTACCTGCAGTTTATTATTGAACGACCTAACCACTAACCTAACTTGACTTTTTGTGAACATAATTTCATAAATATATATATGTATTATCATAATTATTTTAAATTTTGATTTATTTAACGTTCTCGGTAAGAAGATTCCATAAAAAATACATGTAACTATACCAACGGTTCTCAAAAGCATTGGTATATACCTATACCAATGGTTTTGAGAACCGTTGGTACATGTTATTTGATTTTGTGACCTATACCAACAGTTTTGGAAAAACCGTTGGTATAGGTACATATAAGTGCCCTATACCAATGGTTTTGGACAAACCATTGGTATGGGTCCAAATTAGTGGCCTATACCAATGGTTTTCCCAAAACTGTTGGTATAGATCATACTTCCAGTAGTGATAGTCCTTCTAGGGGTTTTTCCCATGGTTTCTAAAAAAGAGGAGGGGTTTTAATTTTTTTATAAGTAAATTATCCTAAATCATTAAAATATTACCCTTGGTGATGTGTAAGTGAGTAATGTTTACAAAAAAAAAAAGATTTTAAAACCATAAAATATCATATAGGTTTTAGAGGATTTGTAAAGGCTTCATAAAATTTATCAAATAAAATAAAAAAACTTATTTTAAATGTAAAATTTATATTTGGATGTGGATACATTTTATTGAATATATTACATCACTTTTTGGGCATTATCATGTATTAATACCTACCATATATTTACAACATATTTAATATTTACCTGAAAATTTGACCATCTCTGAAAATTATGAAAAATTAATGGTTGGATAATTTAAACATGATGAATCCAAAAATAATATTTCTTTTATCCCAAAAAATATTTAAATGTTAGAATTAATATTTTAAATTCAAAATCCCTATTTATTGAAAAATACTGGGATTTTTTATTATAATTTCTTTTGGACCATTATAAAAATTAATTTTGACTTCGTAAAATTATATAATCATATATACATAATATATATTATTTAATAATAATATTTTATTAAAATATAATTTATTTTGAAAATTCATGAATTATTTAACAGGATTTCTTAATTGAAATAGCTTACCTCAAAAAAATACATTTCAAGTTTTGTCGTATTTAAATATAATATTTATCAAACTCTTTATTTAAATATTTATAAAGAAAAAATATATATATATAATAAACATAATTTTTATTTCATAGAAAATAATATATTAATATGCAAGATGTTATGGTCACAATACATATAACTTTATTACACCGATAGATTCCCTAAGTGTATGATGTTTGATAATGATATTTCCATAGAGTGGTTTAGTGAACATTTGTCAGGATATGATCTAGATCAACTTGAACTTATCCTTATAAATAGTTTTTCTGAATCTTTAGTTGTTTAATATCATCTTGGGATTAGTGAAGGGTAAATTTGAGAGATTATATTTCCATTTGAATCTTTAAAAAATGGACTTCCTAGGCTATAATCTTACTAGTCGAGTCCATCGCTTCCTTAGTCTGTTTCAATTAGATTTATCACAACCCTTAATGTGTACTAATCAAAAGTTCAAAGTTCAATATCTATATTATCATTAGTTATGATTAATAATTGTTTTTTAAAATTTATAAGATATAATATTTCCAAAAACCAAATATTTCCATGTTTTTTATATAACCATAATACATAATAGGTAATTTAGTTGCATCAAAAAGAGAATTTTATCTAAAAACGTTTTTGTCGTTACAAATCGAGTCAAAGAATAATGCACCATTTTTGGGGTTATTACCCTAAGAAAAAATAGTTCTAGAACAATACAAAAAATTTAGTATCTATATAGGTATTCCATTTATTAAAAAACTATAAACATATTACATCAAAAAATATTAGGATGGTTTTATAGTTACAGGACAGTTCGAGTAGTAAAACAACTTAGATAAAGGATATAATGAAGGAAAATATGTAATATATCATTTAGAAGAATTCAAATAGATGGTAATAAAATGTAATTAAAAGTATTTCTGTATATGAAAAATAATTTTAAAGGGTAATATATCAATGTATATTTAATTTATAATTAAATGGGAAGATTAGGGAAACCCATAACTCTCTGGAGATTCTTAGCTTATATACAAACATTCAGACCAACAAAACAATTCACGAATGATGAGAGGGAAATAGAAGAGACCACCGGGGAGTATATGATGATAGAAATTATAATTTTATATGGGATTATATATAGAGTGGGTGGGTATTTATACCTGATGAGGGGTGGTTTTAAGGGTTTAAAAAATGATTATTTTTCATTAAGGCTAATAAATTTTTAGGTGGCATTAATTACAACATTTTTATTGACAATAAATTCTTGTCAAGGATGGTTATGGTATTCCAATACATTAATCAAACATTAAATTTTATGTTGTTTATAAAATATATTTTTATCAATAATAATGATTAATAAATTTTAAAATTTCATGGGAATTACTGTTTTTCCATTAAAATGAACTTCAATATTTTTCTTATAAAATTTTAATTCTACAATTTTTTAATTTTCTTGTGTATTATAAGATAATATATAAATATTTTCTATTTAGATAATTAAATTTGAATAAAAATTTTTATGGGGGATAAGTGACCATGAAGTCAACATTGATTTGGATTCAAATAGATGGGTCCCACCATATAAATTTAGTATTAACAGTTTTTTACCTTATTGGTTTGTCTTGTAATTATACAAGAGTTTAAATGTCTTTATTTGGATCATTTAATGCCACTATAAGATTTTATGGTTAAAATATATCATAGTAAAAAAGTGAGTGTAAAGATAATGCATCATGATTCAAGGAATCTTCTTGGATGAAAATGTTACACCCCAAGAAATTAAAAAAATATTAATTTTATAATAAATTTAATTTCATTAATAGCTTGCAATGAACAAAACTTTGGGTTTAAACAAAACATGATTCTCTATTAAAATATTATTTAAACATAAACATTATAACATAACTGTTAAGTTGGTAGGTATGAGGGAGAGTAAATAAATCATCAAAAACAAATGGATAATGTAACACCCAGAAATTCTAAAAGAATGGATTTTAATTTAATAGAATATATTACACACAACACTGATTTTTTCTTGAGTAACATGCAACAATGATTTTCTTTGATATATTGTGTTATACATAAGACCGAGTTTTACCTAAAAACAATATAATAATCATATTTTTATTTAATATTAATTTAATAACTTTGCCATTGGAAAAGAGTGTTTTAATATAATTAACTAACTTATGAAAATATATAGTCTACACATGTTTATTACTTAACTAATAATATAATAAAAATCATTTAAGAGAAAAATAAACGTTTTTCGAAAAAATATATATATTCTAATAGACGGTGATTAACTCTTTGTGAAAATAGAATAAAATTATTTTTTACCACATTTTGAATATTTATTTTAAAAAATAAACTTCAATTTTTAAATGATAACAATAAAATTATATTAGGGTTTTTTTGGATTTTTATGTGAAGTTCAATTTTTGATGAATTGTGAAAAATATTGAATTTTATTTAAAAAAAAACTTTTTGTTTAAATAATTTATAATGGAAAATTATTTCAAATATATATTTATTAATCTGATTTAGGTCATTCTAATAATTTTTGTATTGAATTTAGTTATAAAAACTTTATAATCTTTTGAACTTTTTCTCATTAAAAACCCTCTTTCGGATCGCGTCTACCGAAATATTATTAAATTAAAATTTTCCACTTCTATAAATTGATTTATGAAAAATTTATTCCATAAAATTAATCAGAATAATTTATAATTTCAATAAGTTCAACATAATTTTTGACTAAAATGAATAGTGGAAATAGTAAAAATTAATTATCACGGTTAAGGTAAAATGGGATTATCAGGGGGTTAAACTAAAAAGATAAGGTTTAAATTGACATATTTTTTTAAAAACCTATTGAATTTCCATATTTATAACGTTATGAAGTTTTGGTCAATTTTATTTTTTTTATGATACTTTTCAAGGAATGTGACCTATATAATAAGTTATGTATAGAAAAGGACAAAAAAAGAACCTTCCTTGCTTTTAACATCTATAAATATTTGGGATATAGAAAAAACAATATATTTTTGATTTTAATTATAATTGTGAAATATAAATATGGTTTTTTTATAATGATAATTTATTTTAATTTTTTGGTGATGAAATAATTATTTTTAATTCTCAAGAAACACCAAAAGAGTAATTGTATAGTTAATAATAAAATAAAATAAATGATAATGAAAATAAAAAAAGTGAATTAAATTTAATGAAGTACTGTGTTACATTAATTTTTTGATGAATATTTCTTGTTAAAAATATGTGAATATAATATATTTTAGTTCCATCATTGTATTTTTTTTTAAAAATTAAAATTAAATAATTAATGTCAAAATTGACATTAATGGTATTTTATTATAAATGATATTTTATTAAATTATTTAAAATTACTAAAAAAATATAATATATGAATTGATCTTTAAATATCAATAAATACCAACTATAGTCCATTTATCGACCAATGTTTCATTTATAATGAACTTGTTGACCCTTAAATAGTAAAAACCTTGTTATAATGGTTAATGTTAAAGTAATGTTTTTTTCACATTACATATACTTATGTTAAAATTAGTTTTCCACACAAAAAATATTTATATTTTATAAATTAGTTATTATATTTAGAATAAAAATTTACAAATTATCTAATAAGTACCATTTTATTTTATGTTTAAATTATAAATTACCTAGGTTAAAAATACTAGTAACTATAGTGAAAAACCAAAATGGTAAAAGTAAGGAAACATAGATGTTAAGGAACAAAATGTTTAAAATATGTGATTATTTCTGTTTTGGAGGTGTGGATAAACCATATAATCTATATAAACCTTTAATTATTAATTTCAGATCCACCTTTGATAGGATATACCTCCCAATAGTGAATACTTTTGGGTATTTACAAAAAAATTCCCTCCTCCACAACTATAAAATATAACTCACTCCCCTCACTTCTTCACACCTATGAAGAAATTTGGATTGACAAAACCCTACTAAAATCACTTCAAAAATTACCTCCTCCAGTCATTGGATCCTTAGTTTGGGATGAAATCCAACCTATTAAGGCTTTAGTGCAAACCAATAGAGGATACCCAAAGAAGAGGTAATGTTCTTCAATAAGGATTTTTATTTTATTTCTTCCTCCACCTCCTTAAATTATTTTTAGAATATGATGTTATAATGAAATAAGTTTCTTACATGTAATGATATGTTATTATTTTAATTTAATTACCTACCACTATCTACACTTCCATCAAATGGGTTAGGAAATCCTTATTCACGTGTATAGCGAACTACCGCCTCATGAACTGATATCGATTGTTTTTACATTACCACCTCGGAAGGTTAGGTATTATGATAAATATGAAGTATATTTATAATATGTAAAACATTATTATAACTATAGAGTAATTATATCATATTAAAATTTTAAATTCCATTCTGTATGAGATACGATAGTGTCGCTCGTGTTTATGGTTGACAACCGCCTCACGAAGAAATATTATTCATCTTTTAGTAACCCTTTACATTAAAGATGATAAAGATATAATTAATGATTATATGTGATTAAAATGACATAATTATGATATTAATAGAATATTTATCATTATATAAAGTTAATATATATCATTTTATTTATTAATCTTTCACTAAATGAAATATGATAACATCGTTCATGTACATTTGGACTACCGCCTTCATGAAAAGATATGAATCTGTTCTCATAACCACACTAAATTGATGGTATATATAAGTATATTTAAAGAAATAATATTTTATTTATGATATTATGATCATTATATAATGATATGATATCACTTACCTACTTTATATAATGATTATTGAAAAATAGAAATGTTACTCATGCGTACATACAATCTACCGTCTCTATGATCATAACAAACTTTATTTTTTATGACCATATTTCCTGGTTTGTTTCAAAATTAAAATTGATGTATAAATTTTATAATAATTTAATTATTATTATTCTTTATATGATAATACTACATAATATGTGCAAGAACTAGATCTTTTTTGATGAAACACACATGAGAAAACAAGACAATTAACACCCGAAACAATGAATATAATGAAATATTATTAAGGAAATAGTGATAAGGTGATATAAAAGGATCATATATAAAATTATAAATTTTAATATGGTTCTATTATAAGTTAATAAATTTTTTAAAACCACCATACATGAGGTTAAAAGACATACAACTAAAAGGAATACTGAGGTAAGAGATTTCATCTCAATTTACATTCCATTGATACTTATTATTATTTTTCATGAATTCACTTTTATTTGGCATATATAAAACAACTTTGAAATTTAATATCATGAACAATTTATTATTCATGATATTTTATGCTTCAATTTGAATTTTTTGATCTAAGTATATTTTACTTGAAAATTACCAAGTGGTAAATGTTATTGTGCATCCTCACTTTCTTTTTTGATTGTTAACTTTATCTTGAAAAAATAAAATTCTTTTAATCATTTTTATTTGATATTATATTTATATTTAATATAAATATTCTTGTGTTATAGATATGGTTATTTCCTAAACTTTACACCATTTTTACTTATTGTTTTATCTTTTTTGATGTTATTTGACTAATTGGGGAATTATTGATAAATTTGCATCCTTTACTCAATATAGATAATTTATGATAACAAACATTATTTATGAGTTAAATAGATTATTTAATACATTAGGAATGATTTTTAAATGGATAAAATGGGTGAGTAATGGTTATAGATACCCCCACCATGCAACAATCATATCATGAGACAAATCAGTTGGCCAAATCAAATGGGTTTTTACCCAATATATTTTAAACAGTCTTATGAATGGTCTTGATAGTAAGGGTATCATGTGTCTAGGAAAAATGGTTTTTGATAATTAATAATTTACTTCATTCATAATTCATTTATTATTATCCATGATATTTTCATAATGATATCATCTCTCGATGAATTTCATTATAATTTTATTGATTAAATTGAATGTGTTTTTAGTTATTAACACATCCTTATTGATTTTTCCTAATCTAGTCATTTAAATAGAATGAACGTTCAATTATTTAAATTTATATATTTATTATACTTATTGATTCATGATAGATTTTATTTCACTTATCCCTCACTGAGAATTTGATCTTACCCTTATTTTTTTCCTTTCCCCGTGTTATGAAGATGAATCCTTTAAATGGGTTGCAAGGATGATGTGAATTTTGTTTTGTAATGTTTTATTTTGTATTACTAATTTAAAATGGGTATCAATTATGTAACTAGTTCTTAAAAACTAATAAATTTATTAGTCATTAAGGATTTGACTCATTGTATATAATCTAATGTAATAAATTATACACCGACTCTAGGCTATTGGGGTCAGGGTTTCTATAGTTGGTATAAGAGGAAGTTTAGTTGAATCCTTAGGAACTAGATTTAGGATGAAAAAGAGTAGGGAACACAAGCTATGATATAATTTGAGGATAATGTATAAGAACATACTAAAGCTTTGGCAATGAATATATTATGTGATTTTTCCTATAAATACATCTATATCAGGATTCTACAAGTGGATGTGGTTCTAGAACAAAGGATCCTAGGGGTAATAACTCAGAAAAGGGCACATTAATATGGACTCGATCATTACTTGGTACATGAAAAAATTCCTTACTATTCACCTAGTTTAAAACTATCATCATATATGCTTATGAAAATTCATATTTTCATTACAACACATTATAAAGGATTTAAAAATATAAATATTTCCAAAGAAACCATATTTATGATTATGATATTTGATACACATAAATTTTTCAATTTTTGTAAATTATTTCTCATGTTTTTGGATTATTCATTATGTTTCAAAAATATATGATCCAATATTGCATATAAAATCATTTAAAAATATAACCTTGTTGAAGGAATAGAAACCACACCAATGCACACAATTCAAAGAGTAACAATGATCATATATTTAAGGGATAAATACAATATTTCATTTGGAATTAGTCTCCAAAACATTCAAATTATATAAGGATATAAAATAATGGTATAATAAGATAGATAAAAAATTATCTAAGTATTATGGATTCTAAGGAAAGAACGATTTGAAGAGTATAGTAGAGAAAAATATAAATAAAGGGAAGAATTGAGAGAAATATTTTCCAACATGTGATACTTGTAGAAGGAAATAACTTGGTACATTATTAAAAGGAAAAAGAGTTTTTTTAGGTTTGGAGAAAAAGGCCCCCATGATCTTGATTTTAAGGGTAGGAATTTTTTTCCAATGATTAATTCTTCAACTATAAGGAAATATAGAACTATGCAAACAAATTCCCCAAGCGTTAAAGGAATAAATCTCAAAGAGGCTAATGCATAATGGTCAAGATTAAGCTGTTACCATAGTTGAAGATGAATGATTAATATGATCATGTTTAGATCTATCAATTAAATCATTTGAGTATTTTATCAATTAAATCCTAGTTATAACAATTATAAAATATTTAATGATTGTACTCCAGTAATTTTTTATTAAGGATTTCAAAGCATATATTGAATGGTACTCATGACTAAGGAAAATGTTTCAGTGGAAAGTTTAACTTCTTGGAAAACACATTATTTAAAGAAAGATAACCCTTAATTTTTTATTGATATTAAGATAAAGGTGTTGTTATAAATAGATGATTGATATGGATAAGGTAAAAATTACAGTACTTATTACTTTAGAAATAACTAATGATTTGTTGAAAAAGTGGTCTACACTCTCATTGATGGAGTATATATTTTTTTATTTAAGTAATATATCCAACAATATATGTCTTATTTAGGAAATAATAAATTATTTATGAATTCAATAAGGTTTTATGGTAATTTATGTTTTTACCAAGTTTTAAGATAATTTAGTATGAAGGTATCCACATGATTAGTATGTGATGATTAAGAGATATTTTGTGTTTTTTGGGGGATTAATGATAAGTTAATTATTTATAATGTTCTTACCTTAATATTTTGTAAGGTTTATATGGTTAACCATTTATGGAATGGTTTATTTTTAACTTTGGATATGGTTTTAGAGACTAATATATTACATCACCATATAAATATTTATGCATTTTAGATAACATATGATAACTATTTTGTTATAATAATAACTAAAGACCGAAGGAATAACTTATCATTATATTATGGATATTTAGATCCTTTAAACTTGAAATAGTATTCGAACCTACGTAGTTTCATGAGATGTAGTAGTAGGATATTTTTTCTTGAGAATTATTTATAAGAAACAGAATAATAACATATCTGTTGTTTATTTTAAACATAATTACATTTATTTGGATGAATAGGTGAGAAATATATTATATAATCAAAATAATATATGTAATGATAATGTTAAAAGGGATAAAATAATTGAATACTAAGAGCATTGTTTGTGTGAATTGTTGGTTTTATAAAAAATTTGAATAATATTTAAATGTTTTTTCTATTTCAAAAATTATTCATACATGGATTATTTCATATAAAGTTATCAGTATTTTTCATAGCAGTAATGTCGATAATTTTAAAATTGAATTGAAGTATTAAAAACATCAACATAATTTGACACATTAATACATCTTCTAACATCAGAAGAAGTTTTTCCCTTTCTTGAGAGTTGATTAAATTCCAAAATCATGAGTTATAATAAAATAATTCCATGAATGGAGGACTCAAACTAGAACATGAATAAAACTTCTTTTGTGAAAAACTATTCCCTGACTTTCAAGGATTCACACCCACTATAGTAACCAAATATGGGAAAATAAAGTGATGTCCAATGGATGTCATTAACAAATGATAGACTTCATTAAAAAAACCATCAGGAGTAACATTAAATAATTCATAAAAATATCATATAAATAAATAAAAAATAATTCAAAATTAATATAGTAGTATGTTCTATTTTGAAGAACACAATTCATCATAATAACACTAAAAAATTTTTTATTGTAAAATTAATTAATTTCTATAACTTATTACAATTTTCAAGTTAATAAAATATTGAAATAAATAACCAAAAAACGAGTTGTGTTACATTGAGATTAGTTGATTTCAGTACAAATTAAACATATGAAAGTAACTATAAATCTGGAAGAAAAAAAATCACTTGAAATATAAAAATCAAGACTTCCAATCAACTCACATATACATGGATTAAAAAAATTAAAATAGTATCATAAAAAATATTGGAAATGTATGTATATGTATATTTTGGAAACTCTATAATATTAAATAAAATGATTATTAACATCAAATTTATTTATAATGTATAAAACTATGCATAAATTTTTTATAGATGTACTAAATTATATATACTAAAACTCAATATACACACAAAATAATTTAATCAATTCATTAAAATAGTACACCACTTTAATTTGAAGATTTGTGTACTTAAGGGAATATTAATAAATTCCATAAAAAAATTAATAGAACAGTATGAATATTTAAATTATTCAAATGAATCTCTTCATTTATAAAAATAACTGACCATAACTATATGTAAAGTAAACATAGTCTTAAATGAAGTAAATTATATAATATATGTTGTCTAATGTAGACATCAATAATTTAGTAAACTTTAATCTACTTCATTGTGGGTCGAAAGTACCTCTTTCCATTTTAATTACCCAGTATATTTTTTCTAAATCATAATAATTCAACCATTAAAAAATTATAGAACATAAAAATGAAAATACATTCATCTATTTGGTAGAGAATAATAGAAGAAAATTAATATTCTAAATAACCAGTGATAAATTTTTATGGTGATTTTAATATGAAAGTGAAATTAATTGTATATTAGTAAATATGAATTACCATAATGGTAGAGTAAGTCGATCTTCTTATATTTCATCTTCTTTGTAATGGAGGAATATGATATTTGAAATTGAAGCAAATCATTTTGTGAGATTGAGCAATACGAATTTGTTCATTCACTTCTGCTTTTGGGGTCTTCCACATGTTGAAATTCAATTAAAAAATTCTTCTACACATATAATATATTTTATCATTAGAGAATAAATATATAAAATCTATGTATAACATATATTTCAGTGTGAAAATAAATTTATCATATATTCCAAATTTATTGATTTTTAGTAACTTCAAATTTTAATAAATATGATAATTTTGTACCAAAGTTATTACATTGGAAGGCAATATGTCAATAATTTCAGCAGGTCACTTTATAATAATTTAAAATATAACATGGTCCACAACCTACATAATAATATTGAATGAGAATACTAACTGAATATTGAATTTTATAGTTCAATTAAATAATGTACGAAGGCAACTATTAAAAAGTTATAATATGAACTTTTTATTTTCATATTTATTTTTAATTTTTAAAATATGAAATTTTTGTTAGAAATAAAAAATTGAAACAGTTTAATTAAAATTTGAATTCGTACCTCATTTTTGTGTGAAGGAAAATAATGAACTTTCAAATCATTTAAATCATCTATAAAAAAGTACCTTGAATTCATTTTGTTCATAGGGTCGATTTTGACTGCAGATGTTGTAATCTGAAATGTCTTTAGTCATGTACAATTATTTATATTTGAATACATTCATCTCAAATGAAAAAAAACTCATAATTTTACTACATTAAATTAATATTGGTTATTAAGAAGCATAAAATGTTTTAGATTAATATATAGAAAATTAATAATGAGTTACATAAATAAAATTGTTTCTCCGCTCAGATACTACTTTTGGTACAAATTACATCACAAGTTTCTTAAAGAGTACAAAAGACATAGATCTAGTATTATAATTGACTAGTGACTTTAGTCAGTATATATAATAATATATAATGTATTTATCATAATTTTTTTAGAATAAAATTTATTTTTAATGTTTTCACAGTAGTTTTACTTCCAGTAATATAGCACACCGCACATAAAATTGCTTTTAAAAGTAATCGTAATAGCAGAATGGATTTTTTTCCAAATATGTCATACACATGAATAATGCTAGTCTAAATTTTAAAAAAAGTATAAAAACTTAATTGAACATAGTTCTATTATCATAGATGTGTAATATGAACTGTTACCATAGTATAGTTTACAGTGGCAGTACACCACAATTTTGAAAACTTTCCTTTTCATTGAATAATTCTACCTTATTTATGTAAGAAATACATGATTAATTATACGAGTTGTAATGATTTTTTATTTTGGTAAAAGTGGAAAACGAGGTACATTTGGTTACCTATAATTAAATAAAAATTAATTTTGATTTAAAATATTAAAAAAATTATAATATATGTATATAGAGAAAATAATTTACTTTCATTTTAATTATCATACTTTACCTCAATACATGTCATAATCTAGATAATGTTTCTCTTTTTTTTTCAAATAAGGTCATTTTTTTCGAGATGAGAACCTTGCACCAGAACTCTCTACATTTGTTTTTGGTAGTATTTTATCATATTTATCAGCATAATTTAAAGTATTTATAGTGAATCTGGTAAACAAAATATGAATAAATGATGAGTATTTTAATATTACTTTTATGTCATTAAAACATTATAAGTAAATGACTAAATACCATAATATTAATAATAGATTTCATTATACCAACTTAACTTAGAAAGAAAAAATTATATTAAGAGAATATATTTTTTTTCAAAAGTATATAGTTGGAAAACATGTTTTCTAGCGAGTGTACTATAGGAAAATATAGATTTAGTAGAAAATTTGTGGCATTGAAACTTATGTTAATAATAATTAGTTCTGAATGTAAAAAACAATTTAAGTTATAATTGTAATACATATCATTATTATCATAGTAATATAGTATTTTTTTATTAATTTTCAAATGTGAAAACATACTGGAGAGGTATTTTTCATAGACGAGATGAAGAATAGAAATTTTAGTTATTGTTTCATCTAGAAACAGTGAACTAAGATGATTTACATATTCATCCCACAATGTAAAACTCAGGTTTTCTCCAATATAAGAAATACATATTAATTGTAATGTAACAGTAAGTTTTATGAGTAACATAGGTCAATTATTTTAATTCTTTATATAACATTACCTTCCCTCACTCAAGGTAATATTAATTTTTCTATTTTTTCTTTCCCAAATTTATAGAGTTTGATATTGATGAATCATGCCGACAACATATGTTTCATTTAGAGAAAAATAAATATAAGAAATAATAGCTATAAAAAAGGATGTATCATTCAAATTTATCCTTAAAAAAGGAGGAATGAATATGTTTTTATTACATATTTTGTGCTTAATGTTTTTTTTTAATTTTTTTACTTAAGTTTATGGGTTATTATCGAATATAAGAATAGTTTTAATGTAACATATTAATGATCATTATTATCACTACATAAGAAGAAAAAATAACAACATTGCGTAAAACTAAAATAGTAAAAATATGAGAACAATGATATAGAGTACTATTATTATCTTGTAATAGTAACCATAAAACAAGAGGTCTTAGTAAAATTTATCCATAAACAAAGTATGAATAAATATATTTTAATTAAATGTACTATGGTGAATGTTTTCTTAAAGTTTCATCTTTAATATTTGGATTATTATAGAGCATATCAACAAATTTACTGTAATGTGTAATTGAATATTGATATCAGGATGCAAGTGGAATAGGGAACAACAATATGTAAATCTGTAAAAAGAAAATATATAATAACAATAAAATAGTGTACTATTGTTATCATGTTTTTTCAATGACAATAGAATACCCATAAGTAAATCTTTAAGAACCTTCCCCTATTTTATATCTTTGAAATGCATAAAATGGTATACAAAATGTTGAAAAGGTGCATTATAATGTCTAATATGGGTGCTTCAGTTCAATAGTAGTCTGAACTAGTGATGGATTACTAAATATTTTCCTTTATTATCACTGATTTGAAAATTATGTATTATATAGTGGACACCTTTATAAAGCAACTATTTGTACATTGAAATAATTTATGTTCCTATAATTGTTTCTTGAATCATTGTTTCCTACAAGTTTCAGCATTGATCATTTCATTACTAACAATAAATAAAAATAACTTAATAATTTATTACACTATTGAGATTAACTTTTCAAATATTTCTATACCATCAAAAGTTAACATCACAGTTTAGAAATTGATTATTTCTATATTGGATGCAAAACTACTGAAAATATTTACAAAATGTTAGTTAAATTAATTATATAGTTTTATATGAAGAATTAGTGTAATGACTGCTATGTCATATATAAATTCCAATGCTTCTATCTTCTACATCCATATAAGATGCACTTGAATCTTCACAATCCCAATATCATCGATGGATATTTTTTTCAAATATAAAAAATAACATGCCATTTCAACCGTGTCGTATAAAAATCCAATGAAAAATATAATTATTCTTATAATAAATTTGAATAATGGTAATAAATACATAAGTTAATCAAAATGCAATTGAAATGTGAAAAGAACATATTTAGAAACAATAAAACAATATTTTTACCTACTATATGTTTTAAAAAATTTCCTTGTAAACAATATTTGTTCTGTAGTTATTAGGTATGTAATCACTATCATATATTAAAAATTTTAATCCATTTTTGTTCATAACTATAGACACCACTACATAAATTTTACCATAAAAGATTTTTTTTGGAAAAGTATAATGGTAACAGATGATACATATTGGGAATAAAATTTATTAATAGTCATTACATATGATACAATCAAAGAATATTGAATTATATAAAGATTTAAAGTACACTTTGAGTCTTAATGTGTCATATTAATCCTTGGTATAAAATTCTTATGTCTTGAATGAGTGCCCATTATTATTTCTGCTCTAATATAATGATCTCTCATAAAGGAAAAACCAAACAAGTTCCATTCCAAACTCTAAAATACTAGTCAACATTTCTTATCGACATAAATAGCTCACCCAATTTAAGGATTAATTTGTTATTTGGAAGACTATAGATATTAACCCCATTCAAAATTTCTGGTGTATATATATTTTCTATGGTTTCAATATCCAAACATCCATTAAAAACTAAATCTGATCTCAAATAAACCTTTTCTTCTCCAATAATAAAAATATACCATGTAGTCGTTCACTTCTTTCACAACCTCTTGCATCGATACTAAAATAGATCGTTATTTTAAGTACATTGAGGATTTTTAATTTGATGATAAATATGGATGTGTATGATGAACAATGGAATCCAATGGATTATCAAAAATTCATATTAAAAATTCATTTAAAATTTCAATATCATCCTCACTGTTATTTGGCCCACCAACTATCCTATCCCCTATGTTAAGAATCCATTTTTCAAACTCTTTTCTTTCAAAAGAATCAGTACTGGTATATGAAGAATTTAGTCTCATGTCCTTTTTAAATGGTATAACATAGCAATTCTTCAATACAAATGAAGATTTGATACTTGAAAATATGATGTCATCTCTGGTACCATGTTTTATTACAAATAATATTTGTTAAAAATTACATCCAAGGACAATAGTTTTACCTCTGAAAGGCAATTCATCACTATTAGTAACATGTGGTGAAAAAATATCCCTCAATGTGTGATCCAGAGCCTCAAAGCAGTAGTTGTGAACCATCAGTGCTTCAACCTGAATAATTAATTTTATTTTTTTGAAAAAGTTCATCCAAATTACTTCCTTATTGAATGTTGCATGTTTAGAATTCATTAAAAATAGTTAGGATACAAAATTGAGAGTGTTTTATTCTCCCACCTGGTAAAAGTAGAGATACTATACCACTTGATAAAACTGTAAGTACTATATTACCTTTAGAACATAGGTTTGACATTAAGGTACACCATAAGAAGTTTTTAATTACTTTCCATATAACAGACCAGTCTAAACATACATAAACATTACATTAATTTTTTGGAATACCTAAAACATTAAACAAACTAACACCAAAAGACCATATGAGTCTAGTTCCTTTGGAAACATAGAAACATAAACACCAGTACATAAGTGAGATATATTATCTCGCACTAGGTTATTTATAAATAACACCCTTTTTAGACACATCATACTTAATATATATCTTCATAACATGGGAAAGGAAACATAAAAAGGGGTGATATTAGATACTTAGTAAGGGTAAACAAGGGATACATGTATGTATAAACATGATCATAGGGGTATGGGAAAATTATCATAACATTATAAGACCATACCCTTCATATCAAATATCATAGAAATGAATAATGGCATAAATATTGGTAGCTTATAAAACTTGAAACATAAGAAAATAAAAAATATAAGCCACTAAAACATATCATAGGAATAAAACATTGGATTGTGGTATACATAGACATATTATATAATTCCATATAAGTCAAGAATCATTGCTCTAACTTATCATGGAACTTCATGGGAACCACACCTACTGGACAAGACACACTGACAACCCTAGTCACAATTATTTCCTTAAAAGGGATTAGGTTTCCCCATATTCCCATAGTATATTGGGTTTCCCCATCATCCAAATTCATGGTTACTATACCTATTTGGCAGGACACACCACCATCCCCAGTTGAAGTCCTTTCCTTATAAGGGGTTGGGTTCCTCCATCTCCCCAAATTAGATCTAGCCCATCGACTTGATTCACACCATTATCACATGAGATATATATCTTTACCCAATGAATTAAAGGTATATATAGGTCCCACAATCTTGTAATAAAATCACTCATACATGTTCCACAAGATAATAAAACTTTCATCATATCATAACCCATAAATAGAGATGGATTTTATAAATATCCAATAAAAATCCCATTAAATGAAGTTGGTGTCATAAACATGAAATTAAATCTTAACTAAGGGAATAAGACATCTTTCATAATCATTTCATGAAATCATAACCCATGAAAAGAAGCAAGTTTTTCAAGTATAGAATCCATTGAAGAAGAACGAGTTTCATAAACGTCATTCCATCAAAACATAAACCATTCCGGGAAAGAATATGATTGGAACCTTTGAATCTTTTCCCAAAAGGGTATGAGTAAATCAATGGATTTCATCTTAGATGGAAAATAATTTTGAAATATATTTTAAAAATATTTCTTAAGGAAAATATCCATTATTTTTTGAAAAAGAATATTTAAAACATAAATCCTATTGAAAACTAAATTCTTAAAAATAAAATTGAAAACTTATAAATAATTATTTGAAAATATTTTAGAAACCTTTATATTTGAAAACATATAAAGAGATCTTGAAAATATTTTGAAAATAATTTTCTTTTAAAATATATAAAAGAGGCTTGAAAACATTTTGAAAACCATTTCTTTCAATATACTTTTAAAACTATAAATAATTCTTGAAAATGTTTAAAATAAATTTTCCAACATAATTTTTTTATAAAACATGTTCTTTAACAAATATATTTTAAAACTTTTAATGGAAGAATTGATAACCAAAAATACACTTTTGTAAAAACATTTTAGTTAAAACTAATTTCAAGACAATGAATGCACTGAATATTAAAAAAAAATTAATTAAAATTTAACATGTAAACTTATAATGTAATCTTTAATGAAATGGTAGTCATGATGGCGAGTATGTCCATACATGCCGAATATTCCTTTTTAACATAAAAGTTCAGAAAATTTTATTGATCGAAAAATGATAAGAAGATTAATTATAAAACCATTTTGTAAAAGTTAAAACATGCGAAAAAATGTCTTTTAACATCATAGTATAAAATTAAAATATTTTTGAAATCATTTTTTAAAAATCACGATTTTGAAAGAACATAGATTTATGACTGAAATTAAAGATATAGACACATTTTTATAAAAAAAAATTCTTTGTTATATTAAGTTCAATAGAGTATAAAAAGGCACCATTACATGGATATAACACTTATATTCTAAGGGTAATAAAAGTAATGATTTATATTGAGAGATGGATCATATGGTTTCATCAATGTAAATATAATCATAAACACCCTTGATAAATGATGAGATTGTTTCAATAAACATGTTATCACATGGTAACTTTTAATCATAATCATCATGTAAGAAAACGAAATTTAATGAATCTTAAAATATCATTAATGGAAGGATATTTATGATATAACATGTCAAATACACCTCTAAAATCAGAATGTAGGTGTATAATAGAACATGTTTCTCAAAGAAAGAAAACTCAGACAAAACTATCTTACCAATTTGGTAACTTTTGAAACATATAACCCATAAAAAAGATCATAGAATGGATATGTAAATAATCATAAATTTAATAATAATTTCATATAATACATCTATGGGTAGTATACACACTATAAAAATTAAATGAGTAGTGATTAGGGCATGCATCTCATGGAAATAAAAAGTGAGATGAAATTCCCTAACCTTGTGTCTTGACTCAAAACATACTCATTAAAAACTATTGTATAATAAATATTAGTTTATTATTAATATATTAAATAACCATATTATTTTATATAATACCATATATGGTTTCATTATAACATTATATTACTCTCTTATTTACATTTCTATGTTAAGGTTTCACTTCAGGTAATATTTGCTTTTATTTTTCACATTTGTCTATATTTGTTGTATCTCTGATACTTATACTTATATCATGATTTAAAAAATATAAATAATGATATAAATATCATTTATATTAATTATATGTGTAATATAATAATATATAGAATATATAACTATGAAAATGGAATACACCATTCATGGAGACGGTAGGTCATACGTATGCATGAACGTTGTTTCCATTTCATTGTCATATTGAAAGAAAGAAAGAAAATGAAATATATATATATATATATATATGTTTATAAAAAATTAAATTATAATTATTACATCATATATATAATATAATTTTACCAAACAAAACCTTAATACATTCTATGTAGTGTGTGAATGAACCACATCGTTTTGAGGGGGCAGTAGTCCACACTTCCTCAAACGAAATTATTATATTTAGACAAGATGGAAAGCATAAAGTTATATTCCAAATAAAAATTACAGAAGAAAAGATATATTATAAATATAATATATATCATAGATAAATATAGTGTTTATCTTAATGTTCACCATGAGATTTGGTAAAGGAAAAAATGAACAATCCTCGTTTTAGAGACGGTAGTTTGCCGTACACATAAATAATATGTTCGTTACCCATTAGATGGATGTGTATGTAAGTTTAGGTAGAACCCTTAGAATAACAACATAATATTATATTTAGGATACTTTTTTTTATATAATCATGTAATAAGAATATTTTAGGGAGTAGATAATTGAAAATAAAAGAAAGGAGCTTGAGGAGGGATGATACCTCTTATTTGGGTAACTTCTTTTTGTTTCCACCAAAGGGCTTACTTGGATTGCTTTATTCCCAAAGTGAGACATCATGGATGAAGGTAGTGATGTTGGGAAGTTTATTTGTCATATATTGGATAAACCTAATAGGTTTGAGAGGTGTGAATAAGAGGGATAGGTGGTGGCCTTTTATAGGGAAGGGAGGGGACACACTTGGAATTTTTTAAAACAAGTTACTTATACCCATGTTTTTACCAAAAAAAAATCATAATAAACTAACCAAACACAATAATGGAAGGTTAATGTCTGAAATATTTCCCTAAAATTGGTTTTCTATAAGTTTATAGGTTATTTAGACCCTTAAGTTTAATATTTAGTCCCTTGTTAAGCTTAATTTTTCCCTGATAATTGTAATTAATTTTAATCACATTCACTAATAGATTTGGTAAAAAAATAATATGAATATATTAGAAATTAAAAATTATGTTGACTCTAATTATGGAATACATTTTTCCAAATTCAATCACGCAAGTGTTAGATATTAATTTAAATTTAATCTCATAGATGTGATGGCAAAGCATATTTTTAATGTAAAAACATCCAAAATTTTTCAATGTTGTTAAAGTCAATTTCAAAGTGAAATCGAGTCCAATAAAGTAAAATGGATTAACTGAAAAAACTATTATATAATTAAACTTTAAAACTAATCTTAAATATAATATTACCTTCTAAATAAATTAGATGATAAAGCATTTTTAAATTAAATTTATGTATTTTTTCTATTCATTAAAAAATAAATCTTCACATGAAAGTACCAAAAATTTACCTTAACATGATATTTATGTTTCTATTTCAAAGATTAATTTTATTTCAGAATATATAATCCATAAAAGTTTTAAAAATTGGATTTAAAATAGGTTCTCCATTAAAAAGGCAGTAAAAATGCCTTAATAAAAATATAATATTTTATGCATAAAATTGGGTTAGTTTTTATCTTAAGACTATAAAATACACTGGATGAATATGATTTTTTATTGAATATATAATATATATATAAGAATAATATCACTCATTAATTTTAATTAAATTAATTTTTTAGGGTAAAACAATTTTGTGTGAATAAAAATAATAATATTTTCTTTATATTCATTCGGGTATAATATTTATTTCTAATTAATTTGGAACCAATGAATTCATTTTATATTTTTTTAAACCATATTTTTTTATAAGTATTTTTTAACCCTTTTCATAACTACTAATTTAACAACTAGGTTATATTAAATAATATTTTAATAATATATCATTATAATTATTCGGTTCTCTGTGTTACACAAGCCATCGAGGAAAGTCATTGTTGCGTGTAACAAAATCTATCCTCAGATTTCTGTTCCAAGAAAGATAATATTTATGTTTTGTGTAGTGCACTATTAACTTAGTTTTTTGTATAATAGAAACCAAACATAGTTCTTTAATATAAAATATAATATTTTTAGTGTTACATGAAATGAAAAATATTAAAAAGATTAAATTAATTTGAAAATATAATTCACAGAATATCGTGGTGTTACATTCTACCCCCTTAAGATGAATTTCTCCATAAAAATTCATCTGGGTTATCAAAGGTCTAATACTTAGAATTTTCATTCATAGAAACCCACATTGTAAAAATGAATACTAAAAATTCCCTTAAAAGGGGAATATTGGAACCATAAAAGGTATCCAAAGTAACATATAACTAGGTTTCCATATTAGAGAACATTGGTTTGGAGTGATTATTTGACCTAGAGGAAAACCGTAGATATTTATGTGGAGTAATTGAGGTCATTAATCACCTATAATTTAATGATCAAATAAAAGTTTAGGGCTTCAAATTCATAAATCAATGATGATTTAAATGGCCATTGGTTCAACAAAAATTAAGGTATTAGGACAATAATTTTTTTTATCATTATCACACATTTAAGTAATTATTTTATTAACCATGAATATAAGGAAATATACTTACTTGATATATTTGTGTAATTTTTTTAATTATTTTGTTGTGGTTTTATATATTTAAAATTATTCCAATTACTTTAAGAGTTGGATGTATAGAAATTAACTTTTATGGATAAAACATGAAAATATGATTTTAGTAGATCTTAAGGACCATAAAAGAATTAAAATTATAAATATTTTTCTCTAGATATCCTTCAAAATAAATATAGTTAGTACATTAATCTCTAAACATAAAAACTAATACTACTGTTTCATCATAAATATATATTCATAAAAAAATATTATACATTAATCAGGACATTGCATAGGATAGTGGTTGGTGTGAAACCCTTACCATCCTTCAGTCATGAGTTCAAGACCCATGGTCTTTCCGGACATGATTGGTTGTCACCCTACATGCATGATGTCATTTTTTGAAATCCTACTAATATAATATCCAAAATAAATATAATAGATATCTATAAAATAAATTTAATCACTAAATAGACTCCTAACTAAGGTTTTCAATACAATATCAATACATAAATATTTCCTATGGAGTTTAACTTAAACATTTCATGAATTGTTGACCTTATAACCCTTTTAAAAGATGATAATTGAAAAATTTAGAAAAAAATTCATGAAATAATCTTAACATTGATTCCCAAAATATCACAAAGCATCACTTAGTTGTAACATTCAAAACATGTGATTACTCTCATTGAATATTCCCTTGAAACATGGTAATAACCTAAATAACCATAAATCCATTTGTAAAAATTTCATTATTACTTATTCCAATGATTAATTAATACATTATTTAAATACAAGAAGTTGTAAACTTCATCATTGGTGACATTGAACACTATGTCAATAATCAGTTTTAGGGTAATCCGTACCTTCTAATTTACTTATTGATATCCAAGAAATATTTATCCAAACATCATTATCTCAACGTGAGGCATTAATTAAGGGTTACATTCCCCTAATCAAAATATAATCTTTTTATGTATTCATAAGCATTGAACAAGTCATTTTTAATCCTGAATTTAAACTTAAAAAGAAAATATGTACATATTTTATGATTCATTTAACATTATCTTTGAATTCCCAACTATAAATACTTTATTCATGCAACTTTATTCTTAATACATTACTCAAGATTTATCATCTTATTCCTTAATACATCTCTCCTATAATATTAAATATGAATCATGTTTTAAGGTTCCTCAACCTTAATCTATTTATTCTTCACATTCATAATGTAAAAAATATTGGAAGAACATCACATACCTTTCACATGTCTTTTGTGGTCTCTTTATCTTCATAAGTATAACCAATACTCATACCATATTCCTGATTCTATTCATAGGATTTACACTTGGAAAATAGATTTTTATAATGACCACAGTTTCTACATCTGAAACATTTAATGTTAACCATGTTTCTTATAGTTATCTTTATTGACTTTAACCAGAAATCACAAGGTGAGAAACACATATCATTGAAGAGAACCACATAATCATGAAAATTAATTAGTTATAGGATTTCCAAATCATGACACTAACTTATTTAATCCATGTCACCTTAGGTTTATCCTAGGTTATTCATATTCATACTCTATTTAAATCCATCACGATGGTTCATAAATAGTTTGTGAATTCCCAAACTTCATCCCCTGAGAGTGTCAAAATAGGTGTGAAGCAAGACCCATTGTCATATACCAAGTTACACCAAGTTAGGCTTGACACACCTTTTCAGAGTTGTTACCCCCTATGTACAACTGTACGAGAGCCACATCCACTTCTAGTATCAATAAAGGGATGTATTTATAAGAAACCACTCACTCTATATTTTACAAAAACTCTAGTATATTTTCCTAAACGTTAACTCATACTTATACATATCCTTAAATAAATCCCAAGACATATCCTTAGAAATATACGTAGGAATATCACTAATGTTTTCTAATCCTAGTTTATAAAGGTTAACTAAACCTTTGCTTTGATACCAATTATAAGATCCAAATATTAGCATACATAGAAATTAAATTACTTTTGTTGAATATATAAAACATTAAATTGACAGACACCCAAAGACCAGATTAGTCTAGAACCTTTGAAAAAATAGAAACATAAAAAATGGTACATAAGCGAGCTGCATTATCTCCCACTAGGTTCTTTATGACAAGCAACCTTCTTAGAAAAATCATACATAATACATATCTTCATAACATAGGGAGGGAAACATAAAAGGGGTGAGTTTAGATGTTCAGTAAGGGTAGAAAAGGGAGAAAAGTAAGCATAAACCTGAGTGTAGGGGTATGATAACATGATCATAACATTAGAAGATAAAACTATGCATATCAAAGATCATAACCATAAATAATAGAATAAATATTGGAATTTCATAAGACATGAATCATAAGGAAATAAAGAACATAATCAATGAAATCATATCATAGGAATAAAACATGGAATTGTGGCATATATAAACATGTGATATCAATCTATATAAGTCAAGACTCATTGCTAGAACTTGTCAAGGAACTTCATGGGAACCACAACGACTATTTGGGTCACATTGTCATCCCCAGTTGCAGTCCTTTTCTTATAAGGAATCTACTTTTTCCATATTCCCATAGTGGATTGTATTTAACCATCTTCCAACTTCATAATGACTACACCTAGTAGGTGGGACACACCCCTATTCCTAGTTGGAGTCTTTTACTTATAATGGATTGGGGTTCCCTATATTTATATAGTGGGTCAATCCCTTCGACTTGGTTCACATCATTATATCATGACATATAAATATTTATGCAATGCATTGGATGGATATATAGGTCCCAACCATATCATAATAAAATCATTCATACATGTTCCATAAGAAAATAAAACTTTCATCATATCATGACACATAAAAAAAGACGAGTTTTATAAACATCCTATCATAATACCATGAAATTAAATGTGTTTCATAAACATGTAATTATATCTTAACCTGGGTGAATAAGACATGTTTTATAATCATTTCATTGAAGACCAACCCATGAAAATAAGCGGGGTTCACAAGCATAAAACCCATGGAATAGTAATAGGTTTCAAAAACATCATGAAATAAAAACATAAACTATTAAAAGAAATAATATAAATGGATCCTATTAATCATTTACCAAAAGTGAATGAGTAACATCAATGGATGTCATCTTAGATGGATAATAATTTTGAAATATCATTTAAAAAAATTTCTTAAAATATCTTTTCTTCTTTGAAAAATGATCTTTAAAACATAAAACATTTTGAAAACCATTTTCTTGAAAATAAATATAAAAACTTATAAATAAATATTTTAAAACATTTGCGAAACATTTTTATTTGAAAACATATAAAGAGATCTTGAATTTTTTTGGAAACCATTTTCCTTAAAAACATATAAAAGATGCCTGAAAACATTTTTAAAACAATTTCTTTGAAAATAATTTGACAACTTATTAAGTATTCTTAAAAATGTTTAAAATATTTTTTTAAACATAAAAATATTTTAAAAATGTTTTTATTTAAAAAAATAGCTTTAAAAGCTTTTAAAAGAAGAATTGATAACCAAAAACAAGTTCCAAAAACATTTTTTTTGTGAAAAACACTTCAAAGATAATGAATGTCCTGAATATTAAGTGAATTTTTTTCCTTAAAAATAAACATGTAAAATTATCAGGGTATATTCATGGAAATTATGGTCATGATGGCGGGTATGTCTGTACATTCTGGACATTCCCTTTTACCTTATATGTTCTGAAAAATGTGTTGATCAGAAAATGATGAAAATATTCCTTATAAAAACATTTTGTAAAAGGTAAAACATGGGTTAAAATTTCCTTTAACACCATAGGATAAAATTAGAAAATTTTTTAAATCATTTTTTAGAAATCATAGTTTTGAAAGAATATAGATATCTAACCGAAAAGAAAGATATAGCCATATTTTTATAATTTTATTTAATTATCTTAAATACCAAAGATTGGAAAGAAGGAACCATTAAATGGTTATAAAAAGAATATATGAAGGTTAATAAAATTAATGAGAGTTATTGAGAGATGGATCATATGATTTCATCAATGGAAGAATAATATTAAAAAATCTCGATAAACAATGAGATTGCTTCAATAAACATCTTATCATTTGGTATCTTTGAATCATAATCCTCTTGTAAGAAAATAAAGTTTCATTAATCTTAAAATATCATTAAAGGATGGATGAAAATGACATAAAATTTGAAATATACCTAAAAAAATTATATAGGTGTATAACAAAACATGTTTCTCAATGAAAGAAAATTAAGACAAAACTATCTTACCGATTTGGTAACTTTTGAAACATAAACCCCTTGAAATAAAGATCATAGGATTGATATTTAAATAACCATAAATTTAAGAATAATATTCATAGTATAAATCTATAGGAATTATACACACCATAAAAAATAAATGAGTGGTGATTAAGGCATGTATATCACAGAAATAAAAAGTGTGATGAAATCCCCTTACCTTATGTCTTGACTCTCATCGTACTCATTCAAACCTCCTATATAATAAATTTTATTTTTTTATAAATATATAAAAAACCCATATTATTTTATATAATATCATATATGGTTTTCTTATGACTTTATATTACTATCTTGTTAACATTTTTATGCCAAGGTTTTATTTTGAGTAATATTTGCTTTGTTTTTATCATGTGTCATAATTTATTGTATCTTTGATCCTTATACTTATATCATGATTAAAATAATGTAAGACATGATGTAAATTTCATTTATGTTTAGTATATGTGTATTATAATAATATATATAATATAATATTATGGAATTGGAATACACCGTTCATGGAGATGGTAGGCCGTAGATACCCCTGAATGCAGTTTATTTTTTATTGTCGTATTAAAAGAAAGAAAGAAAATTAAATATATGTATATATGTATATAATAACATTATAGTAGAATTATTATTTCATATATATCATATATGCTCACAAAAAACTTACTTAATACATTTCATGTAGTATATGAAGGAATCACATCGCTTTGAGGGGTGGTTTTCTACACTACCTGAAATGAAATTATAGTATTCACATAAGATAGATAGCATAAAGATATGTTCTAAATAAAAATTATAGAATCATAAAAACGTTATAAATATCATATATAAATTTATTTTACATCATAATTTCCACCATGATAGCTGGTAAAAGGAAAATGAACAATCATCATTTCATGAGGTAGTAGTTCACCGTACATGTAAATAGTATGTTCCTTACCCATTACATGGAAGTGTGTGTAAGTTTAGGTAGAAAAATTAGCATAAAAAAATCCTAATATATTTATTATACTTTTTTTTATAAAATAATATAATAATAATATTTGAGGGAGTGGATAATGGAAAATAAAAGAAAGGAGATTGAGGAGGGATGCTACCTCTTCTTTGGTTAACTCCTTTTGGATTTCACCAAAGGGATTACTTGGATTACCTTATTAAGAAAAGGAGGCTTAAAGGAGTAAGGGAGTGATGTTGGGAATTGTATTACTCAGATATTTGAAGAACCTAAGAGGTTTTAGTGGTGTGATTAATAGGGAGAGATGGTGTCAATTTATAGGGAAGGGAGGGGAAACACTTGACATTTTTATAAAAAAGATAGGTGTACCGACATTTTTACCTAAAAAAAGATAGAAAAAAAACTAAATAATGGAAGGTTTATAACTGAAATATGTAATAAAAATGTTTTTTGGACAATATTATAGGTCGTTTAGGTTCTTAATTTTAAGGTTTTGTCCCTTATTAAGCTTAATTTTTCTTTAATCGATGTAATTAATTTTAATTACATTCAGTAATAATTTTAATAAAAACTAATTTTACCTTATTAGAAAGTATAAATTATTATTATTCCAAATATGTAATACATTTATCTAAATTCCAATAACTTAAGTGGAATTAATTAATTTAAATTTAATCTCACAGACGAGATAACTTAAAGTAAAAACCTCCAAAACCTTTCTATGTTTTTATAGTCAATTTAATAGTAGAATTGAGTCCAATGAACTAATTTTTTTTA
Organism: Viscum album; assembly: GCA_963277665.1. Classification (NCBI taxonomy): domain Eukaryota; kingdom Viridiplantae; phylum Streptophyta; class Magnoliopsida; order Santalales; family Viscaceae; genus Viscum; species Viscum album. The sequence goes on along the minus strand of OY728142.1, from coordinate 1,108,067,120 downwards.
AATTAATAAAAATATTATTTAATTAAACTTTAAAACCAATTTAAAATATAATTTAAAATTATAAATAAATTAGATGAAAAAGCAGTTTTGAATTAAATTTCTGTATTTTTCACTATTCCTTAAAAAAATGAAACTTCATAGAAAAATACAAAAAATTTGTCCTAACCTAATTTTTATGTTTATATTTCAAATATAAAGTTTATTTATATATATATAATGCATAAAAGTTTCTAAAATTGTATTTAAAATAGGTTCTCTATTAAAAGGTGATAAAAATGCCTAAATAAAAATATAATATTTTATGCATAAAATTGGATTTGTTTTTATTGTAAGCCTATAAAATATATTTGATGAATATAAAAAATATTTTATAGAATATATAATATTTATATCACTAAATATTTATAACTAATTTAATTTATTAGGATAGAAAATATTTTCAGGAATAAAAATAATAATATTTTCCTTTATATTCAATCACTTTTCATATTAATTTCTAATTAATTTGTACCCAATAAATTAATTTTATATTTGTGGAAACCATATATTTTTATAAGTTAGTTAAAATTTTTCATAACTAACAATTTAATGGATTGGTTTTTTTAAATAATATTTTAATAATATATTGTTGTCATTAATTGGTATTATGTGTTACACAAGCCATTGAGAAAATTCATTATTGCATGTAGTAAAGGCTATCCTTAGTGTTATGTGTAGATAAAGATAAAATTTATGTTTTATTTAGTGCATAATTTACATGGTTTTTCATATAACATAATACAAACACAGTGATTTAATATAAAATAAACTATTTTCAGTGTTACATGAACTACAAAATATTAAAAAGATTAAATTCATTTAAAAAAAATCACAAAATCTCAAGTTATTACAATCCATAACCAATGAAAAAAATTCCACCATTCAGTGTGTATGATTCTTCATGAATGTTGTTTAAAATATTTTTTTGTTCATTATACATTTTTTACTCAAAAATTCAAATTCTTCTTATTTCATCAAGAATCAACCGGTTAGCAATAAATGTAGTTGATAAATATAGAACATACATTATATATAAATTTATCAATGATATATCATTGCTATAAAGGATGTTATCAATTTCCATTAGTTCATACTGTTTCATAAACTGTGTTAAAATATTTTTCTTCATTATGAACTATAGAAATTTGATGTAAAATATATGTGTTTATTATGATTGTAAGAACCCCTATCTTTATTAAAAAAATATGGTAGTAGTTATCCAATTAATTTACACATAAATAAATGAAACGAGTTTACATTTTTATTTTTTACGTATTATCCAATAAGTTTTTTGAAGTGTAAAATATTAAAGATGTGAAAGTGATAAATAAAGATAAAATTATTGATATATAAATGCTATGGTTATTTATATAGATGTTTAGAAATCAGATATCAAAAAGTTGTAACATCATTTTTTGAACATATAAAATATCTTATGACAGTAGTTTCCAAATTTTAGTCCCTAAATATTTGGGTTGTGAAGCAGTGTTTGAGAAAATCAGGCGATCAAATAATCTACACAGGGTGTTCCCAATTTCCTAAAAAGAAACCATTGTAAAGCATCAATAAAATCTGAATAATCAGTAAGTAAACCCAAATAGTAACATACATCTCGAAATGTTTTTGAATTATATGATTTAGATTTAAGATGTTAGTATATGAATTTGTTCCTAAAACTTTTGTAAGGAATATTCCAATATAATATAGTTTATCAATGATGGAGGTACATAACCAAATCTCCCAATATGAAAGCCTCATTTTTGAGGAAACCATTTACGATCACACTAGTGGAACACAAATTTTATTGGGAATTATATATAGGTTAGATGATGAACTCTGGGAAAAGTTGTATTGGATTCAGATAAAAAATTTAACATACTCTGTGATATTTTTGTTTTTGAGAGAATGACTTTAATATTGTATCCATTATTGTATGTTAAAATTTTCTCACCAGTTAAGTGGAATTATAACCTTTAAATAAGAGGAAACCTATAATGGATATCATAAATAAATATTTTATAGTAAGCCTCACATGGTGAAATATATCAACACTCATAACACATTTTAATTTCATCCACCTAATTCTATCCAGCTTCTATAGTTTCAGATCCATAGAGAGATTCTGTGACATGATAATGCCCTTTTTTTATGTACTTGAACAAATATTTGAAAAAACTTGATTGATTACAGACTTTGACACTGAGATAAGCCTAATATTTAAGCAGCATGGATAGACTATAAGGGATAACAAAATGATTATCCTATTCAACCCCATTCTTTACAAACATTCTATTGTTATCTATTCTTTTGTAAATAGCATACCCATCCTCATCCATAGAAGAGTTGTCAAAAAATTTTTTAGGAATTTTTTTGAACAATGTCTACTTTTCATGCATGAATAGAATGGGTTGGTAACCACAAAATGTCCATGAATTATGTAATTTTTTATAGCCTTATTTAAATGAGGATGAACTATCCTATCTAGTATTTTAATAAAAATAATTTGATTAACATTAGCAGCACTTGAAATATTATGATAATATTGAAGGAATACCAGTATATTTACATGAGTAAGATCACACTTTTGAAATTTATTATGGACTACTTCATAAATAACAAAAATTAGATTGATGTAATTAATAAAAAATAATATGACTTTCAAAACAATTGAAAAGGATAATTAAATTTCATGGAAGCATACCAGTTGTGTTGTTTTCAATAAAATCACCTCCATTAGATATTTTAGTAGATGATACAACTTCATATTGAATAACATTTAGAGTATTTGTGGGGTTTATTTGGAATGAAGATCCTAAATTTGAAGAAACCATTGAATCTCTGGCCAGAATGGGTTGTATGTGAATGTTATGAACAAATCTAGATATCCAACCCAATTACAAATATTAATTTCATCTTGATAGTTATAAATAATATATATTGGACCACAAGTAAAAATGTTTCCTAAATGAAATGTCTTCCACAGAGTGAGACATCAAGATCACCTCTAAAGTAAGCTACTTATAACCCATTATAAAACTCAACTCTCAATTGTGTTTGATTAAATAGAATAAAGGATAAATATTGGTATTGAACCATTGTACATGCATCCACTAAATGATGTTTCAAAAATCATCTAGAATTTAATAGTGAAGGAAAATGGTTATATCAAAATTGAAAATGGTATTCAAAGTGTTGTCTCATTTCCACTTTGTGAAATTTCTCAGATTCTATGGTGGTAAAACTATGGTACACATCATTAGAATAACCATATTCACCGGTTTCATATATGATAGGGTATTGAAATGGAACATATAGTGTATGTAGTTCATATACACATTCCAGTTCACCTATTTTTCTTTATAATAAAATATAAATGGTGTTCTAAATATCTTTAATTTCACCAATTATAAGCATATCATTTTATGAAGTCATTATAAGTTGTAAGTATTTAGATCGGAATATCTCTTTCTGATTAGATGAATTCTCAAATATGGAGTGCTAGTAGATGTAAAAAATTATATTACAGTTCTAAAATGTATGATTAATTGATTGTATTCATTAAACATACATTTAAGATTTAAAACTTAACTGGGTTGAAATAATTGGTTTGTTGATTTCTCTCTGATATGAAACGAATTAAATATTCAGAAAACATATACAAAATTCACTTTTATCAAACTATAATCATATCAAAGAATGTTGATCCAAAAATTTACCTCACATATTGAATTCTATTATCTACTTAGTTCATTGTGTAAAAAATATACAGCTATTCATACTTTGGAATTTTTCTGTTAGGTGGAAATAAGATAGAAATTCAATGATAATTTTGACCACTAAGCCAATAAAGATATGGATCACCTCAACTATTTATAGAGTTTTCAATTATGCCACTAATTGATGTAAATGAAAACATCTGTTATAAATGTGAACATTAATGAGGAATTATATGGAATATTTTTAATTATCAAAGAAAATATAGATCTTCAAGTAATTTGGTGGATTTCATAATTTTTTAGCTATATTTTTTCAAATGAGTAGCACAATGAATACATTGATGATTTTGGGTGCTAAAATTATTAACTCTTTCATTGAACTAAAACACTATAGAACAACAAGTATAAAAGTATACAATATCACCCAAGTCTAAGTAATCTGTAATGTATTAAATGTAAAATTTGATGTCTTATGGAAATCGAAATTAATATTAGTGTTCAAAAACATATCATAGATATATTATTGAGTTAGTATAAAACTCTATATTGAATATTTTGTATCATAAATCTGAACTGTACAATAGGAAATTTTGGGCATTTCATATTTTTTAAACATGACATTTAAGAAATTCAATATAATCTTAAATTCGATTAAAATTTTTAAAAGTAAGTCATCCTTGAATGATATAAATTTTTAATGAGATCCATAGTTTAATTTCATACAAAAAAACATTATTATATCAAATAGTCAAACTATGAATTTAATGGATTACGACTAGCGTTGACCATTGGTTGAGTGAAAGTATATGATGTTAAAAAATTTTCATCATAAAGAAGTTTTCATTAGTGATTTACTACTGAGGTATTTTTTTAAATATTAAGAACTATTCTCTTTGATAAGAAAAAAAATACTTAGATGATACCTCGATACACTTTTAGAATGATAAAATCATGAATCTTAGAAAAAAATAAAGTTATTGTATAACACATGAAATTTTGAACATGGTATGTTGCACAATACTATAATATTTGATGCACTTTTTTGATCAATATGGTTTCACGAAAGTTGGTTTTGAGATTTAAAACATGAAATTATTTAATTTGTAGTAAATTAAGACTATTATAAGAATTTTTTTATTATTCAGTAGTTATCTAAATGGAGAAGAATCCAATATTTCATCACGAGGTATCATCATTGAATAGGAGCCATCAGTTAGTGATGGAACCATGATCATAGATAATTGGATAACATTATCTGATAGATATCAATATATTTTTTTCCTTTTTATTAGCTGAATTGTAATTTATTTTTCCATTAATGTAGTGAAAAATAGTTCATATAATAAGCAAAGACATCTTACAACCCACATATTGTAGCAAAAAACTATACATTAGAAGGTGAATGAGAGTTTAACATATAAATTATAAATATAACTTCCCAAAAGGAGTGAAAGGTACCATTTTTAGCTAAGTTTTATAATGGAGTTCGGTTATCAAGATTAATTTTATTGTGATTTGACCATGAATGATTTTTTCACTGACAATACACATTGGGAATTTAGAGTTTGAGTATCCGCTTAAAGTATAGCTACCTATAACACAACATGTATATAATCTCTATAAATTAATATATAATTATTCGGTTTATATTACATGGTGTAATAAATCAACATCAATAATATATATATAAGACATATCTCCAATCATTACACTCTTCTATTTCATCATCATCTTTCAATGTTTCACCTCTTTGAAGATAACAATTTGATTGTCAGTCATATCTGACATTTGTTCTCTGATTTATGTATATAGTCAATAAATAGTTTAATTATAATAAATTAATGATATAATAGATAAGTAAAATTATCATTATATTCTTTTATGTATATAAGTGAAATTATAATGACACCATTAGGTGTGTTTTTTATTTAGGGATAATTTTAACATTCATACAATACTAAATATCAAGTTTCCAAAAACAACATAGAGTAGCATGAAATAAGTAAATAACATCTTAAGTAATTTTAAGCAGTTAATATAAGAGAAATATTATAAAGTGTATATAAAATAACTAAAATAAATTTTAATAGCCCAGTTATAACTTAGAAGAGGTTAATCATAATGATAAACTGAGAAATAAAACATTAAAATGGAGGAAACAATCATTTGATTATAGGAATTAAATTATACTGATTAAAAATTAAAAATTATTACTAGTAAGACTCTAAAATTCCAAAAATCCATTGAAGAAGAAAAATTTTAGTCATGGTACGGACATAATCCTAAAGAGGAAAACCTAAATGCATAGTTCAGAAAAATTGCAATAGAAAAATTTCAGTAAAACAAATGGGAAGACAACAAAAAATACGAGTTGTCAATGATGAAGCTCTACCTATGGATTGCGTAAATTAACTAAGGGGATGTGAGGGAGAAATGTGTTAGAGGGTAACTAAGATATTTCATTACTTATAATGGTTTTGAGAGTGATGAATCAGAGATAGTGAGAGAAGAGGGAAGCTGATTAATACTTTAGTGAGATGGAGATACTAGGATATTTAGACTAGAATCATCAGAGAAATAGTTTTCTAAATGGGATAAAATTTGAGGGGAATTTATGGAAGCTATAAGGAATAGGTTTTTGGTAATTTTTAGTAGTTGGATGCACATGTATGTTGAGTAGATGCTATGATAGTGATATGGAAATGGGATGGAAAACTAGACTATAGGTGAGGGTGAAGAAGAGAAGATCGAAATGTGGTATGGTTTGTGGGGAAGCATGCGAATGTAGGGAAAGTAGATTCACATAAAATTAAATTAGAATGTTTTAGAAGGATGATGAGGAGAAAAAATGACATCCATATGGTGAGATTTAAAAAAGGACCAGAAGCAAGGTAGAGGAAGAGATGATCGATAATGGGTAGGGTTTCAGGGAAGTAGAAGATGGTATGGTGAATGATTTTCATATGAGTGGAATAACTGGGGGTAGGGAGATTATTTTCGAGGATATTGAAACAAGTAGGATGATACAAGTGATTTATTATGAGTAATAAATTTTATTCATCATACATAAAAAAATCATTTTTGGATATTGATCAATATACAACCAAAGGATGAAATTATTCTTATGAAATAAGAAGATATCAAGTAAGTATATTTCCTTATATTCTTACATTGTAAAAGAATTAATCAAACTTAAATAAATAATTTAAAAAAAATATTATCCTATTACATTCAAATTCGATGAATCTGATGATCTTTTAAATCATCACATATTTTTGGTTTTAAGGACCTTAACATTCCATTGATCATTCCCTTTCTTATGATTGATGACCCTAATCTCTATCTTAAATCATTTATGATTTTATTTAATGTATATATATTCACAAGCCAATAATTTTATCCTACTTAGAAACCAAGTTATGTTTTAATCCATATAAAATTTTTACTTCCATTTTTCTCTTATTAAAAGGTCATTTTTACTCTTTTTACGATGTGGGTTTCAATAAACAAATTTAAAATTTCAAACCCTTGATTTCCAAGATCAATTTTAAATTACATGGACATAGTTTATATAAGTTGGGGAAAATATAACAAACAAAAACTAAAAAAATAATGAAATTGTATTTGATAAAATCTATTATACCAACATTGATTTTAGCTTGTGTTACATTCAATAATGAGTTTCTTTTATATCTTGTATTACAAGAAATACCATGTTTTACCAAACAACAATATAATATTAATATTATAGTTATTACATCTACATTAGACTAAAATGTATGAATAGATTAAACTAAATTTGGAAAATATATAGTTTATACATGTTTGTTAGCTATATATTAATAAAATATGAACTATTTAAAGGAAAAATAAATATTTTCTGTAAAATAGTACTTTTTCTAAAGGAGTTTTCATCACGCTTTACTTATAGAATTTAAAATTAATTTTCACCAAAAAGTATAAAATATATTTGAAAAAAACATTATTTTTGAAATTATAATACATAAATTTTATAAGGGTGATTTTTTGGGAATTTTCTGAGATGTTTCACTCTTTGATAAATAGTGAAAAATACAAAATATTAGTTGAAAAATATCTTTTTTTTAAATAATTTATAATTTTAAACTATATTATGATTTTTTTAAATTAAAATAAGTTCAATTATATATATATATATATATATAAACTAGTTTTAGGTTGTTAGAATCGTTTTCATATTGAATTTAGTTATAAAAACATTGTAATCATTTAATCAATTTCACTTTAAAAGAATTCTTTCTAGTCACAACTATAGATCTATTTTTAAATAATAATTTTCCACTTATGTGAATTTGTTTTGGAAAAATTGATTCTATATTTTAAATAATCATAATTTATAATATATAATAAGGTTAACTTAATTTTTTTACAAAAATAATAGTGAGAATAGTAAAAATGAATTACCACAGTTAAGATAAAAGTGGATTTACTAGAGGTTAAACTAAAAATATAAGGGTAAAATTGACTTATAAATTTTTCCAAAATCCATTGACCATACATATTTCAATCCTTATGACCTTTTTCTAGATTTTTATTATTTTTTTGGACACATTTCCATGAATTTGACTGATATAATAAGTTAAGTGAAGGAAAAGACAAAAAAGGAACATTCATTGCTTTTAATAACTATAGAGATTTGGGATAATGACCAAATAAACACATGTTTGGTTTTAAATACTATTTTGAAAGATAAATTAGTTTTTTATCATGATAATTTATTTTAATTTTGTATATTAAATAATTAATTAAATGCTTAAGAAATACTAACATAGTAATTATTTAGTTAATAATAAAATAAAATAAGTGATAGTGTTTTTTTAAAGTGAATAAAATTGAATTAATTATCACAATCCATTAATTTTTTTGATTAATACAGATTTTTACACATTTGTGAACATAATAGATTCTAATTTAATGACTGGATTACAATTTTTTGAAATTCCAATTAAATTAATAATGTCAAAATTGACATTAATGTTATTTTATTAAATGATATCAAATTATTAAAAATACTAGATTTTTCAAATATATTTTTAAATATTTTTAATTATAAAGTATGATATATTAATTAAGCAATTTTTCTTTTATAATTAATATATTGACCCTTAAATAGTAAAAACTATGTTTGTGTGGTTAAGGATAAAGAGGCATTTCTACAAATTACATGCGATCATGTTAATATTAATTTACAACAAACAAATGATATATATTTTATAAATTAGATATCATATTTAGAATATATTTATATAATTATCTATGAAGGATAATTTTATTTTATTTTTAATTTATAAATTACATAGGTTAAAAATACTAGTTACTATAGTGAAAAACCAAAATGATAAATGTAAGGAAACATAAAATTTAAGGAAAAAAATGTTTAAAATGTGGGTCTAATTGTGTGTTGGAGTTCTTTATAGAATGTATAATCACTATAATCCTTTAATTATTAATTTTGGAGACATGTGTGGTAATATATACCTCCTAATAGTGATTAAGATAGGGTAATTACAAAAAATACTACTCATCCTCAACTATAAAAGGGAACTCACTCTCCTCACATATTCAAACCTCGAAAGCCATTTAGCTCAACAAAAACCTACTCAAATATCTTGAAAAATTCCCTTCCATAATATTAGAAGCCTTTTTTTGGGTATAAATCCATCCTAGGAATCCCTCAATAGAAACCTAAGGAGGATACTCGAAGAAGATGTAAAGTTCTTCAAGAATCATTTTTATTTTATTTCTTTATCCACATACTTCAATTATTATTAGACCATGATGATATATTAAACTTAGTATATTCTAAATAATAAGATGTTTTATGTTAATATAATTAAATAAAACTATCTCCACTTTTAGTAAATTGGTTATGAAATCATCATTTGCGTGTTTGGTGGACTACCGACTCGTGAACCGAAGTCGTTCATTTTTCTATTACCACTTCTCAAGGTTGGGTATTAGGATGGATATAAAGTATATTTATGATATTTATAATATAATTATAAATATAGTTACATTTTAAAATATACAAACTATATTTAATTTTCATTATATATAGGATACAATAACATCACTCATTTGTATGGTAAACTATCGCGTCACAAAGCGATGTGATTCGTCTTTCACTAATGATTTACATGGAAGTTGATAATGAAAAAGTTAATTATTAAATGTTATATAAATTATAGAATTATGATATTAATGTAATATTTTTCATCCTTTAAATATAATATATATCACTATATTTCTTACATTTTCACTAAATGAAGGATAATGACATCAATTGTGTACATGTAGACTATCGCCTTCAAGAAACGATGTGACTCTCTTTTTATCACTACACCAGTTAGATGGTATATATAAGTATATTTAAAGAAATAATGTGGTATTTTTGACATTATAATCATTCTTTAATGATAATATATTACTTACCTACTTTCTATAATGATCATATAAAAATGTAAACATTACTCATGCGTACGTACGACCTACCATCTACAAGATGTTAATGTACATCATTTTTAATAACAACCATTTGTTATTGGGTTAAAATTAAAATTTTTATATAAATATTATAATAATGTTATTTTTTTGGATTTGATATTATTATATATTATGTGAAATAACATGATCTTTCATGAAGAAAAACACATGATAAAACATGGAAATTAAAACCCAAAACAATGAAAATAATGAAATATTATTAACGAAAGGAAGTGTGGGGTAAATGATTTTGTCTGAATTTACATTCAATTGAGACTTATTTTTGTTATGAACCAATTCAATTTTATATGGTGTATATACTACCCATTTTAAATATAATATCACGAATACTTCATTATTCATGAAATTTCATGTTTCAATTTGAATTATTTCATCCAAGGGGATTAAACATAGAAATTACCAAGTGGTAAATGTTATCGGAAAATCTCACTTTATTTTTTGGTTGTTAAATTTATTTTAAAATAATCACTTTCATGTTATCATTTTTCACTAGACATTACATTTCCCTTAAATATACATATTTTTGTGTGAAGGATATTATTATTTCATGATCCATATATCATTTTCTATATATAGTATTTACTTTGAATGTTATATGACTAATTAGGGAAATATTGATAAATATTTATCCTTTACTAAATACGGATACTTTATGATAAAACACATTATGTATAAGATAAATTGATTATTATATATATGAGGAATCCTTTGGAAATGCATGACACAGGTGGGTTCTAGTTATAGATATCCCATAAATGCATTGGTTGTCTTATGAGAAGAATTAGTTGGGAAAATCTAAAGGGGTTTTAACCATTATGTTTTAAACTATTTTGTGAAAGTTTAGAAAACTAAAGGTATCATGTTCCTAAGAAACATGACATCCAATAATTAATAATTTCTTTCATATAAAATTTAGTTATTATTATTCATCATATTTTCACAATGATATAATCTCTGGATGCATTTCATTCTCATTTTATTTATTAAATTTCATTTTTTCTATTATTATCTTTTCATATTAATTAGGAATTAACAATTCATTTAAGTGGAATGTGTTTTCAATTATTTACCTTCTTATATTGATTTTACTTATTAATTCATGATATCTTACATTTCAGTTAATCCTTACTGAGCATTTGAGCTCACCCTTATTTTTTTCCTTTCCTTAGGTTATGAATATTAATTATTTGAATGGGTATCAAGGATTTTCAATTTTTTATTTTTTTATGTTTTATTTTGCATTCCCATTGTAAAATGGGTATCATGTATATATCTAGTTCCCCAAAATAACTAAAATGACATGTCATTCAGTATTAAACCCATTATAACTATGAAAATATATTAAAGTAGAAATATTATATGGTTAAAGGGTTGGGTTCACTCAATTTTACACTCATAAATTTTCTATTAATTTATTGTAAATTAAAAACTAGTAATTTGGATGAAAAAAATGTATTCTAAAAAACTACATTTCCTTCTAAAATGCACTTTAGTCTCACTTTTCACATGTAATTTAAATTTTATTTTTAAATATTCTATAAAATTTATTTTAAAAAATAAAATTAATTTATGAAATTGTAATATCAAAATTATATTAGGGTTATTTTTTTATTTTTCTGAAATTTTTTATTTTTTGATGAATAGTAAAAAATACTGAAATTCAATTGAAAACTACCATTCTGATTAAATTATTTATAATATTAAATTATATATTAATTTTTATGTAAAATTAGTTCAATTATATATTTATTAGTAAAATTTATGTCACTAGAAACAATTTCATAATGAATTTCTATATAAAAGCTTTGTATACTTTTGAAGATTTTCCTTATAAAAACCTGCTTTCTCATCACGTCTGCAGGATTAATTTTAAATAAAAAATTTCCATTTTTGTGAATTTAATATGGAAAAATTAATTTCATATTTATAAATAGGATAATTTATATTAAATTATAATTTAAATTTAATTTTTTACCATAATGAATATTGAAAACAATAAAAATTATTTCCACTGTTAAGGTAAATTTTTTTTTATAGGGGGTCAAACTAAAATGATAAGGGTAAAATTGACATAAAAACTTTTATAAAATATATTTTATAGAAATATTAGAACTTATATTTTCTAATTATTGAGAATAATCTATTTTTGACCCTTGTAGCATGTAAAAAATGTGGGTACACCATTTTCTATCAAAAAATTACAATTGTGCCACTCACATTACCTATAAAGGGTCACACCCTATCCTCTCAAATTAAAACATTCAAACACTTTTATATTGGTCTAGAACTAGCCAAATCACTTCATAAATCCCCTCAAAACATCTTAGAAACCATATTTTTGGCATAGATCTGACCAAGGAAGGATTTGGTTAAAACTAAACGAGGATACCTGAAGAAGAGGTCACATTCTTCTATGAGAATTTTTCTATTTTTTCGTTCACCACCTCCGTCAATTAATATTTAAAACTTATGATATAAAAACAGAAATATCATACATATTATAATTTTTTTTTATTTTAAGTATATAACCTAAAACCATTTCAACTTCCATCAAATGGGTTACGAAACCATCATTTGTGTGTATGGTGGACTAATGCCTTAAGAACTGATGACATTCATTTTTCAATTATCCCCCATCATGGTTGAAAATAATGAGGGACATAAAGTATATATATTTTATTTATATCATAATTATACCTATGTAGTCATTATATCATATATTAATTTTTTTAATTTCTATTCCCTAGGGGATTTGATAACGTCTCTTGTGTTTACGATGAACAACCACCTCACGAAGCGTTGTGATTTGTCTTTCACTAATGAATTACATGGAAAGTGATAAGGATAAAGTTAATGATTATTTTTAATATAAATTAAATAACTATTATATTCAATTCATATTTAATATACTAAAAAAATAATATATATCATTTTCTTTCTTATCTTTTCTCTAAATAAAAGATGATAACGTCACTAATGTACGTGTGGACTACCACCTTTACGAAATAATGTGACTCTATTTTTATCCCCACACGACATAGCTTATATATATAAGTATATTTAAAGAATTAATATGGTATTAATTATATTATTATAATTCTATACGGATAAAATATTACTTACATCCTTTCGATTATGATCAATGATAAATGGAAATGTTACTCATGCATTCGTATGACCTACCATCTTAATGACCACAAAATACGCCATTTATCAAAAAAATCTATCAGGATTAGTAATAAAATTATAGATAATTTTTAAATAAGAATATTATTTCATGTCTTTTATTCTAGAGATAATAAAAATAATAATATGTGGAAGAACCAGATCTTTCATGACAAAACACACACGAGAAAACATGATAATTAACACCTAAAACAACACAAAAAATTAAATATAAATTACAAATGGGTGATAAGATGTTATAAAAGAATGATATATGATATTATAAATAATAATATGATCCTTTATAAGTTAATAACATGTGTAAAACCACAATAAATTAAGTTAAATCATGTTCATCCAAAACGAAATGAAAAGAAAGGGATTACTAATGTTTTTGATTATGAGATTAATAATTCATAAATTATAATTTTATAATAAGTGTTACACCATATTTTGTAATTTTACATTATGGTTTAAAATTCATAATTTTATGAGATAATATAGTATATGTAATTTTTTAGAAACAGAAGATGGAAGGAAGAAGGGTGTCAATACTCATGGACAATTTAGATATTTCCCAGATGAGGAAGCCAATATAATTAGTATTATAAATAAGAATATTATAGTTATATTAGTTAAGATTAATTAGATTTTTATATAAACATTAATGAATGGAGAAACCTATTACATAAAGATACTCTCCTATTTTTGATCTCTTTATGTGATTAAATTTCCTATCCTTTGGTGGGAATACTAATCCAGTGGTATCCAAGAAATCGATCAAGTATTTTGAGAAGATATTTATTGAATTGGGATGCAGTGAAAAGGAAAAGGTTACAATTTTAGTAAATTTTCACAAAGGAAATATAAATTAATGGTGGTCATTAATTAAGAATACTAAGGAGGAAGAAGAAATTGAACTCATGAAATATAATGCTTTTTAGAGACATTTTTTGGAAAAAAATTCCCTTAATAAAAATAAACTGAAATGAAGAGAAATAAAATTAGATTAAGGAAAATAGAATAATAATGAATTAATAAGTATGAGGTTACCATTACAAAGTTTTCTAGGTATAAAAGATATTACATTTTCAACATGGAGTGCTATATTTCCCATTTCTTTGAAGTACTTCATCCAAGTTTCCGAATCACACTTGTATCTCATACATCTTCATCATATGATGAAATAGTTTTATGTTACATAAAAACATACTATGTATTATCTAGATCATAAATATTAAAGATAAATGAATAGAAGAATAGGTTAGTAGAACACCAAGATAAAGGTAATGCATCAAATAATAAGAGTAGGATGTAGAAATTTATATCATGTTAAAATTTTAGAAAAAAACATCATGGAAAGTTCTTGAAGGGCATGGGAGTGTGTTAATAGTTCAGTGATATGTATAATCTAGCTCATGAATGCAAGGTGAATAAATAAATTAATTATATTCAATGTTTCAGATGTAAATAATTGGGTAATTACAAACACAAATATACAAAGAGTTAAGGGAATCTACTTAAAAAGTGGTTAAGGGGGGAAATATAATCTTATGAGATCACTATATTTATAGTGGAAGCACCTAATATTGTGGTGGACGGTACATTAGTCCTATATTCAAGTATAGTTAAGTATTTATTTTATTTTGGATCCTTACACTATTTTATATCTACCTTATTTGACGTAAAAATTTTAGATTTCCCTTTTAATTTAAGAAGGGATTTGTAAGTAAAAACTCCTTGGGGGAAGTCTCACTACAAAAAGGATGTGTCAAGTAGTCCCCATTATAATAGATAAACATGCTATATTTTATGACCTTATTATCATACATATGGATGACATAGATATAATATTTTTTATGGAATAAAATTAAAAATATGATGCAAAAAATTATTATGATATGAAGGAAATTATGATTTTTGATGATGATGTAGAATTCCATATCTTTCATTTTGATACTCCATCATTTGATTCTTATCTAGATCCCCACCCAATAGTTCTACTGAATGAGATTCTTAGGGAATAATAGAAGACAAAATCTTGAGATTGAGAATAAAATATTCAAATTGAGGATGTACCTATTATACATGAATACATTGATGTATTTCATGATGGATTACCTAGACATCCCCCAGAGCATGAATTTGAGTTTTCCATTGATTTAATCCCTGATGAAATAATAATAAAAATTTCTCTCTTTAAAATGGTCACTATAGAATAATAGGAGTTTAAGAAACAAAAATAGGAGTTATATGATAAAGTATTTATTCACCCTAGTGTTTCACCATGGGGATCCTCTATTCCACTTAATAAGAATAAAGTTTTATACATGGTGATTTAAATTGATTATAAGGATATTAGGGAAATTATAATAGAGAACAAGTATCCCCTACCATGTATTTATATCTTATTTTATAAAAATCACAAAGCCTAATTATTTTTAAATATTAAAATTCATTCTAGGTATTATCAGTTTTGTGTAAATAAGGAATACATTTGGAAGAGATATTTTCAATTAAGGTATGGACAATAGGATTTTATAGTAATGCTATTTAGATTAAATAACACACCCTATATTTTTATAGATCCAATGAATGAAGTATTCAGGGAATGTCTTGATGAATTTTGTGATATTCATTGATGATATTGTAGTGTAATATTAAATATATGAGGACCATGAGAATCAAATGAGGTTTATTCTTCAGAATCATTGAAGGAAATAGTTATATTGTAAATTTTGTAAGTGTGATTTCTAACATCAATAATTTTTTTTTCATGTCCACATTGTATCACAACATGTAATATAAATTGAACATGTGAAATAAAATGAAATTAGATAATGAAATTTACCATTGAACACAATTTAGGTACGTAATAACGTTGGTTTGGCTGGTTACTATCCACGATTTTTAATAATTTATCCCGATTGGATAACATGTTAACCATACATTCATGTAATGGGGTTATGTTTTTTTGGACAAAGGAATGTGAAGAATTTTTTTATGAACCAATGAGTAGATTGGTTTATGATCCTATTTTGACTCTACCATCTAGAAATTATGGGTTTGTGATATAAAGTGACACATTGAAGAAGGGTCTTGGTTCTGTACTTATGAAAAATCACAAAGTTATTTCATCTACATCAAGGCAACTAAATACTCAAAAAAAAAAACTACCCAACCCATGATCCCGAGTTGTAAGTTATAACAATTTCTTAATAGATATGGAGAAATTATCTATATGGTAAAATATGTGATATATATACAGATCACAATTGAGTAAAGTACATATTTTCACTAAAATATCATAATATAAGACAAAAGAGATGATAACTTTTAGAATAAAATTAAAACATGGAATGATGGGAAATCTGTAGACATTGTTTATGAAGATGGTATTATAAAATTTTGAAATAAATTATGTGTTCCATATATAAATTAGCTAAAAAGGGAATTTTTGGATGAAACACAAAGTTGAAATTTTTCTATACACTATGGTAGTAAAAATATGTATAGATAATTTAGGGAACATTTTTTTAGGATAACATGAAGTAGGTAATTGTATATTATGTGACTATATATATTTTTTCAACAAGTAAAATTTGTGAGATAACTAATTGGAGGAATCTTTAAACCTATTCATATTCATATATTAAAATAGGATGACATTACTATAAACATTTTCATATGGATATCGAAGAATCCTAGAAATAATGATTCAATATGGGTTATCATTGATATTATAAACAAATATAAACATTTTCTTAATATAAGAGAAGATCTGTCTCTTTAGAACCTCACAATTCTCTATATTAATTAAGATAAAAGACATCATGGGTCACCTATTTCAAGAATATATGATTGTGATCCAGATTTCACATAAAAATTATGGAAGAGTATTTAAAAGAGAAAACAATATAGGTAAAGTCTATTAAAGCTTCTATTAAAGCAGTTCAAAGTAGGAAAAAATAGTTTTTCTAATAATTAGAAGAAATATTAGGAATTCCAAGTGGGATATCATGTTTTTTTAAAAGTTTGTTGAAGTAGGGGTCTTATAATGTTCAATTATAAAGTAAAAATAATTCCCAGGTACATCATACACTTTAAAATCCTAGAAATAATTGGATTTGTTGCTTATCATTTGGAAATGTCAACAAGTCCTCAAAAGTACATGATGTGTGCCATATATCATTGTTAAATAAGTATATGTTAAACCCAAAGCATGTGATTCAATATAATGAAGTATAATTATATCCTGATCTATATTACTATGAATATCCCGGCATATTATTTATACTAGAGAACATGTATTATGGAATTGAATGAGACTTTTGGTAAAGGTACTTCAGAGAAATCATAAAATGGTGGAAGCAATGTCGGAACCAGAGGATGTTATGAAGAAAAAAACAATCATATGTCTAATAGGTAATATCCATGAAAATTTGATGATGAAATTTTTGTAGGATTGAATAATATAACACCAAAACACTTTGCAATATATTTATTTCAGAACAACTTAAATTTCATTTATAGCTTGCGATGCATGAAACATCGGGTTTAAAAAAACACAATACCCTATTAAAATATTATTTAAACATAAAAATTATAAAATAGCTGTTAAATTATTATGTATTTATTGAACTAGATATTGTATGAAAAATATTTTTTTACACATAAATTTTTATTTATTAATTATAAATAAAAATAATAATCATTTGGAAGGAAACTAATTGATTTTGAAAAAATGTATTTTCTTCTAAAAGGTGGGTTAGTCACACTTTTCACACATAATTGAAAATTAATTGTTAAAACTATTAGAATTTTTTTTGAGAAAATATGCATATATTTGGAATCACCATATCAAATTTATCATTTGGTGAAGTTTTGGGATTTTTCTGAAATGTTTCATTTTCTTGATGAAAAGTGAAAACACTTAATTTTAATTAAAAACTTTATTTTTGATTAATTAATTATAAATTTAAATTATATTTTAATTTTTTATAGTAAAATTAGTTTAATTTTATATCTATTAATCCAATTTAGATAATTAGAATCAATTCCATATTGAATTTTTATTTAAAAAGTTTACAAACTTTTGAACATTTTTTCATTGAAAACCAACTTTTTCATAGTGTTTGAGAGTTTAATTTTAAATTAAAAATTTCCAATTATGTGGGTGGAATTAAAAAAAATGGATTCCATATTTTTAATAATAGTAATTTATATTTTATAATAAGGTCAAAATAATTTTTTACCAAAATTAATAGTGAAAATATAAAAAATTATTTTCTTTGGTTAAGGTAAAAATGGATTTATAGGGGGTTAAACTAAAAATATACAGATTTAATTCACCTAACAACAATACTAATATATATTTTATATGCATATTTAAAATTATAATATATAATCCTCTTTTATAATACATTTCAGACCATTTTAGCTTGTGAAAAACATGTTTACACCTTATTCTTTTCAAATATTTAAAGTGTGCCACTCACCTCGGTTATAAAATTCCACAACCTATCCTATATTATTCCCAACATAAAACCATTTTGGATTGGACAATATCTTTCATAATAACTTCATAAATCCCCTAACCACATCCTAGAAACATTATTTTGGGCATAATTTGATCTTAGGAAGGATTTGGTTAAAACCTAAGGAGGATACCCGAAGTAGAGGTGACGTTCTTCAATAAACATTTAAATTTTATTTTTTACTCCACCACCATCAATTATTATTATAGCGTGATAATATAATAACCTCAATATAATCCATATAATTAGATGTTGTTATGTTATGGCCATTATTTATGAAAATATCCACTTCTATAAAATGGGTTATGAAATCATCATTCATGTGTACGCTGAATTATCGCCTCACGAACCGATGTCATTTGTTTGTTCCATTACCATCTCTCACAGTTTGGTATGATGATGGATATAAAGTATATATGTGATATTTATAACATAATTATATATATTTAGTCATTATATAAAATATATATAACATACCTATACTTTTACACATATTATTACATGGTTTTAAGCATAATTAGCCTTTAAATATGATCTATGGATCATAAAGTCTAGTGTCCTTGGAAAATTAGATATATAATTAGAAAGAATGAAACCAAAATAAAAAAATCTTTTATTTAATCTCTGTAATGAGATCCTAAATTAATTTTAGATCTTATATCTACATAGGATAACCCGAGGAATACATGAACAAAGGGATTATCAAAATATCCCAATATGGGAATAATCATAAGAATAAAGCACAAAACATGGGTTAGAAGTCATAACACGATGACATAAAATGGCATGGAACATTAATAATAATATAGAATAATAAAATTCATAATATGTGATCATTTAATCATGGAATCATAGAAATGTTTCAACAACATACTACATGACATAATAATGAACAAAGCCCCACAACAAAGACCATTGCACATGGAGGAGCATGAGTCAAGGACAACCACAAAGACCATTTAATATAAAGGAGCATGAGTCAAGGTTAACCAACAATACCATTTCACATGACATTCCATGAGAATGAACATTACCCAATTCATTAGAGTTATATCCAGGTGCACCTATCATAACATGTTCATGAATATGTGGGCCACATGAAGAATTATACATAAGTAATCATACATAAACATTGGGGTTACCTATGGAAAGAATTGGGTATCATAATCATGTAATAAGGTATAAAAAGAGAATATCATAATGGTTTCTATGGAAGAATGAATTTAAATCATACATGGACATTCATAATGAAAAATAGGAATAGATCATGATAAGTTATGTAAATGTTAAATGAAAATTTATAAAAAAGTGTTTAAAAATCTTTTGAAATAAAATATTTTAGTGCGGTTTAATGAAAATATTAAAGAGTATTTAAAGAGAAAATGAAATAACATTTTATATCAAACCAGAAATAAACTAAAATAGATTTTCAATATAAAATCATTTATTTTAGAAGAATAATGGTGATTATAATAGATTGTTTATGTTACTTGAAAATGGGTAAGAAATTGGGATGTTCCCTTTAATTAGGCTTGCTTATTAGGAAGAATTGAGACGAGAACCACATTAAAACATATATTTATACATAAAATAAGGATAAAATGATTTGTATATATGATTTTGGAACATAGAAATAAGATTTTAAAATAATTATATAAATATAAATAAGAATTCAATTAGGGTAAATAGAGATAAAGTGTAACGCAATGGAAAAATAGAGGTTCTGAATGAAACCCTTACCTTATGTCTGAAAGTGTTCTCCAATTGAACTTAATGTCATGGATAATTAAATTAATTAATTAATAAATAAATTAATTCATAACCTTTTACACATTTATTTTATTTATTATAATTTTATTAAGTCCATTTATGTTCTTTTTGATGAGTTTAAAGACTCAATTTGGTCGTTCGAGAGTGTTCATTTCCTGGGTGTTCATGATTGGTTTACTTATATACATATATAAAAGATCATGTAAAATGATAATAGTTGTCTATAATAGAAATTATATGTTATTAAAGAACTAATATAATATTAAATGGTCTTACTTATCATTTTATTTTTATATTTGAGGATGATTCATTAGAGAAAACTTTAATGATAACCGATTAGATTATTTGGGTGTTTTTTAGATCATCACAAACTAGTTTTGTTTTATTAATTAATATTATTTACATATGTTAGTTACAAAACATAAAATATGTTATAAAATACATTTTAAATTATTTTTCAACCATTATAATGGTTTTATGATCATCCTTTAAGGTGGTTATGAAAATTGAAAACTCATCATCCTTGAATGCGACAATTTATATATCACGAACGATGTTTTCATTTTTAGAACACAAGAATGGGAAAAAATAATTGATGATTGGTTATTACATAATCATAAAAAACATTATATATATATATATATAATATACTCAACTTATCATTACACTTGAATTACGGGAGGTGATGATAGAATACGAAAAGATAAGAACCTGAAAAGAAATTAAAAGAAAAAGAAAGAGTTTTTTACATGTTGAATTCTTCTCTTTGAGTCCTTCAGAGACACTTGAGTTTGGTATTTTAATGAGAATAATGGATCCTAGATTTAGTATAGAGACTTGGTAAAAGGTTTTTTTAATACTTTTGACAAGATTCAAGGATTTTGATGTGTGAGGAGAAGGGGTGGGGAGGGGATCTATTTATAGTAAAGAAGAGGGGTGTTATTTGATTATTTTATTCACTAGTTTATTTTTTTGGCTTAAGATTATAAAAAGTGTTGAGAATTATCACTAAATATATTTCATAATGTATATGAGTTAGAGTTATTGTTCTTACTTCATAAATGACTCAAGGATTATGGTATTTTAATTTATAATGTTATTTACTGTAAATGATTGTATTTTAGTATTCACCACAAATTCAATTATTTTAAAAAAATCACAAAAATTTACCCTAAAAATTTATTAAAATGCAGAAATAAAAAATGAACTCCACTTTCTGAAAATAATTATATATATTTGATAAATATAATTTTCAATTAAAATAATTATTTATTTGAAAAAAAAAATTTAAAAATTATAATTGATTTTATAACACTTTGAAAAAAAATTAAGATCTCATAAAAATTATATTATAATAATAAGACAACAAAATAATAATTTATGACTCTATTTTATGAAAATAAATTTTATTTTAAATCATAATATTAATTATAAAATTTTAAACATGTATTTACAACTTACATAAATACAGAAAATTAATTTATCATTTTAAAAACATTTATGTACTTATCCCATGATATGAATATATCATATTTTCATTATTAATATACCTAAATATTATTTATACTTCTATATGTGATGTAACTATTCTATTGGCTAACTTAATATTTATAATGGTCACATTACTATTCCAAAGGCCATGTGACTATTCTATTGGTTTAGGTTCCTAAATTTTTATAAATACATATTATTTAATTAATTAATCCCTTAAAATGTTTTTATTGTGTTCTCTATTTGATTTTACGTGATTTATACTATATAACATAATTATTAAAAGGGAAATTTCATTTATAAAATTCTGGTTCATTACATTCTTCCTCCTTATGAAATTTCACTCTTGAAATTTAGTTCTACCAACCAAGGGGAAAATGGAGAGTGTACTTATCCTTAATTAGTTCCTCTAATTCCCATGTTTCCTCTTTATACTAATAGTTCTTCCACAATACATTGACTATGTG
The DNA here is from genome assembly GCA_963277665.1 of Viscum album. Lineage (NCBI taxonomy): Eukaryota > Viridiplantae > Streptophyta > Magnoliopsida > Santalales > Viscaceae > Viscum > Viscum album. The sequence continues at coordinate 1,108,044,392 of OY728142.1, read as the reverse complement.
AGTGGTCTTTTTCCATACAAAATTATCTATATGATTCATGATCTTTAATGGATGCTCCTCATAAGAGAGATAATTTTGTAGTTGTACAACCTCTAAATTTATTACATGTGAGGGATATGTTATATAATTACATAAGAGGGATACATGGAATACATCATATACTTGAGACATGGTTGGTGGAAGTGCTAGTCTATATTCTACAGCTTCGACAACATCAATGATCTTGAAGGAGCTGATGTACCTAATACTCAACTTTCCTTTCTTCCCAAATCTCATGATCCTATTCCTTGGAGATATGCAGAGGAATAAAAATGTCCCCAACCTTAAAATCTAGGTCTCATAAAAAATTTTCTTCGTAGATATTTTATCGACTTTGATATTCCCTGATATATTGTAGAATGGTTTTCGCCTTTTCTATCATTTCTTCCACTATCTCAGGTCCTAATAGATTATCTTCACAAACTTTATCTCATCATGCTAGTGTTATTTATATTTTCCTATAAAGGTATTCATATGGAGACATTTGGATGATTGAGTGGAAGCTAATGTTATAAGAGAACTCGACTATTGGTAGGTGTTGGCCCCATCCCCCCTTAAATTCCACTGAACACAGTCTCAACATGTCTTCCATTTTATGAATTGTTCACTCAGATTGGCCATTGATTTGAGAATAATAGTTCATAGTGAATTTCATACCAGTATTTAGATCATATTGAATACTTTTATAGAAATTGTAGGAAAATATTTGATATTTATCACATATAATCAATAGTGGTACTCCATGAATTCTTTCTACTTCTTTGATGTATATCCATGCAAGTTGATGTAGTGAAAATTCATGCAGAATTTTGATCAAGTGAGATGTCTTTGTAAGATGTTTCATAATAGACCATATAGAATTGTTTCCTATGGATTTATTTGGAAGTCCAATGAAAAATTCTAGGGTGATTTTTTCACACTTCCATGTCGATTTGGGTAATGGTTGGATCACCCCTTATACTTTTTCATTTAGGCCTTCACTTTTTTAAACATCAGGCATATTGATGTATATTCAATGATCTCTTTCATCATATAGTCCCACCAATAGTTATCTTAGAAATCTCTATACATCATTGTGGTCCCTGGGTGAATAGAGAAGGTTGACCTATGTGCATCATTCATAATATCTTTCTTTATCTCTTTATTTGATGGTACACATTCATGAACCAAATCTCATTACTCCTTCCTCATCCATTTGGAACATTGAGGGTTTACCATTTCTAAAATCTTTCACATTTTCCTCAATTTCCTCATCATTTCAATGATAATACTTTATTTTATATATAAGAGATGGTTGAGAAATCATTTATGAATGAATTGATGATGTTCCTTGCTTGACTATTCCCATTTCCATCCTTTGTAATTCTAAGAAGATTTTATCCTTCTCAATTATAATCATTGATTAAGATTCAAGATCCTTTATACTTAGAGAATCAACCACCTTATCATCTTTAGAATGATGGTAGTGGATTGAGTATTCACAATCTTTAATGATTTATAACCATATTTGTTGGATCATATTAGGCTCCTACTATGTGAATATATATTTAAGTCTCTTATGAGCATTATATATCTCACACTTCCCCCCATAGAGATAATTCCACCAGATTTACAATGAAATGATCATAACTGCTAAGTCCAGATCTTGCGTGGGATAGTTTTTCTCATGAATTTTCAACTTTCTTGAGGTGCAGGCTATCAATTTATCTTTTTTTCATTGGTACACATCCTAAAACCTTCTTTTATGTGTCTATATACACCATAAATAGTTCTCCACTTATCGATAGTGTGATCATTGGTACAGGGATTAACCTAATTTTAAACTCTTTAATGTTTTCTTCACATTCACTAGTATATAAAACCTTCACTCTATTTTGAGTTATCCAAGTTATTGGGTTTTAAAATCATGATAAGTTTTCCACAAATCTTTGGTAATACCCATCTAGACCAATGAAACCATAAATCTCCATTAAAGATGTCATCTCTGGATGCTCTTTAATTACCTTTGTCTTGAATAGTCCTATAGATATTTCATTGTGGGTGATAACAAGCAACAATAATGATTAAAACTCCACCCAGAACTCACATTTACTGTAATTTGCCTATAGTTTCACCCTTCATAATGTTTTTAGCATAATATTCAAATGCTCTACGTGTTCCTCCTTTTTCTTAGAGTATATCTAAATATCATCATCAAAGACTACCAAAAATTTGTTGAAGCAATAAATAAAGTCTCTATTCATTAATTCCATGAATATTTATAGAGAATTAGTGAGTTTAAAAGGAATCACTATGAACTCATAGTGTTTATATCATGTTTGGAATGCAGTATTGGGAATATCTTCCTTCCTCACCTTTAATTGGTGATATCTTGAACAAAGATTCACCTTAGAGAAATACTTGGGCCCAATTAGATGATCAAAAAAGTAATATATCCATGGAAAGGGATACTTTTTCTTTATCATGACTTTTTTTGAGCTCATGATAATAAATGAAGAGGTGCATTGATCCATACTTCTTTTTGATATAGATGACTGGAACACCCTATGGTGACATGCAAGGGTGTATAAAACCCTTGTCCAATACTCCTGTAACTACTTCTTCAGTTCTTCCAACTCAACTGTAGCTATTATATAAGGTGTATTTGATATAGGTAAATATCTGTGAAAAATTACAATTGATAACTCAACCTCTAGGCCAGGAGGATAACCAAACAGTTTTTTAGGGAACACATCAGTGTAGTCTTTCATAATGGGAAATCCTTCAAGAATGACCCTCTCTTTTATCTCAATAATTTGTGCCATATATGCTTTCTCTTAATTTAATAATATCAAATATTGAGACAATGATTCTGATAGATATTCAACACCCTCCTTACACATGGAAAAAATTAGAGGATACCTCGAGATGTATAGAGGGATATCCGATTCCCATCAGTATATATTGGATTTATATAAAGATAATCAATCCATTACCAATATAGAACCAAAATCCACCAAAGGAATTAAGATAATATTTTTTGGGAGGTTATACCCACAAACATTAACCAAATAGGAGTTATATACTTTGGATTCAATAATTTCCCCATTTTTGTTCTCATAGATAACTCAATCTCCATATTTTGAGGTGGTGTTTGAATAGTTCTACTAAAAATTCAAGATATGAAAGAATACATAGAACCATAATCAAATAATACATTCTCTATTCTTCAATGAATAACTAGTGTACCTATCACTACATCATTTTTGGGGACCACCTTAGAAGTATTGATAGAATATTCCATTCCATGCTGCCTTGGAGGTTTTTATTATTGATTGGCCCCCATAACCCATAACTTAAGGAAATGGTTTGCATAATTACCATGTTCATTGTAGATGAAACACTTCACTATAGGCTGAGTGTTAATATGAACCTTTATTTCTTCTTCCGCATTAGTGGGATTCCTCATACCCCTTTAGCAGTTATTAACCATATGCCCCATTCTTCAACATTTGAAGCATTTCCTTTTTCCATTTAGATAGTTCCTGTGATGCTTCTTCCCTAAGTTTTGACACGTGGGATATTGGGTTTCTTTCCATCATGAAATTTATCTGCTGATCCTGTCATATTGAAACCCATTTTAACTTTTTATCTCTATGCACATGAGACCAATGAGAGTCTTCATTCTCCATTTGGACCTTAAAGGCACAACATACAATCTCCTATTAGCTATCAAATTCTCGAATCACCAATTCTTTTCTAAGACTCGGCTTTAATAAACTGAAGAAGCGATCCACATTTATTTCAGTGTTCATGACCAAGGTGAAGACATATTGTATAAGCCTTATAAAATTTTCCTCATATGCCCTGATAGACTCTTTTTCCATACGCTTTAGTCCAAGGAACTCCCTTTCCATCTTGAGAAGGAGGGTTTGGGGAAAATAATTATTGAAAAATATTTTCTAAAATTAATCCTAATACATGGAACAAATTTCATCCATATAATTTGTGTTTTTTATCAGTGTCCACCACTGATCAGCTTTTCTATCAAAATGATAGACCACTAGGACAACTTTCTCATCTTTTGTGAACTGGTGGATTAAAAATATATTCTTAGCAGAGTTAATACATTTTTCTATGAGGAGTGGATCAAAAGATACACTAAACATAGGAGTCCTTTGACACATGAAGTATTTAAAAGAAACATGATATCTCTTTGGATAAGGAGGGAATTCCAAATGATTGAAGTTATTATTGATAATTTGATCAAATTGAATACTACTATCATGATGTTTTGACCACCCATTCCCATCATATTTGGAATTTCATTAGGGAAATAATTACACTACCTATCACATAAATTATTGGAACACGTTATCATATTTCCATCCATTAAATAAGAAAATAAATTACAATTAGCAGGGATTTAATACTCAGTTGATAAGTATATAAATGAAAAGTTTGATCATTGAAGGATAAAATTGTAAATTAAAATTATATCCTAAATTATGATTCCCAATGTTTTAACCTAGGTTATCCATGGTGATATAATTATCCATAGGGTTTTTAATTAAGTTATTTAGTATAATCTCCAAATACAAATATACCTTGCTCTAATAACAACTATAATGGGACTAGCCTTTCACACATATTATTTCATGGTTTTATTTCTAATTTTCTTTCAAATACAACACATGGATCACAAAGTCTAGTGTCTTTATATTATTAGATACATAATTATCCATCATGAAAACAAAATAAAAATATCTTTTATTTCATCTTCATAATGAGATCTTAACTTCCTTTTAGATCTTACATCTATATAGGATAAACCGTGGAATTCATGAACAAAGGGATATGCTAAAAATCCTGGTAAGGGAATAATAATCATAATAATTCATAGAACATGGGTTAGAGGGAATACCATGATAACATAAAAAGGCACAGAACATGAATAAACATATGGAAGAATAACATTCAGAACAATGGATAACGTAATCATGGAATTATAGAAATTTGGAAACAAAATACAACATGAAATAAGAAATACCCAAGGCTAAACACCAATACCATTGAAGATGGAGGATCATGATTCAAGGATAACCACCAAGACCATTTCTCTTAAAGAAGAATGAGTCAAGGTTAACGACTAATACTATTCCACTTAACATCTCATGAGACTAAACATTACCCAATGCAATGGAGCGCTATCTTGTCATACCCATCATAACATGTTCATACATATTTGTGACACATGGATAATCATACATAAAGAATTAAACATAAACATAGGGGTTATCCATGGAAGGATTTGGCTATCATAATCATGTCATAAGGCATAACAAAAGAAAATATCATAATGGTGTCCTTGAAAGAATGGATTTATATCATGCATAGAAATTAATAATGGAAAATATAAATAGATCATGATAATTTTTATCAAACTGAAGTGAAAACATGTAAAAATAGTGTTTAAGAAACTTTAGGAATAAAACATTTTAGTGAGCTTTATGGAAAACATTATAGAGTGTTTTAAGTAGAGAAAGAATTATCTTTTATATAAAACTAGAGATAAACCAAAATGTATTTTCAGGATAATATAATTGATTTTATAAGAATAAAGGTGGATTAAAATAGATTATGTATGGTACTTTAAAGTGAGAAAAAAATAGGGAAGTTCCCTTTAATCAGGCTTGCATATCAGGAATAATTAAGAATAGAACCTTATAAAAACAAGTATTTACTTCTCAAAGAATATTGAACTGTAATGTCCCTCTTATTCTAATTACCTTGAGAGGGTAGTGAGATGTTACTAGGCCTTAAGAAACATCCCAAATATGGAAAATGATGGTAATAAATGTTGACTATATTCAATACATGTGGGGGAAATTTTTACCATTAGTAATATTAAAACTAACTAAACAACCCATAAACTAAAAAAACCACAACATAATGCATGATAATAGTGAAAGAAAACTAAACATTTCATTTATAACAAATTATCTAAAACCAAGTACCACAATTAAAGACTACAATATCAAAGTAAATAGCAGAATACAAACTAATAAAACTCCATGACAACCACAAGACTGCAAGAACTACAAGCTCTATGCTCAAACATCACTAAGAAACCCAAGTATCAAGAAGTAGTGATAAATATGTGTGATAATTTACCTTTTACCTTGTCCAAGTGTATGTCATATGCAAAAGAACCAGTGTTCCAAAGCAGGGGTGAGTATTAAAACTCAGAAGGTATTCCCTAATAACTTCTCTACTCACTCCACTAGGATATAGAATTTAGCAAAATTTATATAAAATAGTTTATATAAAAAAATTTCTAAAACAGTTTATAACTAAATATAAACATGTTCTATAGAAATCAATTTTCCAATAAAAACCATTTTTCAAAGAATTAACCAAAAAATTATTTGAAACCATTTGACAAGTTCCATTTGGCATAACCATTCCATTTCACATATCCAAACGTGCATTCTTTGTTATGATAGTTCCATATTCATGGGAGGCTTCTCATAGATCTACCATGTCATCTAAAGGTAATTATATCCCATGTTCTAGTACACATTTAGTACTGATAACAAGGTAATATTTCAACCAAGCCTCGAAAATTTAATATTAACACACACACACACACACCAAGTATGCTAAAAAACCTTTCCAATCCAAACATGACAAAACCGTTTCAATAAAATAACTTTTTTACTGAAATAATTTTCCCAAAAAATCCATTTCAATAATCCAAAAGGACATATTTTAAAATCAACATTTTAAAATTAATAAACCAAAGCACATTGCACAAAAAATTACCACAATTCCATAATTTTACCAAAACCATAAATCGTCAATAAAGAGGACTCATAAGATTTTTTCACAATAATTTAGCAATCTATTTCATGCAATTAAATCAATTTGAAACTAATCCAATCATTTTTACCAATATGAGTTGATAGTGAAGCCACATACCTCTATTGTTTTTGTGAAAAAGATAAATGACATGAAAAAAAATCACAAAACTGGGTTAAAAACTCAATGAACCCACCTTATATCTCTTAACCTATCATAAAATAGACAAATGTAAACATATTTTGCATCCAAAACCATAGATATACCCACAGGGTGAGTAGATATAGGAAAAACAGAGAGAGGGAGAAGTAAATATAAGAAAAACATTAAGAACGACAAAGAATGAAGGATTACAACAAGAATCGATCATTAAATCACTAAGGAGTGGCTCCATATCTCTTCCAATTCAATGAAAGAACCTTAAATGGACTTTGAGAGAGAAACATCCCGAGTTATGGACGTTTTTGGGAAAAATGATTCCTTAAAACATTAAACTATACTAGATTTACTTTTTTAGGATCTTATTTCTTTCTGTGCATGGTTTAGTTGCATGGTTAGACAAACCGTACTCTAACCCTATGCCAGTTACTCCCTTAAAGAAATCCATCACATGGTTATCTCACATGGTCTCCAAAATATGCGCCAATCATGCTGAAGACACTACCTCCAAAAGACCAATTCCAACTTTCAAAGCACATGGTTTCTCCTACATAAATGTATGGTTTAGGTAAACCATATGCCGCCAGTGTTCCTTTCCTTTTTTCCTTATATAACTATTCACGTTTTCCTATTAGTGGTACATTGTTTCCAAAAACCATGCACTATCTGTGAACCTATAAAAAATCCAAAAAAACTATCAAAAGTTCTCTAAACTCTCCCAAATATCACCCTTATACATTACATAATTAAAAATAATAAAGAAAGGGTTACATACTAGAGATCAGTGGTGTTATATTATCCCCAGCATTAGTATTTCCATCCCTATAAAGTAGAAATCCAATGTTTTGATGAAAGTGTTTGGACACTTATCTTTCATTTTCTTCTTGTGTTCCCAAGTATCTTCTGAAATCTGACCATGTTTCCATAATACCTATACTAGGACAATGATTTTTTGATGCAATACTTTATCTTATCTATCCAGAATCTGTATCGGGATATGTACCAATGAAGAATCTAGTTCTAGGTCAACATGATCTCATCTGATCACATGGTCAGGGTTAGGATGATACTTTTCCAACTGAGATATATGAAACACATTGTGTACTGCACTGATCTATGGTGGAAATGATAACCAATATTCCACCTATCCAACCCATTATAGTATCTCAAAAGGGCCTATTTATAAAGGATATAACTTTCCCTACTTCCCAAAACATTTATGTCAAAGCCTAAAATAAATCCTCAAGACCACATGACCACTCACCGCAAACAAAAATTTCCGTCAATGATGATCTGCATAAGATTTATAATGAATCTAACCCATCTCTATCCTCTTTATGATTAATTGAATATTCTCTACTATTTCTTTGGCTAGACTCGACCCAACTAGTGAAGTCTCACTTATTTCCACCAAACAAAGTGGAGAATGATAAGTATACCCATAGAATGATTTGAATGGATCCATTTATATTGAGGTTTGATATATGTTGTTATATGAGAACTCCTCTAATGGAATGTGCTCTTCCCATGATCCACCAAAATAAATTACACAAACTCGTAACCTATCTTCCAATTTTTGTATCTTCCATTCAGATAGACCACCCATACGAGGATGATACACTATACTCACAGTCATCTGAGTCCTAAGGGATCTCTATAAGGATTTACATTAATGAGACATAAACTTTGGATCTCTTTCTGATAGGATAAAAAATGTTATGAAATATCACTTTACCACTTCTAGAATATAGATTTTGGATAGATCCTCTACCATATGAGTTTCACTAATAGGGGTGGCATGGGTCAATTTTGTGAGCCTATCCACTAGAACCCACATAAAATCAGGTCTCTAAAAAATTCTAGGGAGAACTATAAAAAAATCCTTAGTTATGAGCTCCTATTTCGACACCAGAATAGGTAAATACTGTAAAATACAAACTGTTCACTGATGTTCCACCTCAACTTAGTGAAAAGTTAAGCATCTAGAAACAAAATCAACCACCTTCCTTTTCATGATGACCCACAAAAACTGTGATTTCAATTCCTTACATTGATTTTGTATTCTAAGATAAATAACCCATCTCAAATGGTGGTAAGCATGAAGAAGTTGTTCCTGAAAATACATAGGCATGACCATCAGATTTTTGTACCACAACACTGAACTTCTATCCAGCTTTCATCCCTCAATGGTCTCCCCACCGTTGAGTTTTAACCTTATAGGAAAGCATTTTTCATTATATGTCTATGCCTCTTTAATAATCTTAACCAAATTAGGAACAAGAGAAACTAGAAAGAAAACCACAACATCACCTCAGTCTTCTCATTCCACATACATGTCGACTAGGACCGACATCAACTACCACTCATCTAAAGCTTCTATTTCCAACTGAGCCCAAGACTTTATTCTTAACGCATCTGCCAAAAAATTTCCTTTTCATGGTGTATAAATCAAGTCAAAGTTTAAAATTTTAAGATACTCTATAAATATACTTTTCCTCATATTCAAACCTTGTTGTGAGAAAATATATTTTAAGCTCTTATGATCCTTAAACATAGTAAATTTCTCACCAAAGAGATAATGACACCAAGTCTTCAAGGCATGGATGGATATAACTAATTCCAAATCATTTTTGGGTATTTCTTCTCTAACCCACTCAAATTCCCTGATACAAAAGAAAAAATATTATCTTATTTCATGAGAACACACCCCAACTTAGATCTTGAAGCATCACAATACACCACACACCCTTGTCCTGATTTTATAAAAATCATGATTTGTGTGGATGTAAGGTGAACTTTTAGCTCCTAAAAAAATTCTGACATTCCTCAATCCATTGGAAAGGAACATTCTTCTTTTTAAAATCTATCATAGGTGAAGTTAGTCATGAGAAGTCATGAAAAAGCGTCAATAATAATGAGTCAGAAAAATAAAATCTCTAATCTCAAAGAAATTATTTGGCTATTTCTAAGAGATAATAGCTTCTATCTTTTTCAGATCCACTAAGACACCTATTTTAGAAATTACATGGCCAATAAATCATACCTACTTTATTCAAAAGTCACACTTTAATAGTTTGGAATACAACTGATAGTCTCTTAATATTCAAAACATCATCAGTAATTGTTTTTCATACCGAGGCCTTGTCCTTGAATACACCAATATGTCATCCATGAACACCACAAAAAATGAATATAGATATCGTTGAAATATCTTATTTATTAATTCCCTAAAGACTACAGGTGAATTAGTAAGACCTAAAGGAATTTCTACATATTCATAATGGCCATATTTGCTTCTGAAATCTGTCTTTGGAATATCCTTCTTCTAAACTTTCAATTGGTGATATCTTGATCACAATTCAATCATAGAGAACCACTGAGATCCCCTCAATTGATTTAATAGATCATTGATGTGTAGAAGTGGATAACAATTCTTTATCATAACTAATTTAATCTTGAAATAATCCACACACATCCTTATAGTTCCATCTAATTTCTTCACAAATAAGACCAGTGCTACCCACATAGATATGATAGTTCGAATGAAACCCTTACTTTACGATTCTTCTAACTGCACTTTTAAACTACCTTAATTTTGTAGGTTCCATTCGATAAGATGTAAGTGAGATAGTAATGGTACCTGGGAGTAGATCAATCATAACATACACTACTCTTACAAATGTAAACCCTGATAAAATTTCAAAAAACTCCTCAGAAATATGATCTATGATTGTTGTAAAAAATGCTATTCTAAATATCTTTCATCGATGTCAAAGTCAATGCCTCTAAATGGTAAGAGATCATTACCAATTTTGGTGGAAATATTCCCATTTCACCTATCTTCACATTACTTTCTCCTCTAAATATATTCTTAATGCCATACATAGTTTCAAAGCTAACTATTTTGTAATAAAAGTTTATGTGACCCTTGAATGTTGTTAACCAATCCATAACAAGGATTACATCATGGCTATTAATCTCCATTATAGAGAAATCCCATTTCAGCTCAGCTCCATCAAAAAAATACTAAACATTCTCTGCATAAAAAGGCTAAACATTCCCTTTGAAAAATAAAAGTTTGAAGTTTTATCATGGAAGGAATCATCTCAATTTTTAAACTCATAAAATCAATAGCATAATAATAAATAAAGGAATGTGTTGCACTGATATCAAAAAATAATTTCATAATGGTAGAATTAAAAATAATAATACCTCTAACCTTAGATGGTCTAGCCTAATCATCCAAAATCACATTTTTAGATCCATTGCCTCCTTAGATTGACCATGCTGAGAAGTCATGGTGTTTTTATAATCTACTTGGCTAGATATATTCTACTTACGATATTGATTTTTTTGTCCTCACCCCATCAAATCATATGATTCCTATGATACATGAGAAGTTTCCCAAGCACTTGACTTCATAGAACTATGACAATAACACTGAATATTCCCCATCCTATTGAAATTATGGCATGATCTTTGTGGTTTTGTGCACTCTCACTTTTTGTAGTCAAGTGAACCACATTGAAAACATACCTCTCTTGTTGTGGGTCTCAGAGGAAGACTCACTGATCCAGATTTCTGATTATAATTCATGCTCCCACCTTGGAAATATGTGTCCTCTTGCTCACAACATTAGAATTCCCACTAGTACACATTTTTATCAACATAATTCCCCCTAACATAGCTTCTGATATGTGACGTCCTGCCACCATCATTGTTTTTACTATCTCTGTCTAATATGTAATATAGAGAAAAACTATATTCAAGTGATCCCCTTCCTTAGCCCCGATTCAAATATTCAATCCTTCAGGGATGAACTGGCCACAACCTTGGGTGAAAATAAAACTAAATTCACAAATTTAACTGCATACTCTATGACATAGATATTTTCATGCTTCAGTATAAAGAAATATGTCATCCTATGAATCTTGAATGTGTTAGGATAGAATTATTTATTGAATAATTAATCCAAATACTCCCCAACAAGGCCCTAATACACATTATCCTGCACCGCTAGTTCCCACCACTAGCGTAAAAGATCCTCTAGAATATATGTTGACATCTTGAATTTCAGATCTTTTAGTGTTCCAATGAAATAAAGACACAATTTATCTTGTCCAGCCACACCTCTTCCTTTTCTAGTTCAGAATTACCCTAGAATATTGGTGGATTTTTCTTCTGGTGCTGGATGGAATGATCCACTTACCTTTGATCATACCTCTATTTTCTTGTCTCCACATCCTAAAATGATTGGATGATACTCTAAAATATCTCTTGGTTTATATGTATCTCAGGAGCAACAAAATTCTCTATAACTTCTTCCAACTGGTTTAGAGGGCTGGTACCAAGTTCCATTTTCTATATGAACAACGAATGCCATAAGTCTCATTCTCTATCAAATGAAGTCCTAGTATTTCAAATTATATAAAATCAACTATCAAAACATTGCTTTCCAAAATCAACATTTACCATGTTAATAAATTTTTGAAAACATTCAATTTTCTTTTGAAAATCAAGCTATTTTCAAAATACCACTACCATGCTCTTTTCAAAATCATTCATTTGAAAACAGTTTCAATATTTTCAAAAATAAGAAATTTTGCCCCAAATCCTAAATCATTCCTCAAAATTATATATGCTATCCAAGTGGGAAGTCATTTATCTATTACGTGTCATGCTCTTTCCATTAGCTAAACCCATGACAATGAGATTTCAATCCTATAAATATCTATTAAACACTTATGTACCCAAATACCTGGTAACATGAAATTCATCATAAAAGGGTTAGCTATATCAATTTACGCTATACATTTAAATTTGTGACAATCATATTCTTTGAAACCATCCTAACTAGATGAATAAAACAATAACAAATTCCAACTCCAAGACAAACAATTGGTGCCAAAAGGATTGAACAAACTTCTTTCACTTGAAATTCAAGGACCGAAAAAATGATACAATTTATAACATCCCTCTTATTCTCATTGAATTGAGAGGGATTTGAGACATTACTAGGCCTTAAGAAACATCCCCAAGATGCCAAAGTTTGGAAATAAAATCCGAAGGGATTCAATACATGTGGGGGATGATTTTACCTCTAGGAATAAAATAACAAACCAAACAATACATAACCGAAAAAATATTCTTTGATGTGTGATAATAATTAAAGGAAACTCAACATTTCATTTATCAAAATTTAACTAAAACCAATTACCATAGTAGAAGACTATAATATTAGAGTAAACAATAGAAGAAAAACTAATAAAACTCTAAGACAACCACAAGACTCAATGCTCTACAAGATCAATGCTCAAACTTCAACAAACCACCCAAGTATCATAAAATAGTTCTAAAGATGGGTGATAATTTACCTTTTCCCATGTCTCGGTAGATGACATATTCAAAGGCACAAATGTTCCAAATTATGGGTGAGTACTAAAACTCAGTAAGTTTTCCCCAATGACTTCTCTATTCACTCCACTATGATATAAAAGTTAGTAACATTTATATATAATAGTTTATATAAAACAATTTCTCAAATAGTTTCTAAATAAATATAAAAAAGTGTCATCGAAACCATTTTTCTACAAAATACCTTTTTCAAAGAAACAAACAATACAATGCTTTAAATCTATTTCACAAGTTCCATTTGGCATAACAATTCCATTCTACATATCTAACCATGAATGCTTCATTATGAAAGTTCTATACATATGAGTGGTATCTCATCTATCTACCAAGTCATCATAAGGTAATTATATCGCATGTGCTATTACACCTTTTTCATCGATAATGAGATCATATTTCAACCAAGCCTCATAAATTCAATATGAACAGACAAACCAAGTATGCCAAAAAACATGCCAATCCAAACATGACAAAACCATTTCAATAATTTTTTTTATTGAAAGAATTTTCTAACAAGATATTTCAAGAATACAACAATCCATATTTTAAAGTCAACATTTTAAAATCAAGAAATGAAAGCACTTTTCACAAAAAATTACCACAATTCCACAATTTCGCAAAAACCCGTAAATTATCAGTAAATAGTATTTATATCACGCCTTTTACAAATTTTTTTCAGTCAATTTCATGTAATTAAATCTATTTTAAAATATTCCAATTAGTCATAGTAAGAGGAGTCGAGAGTGAAGCCACCTACTTCAATAGTTTTAGTGAAAATGATAAATGATATGAAAAGCGTCACAAAACCAGGTTGAAAAATTCACAAACCCACCTTAGATCTCTTACCCTATCATAAAAAAGCCAAATATAAATATATTTGGAATATAAAACCTTATATATACCCATAATGGGAATAGATCTAAGAAACTGAGAGAGTGAGTGAAGTAGATCTAAGAAAAACATCAAGAAAGATGAAGAACAGAGCCTTACCAAAAGAATCGAGCTTCAATGAACCAAGGAATGGATCTAGATTAATTCCAATTAAATGCGATAACCTTAATTGAAATTTGAGAGTGAAAAATACCGATTTAGAGCCATTTTTTTGGCAAAAACAAGGCATTAAAATATTAAGCCAAGCTAGATCCACCTTTTAGGATCTAGTTTCTTTCTTCTCACAGTTTAGTCACACGGTTAAGCAAACCATGTTTTAACCATGCACCATCCAATTCCATAAGGAAACCAATCACATGATTTCATCACATATCCTCCAAACTTTGCACCAACCATGCTGAATCCACTTCCTCTAAAAGACCAAATCCAACTTTCAAAGAACATTTTTATCATATGTGGATGCATGGTTTGGGTAAACTGTGCATTGGCAATGCATCTTTAATTTTTTCCCTATCTCACTGGGAATTGTTTCCTCCATGTATTTCATAGTTTCCAAAAAACTTACACCACCCATGAACCTATAAAAATGCCCAAAAAATATCAAAAGTTCTCCAAACTCTCCCAAACCTCACCTTTATACATTATATACTTAAAAAGCATAAGGAAAGGGTTACATACCAGAAAAAAAAGGTTACTACATGAACTAATATAGATACATGATTTTGGAACATATGAAAATAATGTAGAAGAAGTGTATAAATGTAAATAAGAATTACATTGGGTTAAATATAGAAAAAATGTAACCCGAAGGAAAATAGAGGTTCATAATCACTTACCATATGTCTGAAAGTGTTCTGCACTTGAACTTAATGTCCAAAATAATGAAATAAAATCCATTATTTATTTAATTAAGAACCATTTCTACATGTATTTGATTTATTATGATTTTATTATGTTTATTTATGGCCTTTTTGATATGTTTTAAGAATCAATTTCATTGTTTGGGAGTGTTCATTTCCTTGGGTTTCATGATTGGCTCACTTTTGTACATATATTAAAGTTAATGTAAAATGAGAATAGTTGTATAGAAATTATATTATATGTTATTAATGAAAATAAATAATATTAAATATTCTTATATATCATTTTTTCTATATTTTAGGATGATTTATTAGATAAAACTTTAATGATATCTATTTAGAAAAATTTTCCATTTTTTCGATCGTCACGAACTATTTCTATTTTATTAATTAATATTATGTATATATTTTTGTTTGAGAACATAAAATAGGTTAAAAAATAAATTTTGAAATATGTTTCAACCATTATAATGTATCTATAACCTACCTTGTAGGTAGTTATGGAAGTAGAAAAATAATCTTCATTGAATCTAATAAATCAACGCATCACGGACGATGTTTTCATTTTTAGAATAAAAGGATAGGGAAAGAGAATTGACGATGGGTTATTACCTAATCACAATAATCTTCCAGTATATATATGATATTGGGAAAATCATGCCACTTGGATTATGGGAGTTTAAGATATAAAAATAAAAGAAAATACATTGAAAACAAATTAAAAGAAAAAGAAATTGATTTTTACCTCTTGAATTATTCTCTCTAAGAACCCCCTTGAGGAACATGAGTTTGGTATTTCAGTGATAAAAAAGGCTACATGATATGGGGAGAGACTTGGGAGGATGTTTGGTCACAATTTTTAAAATATTAAAGTCTTTATAGGTGTGAGGATAAGGGGTGGTGAGGGGTGGTATTTATAGTGGAAGATAAATGTGTTTTTTTGACTATTTTATTCATTAGTTTCTTGTTTGGGATCAAGACTATAAATAGTGTTAAGAATTATCAAAAAATAAATTAAATAATGAAGGTGAGTTAGAAATTATGGTTCTTACATCATCAATTACTTAATTAATAGTGTATTTTAATTTATAATGTTATATACCATAAATTATAGCATTTTATTATTAACCAAAAATTCAACTATTTTATAAAAATACAAAAAATTCACCCTACCCATTTTTGTACATGAAAAACATAAAAAAATTAATTCCATTTTATGAAATTAAATTTTTATATATCATAAATTTAATATTTAATTAAAATAATCTTTTATTTGAAAAAACCAATTTTAAAATTATAACTAATTTTATAAAAATTTAAAAAATAAATGAAGGTCTCAATAAAGTTATCTTATAATAATAAGACAAAAAAATATTAATTTTTGAATATAATTTATAAAAGTAAATTTTATTTTAAATTATAAAATTAATTATAAAATTGTAAATAAATATTTAATAATTACAAAAATATTAACACTTAATTTTTCATTTTTAAAACATTTATGTACTCATTCCATGATATTAACATATAATATTTTAATTCATAGGATACCTAAATTCTATTTAAACTTCTATTGGTGAAGTTACTATTCTATTTGTTGGGTTATTATTCTTAATGGTCACATTACTATTCCAAATGTTATGTCACTATTCCATTGGTTTAGGTTCCTTAATTTCTATAAATACCTACAATTTCATTTATTCTTCATCTATAAATTTTTTATTATGTTCTCTATGTGATTTTATCTGATTTATACTATATAAAATAATTATAAGAAGGGAAATATCATTGATTGGATTCTATGTCATTACAATATAACTTTTTTTACTTTCCATTCCATAGGAGATATGATAATGTCACTCTTCTATACTTCGAAATACCACCCCACGAAGCAATGTGATTCATATTTCACTAACACTTTACATAGAAATTGATATTGAAAAATTTAATGATTATATGTTATTTTAATGACATAATAATGATATTAATGAAATATTTATAATTCTTAAAAGATAATATTTATCATTCACTTTTTTAGCTTTTCACTCAATGAAAGATGATAATGTCATTACTGTACATGTGGACTACCAAATTCATGGAAAGATGTGACTCTATTTTAATAACAACACCACATGGATGAAATATATATGTATTTTTAAATAATTAATATGTTATTTATTAAATGATGATATTTCTAGAAATGTATAATATTAATTACCTCATTCCTATAATGATCATTGAAAAGTAGAAACATTACTCATGCGTACGTACATTCTATCATATATATTTCTGTAACACACTTCATTTATCAAATCCATAAATTATTATTGGTATTAAAATTATAATTTATATTTAAATATGATAATTATTTCCTGATACGTATTCATAATATAAAAAAACTATAAAATATGTGCAAGAACCAAATCTTTCATCACAAAACACACGTGAGAAAATAGGGCACGTAACACCCCAAAAATGAAAATAAAGAAAGTTTAATAACAAAAAAGTGATAATATTTCATAAAAAGATCATATATGATATTATAAATACTAATATTGTTCTAGTAATATTTAATAAGATGTTTAAAACCACTATTTAAAAGGTTTAACCTTTTTCACCCAAAAGCAAGCATGTGGTAGGGTACTTCATCTCATTTTCCTTTCATTGAGGAATATTGTAATGTTATCCACCTAATTTATTTAATATTATGTATACACATCCTTTTAGACATATAATATCATTATTTATTTATAAATAATGGTATTTTAATTTTTAATTTGTATTATTTAATCCAATGGCATTTGACATGAATATTACCAAGTGGTAAAAGATATTATACAATATCACTACCTTTGTAGTGTTTGAAAATCTTGTATAATAATTATAAGTTTATTATAAATATATTAAATAATCGTAATAATATATCTAAAACCATATATTATTCACTTATCATGTTATTTCACCCATTTATTAACAATTCATTGTTAAAATCATTGTTTCATGTGATAATTGCTTCTTTTTTTCTTATATGTTTTGGTT
The DNA here is from genome assembly GCA_963277665.1 of Viscum album. NCBI lineage: Eukaryota > Viridiplantae > Streptophyta > Magnoliopsida > Santalales > Viscaceae > Viscum > Viscum album. Next base: position 1,108,026,153 of record OY728142.1, on the reverse strand, counting down.
CGGTAATTTTTGTCTTATTAGTTTGATAATTGTTACACCATATACAATTTTTTTAACATGATATAAATATCCTATGTAATCATTATATATTTATTTATATATATTTTTTTAAAGTTGATGATAGAAAATACATTACACTATTTATGAAGATGGTATGACGTAAATATATATGAACATTATTTCCATTTTATCGATAGATGGAATGAAAAGAAAATAAATATTAATTAAAATTAACATAATCATTATTATGTTATATATATATCATTTATATTAATCAAATACATCCTTATTACTATCCATTTACAAAATAAAATGAAAAACATTTCACATCACCGTGTGGAGGTGGTAGTCCACACGTATGCACAAGCGATGATATAGTTTTCTAATGGATTTTAAGGTAAGAAGTTAGATGTGATATTATTTTTCCAACAGTATAGACATTTCATAAATATGTCATATATTTATTAAAATTATCCTTAATACCTTCGATGTAAATAATAAGTAAATAAAATCACACCTCTTCATGAGACAGTAGTCTATCGTATATAAGGGTGATGTTTTTGTATCTCCTCACTGAATGGAAAGGTAGATGGTAGATGTGGTATAATAATTTTTGAATTATAATATTTTCATAAATAATATATATATATATACACATATATATATATATGTGTTTGTTAAATTTATAACTATATACTTCCATGAAATGTGGTGATGTAAAAATATATATCATTTTGTGAGTGGGTAGTCCACTGTAGGTATGATTGATGGATTCATTTCCCTTTGGATGGAAAAGAAGATACATATAGGTAATTAACTTAAAATAATAATATCTAGGTATATTTAATATACTAAAGTTATTATATAATATTGTTTTACTAATATTTTAAGGATGTGTAAGAATAAATAATATAAAAGTGCTCATTTAAGAACATTACCTCTTCTTCGTAAAATATTTTTTTTTGTTAAACTAAAATCCTTCCCAGGAGAGATTTTTTATTAAATAAATCCCCATGGATTTTAGTAGGGATGTAAGGAATATTTTTTTTATGAATTGGCTAAAAAATGTCTTTGGGAGTGTGAAGATCAAAGGAGTGGGGTGACTTTTTTTATAAGTTGGGGAGAGGACACACTTGATTGTTTTGAAAATAATAAGAGATACCCACATTTTTCTCATGAAAAAGACTCAAAATGGGTCATTATCAAGAAATTAATGACACAGGGTCTTAATTTATCCATAATATTGTAATTATAAAATACCAAAGGTGATTATTAACTATTATTTTTTAGATTAACTCCTGCTAAACCAATATTTACCTTAACAACATAATTAATTTTTTCAACTGTTTTTCTTTATTATGGTCAAAAATTATGTTTACCATATAATATAACACTAAAAATTACGATTTTAAATATGGAATATATTTTTTCATATTCAATTCACAAAAGTCGAATAATTCAATTTGAAATTAAACCAATAGATGCATTATAAAAAAAGTTTTTTCAATAGAAAAATTTCAAAAGTTTAAAACGTTTTTATAACATAATTTAGTAAAAAAATTGGTTAAAATGACCTAAATTAGGTAAACAATAATATAATTGAAATTATTTTACTTTAAAACTAATTTTAAATGTAATTTAACTTTTTAATTAATTTATAAAAAAGGTTGTTTCCAATAAAATTAAGTATTTTTCACTATTCATAAAAAAAGTATTCTTTTCAAAAAAAAAATCACCAAAAAAATTATTGAAATTTAGATTTAAAAAATAAAGTTTATTTTGTAATTTTTTTTAAAATTGTAAAAAATTAATTTAAAATTCTGCTCACAAAGTGTGACTAAACCACCTTTTAGGAAAATATAGTTTAACAGAACATATTTGATTTTATTCGAAAAGGTTCTTATATTATTTGTAATCAATAGAAAAACATTCAATTTATTTTATACGTGTATAAAACGTATACTTTTTATAATTTTTTTATTCTTATTCATACCTTATAATATAACAGCTATGTTATAATGTTCACATTAAATAATAATTTTTAATAGTATATTTTGGTTTGTTTTAACTCGATGTTTCTTGTAATAGAAGTTATCAATGTTATAAAATTTATTTAAAGAGTAATATATTATAAAATTTTATGGTGTTACATTCTACCCCACTAAATAAATTGATCCCTCAAAATTATCACTACTATAAATAGGGCTTTTAAAAGTGCTAGAAACTGCCTTTAACAGTGCTAGAAAAGCACTGTTAATCACATCAAAGATAGGGGGTCCCCTTTAACAGCGCTGAAAAAGCGCTGATAAAGGGTTCCTTTTATCCACGATAAAAAGTGATGATAAAGGTACCCCTTTATCAGTGCTTTTTTAGCATGGATAAAGTGCACCTTTATCAGCACTATTTTGAGCACTGATAATGACCCAATTTATCAGTGCTATTTTGAGCGCTAATAAAGAACACCTTTATCAGCGATATTTTGAGCACTGATAAAGTCCCAATTTATCACCACTTAATTAGCACTGATAACGTCCATGTTTCCTATGATGTACTATTTATTTAACATCACACCCAACACCTACACAACACCTGCACACTTGCACACAAATAACCCCCACACACATAGCACAAAACAAAACCTACACACAAAACACCAACACAAAACAACACCTCCACACAAACAAAGCACAGTAGAACAAAACAACATACATAAGAGTTTCGAAAACAATGCCATATATATTTACTTGAAATCATGAATACAAAAAAACACACTACTATATACAATTCAAAAAATGTTTTATATGGTTAAAATTACAATTATCCAACAAACAGTTAGAAACATTGATGTGTCATCCTTTTTTTCATCCGTGATCCCCTCTCAAAAATTGTCATCCATGGTATTAGTTTCTGAACAAAGCATCCGAACTCAAGAAAAAAATTCCAACTATATAATAAAACAAATATTATGTTACTAATACAATAATGAAATAAATTATACATTAATATGAAAGAATACATTAATAAAATATCAATTTTTAATAAAAAATACACATTTGGGTAGGTAGGGTTCCATAAGACTAGATGATACTTGATACCTGACCTTGATATGGGTAGGTAAGAGGCCTTGAGGCTAGATGTTGTGTGACATGGTGTGGTTAGGGAGTTTAAGAGTGGTGAGATGTGTTACCTGTTACAAACTTTTCTATTAGTGATATATATATATATATTGATATGGCTATTCGACCATCATGAGACGTGTTACCTGTTACAACCTTTACATGTACATATTTCCTTGGATTGAATTAATATTTTAGAAGAGTCCCAAGATGATTCATTGGCTTATAAATATTGTTTTTTTAAGATTACATGGATGGGAAAAGAAGAGGAAGAAATGTCAACAACAACATGGAATCCAAAAGGTTTCATTTATTGACAATAAAAAATGGAGGAATCTACATAGTATAGAGTCTCTCCCATAACTCCCCAAATATGGGGGGTAGGATAAGGTTAGAATACTCAAAATAGTATATTCTTAAAATACCCCCTTGAGCTCTACTAGACAATGCTACAGAGTAGCTATGGATTAACACAAATGATCATCTAATTTAGTTTCCACATCTACACCCTGTTTTAGTGCCTCTTCCCTACTATCAGCATCAAATGTGGAGTTTTATGCCACATTTATAAGATTATGCTTCTCTATCACTATTTTCTCTACAACATTGATCATTTATTATAGGTGATACAATTCATGTTAGAATCTTTATATCTCATACCTCCCATCAATGACTATATTTTTATGAGCTTCTACTTCTATTGTACACATGAATGCTTCATTCAAGTCCTCATTGTGATGTTTAATGTCCGAATTTTATGCCTCCACCATCGATACACTTAGCTTGATGAACCTCGTTTTCTCCCTCATGGTGACCACCTCTTTCACACTAGCATAGAGTTCTTGATAATATAACTCACTATAACCAAGGGTTGTGAACATGTACCGAAGGTGTCCAAACTTGTATTTTAGCTCTTTGAAGGTTCCCTCTATGATTATATTCCAAATATCCCCCACACTTATCACCGAAACTCTTGATGAAATGCTGTGTGTTCCAAAACTCAACTCAGGACTAGTCTAGAAATAGGAATATACTTCATGACCAAGTTTCTAAATGAAGGACTCATACTCACATCCCTTTAAGTGCTTGAAAAAGGAAAGACCTGTGCCCTAGTTATTATAGTGGGGAGAGATAAAACATGAAATGGTTTGGGACTTATGAGCTCTAATATGGAGTTACTCTAATAAAGCATATAAATATTATTAGTCAATAGAAATATAATTCCATCAGAAAATCAACATTCATGATAATAATTGAGAACACACCTCTATCGTCCACATTATTATCCAATTCCATCACCTCAATGTTGAATTTATAGGTGATAATGAAATATTCCTATAAAAAATGACCCCAAGTCACATATAAAGTCCCTTATATCAATATTAAATGTTCTTCACCTTTAAGTGCTACAAGTGTAAATAGAGGTTATACAATATGACACATACATGATGGTGTATTCAATTTCATAGGAGTATTCAATTTTATAATAAATTCTAACACTTTCCTAGTGATACAACCATCCTATATAGGTTATAAATATAATATTTACATATATCAAGAGCCTCTAAGAGTGTACTCTCCCTTTCCAGGTCAAAGGGAATGAGTGCTAGCATGTCCACATAAGACATTGGGTCCAACCCTTCTTGGACCATGACCACTAATGCCTCTCCAAGGACCCTATACTACATCTAAAGTCCCATTGAAGGTATGGAAGGAATGTATTTCTCAGTTTTAGAGAGGGCATGATGAGAACCTACACAATTAGATAGGCCATGATAAGCTACTAGATTAATGAAAATTAAAAAGTCCAAAAAGTATAACAATTAATGATTTTAGAGGTTTCCTAGTGTATGAACTTGGACACTTTCTCTTCTTAGTCCTCTTAGATGAAGGAACTTCAAAAGATAACTTGAGGTGCCAAAGGTGGTGTTGATGGAGGCACAAATGATGTTTCCTTTGGATAAGAAAGAACAACATCCATGAGCTCTATTTGGCTTGGAGAGCCCTGATCATAAGCCTTTCAATCACTTTTTGAACCAACTTTAGCCACCGTGTCCCTAGGAAAGTAAACTAGAGAGGTGAGAGGTGACCAAATTTTACCAACCTCTTGAAATATTCAAGAGAAAAGAAAGTTCACCATAGTCCTAAAAATGTCAAAGAATATATCAAAGTGATGATAAAACTTATCATACCACTTCACTAGAGCCACACTAGTCTCCCTTATCTTCACTAGTTACCATTGTGCTAGGAATTATCATTCCCTAAGCTAGGGGAGTGTAATGGACCCATCATTTGATAGAATGAATCACCAAAATAAATTCTTGGAGAAGTGATTTGACTTCAATGATCTATTGTTCATAGAATATTACTTTGGGAGCGATCACACTCCCAAATCCCTCTATCTATATTTCCACTTGACTCAACACTCTCCAGACCTTAATGTTAAATGTATTCCTCCTCTAGTTGTCCCAGTATTGGAATGTGATGGGAAATACCACCATAATTAGAGCAGATCCCCCACCAACTGGAAATTCTTTCACAGTAACCCCATTCATTGTTACCAAATATGTTGTTACCCTCCTTGTTGATGGTGTTGGATCCAAGTGCCTAATTTTCTTTTAAGAAATCTAGAGATCTATGTGTCTTCTGGAAGATGATTTTTTTTTCTGGAGCCTAAATTTTTGATTATGCCAGATCCCCTATGTCCTCCTCCTCATCCACTATTAGAAGATCTATGTTCTTTACCACCAATAGAGATTACTGACCATTTGGGTATGATCAGACAAAGTTATATACATAAGCCTTGGAGAAGCTAAAACCCACACTATCCAGAGGGAAGGTCACTCAAACCTAAGTTTCCTATAAGGTGAACATTATCCATAATTTGTGAGCCACCATGGGATTCATTTCTGAATGGATGTGGGGAGGAGTATGGAATTTAATCTGAATACACTGAACTATCTTCCAAATTGGTATGATGCATACCACTCATATAATATCTTTCGGTTAATCCAAGTGGATAAAACACCCTCACAAATGGATAAAATATAGTCTTAAGCTATAAGATCACCCATTACATTATTGGTAATTTCACTGGTTGGTGCTCTGTATGGTATAAAAAACTGATCATACCGGTTCACTTTTCTCTTGATCTCTTAGTTATTCAGTGTGATTAGCTAGACCCCATTGACAGTTTATAGAAATTTCCTAAACTTATAACTTGGAATGTTATGAGTATTAAGTTACTCATATACACCAATGTGGGCCCCCATCCAACCTCACTACAGTTGAAAGGGGCTGAATATTCTGAACGGGGCATACCTCTATAGATGTAGTGAAGTTTGGAATATAACTTATCCAATATGGGAAAAAAAATATGATAACCATACCATCTACAATCACCTCTACCATCATTAAGGTGGAGACTATAACTCCACCTTTTTTCAACATTGTGAATGAGTACCCGGTTAGGTATATTTCTAAGAAGCTTACTAGATGAATAAGGTGATGGTCTTGGGAGGTGACTTACCATCCCTAGTCATTGAATTGACACTCTTCAACTATTTTAAACTGATAACCCTCTTCCCCATAGGATTCTCATGATGGCACAACCTTGGAATTCTTATTCAGACACTCATTCTGAGTCTTCTTGATGAACAAGTCATCCCACTTCTTGAAGGGGATGTCAACCCCTGGATATGGGTCCTTACAAAGGGATGTTCTGGCCAGATTGATGAGATCCTTCATAATGTTAGGATTATATTCCATGTCATCCTAAGTATATGGGGGATGAATTTAATCATCATACTTGTATCCTAAAATAAACTCACCATAGATCATCTTAATGTACCATATAATGATGTCGAACTCACCATACATAAAATGAAATGTGTTCATGTATTGACTTTATAAACTGAACAAGTCTACCATCATATTTTTTTTTGAAATAAGTAAGGGTTTGGTAAGCCTAAATAGATTCATAAAATCATTTATTTTTCAGCTCAACCACAAACTCTATGGCAGTACATGGAACCAACAAGGGACAACCCCAGTTCTCCCAATGCTTCCACCTCATTGAATAACCCATCCAAATAACCACCCAAAATTCTAATTTGATATATAATTATACATTTTTTATTTGTAAATATGGGTTTTAAGCTCCAAATCATGTTATAACCCTTTAAAATTAATCCACACAGGATTCAAAATTAACAGTTAGAGATGTATTCTTTGGAGATGAAATTACCCACATATGAGATGTTCTCCCTGAACATATTATTAGTATTAATGATATAGGAGGGAGGCATGATCCCTTCCCGAGGTGGAGAGATCATAGTATCATTTCAAATAAAAAACCCATATAAGGGAAACTAATTAAAATATTGAAAATCCAAGATATTCGTTCCCATCAAGATTTTAATATTCTCTTGAGTGGACTGAGTGACTATGCACTGGTCGACTTCCACACTATCGACCATTTTATTCCAATGAACTATAGCCTCCTCATATTCAATTATTTAATTAATTATAATCATAATAAAGAGAAAATTTATATTAATTATGAAAATAGAGGATTTTGGGTTAAAAAATGGAATTGAGTAAGAAAGGGGCACATGACTAATTTGAAATATCATATTAAGCACATGACTTGTTCAAAGTAATGTGATCACATGACCATAATAGGATCATGTGATCAAATGAAACTGGGAGATTTATATGATTAAACGATCATTAAAGCTTTATTTGGTCATGTAAATAAGACAAGAATACACAAATCATAGTTCAAGTGAATTACATTAATTGATTATGTGATTTGGTTATGTGATTTGATCATGTGATGAGATCACATTATCAGTTAACATGAAGAATTCATATAAAGGATCTTATGTGACACGATCACATGAAGAGGCTTATGTGAAGTAGAGAAAAAACCTAAGAGTTCTCGTAGAGATATGAAATATTGAGTCATTAGTGAAATATATTTTCCATTACTCTCCTATCTATAGAAAATTTCACGGAATGCCAAGAGTATATTAGAATACTAAAAGAAAGATATAAGCCCAAGGGAATTAGTATGGTATTCACTTCCTTATAACGAAGTCCTTTTTTCTTCTTCTGGAATTTGTATGTGAGGTGTGTGTGAATCTAAGAATTGATGTGATAGAGGTTCTATATGAGGTGCGTAGGCACCCATATTTTTATGGGCATGCATATGTATATATGATGTGGGTTTATTTGAGAAATTATTGAGATGAAAGATCTATGGATAATGATTTTACTGTGCAAACATCAAGATTACCTCTGCGATTGAGCAGACACAACGTCATTTATCTTCCTACAAAGGTATGTCACATGGATTGAAATATTCTAAAATAAACGAACCCTACAAAGAATAATGAAAATCAACTCAACATTTCATTATATAATTTTTTGTTAAAATAAACATATTATATCGTAATATTAACTTTACATATTTCCAAAGAGTTTATTTGGTCCATATATAAGATAATAAAAAAACTAATGATTCTTTGTGAACTTTACTACTGTTGGTTAACTATCACTTAGCATAGCATATGATCTGAACTTCCGATCTGGCATCATCGTGATTCTCTCATTCGATACCATCTCTATGATATCATCATTAGACATTCACTTTTCTTTCTCTTCCTGCACCAATTTACCTAGTAAATAGGTGTATAAAGAGTAGTAAAAGTGAATACTAAATGATGATATCATAGAGATGGTGTAGGATGAGAGAATCATAGGGATACTAGATCAGAAGTTCAGATCAGTTGTTATGCTAAGCAGTATTTAACCAAAAATAGTGAAGAATCATTAGTTTTGTTATTAAATTTGTGAGTACCGCACAACCAATAATCTCCCAAAACACTAAATTAGTAGAAACAACTGCATAAATGACCAAAATACAGAAAATAAATGATACATTCCATAATAGTTTAGGTCTAGTGCTTTTGGAAACATGGAAACATAAAGAACTGGTTCATAAGAGTCTCTCATTAAGTTAAGCTTTACTAGAAAGAAAAATCATTTCTAAAACCATTGTTCATAACCTAAGGATATAAAATATAATAAATGGTGATCATATATGCTCAATAAGTGTAAACATGGGGGATATCAATGATCATATAAGGATAAAAAAAGTAGTAGGAATTCACCTTCATCCTATTTGTGTACAATATTCTATTAGGTACTCTTCCCATTCATTTATAAACACATCTATATCATCTTGTGAATATGAGTTTTTGTGACAGTCATGGTAGTAATTAAAAAATATAAATACAAAAATAATTAATAAATATTTTAAATGAACTCTTAATTATTTTCTAAAATACCTCTTCAGGGATGCTACTTTGTTGATGAAATACGATCTCTTTCTTAAATTTATGAACATAATAACCACAATCCTTTCTGTTTGTTTGTTTTGGAAACTATAGAAACATTGAGAAAAATAAGTAATTTGTTTTGATATGTGTTTTTATAGTTCAATATTATATATTTACCAAGATACTTTTCCAGTTTTAGATATTGTGGGCGTTCTTGTCCTTAGGCTCTGGATTTATTCCATGAAGTAGACGATATTGATGCACCACTCTATCATAACAGAATCCTCATTAAAAGATAATATAAATTATATAAGAATATTTTTAGTTCTAAAATGTTGGATCTAGTGTATTACATATTGAAAGAAGCCATCATGCATGGTCATTTTGTTGTATATCCATGTATTGTATCCAAAAAATAAATCTTTGGAGTATCCAAATTGACTACAATCAGCATCCAATGCTGCCTAAAAACAAAAAAAGAAATAAGTAATGAAAGAAATGAAATTATAGTTGATATGAATAAATTTTGTAGTTTTACCCCTATATCGTTGGTATTAAAAAGAGTATGTCATCCTTAATTTTGTTTTCAAACGATTTGAGCAGGGATGATTTTATTTCAGCCTATTTATCAGAATTTATTTCTTTTTTTGAAGAGGTGATGTGAGGACTAATGAGTCCAATTTTTTGTTCATAGAGAAATCCCTTCAATTGTTTTTCATATATACACCTACAAAAAATATGTATTTTATTTATTAATAATTATCATAGTATATCAGCTTTTGTAAAATAAAATCATGAAAATATACTTCATGCATACATTGACATCTGAGGTGCCTAGCCATTCATACTTTGGATTTCATTTACATTTTCGAAACTAATGAAATCTAATTTTTCCTCTCCATACGTATTTTTTTCAAAATCAACTGTGTGATCATTTCCGTCTATCAACTTTGTATCCACATGATCCTATAATAATATTAAATGTGGATATAGAACGAGTAGGGTGAAGGTGATCTTAGTAGATCATTTCAATCAGTTGGTTGATCCTTGAGATAGTTTTTAGTCGATCTTTAATTTCACCCCCTTCTATTTGTAGTTCTGTAAAAACATTCATTGGTTAAAACCTTTTTTCATGAAATGTTAAAGGTTCAGATTGAAAAATTATTTATAAAATGATACCTCCTTGTTGATATGTTTTTTATAAGAATTGACGGCCATGCGAGGAATGTTCCAACAACTTGTTCAACTATATGAATGTTGTCATCGTCATTTGGAATAAGTAGCTCTGCACTTGGCTCATTATCTACATTAATAGTCACTCTGACACGATCTGTTGGAAGTTTTCTGTTGTTTAACATGTTGTTCCACATATTTAACATCATAGCCCTCCCTAAAAGGTGATATGTGTGAGTTGATAGATATAAATCATAGTCATTTTCACCCTGTATAATATTAGTACAGGAAAGGTATCAGTGTCTATGTGATTAAAATTTCATAGAAATAATTATTATAACATTTATTACCTCATCTAAGTCAAGGTTTTGAGGGGATGGTTCGCCTCAAAGCTAGTGGGGGGTAGGGTAGGATCTTCACGCATGGGTTGTTGTTGAGTTGTTTCTTCTATTTTTCTCCCCCATAAAAATTGCTATCATCTATCTCTATTAGTGTACTTCTTCTTGAAACATAGCTATTGTTTATCTCATATTTTTCATTTCATTAGTTTGATCCTCCACTTGTTTTTATTTCTAAAAATATGTTCAAGGTGTCACCCTAAAACCCACACCTCTGACACGACCATACTGTTCTGGCTGCTTCAAGGAAATTGGAAGTATGTCTACATCTAGTGCATGTGTTGTTGATTCATGTGACTATGTCAGATAAAAAATATAAGAAAATAAGTAGTCATTGTTATGTAATAGTGATTTAAATCAAATCAAATTTATATTATGTCATACTTACACATGTTTCCCACACTTTTTGTGTGTTTTCATCTATTATTTTCCCCTCATTATTTACACGAGCCTCCTTCCATAGCACATGGCATGGGATGGAAGTGGCTTTCAATTTCGATTCATCAATCTACATATAAATAGAGGAACATGGTTATGGTGATGTTTTATATCCCATAAAATTATTACAATAGATTTAAAATATGTACCAATTTTTTCTCAGGTGAAGCGTACCCCATCCTTGCTTTACGGTAGAGGTATGCTGGTTTTGTGGCCCGTTATTTATTTTCAACACTCAGTTTCTGTTTCATAAATACAAAAATGGAAATCAAAGTGATTAATATAAGCAACATCAAACAATGTAATACTAGACACAATGTACCTAAAAATTATGCTCCACACAATGGTTGCTAAACACATCCCATTCTCCTTGGGACATCAAGTTTTCATAAAGAGTAGGTGGGTGTAGTTTGATTTTCCATTCAGCATCTTTAAGATGATATTTCATTAAAATTGTGCGGAAGCCTCTATGAATCCTTCTTGAAACTCTTAATACATATTCTTTGTGTGAGGAATCTACTTTAAATTCACTCTATAATGAATGATGAATAGTAAGTCAATGGTTTATTATTTTATTTTATTTTAATAAATTAAATAAATGATATCATAATGTTACCATAATATCTTCCCACATTACTGTCTTAAGCCTAGGGACAACATGCTGCCATGATTGTACATCAATCAGCACGTGTTTCCGAGTGAAGATTCCAATGTAGCTACTAAAGATATATTTGTTGGGGTTAACATGTTATCCTCGCTTATTCCATCCCACCTCAAATTTGATGCCTTTTTCTTTTGCCTTAAGGATTTTGGCTAACACTATCAAACTACGACGCTCTTGTTTTTTTTTCACCGTCAGGGTTACATTTCCTACCATTTCCTTAGAATAATAACCATTATGTTCCTCCAGATCACTAGCATCTGCACTAGGACCAATAATAATAGGTTGAGAAACCTGTAATACCTCAGCACTGGGACTAGCAACAATAGATTGAGAAACGTGTTGTTTCTCTACACTGGGACCACCAGCAGCAGGTTGAGAGACCTATTGTGCCTCAGGATTGGGTGCATCAATAGGGGAATAAATCATTATCTGTAGAAGTGGTTTAACATTTAATTTAGATTACATAAAAGCAGAAGTGAATAGATAATAACATAACGTAAGACAATTTATATTACAATAAACAAATAACCTGATTACTGAACTCTTTTTTTAAAGGCTGAAGATATTTGACCCCTCTATCAACTATGTAAATACCTTCATTGTGGTATCCTCTGACATATAAAACACCGTCTACATTAGGACCACTGCGAAATGATTGCGAAGTCCCAATGAAATGGTCATCCTCTATTAAACTTTCATATTACCCTTCATTTGTTTCGGTCGATAACAGACCAGTCGAACAATTTCGATTTGTGTGATCTGGAACATAAAATACTTGTACTTCCTGTGATTCCATTATAAATGGTTCATATTTCCCCCCTTCCTCACTGAAATAAACTTTCATAAATACTAATTCATATATTTTAACAACACTCCTATTATCAACCCACTTTCATTGAAGAATTTTCACTTGGAATTTCATATAATCCAAATACCATATGTGTTTGATGATCCCAAAGTATGACATATTCACATAAATTGTATTTCTGTCCTTAGCACCAGAAACAAGAATCACTTCATCTACAAGTGTAACCCCACTATCTTCATGGTACTATCTTTATCTTGTTCATTATTATAGAATGTATAACCATTAACTACATAAGCATTGTAAGATAATACATACACACTTGGTCCTCCGGCTAGCCATCAGAGTTGTTCTGAAATTGAGTGTAGATTTTCATCTGACTTCTTAAAAATATAGTCCTAAAACCATCCTATAAATTGTTGATTATGTGTATCTGATATCCATTTTTCATCCATAGATGGATTCAATTGCCTAAGAATTTTTTTTTGGGTTTGAACATATGGTTCAAAATTGAAACTATTATGAAAAACATAAAGGTGGGATACTCCTAATCTGTAATATTGATTTTGACAACCTATATTTCAAAAATTACTTCATCCTCAAGTCGCCCAATGTGACGAGATTTTGGTAGGCCAAAACTTTTTACACCAGACAGGTATTCAGTATAGAATTCAATGACTTCCTCAATAATATATCACTCTGCAATACAACCCTCTGGCCGACTTCGATTTTTGACATAAACTTTCAAAATAATTATATACTGCTCAATGGGGTACATCCATCTATAATGTATAGGACCACATATTCAAATCTCTCTCACCAAGTGAACCATAAAATGAACCATCATATCAAAGAATGTCGATGGTAAGAACATTTCCAATTCACATAATATGATAGAAATTTATCTTTCCATAGTTGGAAATTTCTTCAGGTCGATAATTTTTCTACATATAGCTTTGAAGAAGAAACATATCTTCATTAATGTATTGAGGAAATTCTTGGAAAAAAATGCAATATAAAGCTATAGGAATTAGAACTTGCATCAAAACATGGAAGTCGTGTGATTTCAGACACTTTAACTTTAAGTTGCTCATTGAAATGATGTTATTGATATTTGATGAATACCCATCTGTAACCTTTAAATCAATCAAGAAGTTTCAAAATTGATATCTCTCCTTCATAGAAAGAGTGTAAGAACTAGTGGGAAGAAATGTTCGTTTTTAACCCTTCACTGGTACCAACTCTTCTCATATTCCCATCTCAACCATGTCCCACCTAGATTTAATTCCATACCTTGTTTTTCCTGGTTTATTTTTCAACGTGACGATGACACTATCAAATATATGTTTTTCAACATGCATAACATCAAGAAAATTCTTGACATACAGACAATTCTATATGGTAATTCAAAAAAATTGATCTCTTTTTCTAACCAGTTTTTGTAAGGTTTTTTGAAAACGGTTTACCAAAATTAGTGTCCATATATTGAACTTCTCAAAAAATTTATCACCTGTAAGTGGATATAGTGTTGTACATTCTTTTGAATATCCATCGAATTATGTCGTCCAAGATCGGTACTTATTCCATTGGGGTAGAAATATGTGATTTCCTAGAAACACGGTTTTTGACTAATGTTTCAACCTAATTGACTGTGTACCTTGTTCTCAAACAGGACACCCTTGATTTCTTTTAATGCTATATCTTGAAAAATTTCCATAAGAAATAAAGTGATTTATCATCCCGTACAATATGTCTCTCAAAGTGAAATCTTCATTTTTGTAAGTATCATACAACGTAACACCAGAATTCCACAATAATTTCGAATCCTCGATCAATGGAGCCAAATAAACATAAATATCATTACCTGGTTGTTTTGGTCTTGATATAAGCATAAATAACATGATGTATTTTCATTTGATGCATAACCATGGTGGTAATATATAATTTTACAACATAACCGTCCATGTACTATGACTGCTACTTTGAAAACCAAAAGGATTCACACCATCTGTAGATAACACAAGACGAAGGTTTCTCAGATCATTTCCAAATTCAAGATACTCATGATCAATTCTCTTCCACTAAGGAGAGTCTCCCCAGTGACATAGTTTTCCATCTTTAATTCTTGTATATGCATTCCATGTCAATTTTATTGTAGTCTCCTCACTTTCATATAGGTACCTAAACCTTGGAATGATTGGAAAGTACCATACAACTTTTGTAGGAATGGATTCATCTTTCTTGTATCGAGAATCGCAACACTTTGGGAATTATTTAAGTGATTTTTGGTCCTTTCAAAACAATATATAGTCATTTGGGCAGACGTGTATTCTTTCAGAGATCATACCCATCAAGAATAACATTCATTTTGCATTGTATGTTCTGCTCGAGAGCTCATTATCTTCTAGGAGCATGTCATTCAGGAGAGAAAGTTTTTCCGTAAAATTTGTGTCACTTCACCCATTGCCTACTTTCAAATTATATAGCTTTAGTATGGCTGAAAATACTATATATTTAGTGCAACTAGCATATAATGACGTCTTTTCACAACTCTTTAACTTCTCAAAAAATTTAGGGAAATCATGAATTTCATATTAAATTGTTCTTGTAATTTCTTCAATACGATCTTCATCATCATTCACATCTATAATCACATCCTCCATGCGATCATCTTAATTATTCACCCTTGTAATCATATCAGATGATCCATAAAACACAGTGTTATCCCAGCCACTACCTACATTCATTTTTTTCCGTGTTTATTCCAACATGTATAACTTCGATCTATTCCATGATAGATTAGGTGTTCTTCCAACTCCACTAGACTAATTTTTCATGAATAACAACAATGTAAACACTGACAAAGGATTTGAGAAGGTTCATATGCATGATCTTTTGAAAACTTGATAAAATCTTTCATGCCATCTTTATACTCTTTTTTCAACTGATTGGAATTCATCTATTCTTTATTCATATTCATCCTATTTGATACAATAATATTAATATTTAACAAAATAATTACACAAAAGATGTTCAACTAGGGTCATCATCCAACTATAATCAATGGAACTAGCTATGGTAAACAATACCCTTACCTTTCCATGCATTAGTCATGACCAAAGTAGATCACACCAATCTTCCCAACCAATTGATCAGTGGAACTAGCTATAAGAATCCCTTGTATTAGAATGTTTTAATATCCCACATGTGATCTATATACATTGATGTAAACCCATTTTTAGTGTATCTCTAGAAACATAATGTCTCTAGTCATGAACTATGGTACTAAACTAATATATGGTATGGTTTTCAATAGAGTGCATGAGGGTGAAAGGATTCATTACATGTGTTGTTATGGTTATTTGACTAGGATTTCCATAAAGTGTCTCATAGAGTCCTCTAGTGAAGTGGTTTTATAAGATTTAGTGGAATTTCACTAGTAACAAAGTGGTGGTTCTATTGAAATGGGTAAAGTTTGGATTGATATTCAATAGTGTAATAACTAAAACCTTAAAAAAGGCATACCAATCATTCTAACAACCACAACACTATAAAAAAACACAATCGTGCTCCCAATCACAACACCATACAAACCAAACAATCACAATTTTAGATTTTTCAAAGCATCCCTTATTCAATTCCATTTGTTAATTCAGGGGTTATCACAAAAGTTTTATAATACTAGGGAATTAATTCATTAGTCAAGTATACATAAATTAGCATTTTTTATATTCAAATGTTCAACATGAACCAACCAACATGCAATTCATTTAGTGCACAAACAAGGACCACCAATAACCATGATTTTCAGAGAGGTATTTAGCCTGTACATTTCACAACATAACCTTCAATATCAAACCGTAATAACATGTGAACAAGAGGAATCCAATGTGTAATATGATAAAACTCACTATGAAGGTTTTGTTTACCGTGTGGCAGAAGGGCATTCATGGAAGAAAAGAGGTGCATGACAAAGGATATTTTCAACTGAAAAGAAAACATAAAATGAGAACTCATATGTTATACCTATCCAAAATAGTTTCAATGAGATTTAGGAATAGGACATGTCCGGTTAAACAATTTTATTGGTCAAAGGTGGGATTTTATTTTCCATCTATGATATCCGCGTCCTATTTATTTATTTTTTGCATATCTAATATTTTCCTAGATGGTCAACTTATGAATGAGACATGTCTTATTTTCAAGAGAAAGATCACTTTTAATTTACTCTATTTTAGGGGTAAAATATTCCACATTAACTGGATATTTTTCTTAGGGGATAGTTGCTATCTTTTAGGAATCATTAATACTTTTTAGGTTAGTGTAAATTCAGGTCATTTGTTGGTTATGATACTAGCCTGGGCCATATCATTACATTTCATATTGTAATTGACCCATGTCCATTTAAATATAGGATTGGGGAGGGGGGGGGGTCAGAAACTAATATATAGAAGGAATAAGAGAGGTAAAAATTATCCTAGCCTCTCTAATACTAGTGATGAAAGATGAAACACACACTGGGTGAGGGAGAACCACCCAAGAGGAGATGGGGGGGAGGGTGGTGTAGCGCGGAGGGGTTCTGGATGAGAAAAGGAAAAAAAACAGTAAAACATAAAAGGTTCAAAGGGGAAAGGGGTGGGCTATTCGGGGGGGGGGGGGGGGTAGGGGTTTTATGGGTGTGGGGGATGGGGGGGTGTGGGATGTTCATAGGGGATACCTAGGTGGGGTGGGGTGGGGGGTGGGTGGGCTGTCCAGGTGGGGGGGGTGTAGGTGTGTGGGGGAGGGGGGGGGGGGGGGTGGGCCATCCAGGGAGGGGGTGGGGTGGGGTGGGGTGTCCACTATGAAATGACCATTAGGGATCCTAAAGAGTAAATTATGAGAGGGGAAAATTATGGGGAAGAGGGGTTTGGGTAATGGGGTCGAGTGGCTAATAAGGAATAGGGGAAACTCATTAAAAAGACTAAAAAATATCTTTTCATTTCATGAATATGGTACATTATAGTGCAGCCTAAGCATATATTTCATAGTGCACCCTATGATGTCACATTGTTGAATTACCACAAGGTATACACTACAACACTCCTCCCCTAGGCAGAACCATTAAATATTTATCATGAAATGTGATGTGACTATATGCCTCATGGAATAACATCCACTCCCCAAAAATAGTATGGAGGGAATAACATATCCAACCTCCCACATGATCTAAACCATTAACACAAGTCAAGTCCCATGGATAAACTCACATACATAAATGAGGACCTAAAGAGGAATAACCAATCTAACCTCTAACACAATCTAAATCACTAATACAAGGTGTTCTACATGGTTAATAAGATATACTAGAAGTGGATCGTGAGAAGGTCATAAAAGAGCCAACTTACTACCTGAGAAGGACTACCAATGTAAGATAAATACCTTGGATAAATGAAAATACATATAGCAGATCCTAGGGAGGGTATAACATAGAAAAACTTCAACACAATCTGAACCACTAAAATAATTTAAGTCTTTTGGAAAACCGCATATACCCCATCATGTATAGCCAAACATAAAATTTAAAAAAGTTAAAAGAATGTTTAACTTGGTGTATTATCTCTACATTTCAATCCCAAGGTCTATAGACCTCATCCTCTTCATAGATATATAATAATTATTAAGATATAATGAAAAATCATGGAACATAATCCTCATCCTAGATCTTAGCTAGCCAATGATTGATACCTAGCATCAAGAAAGAGTCTATAAAATAAGAAGCTCATACATGACCCATACTAAGTAGCATCACTAAACATATCCATAATTAGCATATCCTATAGTGAAAAAATATATCGTGATGATACCAAGACCTATAGGTAATATTATATCAACAAGAAATATCTTTATTCATATTTAGTTACCAACCTACACCACCCCATGTATGGATTTCCCTACCATTAAGGTCATACGGAATCCACATTATCATTTCCACTAACATCATAATCTACCCCTTTCCATGTACTTTACCTATAAAGATTCTAAGAAAGATGTCACAATTTCATATTTCCATGACAAATATTTTATGTGGGATAATCAATACAAACCATGTACTCAACATGATATATGATTTAAAATAATCCTTGATATATCTCAAAAAACAACTTACCCACTGGTTATTCCATCACTAGTACCCACCAAGTCATCCCCCCAATCACACTAGGCAGTACTATCGCAAAGGACCATAACTCATGATAACCAAATCTCTAGTAAAGGCATGGTATTTACCAATAAAGTTCACATCACTATCACTCTACCCCAATTAACATTCCATATAAAGACCCTTTCTATGTGATTACCATAATTATTCCCTCACAAAAACCTCCACCCATGACCCTTACAACATTATTGATCATAATCCCAATCATACAGTTTCAACATAGGCTATATTAACTAATAAAATGAACCAATACCACTATAGGGTCCATTATTCCTAACTCCGCACACCAAATATATTTATAATTCAGAAGAGTAAAAATTCATTACATAAGAGACTCACTGGGGAAATCTATTCCCTATAGAGGAGGTTGCCGGGAAGGTCGTCAGATGAGGAGGGCACACCAGAGCAGGTCACGTGGACAAGGGGACCACACAAGGAAGAGGAGGAGAAGGAGGCAGAGGAGGAGGAGGAGGAGGCGACCGTGGTGGAGGAGTATGAGTCAGTGGCCAAAGGAGGAGGAGGCAGTGACGACAAAGGAGGAGGAGAGGCAGGGTCGCGGTGGAGGAGGGATCACGGTGGTGGAGGATGAGAGGGGAGCAGCAGTGGCGGAGGAGGAGGATAGTCATGTACGAGGTGGAGGAAAAGGCAAAGATGGCAGAGGAGGAGGAGGGGTCGCGGCGGAGGAGAGGTAGACAACATATGGTTTAGCTTCCGTGAAGGCTTGAACGAGTGCGAGGGAGGATGGGATTTTTAGGGTTCTTTTATAGAAACTTCTAAAATCTTTATAAATGCTAAAATTTTAGCACTGATAGATAGATATTTTATCAGCGCTTTTTTAGTGCTGATAAAACACCTATGTATCAATGCTAAAATTATAGTGCTGATAATGGTATAATTTTAATAATTTATTTATATTCTTATATATTTATTTAAAATGATATATAGGATAAATATATATTTATTTATTAATAATTATAAATATAAATAGTATATATTTATAAACATTGGTATATAATTGTTAGTATATTTATATTAATAAAATTATAATTACAAATGTGTTTGAAAAGTATTTATATATTTCATTAAAAATATATTAATATATATTTATTATTTAAATATATTTAATATAATTTTATAAGTAAATTTTTTAGAACATATATAGTTCATATGGGTAACATTATGAATTAATCAATATACCACATCATGTAAAGTACAAATGAACATTCATGCATATGATACATAACATATAAACATATATTTGTTGACCAATTTCATTAGAAAAAACATATATATTCAATAATTTTAATTATAAATATATATATATATATATATATATTAAAAAGTATTATATATTTATAAATAAAATAAATAAAATAAATATATTAAATATAACAAATTTAATAAATACAATGAATTAATTTAATAAATCTAATAAATCTCTAATAAATATAATAAATATAATAAATATATTTATTATTTAATGCAATTTATTACAATATTATAATTATTTAATTATATATATATATATATATTTAATTATAATATTAGAAATAATTTTATCAATTAAAACATTATATATACTTTTTAATTATTAAAAAAATATATTAATTATAAAAAATTATTTTTTATATAATGTATACAAATAAAAATTATTTTTGAATATAAATATAATAATTTTATATAAATTAATAATAAAAACTTTTATCAGCACTGAAAAAGCACTGATAAAGGGTACACCTTTATCAATGCTTTTTTAGTGCTTCTAAAGGGAACATTTATCACCGCTTTGAGCTAGCAATGATAAATGCCTGCCCCTTTATCATCGCTTTTTTCTTAGCGCTGATAAAGGGTAGTGCTTCCCTTGCCCTATTTTGTGGTAGTGTATATTTTGGCAATAATAGGTCTAACAATTTAAAAAATCTAAATTATAAAAGGGTTAATTAATCTTACATTTGATAAGAAAGAATGATATGTTTTAGGTTCATATATAATAATGCTTAAATATGTTTCAATGTAATAAAAAATTTTGGGGAAGTGAAAATATAAAAATGGAGGAAAAACGTAAATACATATAGAGAGTGACATAGATCATTGATCATAAGAAATTAAATTACCCATAGAATGTTATAAACCACAAATCCATAAATCTGTGATGAGTTAAAAGACCATTTTATTCATTGAATATGAATGTTATATGATAACATTTTGGTTTCACATTCCTTTTAATAATTTTGAGTAATTCATTGAATTTATAATAATAAATGTAAAATTTTGTACTGGATATCATTCTATTTCAAAAGAAAAATTCAATAATTTGTTTGTGATTCGATCAATTTCCACTTCATATCTTACACTAAGAAATTAATGTAAAAAATTAATTTTTAGTTTTGAATCACTAAAATAAAA
Organism: Viscum album; assembly: GCA_963277665.1. Taxonomy (NCBI): domain Eukaryota; kingdom Viridiplantae; phylum Streptophyta; class Magnoliopsida; order Santalales; family Viscaceae; genus Viscum; species Viscum album. The sequence continues at coordinate 1,108,004,613 of OY728142.1, read as the reverse complement.
AATTGACAGATTATAAGATCCATAAAAAATTAAAGATCATTCCTCCACTCTCTAGATTTTTTCCAAAATCAAAATGGTTATAAAAATTTATATAATAATAAATTAATCTCTAAAACCTAAAAAATATCCTCAAATTTAAACATAAACAATTTCATAAATAGTTCTCCTTAAGACCATACTAAAATATGTCGGACCAAATTCAATGTCCAAAAACCTAGAGGGAAGGTCCATACATTTCCAAAATCAACATAAAATTTGATTCCCCAAAGTATCTCTTAATTTTACATGCCAAATATGTGATTACCTTGATCACTATAAACCCTTAATTAAAACATGAAGATTTCCAAACATAAAATTATTATGTTATATAATATATTCCCTAAAAAAATGTACTAAAATCGATAAAAGATAACATAAACCATAAAATCACTAACCAATTTTTAGGTCACAAATACTACCCAATAAACATATCTTTATAATTATAATCTCAACATCATTCCAAAATTATGAGGTTTATTCCCATAATAACGTGTTTTCAAAAAAGATAAACATTACAATGAATCACTTTTATTGTATATTAGTACCATTCAACATAATCCTCTAGATCATTAAATATATTTTTTTGTTAAATACTTATACATTTCACTATTCTTATAATAATAACATCATTGATAAAATACTTCTAAAAAATTTCTATTGAATTTAAAAACACAATAACATTTATCATTACTCTTTGGATCTAGTAATATAATAAGAATAACCTTGATCCCTTAGATTATTTTTAGTTATATTACCTTGAATCTTTGATAATTCATTTCCATAGTGTCCTATATCCTTATATTTGAATCACTGAACATTATAGGCTTCATTATCACCCTTTCATTCATGAACCTATGTCCTTTATCCCCACACATGATGTAAACTCCCATTATATTCAAGGAAGTACCATGGTGTTTCTTTCCAAAATTATCACATGTTTTAAAATATTTCTTTACCTAATTAATCATATCCATTTTTTGATCTACAATCCTCTTATTCTATTTAATTCCTTTAAGGAAAAATTATTTCGAAATTTATTTCTCTATATTTATAGGAAACAATATTACTTCATCATATGATGAGATTTTTTGGAAAAATAGTGATTTTATAAGTATTTTCTTATTACCATAAATGGAATGGTCAATATTTATATTTAGATAACATACATAGTCCCCAATATTCCTTGATAACCATGTAAAGTTGTCTTTGTACATAGAAATATTTTCATCTTCCCATCATCTTAAACTCAATAATTGTATCAACATATGTGCTCAATGTTGTTGGGGAAAATACTTTTCCAAGAATAATAACATAAAATATTTCCACTCCATGTATATTATAACTAATTTATCATTATTTTTTGGAATTAATGAGAACCATTGATCCATATCCCATGGGAGATGATAATCATACATGAAAAAATTCTCCCTTTTATTAAATCCCAAAACATGAAATAACTTCTCTAATGAACATATCCATTTTTAGCTACAAATTTATTATTAAATCCATTGAAGGATGAAGTTTGATCATGCATGAAGCATTATAACATTGATAAAACACATTTTGGATCAATATAATGATCTATAAAGGCAAGGTTATTAGACCTAACACGAGTCAGCTACCCTAATATAATTATAAAATTATTAGTTCTAGCTATAGATCTAGCTCTAGCTTCATTATCATACCCCAGAGGGAAATACCTATACATTGTACATGGATTGATATATATCCCATTCATTCATATAGTATCCATTTATAAATAATTGAATAAAATAAAGAATATCATAAAATTATGAAACATAATGTATAATCTCAAAACTAGTGAGGCACATACCATAAGTTGAAAAATTTATGCATAAATAATATCATAACCGTAAAAAAATTTCATTGTGAATTCATTCAAATAATAAAAATACTTTCAAATAATAAATAATTTTTTTTGTAAACAATATGTGAATAAAACCTTGAAACATACTCGAGGTGTGTTAAATTAGGTTTGTAGTAAGGTCATTATCATTGACAAGGTGATGATATAGTCAAATACCAATGTTCCATTTTTAATGTAATTACCCCAAGGTACATATTTTATAGATCCAAATCCACTTGTTAAACCTATAATGGAATATATTTCAAGGAAAAACATATAATCTCCACCTTACCAAAACATTATGATGTTTTTCTATACATATACTTTCCTTAAATCAAATCACATGGTTATGTTATATAATCTATTTTTTCCTTAATTTAGTTCACAAAGTTCAAACTAAACTTCATCTGATAAGAAATTTAAGGATCCCGATCCTATTGGGATAGAGTCCATGGTTACTTTATTACATTTGATTAAGATACGTGGAATCACATAAAGAAGGACTGAATAGTTTATTAGTATTGGTAAACTAGATACAAACTTGAATGTCATATTTTAGTTGAAAACATAAAATATAATATAGTATTTTATTTGAGTAAACCATTATTACCTTTAGTATATTCCTACATTTCAATCATAAAACATAGACTAGTATTATAGGGAAATTAAATATAAGAAAAGTGGGAGATTGAATTTAATGTAAGGGTATGCGTACAAAAGAATCTATCATTAATACATAATACATACTCAATAGGTAATGTTAAATAACTGAAACTAAATCCATTTAATAAATAACCTAAACATGAATAATAATAATGAAATAAAAATTGATGATAAAATAATTCAATATAATTAATCTCATAACCTACAAACACATCCATGGTCATCATAACAAATAAATTAATCACGTGGACATTAATAACCGAATTCATAATTATAGAGTGCATAATGTCAGACATTTGGAACACACCATTAATTATTTATTTCCAGTAATATATATGAATGGGTAAGGCCTTTGAAAAACCCAATCTAGTTTTTCTTATGAAACCTCACAATGAATTGAGGGGCTATATTAGGACCCATCTATCATATAGTACGACCAATTAATTCCTCATATTAAAGGGTTGAAATATAATCAATACAAAAATTATTATTAAATAACTATCATATGAAATGTAAATAAATTCCATAAAAATTAATCATAATTGTAAAAAATTTAGATTAATATGAAGAATGGTATTAAAATAGTACTTCTCCAGTTAAAATGATAACAAACTGTTTGGATAAAGAATAAGAATGGTAGCAACACATCATATCCTATGTGTATTATAGGTAAAATAATGTTTTTTTGTTATGAATAAAAATACCATAAAAATTAAATTAAATAATTATTTTGAAAAATATAATTTTCACTTAGAAAATAAATAAAATAATAAAAAAATATTTTTTTTTAGAAAAACCATTTTAATTAAAAATATCTCCGTAAATAAGTAGACTAATCTTCGATGTAATGATTGGTAAATTTTTTAAAGGTTGGGGCCGAAGCCTCAAGGTATTGATTGGTAATGATTGTGGAAATATTCTATTCAAGTTAAGTACATTAAAAAAATGTTTCCATTCAATTTTTTTTTATGAAAATAAAAAAGTATATTATTTTTTAAAATATTTTTAGAAAACATGGTTTTGGAAGAAAATAATTTTCTATCAAAGAGAGAAATGTATTCATCTTTTCTTAAAATCGTTTTCTAAATGATTTTAAATAAAATAAAGAGAAAAAATGTTTCTATTACATGAAATGTTCATGAATAACAATTAGATAAGTAAATTAATTGTTTTTAATATATAAATTCAAAATAATTCCCCTATAGGATAGTTATACATAAACAATCCCATATACTGATGAGATTGTGAAATAAACCCTTACCGCCATGGTATCCTTGAAATCAAAATCTATATGAATTAAATAAATTCAAATTAAAAAGTTTAATAACATTAAGAGAAATAGATTCATGACATAAAATATCCATAGGGTTATTATATACACCACATAATGGAATTTGTGGTGAATTAAAAATATGTCTCACAGAAGTAAAAGTGAGTTGAGAAACCCTTACCTTAGGTTCAAATTCATTTTATGTGTCCAAAACTCCTATGTAATAAAAATATGTTTATTATACATATATTAATTAATAATAATAATATCTCTTATACGATATATGAATTACTTATAGTCATTTATCACCCATTTACTAGTAATTATTTGTTAAAATAACTATTTTAGGTGATAATTGCTTTTTTTTCCGGTATGTTTTGGTTTATTAATTTAGGTCCTTTTATATTGATCATGGTTGAATCATATATAGAATTTTCTAAATTATATAAATATCATATATATAAATTATTTATTAAATAAGTTCAATCTATAAAAGTTAGAGATAAAAAATGAATTACACTGTTCATGGAGATGGTTAGGCGTATGCACGCATGAACACTGTCTCCATTTTCTTGATGGATGGAATAAAATTAAAATAATATATATAAAAATTTATAGAATAATAATTATGTTATACATTGATTTTATATATTCAAAATAATTTCTAATTACTATCCATGAAATATAACATGAAAAATATTTCCCATCGCTACAAAAAGATGGTAGTTCACAAGTACACATGGATGATGTTATTGTTATCAAAATTATTGAAGTGTAACACCCCAACCTTCCACGGTATGCTTCTATTTGAATAATACAGTAGCTTGTGTTGTACGCAACTTCGAGTTCTATCACACACCACAACCAATCAAACTAGCCTTATGAATAGTAATACCCACCTTTTGAAATATTATAAATTTTTTCTTTAAAAATGGACTTCATTTTTGGATTCAGAATATCGAAATTAGCTTAGGGTGAATTTTTGGTATTTTTCTAAAAACTTTCAATTTTTGATGAATAGTGAAAAACACTAAGTTATAGTTTAAAACCGAATTTTTTATTTTAATAATTATTTATTTTATTTAAATTTATTTTAGGTAAAAAAAGATACATAATACCTATATAAGTTCAATGTAATTCATTGAAGTCAGTTTATAATAATTTTAGATATATAAAAATTTTATTGAACTTATCACCGTCTTTTACCCATCTCCAAGGAGAATTTGAAAATTCACATAAAACTTAAATTTACCGCTTTTGTGAGTGGAATTTCGAAAATACGAGAGACACAGTTAATATCAAGGAGTAAAATGTGGTTAAATAAGATAAAAATAATTTTTTGTGAATTGTAACTTTTTAATTTTATTTACCACGGTTAAAAGTAAATAGGGAAATTAAGGGTAAAACTGATATTATTATTACCCTAACACATGTCCTAATTCTATTGGATAAATATAATTCGACCAAAAACAACCTTAGGAATAAAATATGAATCTATTTGGTCTACTTGGATTAGATTAGGACATTTATTATTATTTAATTCAAAGAAGAGTTAAAAGAGTTAAAATCAAATTTTAATAACTAAAAAATTTTTAATATAGGATTATACATATAATAAATTTGATTATAAATATTAATTAGAAAGATAAAAATATTTCCTACATAATGGTATTTTATTTATAATTTTTATACATTAAATAATTTAATTTATTTATGACACAATGGTGATGTAGTAATTACCTAATTAATGAAATATTAAAATAATTGATATTATAAATATCAAAATAAATGAAATTTGAGACTTTTTATTAATTCCACTTATTTTAAAGGTAAATATGACATGTTATTATTGATTAAATGAATTTATTTAGAATTAATAAAGTTGTTAGAACTTTAAAAAAAATCAATTATTAAATAGTGTCAAAATTGGCATAAAGGAGTATTTAAAACAGATATTATATTATTAATTGATATTATATTCCTAAAAATATAATGTTAGGCCAAAGGAATTATTTAATGATATATGTATCATTAATGAACCACTTTGGGTTCTCTTGTATGTATATAGTAAGTTTATTAACCATATAATATAAAAATATAAAGAGAGATGGTAAATTTCAAACAATTTAACTAAGAGTTAAATATAAATGATAAGGTTAATGTAGTGATCCAAAACTGTCTAAAATATATTTTCTGAAAGGATTTAGACCCATAACCACCTTAACCTCGAAATAAGTAACTTTGGAGCCATTATAAACCAAATATTAATTTATTATAAAATAATATTTTAAGTTTTTCCTAAGGTTCCCCTCACCCCTCTTATAAAAGGGAACTCCCCCTTCTCTCAAATTCATACCTTCAAAGCCTTTTGGTTCGGCCTAACCCTGCCCAAATATCCTATAAACTTACCTCAATTCATCCTAGAGGTAGTAATTTAGTCATAAATCCAACTTAAGGAGCCCTTTTGATCAAATCAAAAGGAAGAACCCGAAGAAGAGGTAAAAATCTCACCACCTCTTTCAAGTTCCTTTCTTCTTCCACTTCCTTTTTATTTTTTGTTTAAATTATAAGATAATAAATCCAGTATATTCTATATAATGTGATGTTATTATAAATATTTTATAACCAAATTCATTATTCTATCCATCCCTTGAATGACATGTCACCATACGTGCGTACGTACGGCTTACCGTCTCCACATCGTGGTGTAATTGTTATTCAATACATTATTATTTGGATGGGTATAATAATGATGTCTAATCCATGTAAATAATAAATTTAACATGATAATTATTCTGTATATATGATAAACCATCCAATTATATATTATTTTAATATCAAAAGAATGATATTGTCGCTCGTGCGTACGTACGGACTACCGTCTCCACAAACGCGATAAGATTCATTACCCATCGTATCGATTCAAGACTAATTTTTATTTGATGATTAAAAATAATATTTAAGTACTTGATATCATTCTGGATATGAATAATATACAACATATGGATAAAAAACACGACTTATGTAACAAAACATATAAAAGAAAACGAGTAAGTGAACACCCGAAATGACGATAATACTAAAATATTATTAAAAAAGGAATATTAAAAGATCATATATGATATCATATTAATGTATATGATTCTTGTATAATTTAATAAAAATTATTTAACTATTATACAGGTGGTTAACCTACCCTCAACCAAGTAAAAGTACAAGTAAGGGGTTTCTTATCTCACTTTTAATTCCGTGAGATTTCCATGGTTCACCACTTTTTTATTGCATGTGGTGTGTTTACTGCCCATGGTTGTATTAATTGTGTAATATACTTTAATTTATGGATATTTACATCATAATTGTATGATCCTTATTTCATTGGTGTATGTTTCATAAGTTACCAAATCGATAAGGGAATTTGAAATTTCAATTTCCACTCATTTGGCTTTACGCACACTTCATTGATTATTTTGCTCCAAGATTATGCGTGGAATCAATATTAATTTGCTTATGTCATAATTTACACTCCCCTTTCCATGGATATAATTTTGATACACATAATCACTACATTTTTAAATTCTCAAGTCATCGATATGAAGTTGATAAGAATAAATTTAACTCAATATCCATTTATTGAGTTAAGCATCCAATTCATTAGGGTTGTTTTTACAAGAATATGTGTGAATGTACTCTGATTTATTTAAACTGAATATCCCATCATATTGAGTGTATTTATATTTTTCACACATAATTATGTTGTTGATTTATCCTTAACCTGAGGATAAAATCTTTATAAGAGATTTCATTTCAATTTATATTCCATTGAGACTCCTTTGTTGTTATACACCAAATAACTTTTATATGGTATATATAATGTAATTTGACATATTATATCATGAATCCCTTTATTCTCATGATATTACAAAGTTTTTATTACCTAAATTATTTTTATTCAAGTGTCTCTCTTTTGGTTAGTAACTCTAACTAAAATATCGTTTTAAATGTTTTAAAGATTTATTATTCTAAATCTATCTCATTAATGTCCATGTTTTAAAAATGGTTTTAAGGATTTTTATATATGGACATTAAAGTTGTAAAATTAAAATTCCTTTTAAAATTTTCATAGTGGTATGGGACTCTTTGATTCAAAAATCTATTTTAAATGGCTTCTTGACAAATAGTGTGACTTTTAAATGATTTCAAGAAAAAAGGGGATATTTATCTCTAATAGTTTTGATGATTATTTTCATCTATGTCAATATCCTTCATTATTCTTGATTGAGGTTAATCTAAAACAATACAATCTTCTATATTGTATCTAATGAGTTATGTTTGACTGTGGATGTGCTATTTTTACACCATTCATGGTTTGTGTATATAGTATTGACATTTCGTATGATAGTTTTAATATGAATGTTTATGTTATGTTTAAACCTGTTCATATGAGGAATTCATTGGAATTAGTAAGTGACGGGTAGATCCCACAATAGCTCTTAGATGCATCGGTAGGTCTCATGAGACAAACTAGTGTCTTGGAACAAGGCCTTGACAAAATCTTATTTGTAGTCTTGGAACAAGGCCTTGACTATGTGCTTATGATAGTCTGGAATTATGCATTCCATCATTATGAAAGTGGTTATTGATATTGAATGTGATTATTAGACTAGTAGAATATAAATTTGAATAAGTAAATGGAATTACTTCATTTGTTTTCTATATCATGCTGAAGTTCAAGTTTAAAAGGCTTTTGTTTTAGTTATACATTGCCTTAAATGTTTATGCTTATTTATGAAAGTGGTTATTGATATTGTATGTGATTATTCGACTAGTAGATTATCCATGTGAATAAGTAAAGGGCATTACTTCATTTTATTTTTGCCATATCATGCTAAAGTTCATGTTTAAAAGTCTTTTGTTTTAGTTATACATTGCCTTAAATGTTTATGATTATTTATAAAAGTTTCTGCTATATTGTTATCCTTACTGAGCATATGAGCTCACCCTTTTCTATGTTTTATTTTTCCCAGGATGTGAAGAAGTATTTTATGAATGACCTGTAGGGATAGTATGAGGGGATATGAGTGTGGTCTATGGATACAATATGTTGTAGTTTTCATTTATGATGTAATGTAAGACTTATGAATGTATCTAGTGACTCCAAGGCTACTAAACTAATTGGTCTTTTGAGACTTGATCTTTTTTTGGTCATGACAATGTTATGTAATAATGAACCGACTCTGGGTAACTGGGGTCGGGGTGTTATAGTTGGTATCAGAGGATGTTTAGTACAGAACTTGGAAACTAGATTTAGATAAACTCTGATTAGATCACCTAGACCTAAGATGGACTTTGAGGATTAGTATAGAAGAAATTTATATAATTTTGGTATTGTAGCGATTTTTTGAGTTTTCTGAGCAATACATCTCTATCTGGATACAAGTAGGTAGAGGTGGCTCTAGAACAGATGTACCTAGGGGTAAAACCCGAAAACACCGCTTTGATCTAGAATCGAACGAGAACTGGTGCATGACAATGATCCTTGCTGCACTCTTGGTTACGACACTCCCGAGGGATATGCTTAGGATAATTTAAATTTTCTTTATAAACTGATTTGAAGTATTTTAATATAAGATGTTAATAAATGACCTTGGTTAATCCTAAGGTGTTTCAAATTAAGAATATGGTGTCATGATATTTTCTATATGATTTTATGACTACTGTTACTCACACAATGCTTTCTGGTTTTAGTCAATGGATGGATTCCAAGGAAGTCATAGTAACTTTGAGAATTATATACAAGGTGGGAATGGTGGTGGAAATGAGCAAAAAAATGTAACTTTGATAGGTGTAAAAGATATCGTGTTCATTCCAAATCATTTTTCCAAAAATATGATCAGAAACATATATATTAACCAACTCCCGGACTCAACAAAGAATAGAAAGGTGATGAATGATAAGATCTCTAGCAGTGGAGACCATGGAGAAAATAATCCTCAATTTCCACAATGCAGGAAATGTGGAAGGAGACACCTAGGAAAGTGTCTCAATGGAACAAAGAAATACTTAACATACGAGAAAGAAGGACATAAAGTAAAGAATTGCTGAGAAAAAATGAAGAATAATATGGAAGAAAATAAAAATGGTCCCAAGAGTCCATTTATAGTCATTTTCCATAAATGTAGGGGACCTAGCCACCAGAGTGAATTCCCTATTCTATAGGATATTTTCTTGGTCAAAGAAGAAGCTATGTGGAAATAAATGGTTGGAGAAATTTTTAATAGTACTAGTACTCCTTGTTGATGGGATTACTTTGGAATAATTTTCTCTTGTATTTGCAACCCTGCAGTTTTTCATGTGAAAATGATATTTTAGGAAGAATTATCTTTTCTCTTGTGGATATAGTTATAAATAACAATTTGGTTTTTTATGATCATTGGGTTTGAGGAAATTACAAGTTATTATATTTTGGGATGAAAATGAAAGCTATGATATAACATTTGTGGTTCAATTATGTTATGGTAATTTTGAGGAATTTATCTCATTTTGGTAATGTTATAAAATATAGTTTTTTAAAAAGGAAAACACGCAGACCTTATGACAACCCATCGCGTTGGATAAAGCTATGGGAATCGAACCCACAACCAAAGTGCACTTGGGATTTATTGCCTACCACTGGACTACGTGAAGTCCCTAGGTAGTGTGACTAATTATTTTTAGTTAAACGATTTTATTGATCAATAATAAGTTGATTTGGGATCTTATGTCTTATCAAATGAATACCCTTATTATAGGAAACTTATTCGGTGATTAAGTGATAAATGTTACTTTGGAAGATGTTCGCTATGTTGGGAACACTATATGCCCAAGGAAAATAGAATACTATAGGATTTCATTTGAGGATTAATGGTGGATTTTTATCTATGTTTTTATTGTGTATTTATAGTGATTTGGGTTATTTATGGAAATTATTAACCAATAATAGAGAATATGTGATTAGGTTAATTACTTTTAAGTATGTAACTTTAAGAGTAGTTGATTCCATTTGGAGATACAATTTAGCGTTGAAGACTACATAACCAAATTATTATAAGTTTTGGGTTTCAATATTAGTTTAGATTATATTAAAGGATTTTATGGACAATTGTTTATTGAATGGTATTTATTTAACTTTGGGGTATTGTTGGTTTAGTTTTAGAAATTAAGATTGGTGTTTCTTTCTCTAACGGAATATCCTTTTGTTGGATCATCGGATCTTATACTAACCATTTTGGTTTTGATTAATCTCTAAAGACAAGGTAAATATGTAGTTTATCCTTCGTGGATCATGTGATTCTATAGAAGTATATTCTAGCTCTTCTAGTGTGACCATGTCTTCTTGAATACTCATCGTTTTAAAAAAATGAGTTAGTGGTAGAAATTTATTAAAGAATGAAACTCTACTTAAAAAGTAAGTATATCTCTTTATGTTCTTAGTCAATCTCAAAAATGAATTCTTTATCTTTATGTAATGTAGCCTAAAACAAAAAAAATGTTGTCAGTTTACTTTTCTTACTAGGAGACTAATGACCGTTTGTCCCATCACAGGTGTGTGGTTTTCTTATTGTTAACTTTGTCCTGATCATGTTTTTTATCCCTCTCCATCAGAACTTGACACTTAGTTTATAATCCTTATCCATGTTTTCCTACATGGAATCCTAGTATGGGTTATCTTGGGTGACCTTTGTACTTCTCTTTCTTTCTTTTAAAGTGATAGTTTTATTGACTCGTTTTCCGATGTGAGAATTTCCATTATATTCCTAAGCCCAATTTTAAAAATTGCAAGGACACAATTTATTGAATGAGGGTGGAATGTAACACCCCAAGCTTCCACGGTATGCTTCTCTTTGAATAATACAGTAGCGTGTGTTGTACACAACTTCGAGTTCTAACACACACCACAACCAATCAAACTAGCCGTTATGAATAGTAAAACCCACCTTTTGAAATTTTATAAATTTTATCTTTCAAAATGGACTTCATTTTTTGGATTCGGAATATTGAAATTATCTCAGGGTGAATTTTTGGTATTTTTCTAAAAACTTTCAATTTTTGATGAATAGTGAAAAACACTAAGTTATAGTTTAAAACCGAAATTTTTTATTTAAATAATTTTTTATTTTATTTAAATTTATTTTAGGTCAAAATAGATACATAATACCTATATAATTTCAATGTAATTCATTGGATTTAGTTTATAATAAATTTAGATATATAAAAATTTTATTGAACTTTTCACCGTCTTTTACCCATCTCTTAGGAGAATTTGAAAATTCACATAAAACATAATTTTACCACTTCTTTGAGTGGAATTTTAAAAATCCAAGAGACATGGTTGATATCAAGGAGTAAAATGTGGTTCAATAAGATAAAAATAATTTTTGGGGAATAGTAACTTTTTACTTTTATTTACCACGGTTAAAAGTAAATATTGTAATTAAGGGTAAAACTGATATTATTATTACCCTAACACATGTCCAAATTCTATTGAATAAGTATAATTGGACCAAAAAAAACCTTATAAATAAAATATTAACCTCTTTGGTCCACTTGGATTAGATTTTGACATTTATTATTATTTAATTCAAAGAAGAGTTAAAAGAGTTAAAATCATAGTTTAATAACTAAAACATTTTTAATATAGGGTTATACAAAAGATAAATTAGATTATAAATATTCATTATAAATATAAACATATTTCCTACATAATGGTATTTTATTTATAATTTTTAGACATTAAATAATTTAATTTATTTATGACACAATGGTGATGCAGTAATTACCTAATTAATGAAATATTAAAATAATTGATATTATAAATATCCAAATAAATGTAATTTGAGACTTTTTATTAATTCCACTAATTTTATAGGTTAATATGACATGTTATGATTGATTAAATGAATTTATTTATAATTAATAAAGTTTTTAGAACTTTATCAAAAATCAATTATTAAATAGTGTCAAAATTGACATAATGGAGTATTTAAAAAAAATATAATATTGTTAATTGATATTCTATTCCTAAAAATCTATGGTTCAGACAAAGGACTTATTTAACGATAGATTTATCATTAATGAACCACTTGGGGTTATATTAGATGTATATAGAATGTTTATCAACCATATAATATAAAAATACAAACAGAGATGGTAAATGTCAAACTCTTTAACTAAGAGTTAAATATAAATGATAAGGTTAATATAGTGACCCAAAAATGTCTAAAATATATTGGTTGAAATAATTTAGACCCATCCATATCTCAGACTCAAAATAATTCACTTTTGAGCCATTATAATCTGAATATGAATTTATTATAAAATAATATTTTAAGTTTTTCCTAAGGTGCCCCTCACCCCCCTTATAAAAGGGCACTCCCCCTTCTCTCAAATTCATACCTTAAAATCCTTTTGGTTCATCCAACCCCCACCCAAATATCCTCTAAACATCCCTAAATTCATCCTAGAGGTATTCCTTTAGTAATAAAGCCAACTTAAAGAGCCATTTTGATCAAATCAAAAGGAAGAACCCGAAGAAGAGGTAAAAATATCACCACCTCTTTCAAGTTCCTTTTTTCTTCCACTTCATTTTTATTTGTTGTTTCCATTATAAGATAATAACTACAGTATCTTCTATATAATTTTATGTTATTATAAATATGGTACAACCAAATTCATTATTCTATCCATCCCTTTAATGACATGTCACCATACGTGCGTATGTATGGCTTACCGTCTCCAAGTCGTGGTGTAATTGTTATTCAATACATTATTATTTGGATGGGTATAATAATTATGTGTAATTCATGTAAATAATAAATATAACATGATAATTATTATGTATATATGATACACTATCCAATTATATATTATTTTAATATCAAAATAATGATATTGTCACTCGTGCGTACGTACGGACTACCATCTCCACAAACATGATAAGATTCATTCCCCATCGTATCAATTCAAGAATAATTTTCATTTGATGATTAAAAATAATTTTTAAGGACTTGGTATCATTCTGAATATGAATAAGATACAACCTATGGATAACAAACACGACTTATGTAACAAAACATATAAAATAAAACGAGTAAGTGAACACCCGAAACAACGATAATACTAAAATATTATTAACAAAGCAATATTAAAAGATCATATATAATATCATACTAATGTATATGATTCTTGAATAATTAAATAAAAATTATTAAACTATTACATAGGAGTTTAACCTACCCTTTTCCAAGGAAAAGTACATGTAAGGGGTTTCTTATCTCATTTTTAATTCCGTGAGATTTCCATTGTTCACCACTTATTTATTGCATGTGGTGTGTGTACTGCCCATGATTGTATTCATTATGTAATATAATTTAATTTATGGGTATTTACATCATAATTGTATGATGATTATTTCATGGGTTTATGTTTCATAAGTTACCAAATCGATAAGGGAATTTGAAATTTGAATTTCCACACTCATTCGGCTTTATGTATACTTCATTGATTATTTTACTCCAAGATTATGTGTGGAATAACTATTCATTTGCTTATGTCATAATTTCCACTCCCCTTTATATGGATATACATTTGATACACATAATCACTCCGTTTAAATTATCAAGTCCTCGATATGAACTTGATAAGAGTAATTTTAACTCAATCTCCATTTTTTGAGTTAAGCATCCAATTCATTAGGGTTGTTTTTACAAGAATATGTGTGAATGTCCTCTGATTTATTTACACTGAATATCCAATAATATTGAGTGTATTTATATTTTACACACATAATTATGTCATTTATTTATCCTTAACCTAAGGAAACAATCTTTATAAGTTATTTCATCTCAATTTATATTCCATTGAGACTCCTTTGTTGTTATACACCAAATAAATATTATATGGTGTATATAATGTACTTTGACATAGTATATCATGAATCCCTTTATTCTCATGAAATTACAAAGTTTTGATTACCTAAATTATTTTTATTCAAGTGTCTCTCTTTTGGTTAGGAAATCTAACTAAAATATCATTTTAAATGTTTTAAAGATTTATTATTCTAAATCTATCCCATTAATGTCCATGTTTTAAAAATGGGTTTAAGGAATTATTTATATGGACATTAAAGTTTTAGAATTAAAATTCCTTTTAATAGTTTCAAAGTGGTATGTGACAATTTGATTCAAAAATCTATTTTTAAATGGATTTTGACAAATAGTGTGAATTTTAAATGATTTCAAGAAAAAAGGGGATATTTCTCTCTAATAGTTTTGATTATTATTTTCATCTAGGTAAATATCTTTCATTATTCTTGATTGAGGTTAATATGATACAATACAATCTTACATATTGTATCGAATGAGTTATGTTTGACTGTGGATGTTCTATTTTTACACCATTCATGGTTTGTGGATAAAGTATTGACATTTCATATGCTAGTTTTAATACGAATGTTTATATTATGTTTAAAATGGTTCATATGAGGAATGCATTAGACTTAGTAAGTGACGGGTGGAGACCGCTATATCTCCTCGATGCATCAGTAGGTCTCAGGAGACAAACTAGTGTCTTGGCACAAGGCCTTGAAAAAATCTTATTTGTAGTCTTGGAACAAGTCCTTGACTATGTGGTTATGATAGTCTGTAATTATGCATTCCATTATTATGAAAGTGGTTATTGATATTTCATGTGATTATTCGACTAGTAGAATATCCATTTGAATAATTAAATGGAATTACTTCATTTTATTTTTGCCATATCATGCTGAAGTTCAAGTTTAAAAGGATTTTGTTTTAGTTATACATTGCCTTAAATGTTTATTCTTATTTATGAAAGAGGTTATTGACATTTCATGTGATTATTCGACTAGTAGAAAATCCACGTGAATAAGTAAATGGAATTACTTCATTTTAGTTTATCCATATCATGATGAAGTTCAAGTTTAAAAGGATTATGTTTTAGTTATACATTGCCTTAAATGTTTATTCTTATTTATGAAAGTTTCCGCTATATTGTTATCCTTACTGAGCATCTGATCTCCCCTCTTTCTATGTTTTATTTTTCCCAGGATGTGAAGAAGTATTTTATGAATGACTTGCAGGGATAGTATGAGGGGATATGAGTGTGGTATATGGAGACAAGATGTTGTTTTAGTTTTCATTTATGATGTAATATAAGACTTATGAATGCATATAGTGATTCCAAGGCTACTAAACTAATCAGTCTTTAGAGACTTGATCTTTTTTTTTATCATGCCAATGTTATTCAATAATGCACTGACTTTGGGTAACTGGGGTCAGGGCGTTACATGAAGGATAAGAAGTTATATTTTATATAATGTTAAAAAAACATTTTAATGTAAAAATTATCACATATAATCAGTAAAATTTCATTTTCTATCATCCATTTAAATTTTAAGTGAAAAATTATTCAAATCACTTCGTGAGGTGTTAGCCCATGTTAAACACGAGCAACTTTTTCGTATCTCCCCATGGAATAGAAAGTAATAAGGTATATGTGATATAATAATTTAGTAGAAATAATAATATCATAAATATCATATAAATATTTTAAATCCATCATTATATTCATCCATTAAAGGTGGTGTTGGAAAATGATTTACATCGGTTCGTGAGGTGGTTATCCGTTGTACGCATAATCGATGGTTTTTCCCATTTGCTGGAAGAAGTGGTAGCTTTATTTTTGGACATAAAATAAAATAATATCTATATATTTAATATAATAAAGAAATTATATAATCATTTTTAAATAATATTTTAAGGTGGTGGAAGAAGAAAAAAAAAATAATGCTTGTTTTGGAACATTCTTCTTCTTCAGACAACTTCTTTAGGGTTTCACTAAAATACTTCCCTAGTTGTATTTACAAAAAAGAAAGTAAAATATAATGTTTTTAGGGATTTATAGAGTTTATTTTGGTTGGTATTTGGTTAACCAATGGGAATTAGGATTGTTAATAGGAGAGGAGATGTTATAGCTTTTTCTATGTGAGGAAGAGGACAAATTTTGAATTGTTTAAAAAAAAACTGATTCCCATGTTTTTATCAAGAAAAAACGCTTAGAAAAGGGTAATTATTGAATTTCTTTTGATATTATGTCTAAATATGACCATTAAATAGTAATTTTACATGTTTGTGTTCATTTTTAACCCATAACCTTTTAGTATAATGCCTAATAAATCAGTTTTTACCTTAGTTGTGATAATTAATTTTTTCAATTTCACATTTCATCAGGGCCAAAAAAATGTTAAAAATATAAGATAATATTAATTATTATAATTTAAAATAAATAATTAATTATTCAGTATTCAACTCACATATGTGTAATAATTCAATTTAAAAATAAATCAAAAGACGAGTGAATGAAATGTTTTTTCAAAAGAAAAAAATTCAAAATTTTAAATTGTTTTTATATCATAATTCAATAAGAAATTGATTACATTGACCAAAATTAGTTAAATATTAATAAAATTTGAAAAATTATATTTAAAAAACTAATAATATAATACAAGTTTTTAAAAAATTTAAACAAAATGGTTGTTCTCAATAAAAATCAATAATTTTCCCTATTCATATTATTATTTTTATTCAGAAAATTGTCAAAAATTAACCAAATTATAATTTTCAAATTTAGATTTAACAAAAATATTTTATCTATTTAGATAAAATTTTCTAAGAGTTTTAAAAATTTATTTTAAATTATATTCACAAACCTTGACAAAAATAACATTTTAGAAAAATATAGTTTTTCAAAAAACATTTATCCTTATTTTAAATGGTTCTTAGTTTATTTATAATTAATAAATAACCATTTAATTTGTTTTATTCATGTGTAAACCATATAATATTCTAAATTTAATTATCCCTATTTATATCATCAAATAAAATATCTTGGTTATAATAGTCACATTCAATAATAATATTTTAATAGTATATTGTTGTTCGTTTAAACCTAGTGTTGTGTGTAACACAAGCTATCAAAGTAATAAAATTTACTCAAAAATTAATATATTCTAAATCTTTTTGGTGTTAAAATCCTAAATTTATAAGATATTAAAAGAAAAATTTATCAAAGAATAAATTATTTCTATAAGGAAAACCATGTATCAGTCTATAATATTAAGAACAACAAATTAATTTGACCATTTAATTTTTATTCTAAACAAATCTTGAATGAAGAACATTTAAAACCTTAAAAATATAAGTTACATCCTTTATACGAGTAAAATTTATTAAATTAGTTTTTTTTATTTTAAAATCATCAAAAATGATTTATATATGCATTTTTTTAAGATAAAATGTAAAAGGTGATTTTTAATGATTTTTTCCTAAAAAATAAATTTCATAGGGTAATTTGGTTTTACCATTATATATTCCCAATGTTCTATGTGAAGGTACCAAGATATCATCACACAACCATTGGAATGAATTACATACCCATACACATCACAGACCTACCCTATCATACCCTTTGAAAACTATAGGTTACCATTATTCAACATACATTTTACCATTATTTAACTTATATAAACATGGGTTTACCCTTATATAATTCCTTTAATATTCTTATGTAATGATCTAAAGAGACCTAAACAATACATGGACATTCATATTACCTTTACATAGTACATGGGTACCATTATTCATACTATTAATATAAAGGGATAACATTACAGAACATATTGACAGACAAACATACATTTACATGAATAGAAGAAAAAATGATGTTTCATTTATGTAACCCATTAGAACAATATGTTACCCTTATATAGAGCACAGGTCTTAAGAATGTGTACAATTTTAATTTTAATTTAATAATTGTTCGTAGATAATTATAAGTATTTAAAGTAAAAAAGTTTTACAAAAATGATAACATTATAATTGCCCCTATAATAAATTCTTATTCTATTGAAGTGTTTCTAGCAGTATTTATCAGTAAAACTTAGAGAAATATAATATATAAAAAAATAATCCAACACAAAAAATGAACCCACCTCCAATTCCTATACACCACTCACATCTACAAACATACACTCAATCATAGAATACTATTGTCTCAAATAAAATGTTGTAAGAAATAAATCACCAAAGAAAAAATCAAAATTTCCATGGAAATATAATTATTTGGGCTCCATATAATAGAAAAAATGTATATATGGAATGTGAACCTACATTACTAATATTATTCATGGGAACACACTAAATCTCATAATTCCTACAATCAATATCATTTTTTTAACATAAGATAAAATTAATTAATGTTAACATCACAAAACAATAAAATAGAATCCCCACATTTTTGTAAACTTAAAGGTCGACTATAATGTTATTTCCATATATTGACAGAGTTCCCCTTCCCATGTTCCATTCTTGTTATCTCTATTCTACCATGTTCCATCCTAAAAAAAAGTGAGGAAATAACTTAGTGAAAATCATCCTTTGATACCATTATGTAATACCTTGAACCAAACTATAGAGTGAGAGAAAGAGAGTCACATGATCTCAAGAACACATCCCCATGTGCAAGAAGATATTGACTAGGGTGAGGTCCTATAAAATAGTGTGGGGAGTCTATACCCATTGAACTAGGTGAACATTATAGTGTAAATAAATAAAAATTAAACCAACTATTAATATATAATTGGATAACCATATAAGTATAATAATATATAAATATTCCATCCCATGAAGTACTAATATGGAATGTTAAATAAATAAACAAAAGTCAATGAAAAGGATCCAATGTTTAGGTAATCCATAAAATTAAAGTATCATGAAACATTTTGGTCAAATTTTCTTTAGTGATGTCTTTATCCTCCTACACTACTTTCTCATGCTCCCAACATAGGGCCCTTTCATATCTCCAAATACACTGTAATGAAATATATAAGTGCATAAGAATTCACGAGGAGGTAGGGAGTGCATGAATCAGAAGGAAGCCACCAATGGCCTATAACATAATTTCAAAACATATACATGTACATTACCTAAAATTAAAAATTATTCATATATAAAAACAATATATAAAAAATGTAAAAAATATATTTCACTTCATCGAAAACAGTAATGACCAACATATACACAATTATAGATAAATACCAAAGTAAAAAATGGCACAACAATTTTGATAGATAGTTCTAAACATGTCTGAATCATACCTCTTAATGTGCTAGTCCAATTCCATCCAATATCATGCCTAACTAGTCCTCTAAGGGGGGAATACTGAGATCAACATGCATGCTCATCTGTAAAACATTATTAAAACACATCTAATTCAAGTTGAAAATGATAGATCAATATCATGTTATGTGAAAAAATTTCACCATTAGAACAATCTAAATCAAACCAACACAAGCATAGGTCAAGGGTAAAAAAACAAACCTTATGTTATCAATCATTTGAAATAAGATTCCTAGGGATACAAATGGACACAATTAATAATTTCAACAACCCACATAAAAGGTTTACTAAATTCATGGGATTTCTACCTCTAGTTTATTCATGTAGTACTACATTGGTTCACAAAAGAAATGTCACTGAAATCATGTCTACATATTAATCATTTCAAATCACCATCCAAGGTAACATAAAAACTATTCTAATATATTTATTAAAAAAATAAAAACAACACAAGTTATAATAGTTTCTCTTACAGGGATAATATATAATTTATCTATTTCTTACGAACAATGTGTTAAATATTTATTCTTTAGAGAAAAATATAATTCCTCACATGATAATATTTTTTTCTGTCAAGAATAATCCATGATAAATAGATGATAATTAATATTTATCATTCATTGATAATTATGAGGTTTTTATCATTTTATAAGAAAATTAACATTTTTATAAAAATATAATAATGTCTCATATTTCCATATAAACTAGAAATATGATTCATGGAATGTATTAATTGAAAAAATGCTGTCAAGAACAGAGGAAGGACATAGAGAGAGAGAGGGGGGGTTTTTTCATGAATGAAAACTAGAATAAGAACTAAAATTAATCGACGATGGACTATCTAATTTTTTTATAGTTTTTCTATATATCCCATGCTTATGAGGATCACAATTAACAAAGGAATTAATGGTTATGACATTTTAAGAAGGAAAACCATGTACTAGTCCATAAAATTAAGAACCATAAATTAAATTAATATTTAATAAGTCTTCTAATTGAATCTGGAATTAGAATGTTTTAAGACATTCAAATATATTATTTATATCATTTAACTGATTTAAAAATATTATAATCCCCTATTTTTATTCTTTTGTAATTATGAAAAATGAGTTAGATATGTGTTTAGGGGAAGGAGAAATATAATAGAAGGTTTTTAATGAAAATTTACCAAAAAGGTACTGCATAAGGGTAATATGGTTTTACCATTAGAAGAATCCAAGGTATCACATGAGTGTAAAAAGTTACTATTATACAAACCTTGAAAATAAGAAATTACCATTACATAATACAAACTATACACTATTTAACCTTTGGAAGCTATGGGTTACTCTTACACAATATATTGGTTACCCTTCTACTACTTAAGTAAATAGAGGGTTAAAATTACATGAATCCCCCTTTATCATTACATGAAGTTAGTAAGACACTTATGTAGTGCAAAAAATTTCATCTTAACTTTACAAAAAATATGGGGAAGAATATGAATCCTTTGAATATAAATGATGGCCTTCACACAAGGTATGAAATCACTAGCTTACCTTTATTGGTGTATAAGAAGGAGGATGTTTCCTTTACATTACCCTTCAAAAAAGGAGGTTACCATTATATATATCAAAGGTCCTATATAAGGGTAACTGTTTTTTAAATTTTTACACAATTGATTTTGGAATTAATTTTTTTTATAAAAATAAATATATTATACCTCTAATAATTTTCCCCACTTTATATTTCATATAAAATTTATTCAATAATATTTATTTGAGATGTTAAATAATTGAGGCTATATTAAATGTCTATATTTTTTGACTTTTATTCCCTTATTTCCCATCTTAGACATCTTAGTATTTTGTGAAGGACAATCCACACATGTAACTATATGGTTCTACTCGGTAATAATTTAACCATACTCATAATAAAATAATATTTGGACCATTTAATAGATAATATGAAAAGTGAGAACCCATATATCTCAATTATCATCTTGATTATAGTGGGTTACATTTATTAATATCCCAAACCAAATGGGACATGAAGGTGTGAGGAAAACATGATATCCCATGAATGTTATTCAGGAACCTATATTACTTACACCATGTTATCCATTCACCTCTAATTTTATATAACCATTTGAATGATACCTTGAGAAGCCAATATATAAAAGGATATTTTCAATAATATAGGAAATGAAATCATTTATTATTTTAAATAAATTTAATGGATGTATTAAATGAAAGAAATACTAAAATCGATTGAAAATATTAAGCCGTAATATATTGTTTGTGTTTTTTAGAAAAAGTAATGGATTGGAAAAATAAATAAAGAGGTAAATTTTTATGGAAATAATAGTACATATTAACCAGAAATGAAGCCTAATGTGAGCAATTTCTTTGTAAAAAATGGTTTTTATAAATTCTCTATTTTAAAATAGCGAGGTTTCATTAAATAAGAATAGTATATTGTGTAATGTGTATTGTCTATTTAAACGAATAGATATTGATAAAACATTTTATTCAACATCCAGTCATATTACTATCATGACCATTCATTCCATTGAAGTATAATGAAGTTACAATGTTTATTTAATGTATTTGAATAATTCATTTTTTAATGGATAAATAAATAAAAAATTATACATTTTGAAACTTGAGGGATTTATAATATATGAAAAAGTTAGTATGATATCATAATTGAAAAATGATCTCAATGTGATTAAAAAATATTCAAAATATCTGATATTAAAGATGGATGAATATCTAAGGTGCCTAAATCTCAGAAAACAACACATTAGAAAGTATTTGTATGTAAAGAAAATAAACAAAACATAACTCCTTATGATTATATATGTTTAGGATATTATATGTTATTGAGATTAATATAATACATGAAATGTATTTTCCATAAAAATTATGAGTAATAATATTAGTTCATTTCTTGATGAGATGTATTTTTTATTGGGTTTGAAAATTACATAAACCATGATTTATATTTTCATCTCTTTTTAAAAGTTTTACATGATGTTATTAAAATTATTTAGTGCGGTTTAATAAATATATTTATTTATAAAAATCCATGCGGGCACAAAATTGGGTAGAGATAATAACGCAAAGATAACATAAAGAATAAATTTAAAAAGATTATTTTCATTCTCTTATATTTGAATATTACAAGGATATTTTTTTCTTTCAAAATATATGGTATATATTAAACAAATACAATGGACTAACACCATATGGAATTTAGTAGAATTATTTCTTATATTAATAATACATCAAATTACGACATATTATAAGATAATACTGGTAAACTAGAGAAACATTCCTTTTCAGATAGTTACTTCTCTAGTAATGTTGTTGATAAAAATCCCACACCAGAAAGTTATTTTTCTATTTTTGGAGGATGTATAACATTAAATTTCAAGAAATGATATTCTTTCACATTAAGTAACAATGATGATAACTTTTTATCAACAACATAAAAAATTAATAAAATTAATTTGATAAAAAACCAACATGAATATATTATTTTTATTACATTATATCAATAATATATTGTGTGCTGTAATGAAAGTATAATATAATTATGAAATAATATATAAAATCATTCATGCTAAAATTAAAATGAAATATTTTTCATTTAATAAATGCAAATGTGTTTGGATGAACATTGAAATTTTTAATTGTCCCAAATAATAAAAATGTAACTGATATCCTCAACAATCCATTATCAACCGAGTCTTTGGAAAATGATAGATAATAAATATGAATGTAATACATTCGTAAATATCACTGAGGTATGTTTCTAATGCATTAACCCCTTCACTTAACAATTCTATGTTCACTACAAAGGGTGAGATATAATCTATAAGGGTTTGAATATATTTAATATTTTCATTAAGATTGGTGTTGGATATGGTTTGAAAATATACCATAAAGATTATGAATGTTTTTAATTGGTATAAAAATTATAATTTATTTTTTTATCTTTTTTATGTTAAATATTTTCAAGAAACCCTCCCTAAAAATATACCACTATGAGTGGAGAAAGACTGTGACTGCTTGAGTCTTGCCTCCAGTATGCCTCGGTTTGGTGACTGTCACCAAGGGTATAATAAACCTGAATATAAGAGGAATTAACCTCTAAAATAACATGATTAATATGGATATGTGATAGATACACAAACTGACACCATATCAAACACATATATAAAAGAAACCCTAAGTTCATATATGCATATAAATACCTTATTATTATACCTGAAAAGAAAACTACAATTACTAAAAGGGTAAAGATGGTATCAACCATGATTCCCAAATGGCTCCTGGAAAACCATGAGTTAGTAATATCTAGACTACTATCCATTCTTCTCTAGATAAACTAAAAAATAGTTTATATATATGTAGAGTGATAATAATAGTATACTCAGTATGATTCTCCCCAGATCCTCTGATAAAAATGATAATTAATTCATTCTTAAGTACAATGGAAAATAGTAAAACTAACTCATCACCTAAACAACTATACTAAGTTCCCAACACCACCATGTCTAACTCCCACTAATTATTGCATAAAATAGAGAAGATAATATAATATTGAAACTTTAGGGGTTCCCCTCTCCCATTTCCCCACTGATTTTCCACTCTTCCCCAATGTCTCATGTCCTGATCCATATCTGTCCAAAATAGGACAGCTCAAAAAACCAAGGTAAGGAATGAAAATGTGAACCACATGCATCACATCATCTAATAATTCTATCCCAATATAAATATATAGAAACTACATAGTTTCTAGGATCCACCAAAACCTGTGTGATGTGTATCAAATATATGGTATTATACCTAAATCCATTAAAGCCTATACTCCGAGTTAGTACCTCATGCCCTCAATCCATATACATTTAATATCTATAATAATCCTTTTGATACAATATCTAGTAATACATGTCTACATAATAATTACATTCCATCACATCCCTCTATAGACATATATCTAAAAAAAAGTTGTTGTGCATACTAGAATAAGTAACTACCAAGAGATAAGAGTGGGGTCATAGGGGGTAGTTACCCATCCATCCTCCCACAGTGATGTCTTGGAAACACCATACTTTTTTCCATTGGGTTAGTCACCCTAATTAGTATAGGTGGGGTATTTTATGAAATCAAAGAATATTCATGATATAATATTTCTCAAAACCACATTATGGGAACAACAATGTATTGATATCAAGTGCATTAAACATCTCTCAAACTCCTGAATTCAACTACTAAGATTAGATATCCTATAAGTACCAAATCATTTAAATGATATAAATTAATTACATATTTCCTTTTATAATTATTTTATGTTAATTAATTCATTACCCATTAATTAATCATTAACGTTTTTCAATATTTCATTATATTAACCATCTGAGTAAAGTCCATAACCTATAGGTATAATCAAAACCATGTTTATAGTTTCTCAACTATAATATATAATTTCACTCTAGAAGCACCAAAACCATGGGTTTTGAATTATTTAATGATTATTAGAATCATTCCATAATACTGGTACTCTAGGAAAACCATCAAAAGCTACCACTAATAGGAAACATGAAACCAAGAACATTCTGCTTCCTTATGCATTGGGGGAAGGAATGCAGATTAAACAAGAAACATGGAAATCATCCATTAAATAGATTCATATGAAATAATCCCATCGATTTTCATCATATAAGCAATGAGTAAGCCAATATTGAAATCATTCCATCAACTATGGTGCCATACTCAACCCCAACATGAATATTGGGATGCATCTTTCCATAATAGGTGTCAAATCCTACCACACAGTTCATGAATCCCCACCCCACATATCACATCATCCATCCCATGCTTAGCCATCCCAAACATAGATCACATCTGATCGTCCCTTTTCCATATTACATCAACCATCCCAAGATAAGCTGCATTAATATTATTTCAAATCATGTAAAAAATTTCACATCTAGAGCACATCACAAAAGTTGTAGGGAAAAAAAGTATAATCAACATCAAAACTGGGCCCTGAAAACAATGAATTTATCCTTCACATGCAACAAATATCTCACAATTCCATAAAAAGAAACATGAACCTCTCAAGAAAACGTGAAACTCAAGACCTAGAGATTATATTTATCCCACAGTTGATTTTTTTTCCATCTTGAATTAATCAATTCATTATTTATAGGTTCCAACTATAGAAAACCTAAGGAATCAAACAATAATAATCTATAAAAATCTAAACATTCTCTCTATAATTTAAAATAGTTTTCATGAATAGTGAGAAAAACCAATATAACGACCCACACTTTACATACATTGTTAATACTTCAAAATTGAATCACACTTATTACAACATATGACAAAACCACAAAGGACCGT
Organism: Viscum album; assembly: GCA_963277665.1. Taxonomy (NCBI): domain Eukaryota; kingdom Viridiplantae; phylum Streptophyta; class Magnoliopsida; order Santalales; family Viscaceae; genus Viscum; species Viscum album. The sequence goes on along the minus strand of OY728142.1, from coordinate 1,107,978,147 downwards.
ATAGGTATAGTGTCTATAGAAACTGGGAAACATAAACAACTGGTTCATAAATCTTCTACAGTGTCTCCCATTTATTTCATCATATCTAGGGTCCCTTTTAACATATTCTACTTAATATCCATCTTCCTGACCTGGGGAAAAGAAAACATAAAAGGGTGAGCTCAAATGCTCAGCAAGGGCAAATAAAGGAAATAAAAATCATATCATATCTTTTTGAAAATCAAAACCTGCAAAAGAGATCATAATATCTTAACATGGAATAAATCATAGAAGTGAAAATGAGATCCCAAAATCATAACATAAAACTTGAAACTTTGTGGCATGCACACATAATCATGGAAAATCATTTCTTGTTAGTCATGACTCATTGCCAAGACTATCTTAGTGGATAAAGTCCCTTTCTGAACCGAGTTCACTCCTCGTTTCAGTCCTGTATCACTGAACCGAAATAACCTTCCGTTCCAGCCATGTCTATCTCATGAGATATAAAATCATTACCCAATGCATTGGAGGGAGATATAGGTCCCACCCATCTTATAATGAATCCTTTCTTATGTGTGCCACATAATCATAAAACATGCATCATCGCATAACACATGTAACAAAAATGGGATTCTTGAAACATCATGACATCATAAATCAATTCATATATGATAAAGGAATTCATAAACATAATTCCATCACAACATAGTCAAACCAATGTAAAAATATGGATAGAAACAGAACCCTTTATTATCTTAGATGGAAAATAATTTTGATAAAACACTTGAATTGAATTCTTGAGGAAAATATCCTTTCTTCTTCAAAAATATTTTTCCTTTCATAACATGTCATACAACTTTAAAATAAAAGAAGTTGATTAAAAATAAACTTGAAAACTTGTAAAGGAAGCTTCTTTGATGTAATGTTTTAAAAATCCATTCATGCCGTATAAGTTAAAAAAAACATTCTTCGTACTTTTGTCGGAAAAGTCAAAAAGTACCTCGTACGGAAAAACGACAAAAGATTCCTTTCATATTCTTTACTAAAAACTCACCTAAGGGTAAAATTGGATTTAAACTATTTCAAGTGGATGGAAAAAATATTACATATTGAGGGAACATGGATGTGGATGATAAAATACACCCTAGTAAATACTTACGAATAAACAATCTCGGATAAAAATGAGATTGTGATATTTCCCTTACCTTAGGTCCGATTTGCTTTGTTCGTGTCCGAAGCTCCTGTATAATGGTTTAAATAATGTTATTGACTTATTACAGAATCATACATATTGATATGAGATCATATATGGTCATATTATTAGCTTCTTGTTAGTAATATTTCATTGTTACTTGTTACTCGGGTCTTTATAACTTTTTGTTCTTATGCGTGTTTTGTCGAATAAATTCTTATTCTTATCTTTAGGTTATAGATAATTTATTTCCAGAATGGTATTAGTGTATTATATACCATATTCATTCATTCAATTCATTTATATAATCATTATGAAATGAAGATCATGTAGAACGAGTCGCATCACATCGTGGAGACGGTATTCCGTACGTACGCACGAGTGATGATATCGTTCCTATGATCGTGGAATTGTATTGGAGTATATATATATATTATTTCAGTATCAATATTACTTAATAATAATCATATATAGTTACTTATTACACCATTATACCCATCCTTGTAAGGTGATGGTGGAAAATAGATTACACCACGGCGTGGAGACGGTATTCCGTACGTACGCACGCGCGGTGATTTCATTTTTCCGTAGGATGGATAGAAGGTGAATTAGGGTTGTTTCATATTTATAATAACATATCAGTATGTAAGTAATACTGATGTTATTACTTTATCATGAAACAACTAAAGAAGAAGAAGTTGAAGAAGAAAGAAATTGAAAAGATCGGTAATGGATATTACCTCTTCTTTGGAACGCCTTTTTGAATCCTCCACTTAAGGAACTAAGATTGGTCTTTGGAGAAGACCAGGACCTCTAGGATTATTCTAGGGAAGTGGAGAAGGGAAAATGGCAGGGGTTGGCCGAGCTTGAGTGCTCAAATTGGTGTGAGGAGGAGGGGGAGGAGGTGCCCTTTTATAAGGGAGGAGAGGGGCACCTTAGGAATATCTCAAAATATTATTTTATATTAAAGTCAAAATCGGTTTATAATGGTTCCAAAGGGTCTTATTTCGAAGCCAAAGTGGGGATGGGTCGAAATCCTATCAACCAATAGAATTTAGACAAGTTTAGGGTATTATTTTAACCTTATCAATTAGATTTAACTCTAAGTTAAATAATTTAACTTTTACCATGACTTTTTGTTTTCTTTCACTATATGGTTAATACACTTACTATAACATGCCAAACGAACCCAAAATTGTTTATTATTAATATATATATCCTTATCTAAGTCATTTTGCCGAACCTTAGATTTTTAGGAATAAAATAACAATTAATAATATAATATTTGATTTAAAAACTATTTTGTGTCAATTTTGACACTATTTGATATATGATTTTTGTGAAAGTCATAACAGAATTATATGTTCGAACCAAGTTGATTAAATCAATACTAATATATCATAGTAACCTAGAAAATTAGTGGAATTCATAAAAAGTCTCAAATTACATTTATATTGGTATTTATATTATCAATTTTGTCAATATTTCATTAATAAGATAATTACTGCATCATCTTTGTGTCACATATAAATTAAATTATTTGATGTCTAAAAATTACAAATAAAATACCATCATGTAGGAAATCTTTTTAGCTTTCTAATGAGTATTTACAATTGAATTTATCTTATGTATAACCCCATATTAAAAATGATTTACTTATTAAACTTTGATTTTAACTATTTTAACCCTTCTTTAAATAAATTAATAATAAATGTCCTAATCTAATCCAAGTGGGCCTAAATGGTCATATTTTATTCCTAAGTTTGTTTTTGGTCGAATTACACTTGTCCAATAGAATTAGGACATGTGTTAGGGTAATATTAATATCATAATTACCCTTAGTTACCCTATTTACTATTAACCGCGGTAAAAATAGTAAAAAGTTACTATTCACCAAAAAATTATTTTCATCTCATTGAACCACATTTTAGTCCTTGATATTAACCGTGTCTCTCGGATTTTTGAAATTCCATTCACAGAAGCGGTAAAATTAAGTTTTATGCAAAATTCAGTTTTTAACCTACCACTTAGTGGTTTCACTATTCATCAAAAATTGAAAGTTTTCAGAAAAATACCAAAATTTCACCCTAGGCTAATTTCGATATTCTGAGTCCAAAAATGAAGTCCATTTTGAAAAATAAAATTTATAAAATTTCAAAAAGTGGTTATTACTATTCATAACGGCTAGTTTTAATAGCATATTGTTGTTTAGTGAAACTCGGTATTGCGTACGACGCAAGCTATCGAGGAAGGTCGCGATTGCGTGTAAAGCAAGCCAAGAAAGTGTTGTGTAGAAAAAGATTCCTTTGATGATTTATATAACATAAAAGTCTCGGGTGTTACATTCTACCCCCCTTAAAAAGAATTTCGCCCTCGAAATTCGTCACTTTGCAACAAACAAATGAGGATACTTCTCCCTCATCATATCCTCAAGCTCCCATGTAGCTTCTTCAAGTTGGTGGTTTCTCCATAAAACTTTCACCAAGCGAGTGGTCTTGTTTCGTAGGACTTTTTCGCTACGATCCAGAATCTCTATCGGCTGTTCTTCATAAGAAAGATCTTGCTCCAGTGGTACAACTTCTGAGCTGAGTACATGTGAAGGATCTGGTATGTACTTTCTCAGGAGAGATACATGGAACACATCGTGAACTTGAGAGAGATTCGGTGGAAGCGCCAATCGGTAAGCTACCTTCCCAACACGATCCAGTATTTCAAAAGGACCGATATATCTAGGGCTCAACTTCCCCTTCTTTCCAAATCTCATAACCCTCTTCCAGGGAGATATTCGTAAGAACACTTTATCACCCACTTCAAACTCTAGGTCTTTTCTTCGGTTGTCAGCATAACTTTTCTGTCGACTCTGAGCTGCTCTTATGTGTTGTTGAATAGATATGACCTTTTCTGCCATTTCATCAACGAGATCAGGTCCTAATAGCTTTCTTTCCCCAACTTCATCCCAGCAAGTTGGAGTCCTGCATTTCTTTCCATAGAGAGCTTCATAAGGAGCCATCTGAATACTGGAGTGAAAGCTATTATTATAAGAAAATTCCACCAAAGGTAGGTGTTGATCCCAACCTCCTTTGAAATCCATAGATCAAGCTCTCAACATATCTTCTAGGGTTTGAATTGTTCTCTCAGACTGACCGTCTGTCTGGGGATGATAAGCAGTGCTGAAACTCAACTCTGTATCCAGAGTATGCTGAAGACTTCGCCAGAACTTCGAGGTAAATCTCGGATCTCGATCAGATATAATAGAAAGTGGTACTCCATGCAATCTTACCACTTCCTTTACATATATCTTGGCAAGCTGATCTAGAGAGAAATCCTCTCTAATAGCAATGAAGTGTGCAGACTTTGTAAGACGATCAACTATGACCCAGATAGCATTATTGCCTTTGGATGTTTTAGGAAGTCCTGTGACAAAGTCCATAGTGATGTTTTCCCATTTCCATTCGGGTATGGGTAATGGTTGTAACATCCCCTTAGACTTCTGTCTCTCAGCTTTAACTTGTTGACAAACCAAGCATCGAGAGACATATTCAGCAACATCTCTTTTCATGCCATCCCACCAGAAGTACTCTTTCAGGTCCCTATACATCTTCGTGCTTCCAGGATGAATAGAGAATGAAGAACTATGAGCCTCATCCAGCAGCTCTTTCTTTAATTCGGGGATGGGAGGAACACAAACCCGATTCCTGAACTTTATTATCCCATCACAATCAAGGTTGAATTCAGGAACATTTCTCACCTTCTTTTGTAACTCGACATCTTCTTTCTGTGCCTCTTTAATCTTCACATGTATAGATGGTTGAACATTCATTTGAGAAAGATAAGATTTTTCCCCTTCCATTTAAATTCCAAGATCCATCCTTTGTAAATCCATAAATATTGGATCTTTTGTGATCCTCATCATGGATAAACTAGCATGGTCTTGTCGACTTAATGCATCTGCCACCTTGTTTTCTTTCCCAGGGTGGTAATGGATTGAGCAGTCATAATCCTTAATCAGCTCCAACCATCTTCTTTGGCGCATATTCAGCTCCTTTTGTGTGAAAATATACTTTAAACTTTTATGATCAGTATAAATATCACACCTTTCACCATAAAGGTAATGCCTCCAAATCTTTAATGCAAAGATTACCGCAGCCAACTCCAAATCATGTGTTGGGTAATTTTGCTCATGGATTTTCAACTGTCGTGAGGCATAAGCTATCACCATATCATTTTGCATAAGAACACACCCCAATCCCTTCTTGGATGCATCACTATAGATCACAAACCTTTCTCCACTACAAGGCAGTGTGAGCACAGGTGCACTGGATAACCTTCTTTTCAACTCCTTGAAATTCTCTTCACATTCCTCTGTCCAGACAAACTTAACTCCTTTCCGAGTCAACTTGGTGAGTGGATTAGATAATCGTGAAAAATCTTTTACAAAACGTCGATAATATCCAGCCAAACCAAGAAAACTTCGGATCTCAGTTACTGTTGTTGGTCTTGACCATCTTTCGATAACCTCTGTTTTTGCTGGATCCACAGATATCCCCTCTTTTGAGATTATATGACCCAAAAATGCAACTTTTTGAAGCCAAAATTCACACTTGGTAAATTTGGCATAAAGCTTCTCTTTTCTCAGGGTCTTCAATATAATTCTCAAGTGATCTTCATGCTCTTCCTTGCTCTTTGAATAGACAAGAATATCGTCTATAAAGACTACCACAAATTGATCAAGATAGTCTCTAAAGACTCTATTCATTAGATCCATGAAGATAGCAGGGGCATTAGTAAGACCAAATGGCATCACTATAAATTCATAGTGTCCATACCTTGTACGGAAAGCCGTCTTTGGTATATCCTCCCTTTTGACCCTTAATTGATGATACCCTGAACGAAGATCAATCTTGGAAAAGTATTGAGCTCCGCGTAGTTGGTCAAATAAGTCATCAATGCGTGGGAGAGGATATTTGTTCTTGATAGTGATCTTGTTAAGTTCTCGATAATCAATGCAGAGTCTCATTGATCCATCTTTCTTCTTAACAAATAGAACAGGTGCTCCCCAAGGTGACGCACTAGGGCGTATGAATCCCTTATCAAGATTCTCTTGGAGTTGCTTCTTCAATTCCTGCAACTCAATTGGGGCCATTCTATAAGGTGTCTTTGAAATAGGCAAAGCACCCGGTACGAGTTCTATTGAAAACTCAACTTCACGATTTGGTGGAAGACCCGGCAATTCCTCCGGAAAGACATCATCAAACTCCCGTACAATGGGCATATTCTTAATCGTGAGTTTCTCACCAACCATTTGAGATAAATAACCTTCATTTAGTGGAATCAATACCCATAAGATGGAAGAAATTTCCACTGGAAGGTTATGTTCATCCTTGCATTGATAGACGATCGTAGGTTGATCTGGAATATGAAATGTGACTTCCCTTCTTTGGCAATTGATATGAGCTCCATGTAGAGAAAGCCAATCCATGCCAAGAATCACATCAAATTCCACTAAAGGAAGGATCACAAGATTTTCAGGAAGCACTTTCCCACAAACTTCGATCGGAGAAGAATTATAAACTTTTGATGCGATTGATGTGCCATTAGGTGTTGTCACAGCTAACTCAACATCTAATTGTTGAGGTAGTACGGTGATACCCTTAGAAAAGTCTTCAGAAATAAAAGAGTGGGTGGATCCAGAATCAAATAAAACATTTGCTACTTTAGAGTGGATGGTAAGTGTACCTTTCACCACATCGTTATCGTACTCCACATCGCTGATAGAAATTGCATGTGACTTTCCTTTGTCTTTAGCCTTAAGAGTTTGTTGACGTCGACCATCATCATCAACCCTTGGATTTGGGCATTGATTGGCATAATGCCCCATCTCCTTGCACTTGAAACATTGAAGTGTAGCAGGTTCATTCTGTGTATCCCTTCCTTTGTTTGCATCATTAGACATCTTCTTCCCATTATCACGACATTCAAATGCCCGATGACCTTCCTTTCCACATTTAAAACATTTACTTGTCCCTTTAAGACAACTCCCTCCATGTTTCTTTCCACACTTTGAGCATAAGGGAAAGTTCATCTTCTTTTCCGTGTGCTCTTTAGATTTTTCTTTGAATTCCATCTTCCTCTTCTTATCAAACCCATGTGACTGATGGGTTACTCCAATCTCCATCTCGACTTTGAGAGCACATCGAACGATTTCTTCGTAGCTATTGAAGTCCCTTATGGCTAACGCCCTTCGAAGACTTGGTTTTAAGCCACTAAAGAATCGATCGATCTTAATCTCAGGTTGGATAATAATACCAGAAGCGTACCTTGCAAGTCTTGTAAAATTTGCTTCATAGGTACTAACAGATTCATCATCCCTTTGCTTCAGTTCAAGGAACTCTTTCTCCATCTTTGTTCGGAGAATACGAGGGAAGTACTTATTGAAAAATAAGTTCTTGAACTCGTCCCATTCCATAGACTCAATTTCATCCCTTTGCCTCGTATTCTTAACAAGATTCCACCATTGATCTGCATCTCCTTCCAAACGATACACTGCTAGGATGACTTTATCATGCTCAGAACATTGAAGAACTGAAAATATCTTTTCAGTAGTACTAATCCATTGTTCAGCAACTAATGGATCAGTAGACCCGCTGAAAGATGGTGGACGCTGCCTCATGAAGGATTCAACAGAATGTTGCTCCCTTCTTTGTTCGTTTGGAAATCCTGCATGATTCATAGCTTGAGAAAGTTGTGTGAGCATGGCTACAAGATTTTGCATTCCAGCTCCCATATCGTTTGGTTGCTCAGGGGGACAATCATTGCATTGCCCATCGCATTCCGCATTAACACGGTTCCTTCGGGTTCCAGCCATTGACTAAAACCAAGAAGAATAGTGTGAGCAACACTAATTATAATAGGAAACCACATAATTCAAGAATAAAATTTTCATGCTTAAGGTCTTATCCTAGGTTATTCAAGGCCATTTCTAAAATTGTGTTCTATGCTTAGACTTATCCTTAGGGTTATTACTAAGGCTTTCACATCCTAGTTTCCAAAGGTTGACTATACCTTTCCTCTGATACCAACTATAACGACCCACACTTTACATACATTGTTAATACTTCAAAATTGAATCACACTTATTACAACATATGACAAAACCACAAAGGACCGTATAGGTATAGTGTCTTTAGAAACTGGGAAACATAAACAACTGGTTCATAAATCTTCTACAGTGTCTCCCATTTATTTCATCATATCTAGGGTCCCTTTTAGCATATTCTACTTAATATCCATCTTCCTGACCTGGGGAAAAGAAAACATAAAAGGGTGAGCTCAAATGCTCAGCAAGGGCAAATAAAGGAAATAAAAATCATATCATATCTTTTTGAAAATCAAAACCTGCAAAAGAGATCATAATATCTTAACATGGAATAAATCATAGAAGTGAAAATGAGATCCCCAAAATCATAACATAAAACTTGAAACTTTGTGGCATGCACACATAATCATGGAAAATCATTTCTTGTTAGTCATGACTCATTGCCAAGACTATCTTAGTGGACAAAGTCCCTTTCTGAACCGAGTTCACTCCTCATTTCAGTCCTGTATCACTGAACCGAAATAACCTTCCGTTCCAGCCATGTCTATCTCATGAGATATAAAATCATTACCCAATGCATTGGAGGGAGATATAGGTCCCACCCATCTTATAATGAATCCTTTCTTATGTGTGCCACATAATCATAAAACATGCATCATCGCATAACACATGTAACAAAAATGGGATTCTTGAAACATCATGACATCATAAATCAATTCATATATGATAAAGGAATTCATAAACATAATTCCATCACAACATAGTCAAACCAATGTAAAAATATGGATAGAAACAGAACCCTTTATTATCTTAGATGGAAAATAATTTTGATAAAACACTTGAATTGAATTCTTGAGGAAAATATCCTTTCTTCTTCAAAAATATTTTTCCTTTCATAACATGTCATACAACTTTAAAATAAAAGAAGTTGATTAAAAATAAACTTGAAAACTTGTAAAGGAAGCTTCTTTGATGTAATGTTTTAAAAATCCATTCATGCCGTATAAGTTAAAAAAAACATTCTTCGTACTTTTGTCGGAAAAGTCAAAAAGTACCTCGTACGGAAAAACGACAAAAGATTCCTTTCATATTCTTTACTAAAAACTCACCTAAGGGTAAAATTGGATTTAAACTATTTCAAGTGGATGGAAAAAATATTACATATTGAGGGAACATGGATGTGGATGATAAAATACACCCTAGTAAATACTTACGAATAAACAATCTCGGATAAAAATGAGATTGTGATATTTCCCTTACCTTAGGTCCGATTTGCTTTGTTCGTGTCCGAAGCTCCTGTATAATGGTTTAAATAATGTTATTGACTTATTCCAGAATCATACATATTGATATGAGATCATATATGGTCATATTATTAGCTTCTTGTTAGTAATATTTCATTGTTACTTGTTACTCGGGTCTTTATAACTTTTTGTTCTTATGCGTGTTTTGTCGAATAAATTCTTATTCTTATCTTTAGGTTATAGATAATTTATTTCCAGAATGGTATTAGTGTATTATATACCATATTCATTCATTCAATTCATTTATATAATCATTATGAAATGAAGATCATGTAGAACGAGTCGCATCACATCGTGGAGACGGTATTCCGTACGTACGCACGAGTGATGATATCGTTCCTATGATCGTGGAATTGTATTGGAGTATATATATATATTATTTCAGTATCAATATTACTTAATAATAATCATATATAGTTACTGATTACACCATTATACCCATCCTTGTAAGGTGATGGTGGAAAATAGATTACACCACGGCGTGGAGACGGTATTCCGTACGTACGCACGCGCGGTGATTTCATTTTTCCGTAGGATGGATAGAAGGTGAATTAGGGTTGTTTCATATTTATAATAACATATCAGTATGTAAGTAATACTGATGTTATTACTTTATCATGAAACAACTAAAGAAGAAGAAGTTGAAGAAGAAAGAAATTGAAAATATCGGTAATGGATATTACCTCTTCTTTGGAACGCCTTTTTGAATCCTCCACTTAAGGAACTAAGATTGGTCTTTGGAGAAGACCAGGACCTCTAGGATTATTCTAGGGAAGTGGAGAAGGGAAAATGGCAGGGGTTGGCCGAGCTTGAGTGCTCAAATTGGTGTGAGGAGGAGGGGGAGGAGGTGCCCTTTTATAAGGGAGGAGAGGGGCACCTTAGGAATATCTCAAAATATTATTTTATATTAAAGTCAAAATCGGTTTATAATGGTTCCAAAGGGTCTTATTTCGAAGCCAAAGTGGGGATGGGTCGAAATCCTATCAACCAATAGAATTTAGACAAGTTTAGGGTATTATTTTAACCTTATCAATTAGATTTAACTCTAAGTTAAATAATTTAACTTTTACCATGACTTTTTGTTTTCTTTCACTATATGGTTAATACACTTACTATAACATGCCAAACGAACCCAAAATTGTTTATTATTAATATATATATCCTTATCTAAGTCATTTGGCCGAACCTTAGATTTTTAGGAATAAAATAACAATTAATAATATAATATTTGATTTAAAAACTATTTTGTGTCAATTTTGACACTATTTGATATATGATTTTTGTGAAAGTCATAACAGAATTATATGTTCGAACCAAGTTGATTAAATCAATACTAATATATCATAGTAACCTAGAAAATTAGTGGAATTCATAAAAAGTCTCAAATTACATTTATTTTGGTATTTATATTATCAATTTTGTCAATATTTCATTAATAAGATAATTACTGCATCATCTTTGTGTCACATATAAATTAAATTATTTGATGTCTAAAAATTACAAATAAAATACCATCATGTAGGAAATCTTTTTAGCTTTCTAATGAGTATTTACAATTGAATTTATCTTATGTATAACCCCATATTAAAAATGATTTACTTATTAAACTTTGATTTTAACTATTTTAACCCTTCTTTAAATAAATTAATAATAAATGTCCTAATCTAATCCAAGTGGGCCTAAATGGTCATATTTTATTCCTAAGTATGTTTTTGGTCGAATTACACTTTTCCAATAGAATTAGGACATGTGTTAGGGTAATATTAATATCATAACTACCCTTAGTTACCCTATTTACTATTAACCGCGGTAAAAATAGTAAAAAGTTACTATTCACCAAAAAATTATTTTCATCTCATTGAACCACATTTTAGTCCTTGATATTAACCGTGTCTCTCGGATTTTTGAAATTCCATTCACAGAAGCGGTAAAATTAAGTTTTATGCAAAATTCAGTTTTTAACCTACCACTTAGTGGTTTCACTATTCATCAAAAATTGAAAGTTTTCAGAAAAATACCAAAATTTCACCCTAGGCTAATTTCGATATTCTGAGTCCAAAAATGAAGTCCATTTTGAAAAATAAAATTTATAAAATTTCAAAAAGTGGTTATTACTATTCATAACGGCTAGTTTTAATAGCATATTGTTGTTTAGTGAAACTCGGTATTGCGTACGACGCAAGCTATCGAGGAAGGTCGCGATTGCGTGTAAAGCAAGCCAAGAAAGTGTTGTGTAGAAAAAGATTCCTTTGATGATTTATATAACATAAAAGTCTCGGGTGTTACAACCAATCTCATTAACTTGAATTTTATTATCATCAACAACAATAATAAACATGATTTACATTATTTATTAATTCAATTAATTAAATTTAAGATCAAATTCAATTAACTATGCTTACTAGAATTAATTTAATCATCATAATATTATTAAAAAATGGATTAAAACATGCTTATTTTTTAATTATTCTCAATCAAATTAATTATCAATTAATTACAACCTTACATTCTTTATAAATTTTAGCTTTCCACTGAAATCATTGCAACCTTATAAGAAAAATGAAATAGAAACAAAACTATCTAAAAAATCAAGAGGCATATTACTATCAAATTATATAGAAAACCATCAACAATATGCGATAAAAACCAAATTATTTAATCTAGTTCAATAATTATTAGGCCGGTTTCATTACCATCAAAAGGGATAAAGGATGATTTATTTATGATTGTATGTAAATAAATATAGAAGTATTGAATCACTTATGTCAATGGAATTATTGTTATTAACATGATATCAAATAAATATTTAGGATCCTTATCGCCTCTCTTGTATGAAACTATATTCATACAAGGAAACTACAACACAACTACAGCAATAAACAACCAATAAAAATCTATTAAAAACATGTATATGATATTCTATCACATGGAAAGAAAAAATGGGAGGAACCATATAGAATAATCACAAGTGAAGAGGTAGAACATACATCAGATCACCATGGATCGAATATGGGTATCCAAGGATTGAGCCCTATTGAATAATATCTAATGTGACAGAAGAGGGAGCCTTGGGATAGACTATAAAAGGAGAATGACAATAAGGTTGGGAGAAAAACCAAGGCTCTTCAACCTTTATATCCATGACGCATAGAGGATTTACATGGATAGAACCCCATTAATTTCATGTAAATGTTGATTTTTAAGATTCAGTGAAAAACATATCACCTATAATAATTTAATCCTAATTTATTACACAACATGTAACACCCAATGAATGCGAATTAACAAGTTTTGAAACATACAAACATGATGTGAAACCATTACATGTCATGTAATCTCCCAGTTTTCATCATTTTTATAGCTTCCCAGTTTTAGAATTATTCTAGGACTCCTCAGAGAACCATGAGCTTCAAAAACATGAAAATGGTCAGTCTATTGAGATTTTGACCCTTACATTATATACCTCTAAAACAATTCTCATCTTCTAGAATCCAATATCAAACTAGAGAGAAAAAAGGGGGTTATCTAAACAACCACACTGTGATATACCACTCAAGGATCTCACCATCTTAGAAGATCAACCACCTCATGAGAAGAATAAGCGCAAAACCATGAAACAACAAAAACCATCTCCAAAACACTCTCCCAAGGGTATTCTTATAAAATTAGAGTCTATAAAATATAAGAAACATGAAGAAACCATATCACAAACAAAATGGAAAACATACACAAGATAATAAAGATACTAGATAAGAGCTAAAAATAAGAAAACTTTGGGTACTGGTTGTGAATCTGTGACTCACATTCCAATGTACTCTCTTATACTCCACTCTGCCGCCATAAAGAACAAACCAAGTGAATAACACACCCAAAAAACACTTTATCCTAGAATTATTGGGCCCTAAAGGCCTATCATAGAAGGTTGAATCATCATAAACATTGATCTTACCCTAATCAAGGGCATTAGATTCATCATGAAGATAATGATGGAGCTACAACAGATGAATAAAATAATGTATTTGATACATCTATGGGGGAATTTATATCCAATAATCCATGACTCCAAAATAAGACAACACCTCAAAAGTCCCATAAAACTAGGGATAAAACTCAATCCCATGAACAAAAATCCACTTCCCACAATAGGGAGTCACCTTTAGGAACAAATAATCTATAACGTCAAACTCCATAAGTTTGTATGATCATTATTGGATTTATAATGATCCTATATTTACTTCATCATCTCATGAATTACCTGAACCTTTTCTATCATATTATGTACTAGTTCTATCCCAAACCACATTCAAATACAATGGATAATGACATGGTTGACCATACCTATATTCTAATGGATCCATACCAATGGTGTAGTGGAAACTGTTAATGTAAGAAAAATCGACCAAGGGTAGGTGACTCATCCATTAACCTCTAAAATCCTAGACATAGGAGCTCAAAAAGTCTTAAAGCGTTATGATATTAAGCTATATCTAACCATTCATATGTGGATGAAATGAAGTTAAAATGATTAAATGATAACCAAAAGTATGATGGAGACTACTACATAACCTAGTTGTAAAATGAGAAACTTGATCAAATGTGTTCATCCTTAGGACTCTATGGTGTCTCACCACCTTCTGAAGATACTGTCTCTAAAAGACATCTTCTGAGATCAACTCCTTGATCACTATAAAGTGGGATGATTTCATCAAAATTTCTACTATCGCAAATATACCATCATATCCTCTTTTAGACTGAGGTAAATGAGTAAATAATTCCATAAACATATCCTCACACTGCCACTAGGAAACATCTAATAGCTCAAGAAAATCACTTGGAAAATAGTGTTCATCCTTCAAATTTGGGAAGTCCAAACATCGAGAAACAAAATTTACAATAGCACACTTCAAATGAGGAAAAAATGACCTCTCAAAGAACAATACATATCTTTCATGATGATATATTCCGCCAAAGGTGAGCTATGTACCTCACATATAACCATCTCATGTATCGCCAATGGAATGAAAATACTTCCCCGTAACAATACCCAGTGCTATCCATCCTCCAACCAACCATCATGAGTATCGCTAAAAACAACTCGGCCTTTCCAGACCTCCACCTTAGAATCACCCAACTGGGACTCCTCCACTTTTTTTCACTAATGATTACTACACCATCATATGGAAAATAAAACCTCAACTCCCAACCTCTCCCATATATAGATTCATAATTGAGATTTATTTCATCACTCTAGGAATCGCAAGAATCAAGAATGTCATTACTACATGATTTCTTTGTCAATACATGAGCTACAAAATTTCCATTTGATATTATATATGAATTATTGAACTATTGATCCTACAAGATTTATATCCATAGACATTGATGTAAGTTCCTGACATGCTTGGGGAAGATATACCTATGCCTCTTATGGTCACTGAAAACCACAAAACACTCATTGATGAGATAATTTAACCTAGAAAATAAATAAATTAAAACTTATGCTAACTTAATATTATGGGTGGCATAGTTACACTTATGTGGGAGTAAATGGTGAGACCTATAAGAAACAACAGATCTCTACTATATCATAACAGAGCCTAACCCAAGATGTAAATCATTATAGAAAACCAAAAACTGAACTACCACCACTAAAAAACAATGAACTGGAGCATTGACCAACTTCTCCTTTAGGTATAGAAATGCTACTTGAAAATGGCCAGTCTATAAGAATGATTGATCATTCCTAGTCAAGGCTTTCAAAGGTGTCACTATCTAAGATAAATCAGCTGATAACTTCATGTAATGACATACAAGATAAAGGAAACTATGTACCTATACACTTATCTTATAGGATTACCAAGAAACAACAACCTCTATCTTCAAAGTATCCAAATACACTCCATTTTGAGACACCACATTCCACAAGAAATGTATCTCATGATACCAAAACTCAGACATCATCAACATCCCAAATAGATTCTCATGATGAAGAACTCCCAACTTCCAAAAAAAAGAACTCCCAAAATGGTACGCAGATGTACAAATATTGCTCTTCAAACATAGAGTAAGAAGGGATTTCATCGATGAAAACCACCGAGAACTTATACAAGAACTATTTTAACACTACATTCATTAACCCCATGAACATAGCTAGATAATTCATTAAACTCAATGATTTCACAATGAACTCATATTTCTAATATTGAAAAAAGGAAGCATTGTTCTGATTATCCACATCATTCACCCACATATAATTATATCCTGACCAAAGATTGAACTTTGAGAATAAAATTTGTTCTTTGATCTTATACAATAAATCATCATTACATGGAATAAGAAATATTTCCTTCACTATCACTTAATTCAAGTGATAATAATTGAAATAAATCTATAAATAACTACTAGCTTTCTTCATGAACAAAACTAGGGCACCCCAAGGTCACACACTCGATCAAACAAATCCTCAGTACACCATATCATTTGGATATACCCAAAAAACTCATATATCATCAGGCACCATCCTAAATGGATACATAGATATTAGAGACATACCTAGCTATAGCTCGATCCCAAACTTGATCTCCAATCGAGGGGGTAATGCTAGAACCTTTTCTAAAAATACATCATGACACTCTTCTAGATTTCTAAAAAAACAATCTCTTTTAATATTATAAGAAAGTCATCATCCATTTAGAAGTCAAAGATGACAACAATGGAACACACTATTAACCCATATAGGGGTCTCACTCACTAAAAACATAACTGGAACTCCTTCAGCATCATAGAACACAAAATTCCCCTTAAATCAATTCATGATACATTATACTAAATATAAAAAAAACATTCTGATAATGATTTCATATGTATATATCTAAAAAAATAGTATGTCTCGCAAATATAATTGCTTACCTAACACTATCTCACAGTCTCTACACACTTCATATAACTCAACTTAACCTCAGACTTGCATAGTCATTGTCAATGGAACTGGAAGCTGCTCTAATTCACATACCAAAGCATGTATGAGGGTAGATGATATAAAGGAGTGCATAAATCCCGACTTAAATAAATCATTCACTCATATTTAAAACAATAAATAGGTACCTCAAATGTTGTTTTGATCTCCTGACACTATAAATGATAAAGAATGAAGCTGAATATAACATGCTCCACAAACTCTCTTACCCTATCCATGAAAACCTTCAGGGATACACTATACTCTATGAGGATAAGAAGAGTCTCAGGGATTTACTCTACCCACACCATCTACTCTCTGTTGGTAGCAAACTGAAACACCCTCATGTTGATACCTCATCTAAAATAGCCTCAACAAAGGAACTTAATGTAGAACACCTAGTATATATTGGCTACTCAGAAAAGTTGGGTATTTTCTCCACTAATGAACTCAACTTCCATAAGAAAAACATGTGTATATACCATTTGAATAGGTTGGAGATCCACTAACCCCCGATAAATGAGACGATGAGTGCTGTGACCTTCCACTAGCTGACCAAATACTCCCATGTCCAAATAATTTGGAACCTAAGAACACAACTACACATCACACGGAATCATGAAAACTACCCTTTTAGCACAATCTAATTCTATACAACATCTCTTCAGTAACATATTATCTTTTCATCACATAGAGATACATATTTAGCAAAAATTGGGTGGACTAATGTTGGATCAATGGATGAAACACCTCTCCAAGATGCATCACCCTGGATTAATCATCTAGAAATTGGTCTAATGCATACCACATAATGGTCATAAAAGAGACAAAAAACTATTGGACACTATAAATCCCTAGATAAAGGTTAAGAAGATCTTGGAGACTAGACTCCTTCACTTTCAAGGTAAGACATTCTACTTGGAACTAGTCTCATAAATTCTACCATAAGACAATAGACTTGTCATGATCCCCAAGGAACCAAAACTAAACTGTATCACTTCTCTAAAAAAAATCATCACATCTAATGAAACCTTGTCCTCCTTCTGATCATGGATTGAACTGAATGATATGTCAACCTCTTATAACTAGTATTTTTTGACTAAATTCGAAATAGATCCCTTGTACTTCTGCAAGCTCTGGCACTGAAACACTTATAGTGTTCTCTTAAAAGTTTCATCATTGTTGACCTCTACTCTATGGAAATCTACTGGAACATCCTATTGAACCTATTCGGTGCTAACATGAAAAGGCAATTGACATGGATCCATTCCTAGAAAATAAAAAATTGTTAGATTTATTAATCCTAGATTATGGAATATGTAACATTAATTAATTAATTATTTATTATCTTATTTATGTTTTTAGTCTATCTTATGGTCTACCCATTTACAATACTTACGCAAAAAAAATAATGATTCCTGATACTCTCATAGTTCTTTACCCTAAAAATAGTATCACTTAAATTAGTAGATTCATAAACGTAAAGGTCCATGCATCAGATCACTGGGGTCCCTAAATACATGTGTCTCTCCAAGTCTACCGTGCTTACATTTTTTAATAAACATAGATGAAACCATTGACCTACCAACCTATGAAATATCACATCTTCCTAAATCAAAACTCCATACTATCCCTCAACTTGAACTACTGATAGAACTCTCTTAGAACCCATTTCCCATAAAGATACCATAGTGTGCGGAGGGAGATAGTGACTATCCAAGTCCCCCTCCAGCAGTCCCTGGGATGGAGGCTAGCATCGATGCTATAATAAACCTATATTTGGGAGGTATTATCCTATAAAAGAACATGTAAAAGAGAGAGATAAGACATATAAACTAACCAAAACATCATCAGAAATTTATAAAATTGAAATCCCAAGATCATACCAGAATATCCATAGAGTACCATAAAAAATAAATTGAAAACTACAATTACCAAAAATGTAAAGATGATGGTGGCCATAAAGCCCAAATAACTCTTGAAAAACCATGAGAAAGTTATATCCAGATTGACCTTCAACCTGCTCTAGCTGACCTAAAAATATTTTATATATAGACAGGGTGAGCATAATAGTACAGTCAGGGGGATACTCCTCAAACCCTCTCATGAAAAATATATTGAAATCATAATAAATCATAGTGAAAAACAATAAAACTAACTCACCACCTAAATAGGTATACTATGTTTACAACATAACCATGGTTAAATATCACCATGTATCACATAAAAGAGAGTATATAATGAAATAATGAAACAAAGATGACATCCCACTCCTACTTCCCCACTGGTTATATTCTGTTCCCTAATTTCGCACATCCTGATCCATCTCTCTCCAAAAAGGTTATCTAGAAAACACATGGGAAATGCAACAAAAAGTGAACCATGTGCATAAATTCATAACACCATCCCATAAAAATATCTATAAATACTAACCATGTAGTTTTTAGGATCCACCACACCCTATATGAGGTGTACCAATCATTGGGTATTATACCTCATGCCATTATAGCCCACACAATGATTTAGTACCTCAAACCATCACAACCTATACATGTCATATCTATAATAAACCATTGGATATTATATTCAGTAATAGATATGTGTGGAATTTACACAATCCATCCAAGCCATATATACACATATATGAGAAAATTAACCACCGTGCATACCAGTACAAATAACTTCCAAGGGAAGAGAGCGGGCCAAAAGGGGGTAGTCATCATCCATCCTCCCGTAGGGATATAGGGGCAAACACTGTATTAGATTCCAATGGGTGTTAGTCTCCCTAAATAACATGGGTGTGGTAGTATATGAAATCTCTTAATATACATGATATAATATACCTCACAACCACATTATGGGAATACCGTATTCTTAGAATCAATTGTATCTAATGTCACTCAGACTCCTGACAACCACTTCTAAGACCAAATATCTTATACACACACAAGAATCTAAAATATCTTCATTAATTACTTATTTAAATTTTATCATTATTTTATATTAATTAACTCATTATCCATTAATTAACCATTAAAATTATTAAACATTTAATTACATTAACTTACTGAGTAATGTCCAAGACCCTAGGAATAATCCATACCGAGTCCAAAATTTCACAAGAGTAATATCTCATTGGAATCAAGAAACAAAAAAACTCTGTGATATAAATTATTTAATCCTTATTTTCATCATTATATAATCCAGGTACTCTAAGAAAACCATCCTAAGATACCACCAAGAGAAATCATGCAACAAAACACATCCAACTGCCTAATACAGTGGGGAATGGAATGTAGATAAAATAAGAAAACAAAAAATCATCCATTAAATAGATTCAAAAGTGAGCATCCCAACTCTCATGATCACAAAAATAATAAGTAATCCCATCCTCAACTAGTTCCATAATCTCAAGTTCCATCATCGACACCCACATGCGGATCCCTATGCATCTCACTATTAGAGGAATCCACTCCTAACATATTATCTTGGACTTCCCGCACCACATATCACATCTCCCATTACAATCTTAGCCATCCCAGGCTCACATAACTTTTGGGCCTCCACGCCCTATTCCACATAATTCCTATATATCTCATTATTATCATGCTTATATCACATCACATAGTGAATCTAATATGTTGAGCACATCATAAAAGAAACAGGAACAAACACATATAATAAATAGGGAATCCAGAACCTTAAAACAAGGCATTCATCCTTCACATGCGAACAAGCTCTCATGGATCCAAAACAAGGCACTTATCCATATTTAGAAAATTAGAAACTTAGACCCTATTAATTATCTTTATAAAAAAATGGTTATTATTCCATCATGAATTAGACTAGTTTCATCAAACTGGGAGAAAACCCAATCTTATTAAAATTACTTTTATTATCATCAACAAAATCATAAACATGCTTCAAATTATTTATCAATTATATTAATCACACATGAGATTAAATTTAATTAACCATGCATACTAGCATTAATTTGATCATCATATAATTATAACAAGCACTAGATTCCAACATGCATCTTCTTTAACTTTTCTTACTGAAATTAATTATCAATTAATTATAGATTTATGTTCATTATCAATTTCGAAAAGATACTCCAAGAATAATAACATTCTAATAAAACAAAGCATAGATATCACACTATCTAAAAAATCAATATGCAAACCTCTATCATAGTATAAACCAATATTATGGAAAATATAGGATCACAACCAATATCTTTAATGAGGCTAAATAATTATTGTGTCAATTTAATTGAAATCCAAAGGGATAAATCATGATCAATTTACAATTTTACATAAATAAATAAAGACTCATCAAATATCCTAACTCAAAGGCATCAACATTATTCATATGAGAAATAACCATTGTTTTGGATCTTGACCACCTCTCCCATAAGAAGAGCATCTTCAAAGGGATATGTGTGTGAAAAGCACCCAAAAACAAACAAAACACCATTAAAAACACGGATATGATCCTATAATGCATGGAATGGATAAAAATGAAGAACTAGATCTAATAACCATAAGATAATAGTTATAACGTACCTCAGATCACCAAGAATCGAATATGGGAATCAAAGGATCAATCTACATCAAAGGAATTCCAAAGAATCAAAAGAGGGAGCTGATTTATATTCAAGAACCAAAGAACAACCATAGGGTTTTTATAATACCTCAGATGATGCAATATTAATAGTTATGATGAATAGGGTATATAAATGGTGTAAAGCCATTTTATTTCATGTTAATGTAATGTTTTATGATCTGTTAAAAATTTCATCACCTATAATAATTTAATCCCTATTTTTTACACTTCGAATGTAACACCCTTTTAACTAGCATCCATAAGCCATGAATTGCACACACATGACATGAAAATATTACACACCATGTATTCTCATAGTTCTGAGCCATTTTATAGCCGATCACCTCTATACTTATTATAATCCTGTAAGTACCAAAAGCTTTATAAATATGAAAAGGTTTAGTCTACATAGATCCAAAACCTTAAAAAAATAATTTATATTTTTCGCTACATTGAGAAAGCTAACATAGACTATGAGATGATTAATTCATTCATTTATTGTATGAAAAATAGATTCTACCAATGTCAAAATATAATTTTCTCTATTTTCAATAACTGATAAAAATTAATATTTTATTTCCTAATAATATATAAGAATAAAGTATTTAATTAAGGGGAAACATTGAACATGATATGAAATTAAAAAATATTGAGTATTGATTTCAAAACTAAATGGGGAGATTGTTTATCTGATGGATGATTCTATTTTTAAGAATTTTAGAAATTCATTTTGTTTATACTTAGTAACATTGATAAAGTAAAAAATTATAAATTTCATTCAAAAATATTTCATAGATATAGAAATAAAAAAATTACTTGGATGTGTAAGAATAACTTAAAATTTACACAATAAAAGTTATAATAACTCTTTTGAAAAGTAATTAGATTTGAGTAACATAGACTCATTTTAAGACTATATCAATGCATCAGATGATATTATAAGGGTATTTAGTCACCCTAATTTTATGATAGATAGATTTGTATGAATATTTTGGAGAACACATGAGAATAAACTAGTGACACATAATAATAATCCTAAATAATCATAGATTATATAAGATTAAAATGGATGGAATATAATAAAAATATGGTTGTTTAAAAGGATATTTAATATCTTTAATAAGTTCACATAAGAATAAAAATTAATTTAGCTTCTTAAATGTAAGACTAAATATGATGATTATATAATAATATTAATGTTTTAAAGAACATGATAATGTAATTGTGATCATGATAAAATATTATGTATCAATGTTATTTTACAAGAAGATGACATGTATTAGTGAATTACATGTGATCACATACATAATGAAATGATGGTTCATGTTTTTTTATATGTTCTTGTAATTAATGAAGCTAACATTTATCTAGATTTATTTATAATTTCTTAACATTCTAAAGAGAAACATCACTGAATATTATAAATGATAATTGAAGGTATATTATCAATGTGGAGTCATGGATATGTCATAATAAAATTTCCAATGACAATAATATAGGGAATAAAATAATAATTTTTTAGTTCAATTATGTGAGAGAGTACAAGAGAAAATATTTTCATGATTAATTTTTATTTTTAAAAATATATAAATTAGAAAAATATTTTTATGTGATTTTTGTGATAGTTATATGACATTAAAAACCAAACATATTTCTATAACAACACAATGATAATGAAACCAAAAAAATATTTATTTTCAAAAAACATTGAGATTGTACTCAACTTGTCCATTGGAGTCTAACACATTCATTGATGTCCATACATTAATAATTTATCATAATTTAATCTTCATAAAAAATACTTTTATTTTCTATAGAGGTTAGAGCCATCATTATCAAGTTTGAGGATATATACCTGAATATGGAATAATATTTATAATTATCATGAACCAACCGGGGTTGATCCTGAACTGGTCACCCGAGCTGGCCCAAGACATGGACCGAGGGGTTTTCTCGATCCCCGTGGTCTAGAAACTAGTGCCGAGAATCAAAAATAAATAAGTGGGAATAATTTTGACCATAATTTCAAGACAAGAAAATGAATAAAGACTGAAAATAGAAATTAAACTAGTAGGGGAGTGAAATACATTTATAAAGGATCAATGGGAATTTAAACAAACAATTGATGTTAAAACTCAACCCAACTATTTAATTCTATACATTATAAGAAATAAACCACTCAAATTAAAGATAGAAAATTTTACTAACAATTCTATATCAGTAATTAATATGAAAACTATATGAGAAAATCAAGAAATACATCATAAGAAATCAACCCCTCCAATTCAAGATAGAAAATTTTACTAAAAATTCTATATCAATAATTAATATGGAAACTATATGCGAAAAGAAAGAAATAAAAGTTCCAAATAGACCTCACATAACATATAAATCTACCAAAGCAATGGGAACATATCCAAGGATAGTTTTCTTGAGATAACTAGTTTTATAAAAGTGTCAACCGGGCCTCACATGATTTTCGCATGGAAAAAAATTCTTAAAAAAATCACATGTACACCACATTGAAAACCATAAAAACACTTGGAAACCTATTTATGAAACCCAAACTACCATTTTAAATATGAAATAAATTTATAAAGGATAAAGGGAAATTTCAAAAAATAATTGATGTGTAAACTCAACCCAACTATTTAATTCAATACATCATAAGAAATCCACCACTCCAATTCAAGATAGAAAATTTTACTTAAAATTCTATATCAATAATTAATACGAAAACAATATGTGAAAAAACAAGAAATAAATGATTCTCAAATTTAAAGGTCAATTCATAGTGAAGCCTACCTCAGAGTGGAACCAAACCGAACATTTGGCCCTTGATTCTTTCTAACTAAGAGATACTTCTCCCCTACTAAGAATATGTATCTTAACATATATATAAGAACACCTAGCCCCTATTAACACACCTGCATGGCCATGAACGTGTGCAAGGGGTTCCTTATATATATATATATGCTTATATGCATAAATCTATCTCCACTCACCTATGTATGAATTTCCATATATATACATAGGCACACCTAGACCCATACATTTAAATTCACTTACATGGGTGAATATACACATAATGGGGGAACCTACACACACACACATAGATATATATATATATATACTTACCAATGCATATGAAGGTGAGTTTCCTTAGACCCGGAGACTCGAAACCACCAAGAAGTGACCAAATCACCTTAATTGAAAAGAAAAAAGAATCCCTAAACACCATAATACCCTAAAATAAAATTAATCCAAACAATAGAACCCAAATACGATTAAAAAATTCATGAAACATTTAAGAAAGAAAAACGTTAAAGAAAACACTATTTTTAATGTAAGAAATGCCAAACATCCCTATCTTTTCTACAAAAAAGGCACCTCAAATTATACACACACCAAAACCATTCTAAAACACACTTCAAAAACAAAGACAAAACTATAGGCGTGAGTATTAAAACTTAGTAGGAATGTTCAACCAATTCATTCCCATATGAATTTACTTTAAACAAAGAAATAATAATTTCATGTTTGAACTACAATATATAAAAGTAATTTTTTTTTAAAAATTTTCCTTTAAAAGAAAATCACGGTCCATTTCCCCTTTTTAAATTAAAAACTAGATTCCCTTTTTAAGAAATGAACCTTGGAAATTTAAAGAGGGTGATGTTTACAATAAAAAGTGAGGAAGTGTAAAAAAATTTGAAAACCTTTTTCCATAAACCGTTAACCATTTTATCACTTTTAGAAAGATGTTACACCACACAAGGAAAAAATATGAACAAGCATACAATATGGGAAATGGAGAGACATCACATAAGAGTAATCAACTAGCACATGCATATCAATCATTTGTAAAAGATAAATAAGTACCAGAAAAAATGGGAGAACAAAGGCAATTGTGAATAATCAAGAACATACTATACATGTGACTCATCCCAAAGTAATTCCCCACTCGATGATATTATAACACCCAAACACTCGATCTTCGTCCTACCTGTAATGATCTAGGGGCCCAATCCCATAACAATGATAGAAAAATAAACCCCTACTATGGGTCACTAGAGTAATCTAAACTAGTGTACCAAATATTTCACTGAAAATTCTCTCGTTATTTTAGGTTCCCATATCAATATTTATAAAACAATGGTGAGCCAAACGATCCCAACCGAGCATCAAATCACATAGAAAAATATATATATGTAAACATACAACAACCATCACCCGAGTCACCCCATGGAATGTGTCCCTCACCTTTAGAACATTTGATCACAGGGGAGTCCTACCCGGAAGACCTCCCAAAACATACAACTCTACCAAAGCAAGGGGATCATATCCAAGGAGATTTTTCTTGAGATAACTAGTTTTAAAAAAGTTATAACTAGGTCCCACATGATATTCTTATGGTAAACAATTTCTTAAAAAAACACACTCATACCACTTTGAAACCCAGAAAACACTGGGAAAGCTATTTAATAAACCCAACTCACCATTCTAAATATGAAATACATTTATAAAGTCCAAAGGGGATTTTCAACATAAAATTGATATGAAAACTCAACCCAATTATTTAATGCAATAAATCACATGAAATAAAACACTCCAATTCAAGATATAAAATTTTACTAAAAATTATATATCAATAAATAATATGAAATCTATATGGGAAAAGAAAGAAATAAATGATTCTTAAATTTAAAGGTCAATGCACAGGGAATCATACCTCAAAGTGGAACCAAACCGAACATTCATCCCTTGAAACTTTTTAAATATGAGTTGCTTCTCCCACACTGAGCATATGCATCATCACATATATATAAGGACATCTATCCACAATACACACACCTGCATGGCCATGAATGTGTGTAAGGGGATACTTACATATATGCCTATATGCATATACCCATCTCTACTCATCTATGTATGAATTTCCATATATATATACATAGGAACACCTATCCACATACATGTATATTTACATCTATGGATGAATATACACATAATCGGGGAAACTATATATATATATATACTTACCTATGCTTGCGTAGGCGATTAACCTTAGACCCGACGAACCGAAACCACCAAGGAGTGAACAACACACCTTAATTAAAAAGAAACAAGAATCCATAAACATCATAATACCCAAAAATAAAATTAAGTCAAACAAATTAACCCTATTACGATTCAAAAACCATTTAAACTTTTATGAAAAACAAATTTTAAAGTAAAACACTATTTTTAAAGTAATCAGTGCCAATCATCCCACTATTTTAAACAAAGAAGGCACCTTTCATTTTACACACACCAAAACCATTCCAAAACACACTTCAACATGACATTCAAATTTCATAATGAACCCATTTAGTAATATCACAATAAAAACTCAATTAAATCCAATTGTTTTTCATTGGATAGTCATGATTAAAAATAACCCATAAGCCACATTCATTTCATAACATTTTTTTCATTATTTACTCAATTCTCAAATCATATTTGAAAGTGCATGATAAGTCTAACATGCCCAATATAATTGATTTCATTTAAAAAAAATCCATTTTTATACATTCTCACCACTCGTGCCCTTGAAAACACACTTCCCATTTCACAAATAATTCATAAAATACTTTAAAATAGGAAAATATGAAAACAAAATAAAAACATAGACATTATCCTTTAGGAAACCCATTTACAACACTTAATCATGCCAAAATACTTTCTTAACACATTTTACACCACACAATAAATACCTGAGACTCAAAAGAAATGGTAAATACCTAATTTTGAGGATGTGAAACCAAAAATGGGTTTAGAAATATACCCCATATTGATGGTGGTGGAGCGAATTAACCCGAACCACCTCACCTTCGATGAAATTTGCTGGAACATAGACCAACGTGTCCTGATTTTTCCTATACAAAACCTAGAACTGAAAGAAACAACAACAAAAAATGAGTGACCCATTTGACTAGGGTTTTGACTAAATAAATAAGGCATTGGGATGGCCTAAAATTGGCCCAATCAAGGAGAGAAGAGGACCAACCGACCTTACCTTAAAAATCTGAAGACAAGCCGGTGATAAATAAATGAAGGAGAGGAGGCCGTAGGGGGAGGTCACACACATGATATGACAGTTTCCGGTGGTGTCTTGTGAGTAGGAAAAGGAGAAGGGGGCAGCGACATGTAAGGGGTAGCCAACGGGAGATGTGGCCATAAGAGGGATAGAGTAGAAGGGGGTTTTCCATAGGGATGACGCTGGAGGAGGAGGGAATATGCAGTGAACAGGTTAGGGAAAAAGGGGTGACAGAAGAGAAGAAGGGAGAGGGGAGAGTGAAACTAAGGTTTAGGGAAACAAATATAAATAAAAATAATAATAAAACATAATAAAATAAAAATATTAACAATACTAATAATAATAAAAATAACCTAATAATAATAACAACAAAAATAATAATATTAATAAAAACTATAATAATAATAATAATATAATAAGAATTAATATTATTATAATAATATTAAACATTCTTATAACTTTATATTTTTATTATTTTATCTTATTTTCATTTTAAAATATTATTCATTTAATTAATTTTTTTAATTATTTTTAGAAGTAGAGCATGTCGTATGATTTGGCCGCATGGTCTGGCAGGCCATGCACTAATTATGAACATGCCAAAAACTCCCTTGAAAAGTGTGTCCAAGGTCAAGGTGTGACAATAATAAAACAGAAGATTATTGTGAGTGGGATAAAACCACAAAAAACCAGGTATGTATTTGATCATACTAGAGGAAAACATCATTCAATATTTTTTCCAACTATTTACTTTTTTCATCAAACAAGTTAAATAATTACTACTAAATAATCTAAAGAGATATAATAGTTTATAAATGGAAAATTTTAAAACCTATATTTACACCCCATATAGGCTTTAACATATATTTATATGATTCTAACAATTAATAAGACAAATCCAAAACTACAAACAAACTATACATATAGAATGAAATGGAGGATAAATAACTAAATGAAATTAGCTATTGAATTAGTGAGATTAGGGCCACTAATGTTCATAAAAAATGACTATGAGTATGAGAAATAATAGATTTTAGATCTATTTCCATGCACATGAAATGGAATAAAAAATAAACCAATAAAAACCTATATGAATTCCACTATATACATGGTGGCTGGTCCAAAATTCCATCCCCATTAGATCCACCACCTAGTACATGGTAGCTCACATCTGACATCCTATAATGAAAATATAGAAAAATATATTATCTTCCACTAATTAACCAACATTAATATCTATTAACATAGAACCCATAAAAAAATAAATATACTAGAAAAATCATAATTTAAAAATTAAACTACAAAAATAAATCAATTATATTTCTTATTAAAATAATAATTTTGATGTCCCATCATGTAATAATTATAAATATCAACTAACACAAGACATGTGACATTGAAATACTCAATACTAAAGATTAGAGATATGTATTAACACTAAAATATTGTATAATCCACCACCACTATATATGATTTAAACTATTGAATAATAACTATTTATTGAGACTCTAGCCTCAAATAAAATAGAAAATATCATGTCAGCACTTTTCCAAAGAAAGAATGGAAAATATTTTCTATCAAACCTGTGAAATTGTTTCCAAAGAGGCATGAGCTATAATCACCCAATATGATAACATTATGCTATGATATATCTTTATTTATATTCAATTTTTGTATAAAAAATACTTCTTAAATAATTCAAGAAATTACATCTAAGAAATCTGATCTAGGTGACCAGAATTCATCTTTTACCATGCATGAGCCACCTTTTAAACCAAATAAAATGAAAAAATTACTCTAAATAAATTTGGTTTCTCTAATAATTTATTGGTTACACCAATATCATATCTCCATTCCCCAACCTCATGAATCAATGCTGAAATAATAAATTTTAGTACTTCTTGTTTTTAAAACCTCAAAAGCACTCTATCTAGTGATTCATATTTATTTTTCTCCTGGATAATGTCTTTATAATGCTTTAGTTACATGTGATAAAATCAATGCAAAATGAAATATTTTTTTTATAATGAAACTAAATCATACATGAAAGTCATTAAATAATATAAATATTCTATAAGTGGACACAACCACCCCTCAAACAATTCGATTCTCTTTATAACCAGCCAATATTCAAAAAATATATTTTTCCACATCATAAATTCTTCATCAACCCTCACCAATAATTGAATTTATACCATATCAAAATATTCAGCACAAACTACCCATTTTCCAATATACATTTTCCATGAAAAAATATAGAAACCATAACTTATCTTGAGATAGTCGATAATAACAATTGAAAAAATATGATAATGAACATCATATAATGTTTCTACCTAATTGGTAATGTATTATAGACAAATTACATTCAATTAAAAAAATTTCTTTCAAAATCCATTTAAAAATAACATATTGACTTTAATAAAGAACAAAAACATTTTAAAAACTGATAGCTTAAGAAATCAAAATACCAACAATGTATACCATCACTGAAATTAAAACCAAAAAATTATTAAAAATTGACATTTCATTATTAAAAAAGTGTTTTTATAAATTATTAAAGGGAAAAATTCATAAGAAATATATGTGTTTGAGATAAAAAATTTATAAATATATTTCTTGTATTATATATTCACGAAACTCACATTGACTAAAATTTTACTGACTTATTTGTCAAAATAAAAATATTCCTTTAAATTATCATGTAAAAACTAAAAATGATTTGTTTCCTTTAGATACCAATGAAACATGATCAATAAATAGAGATATAAACTATTAATTTATCCGAGTCACATTTCTAAAATAATTGAACTAATTTTGATTAAAATTTGATTATGAGTAACATTATGCAATTCGGTATTCACAAATAATATTTTAATATGATTTTATAATTATTCACTTTATATTTTCTCATTATATTATAATCCTAGAAATTCATTAAATATGTACTAAATTATATCAACCAGAATAATATATATTTTTAAAATAGATACATAGTAACTAATAGTTAGGTTAAATATAATCATTTAATGTACCACAAAATTTGAAAATATTTTAAAATTAAAATAATAATAATAACGTAATTATATCATATTATTTTTCTATTATTTACACATATAGTTGTAAATAGTTTCACATATATTCATGAGATAAAATTATGAGTACATGTTGACACATGTTATGATATTTTAATTGGATGAATTTTAATATTATTTGACATAACACAAATATTTTCCCCTAATTTTCATGGGTCCCTTAATTTACCAACATATCATTTATCATCACATGACACACAATGAGTAATCATATAATCTCACAATTTAAAATTAATATAATAATCAATAAATAAATTTTATGATAATAAGGATTTTTCATAATCTTGAATAAAAAATTGTTAATTTCTAAATGAATTAATTATAATATACAAGTCACTAAATTAAAAAAATATTTAAGTATAAAAAATAGATTTATAATATACTCCATGTATAATTGGAATATATTTACTATACATGATATAAATTTTTATCAAATAATCAATTATTAATTTGAATCCAATTTATTATCGGCATTGTAACGACCCGAGTCCGGATCCCCTTCACTGGTGACCCGTACCCAGTTCACCAGATGACCTCAAGCGCGTTTCCCCAAACGCCAGAGGCTGCCGACTAGCAGCGAGGGCCTTGGTGAGTTGGTGGAGAAACTATGCCCTCATTAGGTAAGGTATACAAGGTAAGAAAACAACAATAAACAGCGGAAGCAGTAAACAACATGCATAACAACAGAAACCAAATAGTGGAAGCAATGTAGATATATAACTATAGTGACAATGATGCAGCATGTACAAGTATCTAAGGAAAACAGAAAACACAAAAACGTGCTGAAATACAACTGAAACCAAGTGAAAAATAAAAACAAAGAAAGCTCCTCAGCATCGCGAGCCACGACTCGATCCCATGCTCCCCGGATCCAATGCAATCAAGATTCTGAAGTAGAAGGGCGCTTTCCCTTGTCTATACCTGCAGCAACATAGTCTGCTTGGGCCCAAAATCATGGCCCAAATAGGGTGTGAGATACAATACTAGTAGGCAATCACCCAAAGATTTGTGCCTAACAATCAAATGAATACATGGTAGTAAATAAACAAGAAGCAGTAAACATGAAAGCACAAGCAGCTACAATCCACAGTTCTAACAAGTAAAGTACACAAGTAAGAAGACAGTAAACAAAGAAGAAACAGGTAACCCTCTGGGTAGCTCTCACAGCCTAACCTCTATAGTTCAACCTATAGTACTAGTAACCCTCTGGGAGGCACACACAGTCTCACCCCTCTGGTTTAGCTACGTAATTAAGCAGACTCTCTAGGGAAGCACTAATCGTCAATTCCCCCTATAGTCTCGTATTGTGCTAAAGGATCTCTAGGGAAGCACTCAACGTCAATTCCCCCTATGTCCCACATCGTGGAACTACAGACTCTCTGAGGAAGCACTCAACGTCAATTCCCTCTATAGTCTCGCATCGTAATTAAAAGACACTCTGAAGAATCCCTTTCGCCAATTCTCCCATTGGTCTACTACTCTAGGTTCTCACAGTCCTGAGTGAAACTAAACATGATCAATGCACGTGTATCATCCAAGTAAACCTCAAGAATTACTTGGTTATCATTCTACGACTCAATAGCAATAATAAAACAACAGTTCCACTATCCTACAACTAGGCATGGAAACTGGAAAAACGCCCAACAGGAAAAACAAGCATGGAAAAGCAGCCTGTGCACAAAATAAATTACTCTACTCACAAGAAATAACCTCTACTAAATCAAACAAGAAAAATAAGGCAAACAGAAGGGGAAAAACAAGATACACGTAATACCCTGTTCCAAGGTATTGGTGGAATTTTCACATAATATTCATCAACTTTCTACGAAAAGGCACAAACCACCTACCTCGATCTGAGGAGATCAATATATGTGAACCACGATGACGGATTCCTCTTAGAACAACGTAGATCTTAGAAAATGCACAAAAAGTTCATCCCACAATAACTTGGAAATGAGAAGGAATCAAGAAACAAGGCTAAAGTAGAAAGAAGAACTCACCGCTGCGATTCCAACGCAATCGACCGTGCTCAAATCAAAGAACGGAAGGCGAGGCGAGAGCTCGTTGAAGATCCGACCATACGGTCACTCTCGGACAGACGAAAACTGGAGAAGAAGATGAAACTGGGGGTTAGGCATGACCCTGGTCCATTTAATGAAAAAAAATAAAGTACACAATGTGTACTTCTTGAGTACACGACGTGCACTTCAATTTTCCGTACTCCGAATTAACCGGCCTCCACCTCAGCCTTACAGACCGTGTGTGTGGCACGAACACTGCCAGCACACGGCTTCGAGCCGGGGAAGAGTACACAGTGTATACTTAGAAAGTACATGGAGTGTACTTTGAAAATTTCTAGAAAATTCATTTTTTCTCAAAAACTCCAGAAAAAGGAAAAATGTACCTGAACGATGATATGAGTTCTTACAAACTTCCCTCCTTAAAGAAATTCTTCCCTGAATTTCCCTAACGAGACGGAGAAGAAAAAACCCCGAACAGCTCTGGCCATTACGATTGTACATCGGCCTCCCTCTCCCAGGTCTCATCCTGTACCCACCCGTGCTTCCATAGCACCCGTACCAGAGAAACAGACCCCCCGCGGAGAACCTTTGTACTACGATCGACAATCTGGATAGGATGCTCCTCGAACGATGCATCCACTTCAAGCTAGACTTCCTCGGGCTGAAAGATGTGAGACAGGTCTGAAAAGTAACATCGGAGATGAGAGATGTGGAAGACGTCATGCATGGCCCGATACTGCTGAGGTAGCTGCAACCGATAGGTGACCGACCCAACTCTCTCCAAGACCTCAAACGGCCCGACGTACCGCGGTGAAAGATTACCCTATATCTGAATCCTCTTGTGTCCCAACCTCGGTGCGACACATAGGAAAAACTGATCTCCAACCTCAAACTCCGGAGGTCATCTCCTTTGATCAGCATAAGAATTCTGTCGAGACTACGTTGTATCCATCCTCTTCCAAATCAGCTCTATCTGCTCTGAATTCTCTTGAACATGATGAGGTCCCAGGAAAGCTGTCTCTCCTACCTCTAGCCAACATAAGGGTGATCGACATGGCCTATCGTACAAATCCTCGTATGGAGCCATCTAAATGGTCACCTGGAAACTGTTGTTGTAGGCGAACTCCACCAGAGGGATATGCTTCTCCCAAGAACCGCCAAAGTCTAGAATACAAGATTAGAGCATATCCTCAAGCACCTTGACCGTGTGCTCGGACTGGCCATCAGTCTAGTGATGGTATGCTGTACTCAAAAGTACCTGTGTACCCAAGGCCTTCTGAAGTCCCTGCTAGAACCAAGAGGTAAAGTGCGCATCTATGCCTGAAATAATAGAGCACGGAACTCCATGCATGCGAATGATCTCTATGATGTAAAGTCATCCCAGATCATCGACACTGAAGGTATCCTTGATCGACAAGAAGTGGGAAACCTTCGTAAGCCTGTCGACGACAACCCAAACAAAATTGTTTCACTAAGGCGATCTCGGTAACCCGGTCACAAAGTCTATCGCAACATCGTTCCACTTCCACTTCGGAATGGGAAACTGCTGTAAAAGCCCCGCTGGTCACGGATGTTCTGCTTTCACCTGCTGACAAGTAGAACATCTCATGAAAAAACCAGCAACATCCTTCTTCATACCTGGCCACCAGTACTAGAGATGAAGATCCCGATACATCTTGCTGATGCCAGGCTGAACTGCCCAAACAGAGGAATGGAAATCCCACATCAGCTCCTCGCGTATGTCTGCTGGCACCCATACACGTCCTTGGAAACGCAAGATCTCATCCTCACCCACTGTCCATCCAGGAAGAGGGTCCTCTCCTGACACACTCTCCCGCATGACTAAGACTTCTGAGTCTGATAGCTGCCTCATCCGTACCCGATCAAGTAGCTTGGAGGTAACAACTACAGAAGATAGAAAAGTCTATCCTCATCTGTCGTGCACCTCTAGATGCATCTCAAAGAACAGAGTCATTAGCTTCCACTCACTACTAGCCTCCTGAACTGCCTGAATCTGATTTCTCCTGCTCAACACGTCTGCCACGGCGTTTCTATTTACCGGCATATAGGCAAGATCGAAATCAAAATACTGAAGATACTCGACCCACTTGCACTACCTTAGATTCAGATCACGTTGAGTGAAGATATACTTGAGACTCTTATGGTCAGTGAAGACCACAAAGTGCTCTCCCAGAAGATAGTTTCTATAACATCGCAAGGCATGAACATAGCTACCAACTCCAGATCGTGTGTTGTGTAGTTCCTCTCATGTGGCCTCAACTTCCGAGACCCGTATGCAACGACTCCATCTCCCTGCATAAGCACAGCTCCCAGCCCGATACCGGAAGCATCATAGTAAACAATGTAGCTCTTTCCTGGCTCTGGTAAGACTACTATCGGTGCTGATATCAACCTCCCTTTCATCTCCTGAAGGGATGACTCACAAGAATCTGACCATAAGAACTTTTCCCCCTTCTTGGTCAGACCTGTCAAAGGTGCTGCTAGATGAGAAAAGTTCTGGAATGAAGCGTCTGTAGTATCCATCCAGCCCTAGGAAGCTCCGTACCTCAAAAACGTTCTTCGACTTCTCCCAAGAAACTACAACTCTCACTTTCGCTTGGTCCATAGATACTCCTGCCTCTGAGATGAAGTGACCCAATAAGTGAATCTGATCCATCCAGAAGTGGCACTTCGAGAGTTTAGCATAAAGCCAATGCTCTATCAGTGTACTCAGAACGATCTCACGATGGGTGGCATGGTCGTGTCGAGTGTGAAAGTACACCAAGATATCTTCCACGAAGACCAAGACGAAGGAATCCAAGTAAGGATGGAACACTCAGTTCATTAGTGCCATGAAAACTGCAGGTGTGTTCGTGATTCCGAAAAGCATGACTGTATACTCGTAAAGACCGTACCTACTCCTGAAGGTTGTCAGATGTATATCTGATGGTCTAACGCGCAACTGATGATAACCAGACCTCAATTTGATCTTATATAACACCTGGGATCCTCGAAGCTGATCGAAAATGTCATCAATCTGTGGAAAGGGATATCGGTTCTTAACCGTCAAATAGTTCATCTTCCGATAATCCACACAAAGATGAAGGGTACCGTCTGCCTTCTTCGCAAACAGAACAGGCGAACCCCAAGGAGAAGTACTGGGTCAGATGAAACCCTTATCCTGTAGCTTATCCAAATGCTTCTTGAGCTCCTATTACTTAGGTGTGGCTATCCTATAGGGAGGAATGGACACCAGTGCCGCTCCTGGCACGAGCTCAATAGAAAAGTCTACCTCATGCTCTGGATGAAAACCTAAAAATCCTCTGGAAAGACATCCATGAAGCGATCCACCACTGGAGGAAAGTCCAAATGTGGAGTCCCCTGATCATCCAGGTAAAGGCTAGCAATCTGGGCTGTCACCCCTCCTAGCCCAAGATGCTTGAGTCCCACCCGACTCGCCCGAACGTCCCATTCGCCTCTATGAAGGAAAGATTCACTCTCTGGTGAGATGAAACTGACTCTGCGGTGATAACAGTCAATGACTGCCCAGAAGGGAATCAACCAGTACATGCCGAGAATGACATCATAGCCTGTCATCTCTAGGACATAGAGATCCCATAAGAAGTGATACCCTTCCACCTCGAGAGGGCACTCCCTACAATGGCGTACACTAGATGTCCTCATTCCCAAAGGTGTGTCTAGTGTCAACGAGTCGGCAGAAGAAAAGATGCAGAGCCCAAGACTCTCCACGACAGCAACACAGATAAAGCTATGCGTAGCACCAGTATCAAAAAGGGCTGAAGATAAAACTGAGGTTACTAAAATCGTACCCTGAACAATAGAAGGGCCGGGATCCTGCTCATGATAAGTGTGCTCCACGATGAAAGACTGGCCCATGCTACGACCCTATGC
The DNA here is from genome assembly GCA_963277665.1 of Viscum album. Classification (NCBI taxonomy): domain Eukaryota; kingdom Viridiplantae; phylum Streptophyta; class Magnoliopsida; order Santalales; family Viscaceae; genus Viscum; species Viscum album. Next base: position 1,107,941,903 of record OY728142.1, on the reverse strand, counting down.
CCCTAGCTGACCACTCTGAGTTGAACGTCCCTGTTGGTGCTGAGGAACTGGTGGATGACCGCCACGACCTCGACCTCCACCTCGGCCTGAACGGCCAGAAGAACTCCAGTTTCCCGACTAGTGAGAAACTGGTGGGGCTTCTCCTGAATGAGGAGTCATGGAAGAACCCCAGTCACCAGCTGCTGGTGAGAAAACCTGGCAGAAACGCTGAAGGTGACCCATCTTGCTGCAAGATGGGCAGTCCACGGGGTCTCTCTGGCACTGCGGCCTCCTGTGCTCTGTTCGGCCACACTGATAGCAAGTCACCTAACTGCCTGATGATGCGTCTCGCTTCCTCGAATCACCGCGTGTGGTCTCCCTACGGTGCTTATTGCTGTTATCTGGAGGCAAACTACCTCTAGAAGCAGACCCGCCCTGGCTCGCAGCTCCAGAGTCTCTCAGATTGCACTCCGCAATCAGTGCCTGGTTGATGATGGAAGTAATGGAAGTCAGCTGGAAGATGTTCACCTGCGAGAAGATCTCCCGCCTGAGTCCATCTTCAAAATTCCTTGCCAAGAACACCCCACTCCCATCCCAAAGGGGTGTAAAACACTGATGCTCAGTGAAACGAGAGTAATAATCCATGATAGATAGAGTACCCTTCTCTAAGCTCATGAACTCCTAGGCTCGATCGGCCCTCAGGGTCTCCGGGTAGAAGTAGTCATAGAACACGCGCTGGAACTCCTCCCAAGCCATAGCCTGCTGCTGACCCTCCTGTGAGATCACATCACAGCACCTCTTGGCAGAGTCTCGGAGCATATAGGTGGAGAGCTTGACCCGCCTCTCTGGAGGCATCTCCAGTTGCTCGAAAATAGTCAGCATGGCTTCCAACCATGACTCTGCAGCCTGAGGTCCTCCCTCCCCCGATATCGTGGGAGGATCCTGCTGCTGAAAGACCCGCGTCAAGTCTGCCATAGACATGGTAGAAGGCGGTGCTCCTTGGAAGGCCTACATCATCCTCATGAAACCTTCCCTGAACTGCGAACAACGCCTACGACTGGTACAACAATCGGTGCCAAGGCTGGCTCGGCTGGGGGATCGACAGGAAGTCCCTGATCAGCCCTGTCTGGTGTCTGATCACTGCCTGACGACAGACGTACGACCGAGGACATCTCAGAGGTATAGCTCTGAAAGATCAAAAGCACACCTTAGATCAGGATAACAAGGACAGAGAACACAAGATTACTAAACAGAAACAGGGGAAGGAAACACACAAGATTGCAAAACATGACTACACAGCGTGTATAAAACTACACGATGTGTCTTCTTAAACCATTGACATGGGTGTGCACTCCTACCATACAAGTCTTGTACACTTCAAACTACACGGCGTGTTGACCCCCACACATGGTGTGTACTTGAAAACTATTCCCCTGCCTGAGTCTCCTTACACGACTAACCCACACGGCCCGACTTAACCCGAGACTACACGGTGTGTTCTAAACAAACACGACGTGTTCTAGAAAAGGCTTTGGCGGCCCGTGTTGTTGAGTACACGGCCGTCTACATGGCTGGACCTTACACGGAATGATCCGAACAACCACAGCGTGCATAGGCGAAGGTGACACAGTCCCGTGTTGTTCGTGACACGGCCGGGTACCTGGAAATACTACACAGTGTGTTCCGAGAAAACACGACATGTGGAAAGGAAGGTAACGCTGGCCCGTGATGTTCGTGACACAGATGGGTACCTGGACAGGACTACATGACGTGTTCCCTATGGACACGGCGTGTTCTACCCAAGCTTCCCTGACCCGTGTTGTTAGTGACACGACCGGGTGCACGGCTCCGAACTCACACGACGTGTACCAATGGTACATGACATGTTCCCGAAGTTACTCCCATGACACCGTGTTCTGCTCACACGATCAGTGACACGACCTGAAAACTACACGGCGTGTTCCCGAAAAGTACACACTGTGTATTCTGGGTTTTTCTGGGTAGTAGCTCAGAAACTGGACAGAATTCCAGAAACACTAAAAACAAGGGAAAAGATACCAAATTCCGATCCGAGAGGGCCCATAACTCCTCAAGGAACAAAATTTGGTGTTCATTTTAAGCAAGGAACAAAACAACAATTTTCTAACAAAACATCAGAGAATCTATCAAGCATCTATCACAACAGCATGCAATCGCTAATGCACCCTAGATGGCATGGAAAAAATGCATGACATGTGATTTCTACAAGTGCCTATATGATGCATGAGATGAAATAACCTCATCTCATCAGGTTGCGACAGAAATAGAACCGAAATATCAAAACAATAACCGCACAAGTCATACGAATCACTCTAGGTGAAAACATACCAACCATAAAATCTCAAAACCAGAAAACTGAAATTAACGAGGTAGTATGGATTTTCCCTGTACACGAGTTAGATAATCTTGGGCATAACTTAATACCAAGTACCGAATCCGTCCTATCCCTAGATAAAGTCTCCAAACAGTAAAGAAAGAGAAAATAACACCTATGATACCACTTTGTAACGACCCAAGTCCAGAGCCCCTCCACTGGTGCCCCATACCCGGTTCACCACATGACCTCAAGCACATTTCCCCGAATTCCAGAGGCTGCCGACTAGCAGTGAGGGCCTTGTTGAGTCGGTGAGGAAACTATGACCTCATTCGGTAAGGTATACAAGGTAAGAAAATAAAAATAAATAGCAGAAGTAGTAAACAACATGAATAACAACAGAAACCAAATAGCGAAAGCAATGTAGATATATAACTATGGTGACAATGATGCAGCAGGTACACGTATCTAAGGAAAACAGAAAACACAACAACATGCTGAAATACAATTGAAACCAAGTGACAAAGAAAAACAAAGAAATCTCCTCAGCATCGCAATCCACGGCTCGGTCCCATGCTCCCCAGCTCCAGTGCAATCAAGATCCTGAAGTAGAAGAGTGCTTGCCCTTGTCTATACCTGCAGCAACATAGTCTGCTTGGGCCCAAAAGCATGGCCTAAACAGGGTGTGAGATACAATCCCAGTAGGCAATCACCCAAATATTTGTGCCTAACATTCAAATTAATACATGGCAGTAAATAAACAAGAAGCAGTAAACATGAAATCCCAAGAAGCTACAATCCACAATTCTAACAAGTAAAGTACACAAGTAAGCAGCCAGTAAACAAAGAAGAAACAAGTAACCCTCTGGGTATCTCTCAAAGCCTAACCCTATGGTGAAACCTATAGTACTATCAACCCTCTGGGAGGCACACACAGTCTCACCCCTCTGGTTCAGCTATGTAATTAAGAAGACTCTCTGGGGAAGCACTCACCGTCAATTCCCCCTATAGTCTCGTATCGTTCTAAAGACTCTCTGGGGAAGCACTCAATGTCAATTCCCCATGTGGCCCACGTCATGAAACTACAGACTCTCTAAGGAAGCACTCAATGTCAATTCCCCCTATAGTCTCACATTGTAATTAAAAGACACTCTAGAGAAGCCCTTCCGTAAATTATCCCTTTGGTCTACTACTCTAGGTTCTCACAGTCCTGAGTGAAACTAAACAAGATCAGCACGCGTGTATCATCAAATTAAACCTCAAGAAATACTTGGCTATCATTATACATCTCAAAAATAATAATAAAACAACAGTTCCACTCTTCTACAACTAGGCATGGCAACTGGCAAAATGCCCAACAGACAAAACAAGCATGGAAAAGAAATCTGAGCACAAAATAAATTACTCTACTCATAAGAAATAACCTCTACTAAAGCAAACAAGCAAAAAAAAGAAAATAGCAGGGAAAAAATAGGAAACACGTAATACCCCGTTCCAGGGTATTGGTGGAATTTGCACATAATATTCATCAACTTTCTATGGAAAGGCACAAACCACCTACCTCGATCTGAGGAGATCGATATATGTGAACCACGATGACCGATTCCTCTTAGAACAACTGAGATCTCAGAAAACGCAAAAAACGTTCATCCCACGATAACTTGGAAATGAGGAGGAATCAAGAAAAAAGGCTAAAGCAAAAGGAAGAACTCACCGCTGCGATTCCAATGAAATTGACCGCGATCAAATCGGAGAAAGGAAGGCGAGGCGGGAGCTCGTCGAAGATCTGGCCGTACGGTCGCTCTCGGATGGATGAAAACTGGATAATAAGATGAAACTAGGGGTTAGGTGCGAACCCGGTCCGTTTAATGAAAAAAAGAAAGTACAGGGCATGTACTTCTTGAGTACACATCGTGTACTTCAATTTTCTGTACTCCGAATTAAACGGCCTCCACCTCAGCCTTACACACCGTGTGTGTGGCTCAGACACAGCCAGCACACGACTTCGAGCTGGGGAATAGTACATGGCGTGTACTTTGAAAATTTCTAGAAAATTCATTTTTTCTCAGAAACTCCAGAAAAAAGAAAAACGTACCAAAACGATGATTCGGGTTATTACAGGCATATAATTCAAAAGTATCAAATTATCATTATATAAAACGTTATATAAGTGAAACAAATTAGTTGAGAACATAAGAATTATCCAAAAAATCTATAATAAATTAGTATATTAATTTTAGTAATAATATGAATTCCAATAAATGATTTTATTTTCTTAGAATATAAATGCTTTGATTTTTTTGATGATACCATTTTCATTTTACTTAATGATAGATATATAATTAAAAATATTCATCAATATTTAAATATCAATAAAACTTCAAAAAAATAACTATAGTAATTCCTCACAATTCTATATTCCAATAAAAATAAATTCAATGAAATTAATTAATTTATGAAATCAATAAATTTACCATGTAATTTTTGAAATTTCATTTATACTCTCTTATTAGACTACTATGTTCCTTAAATTGGATTGTATGTTTCTTATATATCTTATCCCATATTCATGTCTTAAATCACCTGATAATTTTAATTAAATAAAATATCCTAAAAACTAAGACAATCCTCAAAAGTTCATAAAAATAAAATCCTCATAGCCAAATAATTAATATCACATTGTAATGACCTATCTCTATTGAAACCCCCACAGCTAGCACTAGAAAATATTGACTCTTATACCCTAACTCTAATAATAATTTAGTTATAGACTAGAACCTATTTTTTAAACTCATAATATGTGAAAGAATACCATTATATAGACTAGAAAAATAAATGAGAACCATAATTCAATGGTAAATATGTCAATTTATAAACAATTTCCATAAAAAAAATTATATATTAATATATATATAAAAATATATGAATTTTTTTTAACAATCTCTTATGACTCTAATGAATCTAACAAAATCCTCTCAGGATAAAAAATTAACATCGTTGAGTCTCCACTATACTATAATTTAAAAAAACTCATCATAATATTTTTTATGAGAATAATTGGTACTATTCAGTTGGAACATACATAGAGTAAATTAACATTAATGATAAATAAATATAGATTAAAAAACCTATTTAAGTTCAAGAAAATTGTATTTCTTCAATGATCGTGTGGTTACCCTCAGAGGGATGTGAATAAGGGGTGAAAATTTTTACCAATTAAGATCAACATAACTTAATTTTTTGATATTGATCGAACAATATTCATCAACTAGGATTTATTTATATTAATAAATATTACTCACAATTTTTCCAAAATGTAATGTAAATAATACACATGTATTTTTATGTAGTTTGACCTGAATGTGATAATATAATCCATTCTGTAATAACTTCCATTGAGTCAAGAATTCACCAACTAATTATCATTATCAATAATTTCATTGTAGTTTGGGTATGTAAAATTCATTTACTATTTCTATGTTTTTAAAAGACATTGCTTTGATAATCCTTATTGGCTATTATTCTGGTTAACTTTTTGGAATTTTCAATAAAAATGGTATTTTTATGGATTCTATGTATGGTCTATATCATGGATGGGAGATACTTGTCCATAGAGACTATAACTACATCATGTAAGAGTTTTATTGTTGTGTGATATCCAATAGGAAGTATATTGTTTACACTTCCATATTAGGGGGTAGTTTCATAGTGGATAGACAATTGTGGGGTTACATCTTCTGGTAGCTTGGTCCTACCTGGTGGAGGGAGTTGTAATGGAGTAGGGGATCGAGGGGTGATTTTTTGTTGGGTTTTCCTCATTTGAAAACCTTATGGTGTAGTGGTGGGATTCAGTGTTGCATATGTCTCAACAATTATGGTTATATGACATGGAAGGTAGGATGTGGCATAAACTCACCATTGAAAAATAGGATCTTATCATACCCAAAACCTTGGTTTGTAGAGGGAAGTTGACAAGGGTTTACTATGGCCTGGGCCTGCTCTGTATATCATGGTATAGAGGGTCTAAGTCATGATCCACTAGGATTTACCATGGTCCTCAATGTTCTAGATTGTATAAAAATATTGCAAGCCCCTAGGATCTCAACCTATATTAACTTTTTCTCTCTCAAACTTTATACACCCAAGAGAGATCATTAAATTCCATTCAAGTCCTTCTAGAATTTATTAAACACTAGTCTACGAGAGATCATTAGTTTGTTTTTTAAATCTATTATTGGGGAACTAATATCTATAAAAAGTTTTAACTCTTAAATATAATTATCTTCCATTTTAATTCCTTGGTTTTTTATAAGATTTTTATCTTATTTTATACCAAGGTAGATATTATGTATGTAATTAATTTTTTAAAGAGATATTCATTAAAAATGGGGTTGGATGCACAATGTGTGGATAAAATTCTATAAAGTTTGTTTTTGATTAGAAATGGGTTTCCAAGAATGGATGAAGATATTATTTGTTCTGAAAAATGTTTTTAGATTTGTGAGAAATGTTTTCAAAAGGGTTTTTTGAAAGAGTGGAACATTGGGGACAATGGGTGCATTATAAATTTTCTATGTTACTTTAGTGTGTGTAATTACACTAGATTTTTTTTATATTGAAAGACCATTATATAAATAAATATCTATTTGAACCATGTTATTCATTTTTAGGATTCTTTTTATGGTTATATTTAGTCACATAAGATATTACACAATCTTTTTATTTATTAATTTATGATTTTATTTACACATTATGGTTTATTTTAATTTTGTATTGCTTAGATGATTACCTTATTGTGTATCTTTTGATGGGTTTTCTTAGGGTCACCAACATTCATTCATTAACTAGAACTATATTTTGTTTATGAGGATATGGAATGATTTTATGAAAAACCAATGGATGTTTTATTTTAAAAATGTTTTCTATTATAGAAATTAATTATAAACATACATTGTTTTGAATATGTAACTAATATTTTTCTTGATATTAATCTTTATTTATGTTCATTAGATAAATTTCACATGGCCTTGTTCTCACACCGTACATTTTCCTTTGGGAATATCTAGATGTGGTTTCATGAGACATAGGAAATGGGAAGAGAATAATGTAGTTCATCGACTTCTCTTGGTTATTTTTTCTGAATATGTATGGTTAAGTGGTGATAGATGGTCACATGAATTTAATATATTTTGGAATTTATAATTTTCTCCTTTTGTTTTATCCATTGGTCTAACGACATGGACCTTTTAAATGATAATTTTTCCAAAATACATGTTTTTTATACTATATTATATAAGTATTATTAACCTAGAGAACACATAGAAAAAAAAAACATTAATTAATTAATTAAAATCATTCTATTAGTCAATTAATAATCCCATTAAATTCTAAATATTTAAATAGGATAAAAAATAGTAAATTGAAAAACTCAAATGAGAAAATTTGGATTACCATGATCAGCTAGAATCAATACTCCAAATAAAATCACTACATAAAAGAAATAAAATATTAATAAACCAATAGATATTATTGGAAATGGAAATAGATAACCCTTATTGGAATTTAGGTGTATAATTAAATAAGTATTGAAGAGGTATTTGTAATAGGTAATCTGATCATTGAAATATTAATCTTAATGTTGGGAATGTTAAATTTTCTATAGGGAATATAAAACCAACCATTTGAATAGTTATTAACATAAAAATAATAAATTGTGATATAAATAATATTTTTCATGATAAATTTAATTAAATATAAATATTATAATTCTAAAAAATAAATACAATGATTAAATAACTCATTAAAAATAAAAGCACTCTTTTAATATACTATATTTTAAATTATTTCATAAAAAGAAAAATATTTATATTAAAAATTAAATTACCTATACTAGAAAGTAATTTTTATAAAATGGATATCATTTTTTAAATCATAATTTATAAATTATCCATGGGTGATTTTTTTGTTAATTTTATGAGATTCTTCTATTTTTATGTGAATAGTAAAAATACCCTTTTCCCATAACCGGTGTATCTTGAATTAAATAAGAATTTTTTTAATAATTCCTTAATAATTTATATTATATGATGATATAAAAACAAAAAAATTTCATAAATTATTCATCAATAAAGAAATCCTAAATTCAAAAATATTTCTTTAAAATAATCTCTCATCTTTTCACTTTTTATTTTAATGAACAAGTGAATTCAAATAATAAAGGGTTTTAAAGGAATAAAACCATTATATTATATTTATATAAAATTTATATTAACAAAAAATAACTATTAAATGATTTAACTATGATATAATATTTTGTAAAATATTTTATTCTTTAAAAACCCATCTCCTCAAGTACATGTAACATCTCTCTCTCCCCTTGTAAAACCACTCCTCCAAATCATTATATAGCCTATGATATTTCCAAGTAGTGTATTATAATAATATTAGAATAAATAGAGATATTATGTATTAATATAAATCCAATCCTCAAGGTAGTCTAGTTCCACACAAGGAAAGCATCATTGAGAAGAGGGTATGTTTTCCTCAACTCTTCATTGCATTTTACTCTTCTCTTCATCTATTTATCTATCCTTTTTAAAAAACCATATAAGATTTATTATAATTTATATTATAATTTATATTAATTATGTTAAAATAATGTTAAAATAAAAAAACCACTTATATTTTATACCTCTCTTTCTCCTCTTTTGGACAATGTTCCCGATAGTAGTTAGTTAATAGCTAACAGAGACATTTAAAAATTATTTTATATAACTACCCTTTTGTATTGTTACACTAAATTATTTTTAATTTATAAATGTATAAATATATTTATTTTATTCTTCTTTAATTAATTCTAATAATTTATAAATAACTTTGATAAAAATAGTGAAATTGATGTAGAATATGAAATTTTTATTGAAAAAATGATATCAGAATATCAACCCTTTAACAAAGAAAATTAAAAAATATAATTGAATTATTATAATTGATAAATAAAAGTAAAAAATAAATTAATTTAAAATTTTATTGGTATTTTAATAGACCTAATTTTATCATTTAGAAGAAGGAAAAGTGACAAAATAAAGCAGGATTTTAGGTTACGGGATTCTAAAACTCAAATACAATTATTTGGTTCATCCCCCCATCATGAAATATTCATTATGGATATTAAGATAATTTTAAATGAATATCTTTTACCATTTTCAATTTTATTTTGGTGGATATAGAAATTTCCGCATTAATTTTTAATCCAAATACAATTATTTTTCAAAAAAGAATTTTATTTATAAAACACATATTTTACTCCTCTTGAGTTGTATCTTCTTCACTCATGAATGATGATGTTTATAAAAAATATTCCCTGCCCTTATTAATATCTAAACTAAAAATTTTATTCATGAAATTATTTCTTATAAAATCATTATGAAACCCATTCCATTCCATGGGTTATTTCATGACTATGATTGTTATATGTTCTATTTAGAATGAATGATTATAAGAATTTATAATTTGATGAGCAGGAATGAAATTATATAACCCTAAAATTAATTGGAAAATGAGACGTATCTCATGAGATTATTTTAATTATTCATGAACATGATTCTATATTATTTTCTCAAAAATGATGTTATGATTTATGCACAAATTTGATGCGTGAACATGATGTGATCTTTGTTCACAACTATGTGTTTTACTTTACCACTATGACATGATGTTTTATTTTTATGAATATTCCACTTTCCATGCATTTATAAAACGATGAATTCATGATTATGATGATGATACTATTCTTATGATATGATTATTATTATTATAATCAAATATTTAATATTTTTTGATCTCTATTATTCTTTATCTTACATGGATTTTAAGTAACTCATTTCATTGATGTATATCCTCAAGTGATTACATGTACAAAAGAGAATGTGATATTTTATAAGGATATAGAATAAGTATTTAAATAAATAAGTATTTTTAAAAATGTAAAAGTATATCTTGTCCTTATTGCATGACGTTAAACTTCACAGAATCTTTAAGAACTATGTGTGTCTTGAGTCCCATCCTTATGGGATATGTAAGAATTCCTAAATATTTCATCTATGACCTAATTTCTAATTCAAATTTTCAGAATTACGGACTATGTTCTTCCTTGGGAGTGTGTGAAATGGTGCTGAGACCTCCTTAGTATTTATTCATGTCAGAATGATTTTGGACACTATGCTGTACACCCCTAATGTTGGTAGATTCACCTCATGGTCTAAGTTCTACAACCTTAAACTGAGATATCTCCCATCCCGAATGACATTAAACTTATATAGTCATAGAATTTATGGTAATTTATACATGACCTTAAAAGGTATGTTTCCATTCGTCTTTCATGATGTTAGAAGGAAAGTGACCCTTTTTCGATGCAATATGTTTTCTTCCTCTAATCTATCGATATTATCATATTTTTTTGTTTGCTATAGAATTTATCGGTTGGTCTCACACTGTTCTGACCTATTTTTCCCCTACACCACTCCAGGTCGGAGCTAGATTCTAAGTTTAATGAGATTTTGGGTTATGTGGTCCAGTGGTTGAGGAGTTTCCCAGAACTTCAGGAATCAACTTGCTTCTATTATGTCTAATATGGGTTTTCTTTGAAGATGGATTCATTCAAAGACCTCTATCACTCATCCCTTGTATGACCTTACATTCCTCGACACCACATTGAGTCATATCTAGAGGGGTGTAATCCTTGAGGTTCTCAGATGTGTGGTTCGATGGTGCTGGTGCTCCAGATGCGTCTTGAGGTGGTATTTTCTTGTCAAGTCAATTTCATGTTTGTCATTTTTTGTGTTTCCTCTTTACTAAAATTAGTGAATATATTTTGTGATTCAATGCATGAGCTGTTTTTCTTTGACGATTATTCAGTGTAATAGTTGGTTTGGGTCTCTTGTTTCAGTGATGTTTATTTCCGGCCAGTGCTGGATGTCGATGTCGATGGTGATGATGATGATGAAGTGATGATGAGGTGGGTTTTTTGTGATGGTAGATTTGAAGGGATGATTTATGGTTGGGTTCACACAGTGATGTGGTAATATCTAGGGGCATGGCTCACAGAAGTGTGCCACTTCAAATTTAGTGTATCAAGGTGATGTTAAATGTGAAACTATTGTTTTTTAGTTTCAAATTTGGGATGACAGTTTTTTTTGTATCATGTTTTTGTACTCTATAATCTAGGTGGTGTATTGGTGGTATCCTATTGAATGTGAGGTTCCCACTCAACCCTAAAGTGGATTTTGAAAATACCAAAAAAATAGATTTTGAGTAGAATGATTTTCCCAATACACTAAATATATAGATCCTAGATTTGTAACACTATTATGTTGTTTATTTTAAAATTGGTGTAATATTCATGTAAGAAATATTTGGTTCACTATAGTTGGTATTAGAGTGAAGGTTTAGTTAATTTAGGATTTATTATAAGAAAACATTAGTGAAAACCATAAGTATAAGTCTACGTATATTCCAAACATCCTATAAGAATTGTTTTATAAAATGGAAAATCCAAGTGATCCAATAAGATATTCATTAAGATTTATTTCCACTAATAAATAAATTATTTATTAACGATTGTTTGATATATATTTTGTTAAAAATATTTCTATTTTAGAAAATTTTGGGAACTAAGAAAAAACCGGCCAACTACCTATGTGTGGGACAATAAAATAATTTTTCTAATGGAATCCCCAATTATATGGGAGGTTGAGTTCAAAACATCATGGTGATGCTTACCCAGTTGTCTCAGGCTATAAATGATAACTTGAAACATGGGGAAAATAAACCATCACCCAAGATGGAAGAACATTCTATTGAGACCTTTATGCTAGAATTACCACTAACATTTTATGTATCTTTCGATCCACTTGTCATGGAAGAATGGGTTAAATCAGTGGAAAATATCATTTCACTATTCTACTATTCTGTGAAGGTAAGGGTGACCCTGAATTCCTATCATTTAGATAGAAAATTTGATAAATTATGGGTGTTGATTAAGAACACCAAGCTGAAGGATGAAATACAAGATATGGAGTGGGGAGAATTTAGGAAAGTATTTATTATAAAATATTTCCATCGAACTCTATGAAAAAATACAGAGATACAATTCTTATACCTAACTCAAAAGGAAGGTGAATATGTCATGATTTATAAAGAAATCATCATAAGGATTTCAAGATACACCTCATGATTTGTTATAAAAATTATTGAAAAAAGATAGATTTTTTAGTAGATTGAAACCCATCCTTCGAAAGGATCTAACTATAAAAAATCTGGAATTTATAATGAAGTGGTTTGAGGTCCCTATAATGTATAGATGGAGTTCAAAGATTATTATGTTGGACACGAGGATAAGAAGAGAAAAATGTTGTTTCAATCTGGTGGGTCAAATGAAAATGGATGAAAGTGGATCTTACATCCCACATGTTAAAAATTTGTGATGAATCATAGTTGGAATTGCATAAAATGGTAGGAGAAATTATTCAAGTGAATGAGAGAAGGCCACCAAGCCCATTAATGTTGTAGATACATAATGAAGCTAGCTAACATTATGAAGGGGCGGAAGGGACCTCCTAATTCACCACCAATGGTACAATGCTTCAAATATTTGTAGAAAAGGAACTATGTAAGCCAATACACTAAAACACAAGTCCATGTGTATAATCAGCAACATTAACCACCAAATCCAAGGAATTAGGAAAATTCTTTTTTTCCATTACTACTACATATGTGGAGTGTGAAAAGGAATCCATACAAGGTACATATTATATTCACCAAATAATTGGTTTTTTTAATTTGATTCTAGTTATATGAATTCTATCATATCCTATGAGTTTTATAAAACTATCTGAACAGAACCTATAATACCCTGAGGTAGAGATATTTGTAAAAACCCTAGTTGTGAAATCATTGTAACCAAATTGTTGGACTCTTATCATATAATATCATGTATTTTAATAGGTACATCACTCATTGAGTTTTTTGTAAACTATTTTTAGTTTAGTTTTTCATCATATTTATTTAGTGTTTCAATATGAATGTATGTTTGTTTGAATAAACATTTTCTTTGGTTGGGAGGAAACATGAAAAAACTGGAGATGATCCACACATCAAGAAATTTGGGGATTTTCGTTTGAGTTAATGGAGTCTAGGTAAATGGGTCAACTATTACAATGGGTTCTTGGTAAATTGAGAATACTTAAAGGGGGTTAAGGTTTTTATAATGGAATTTGTATGAACAAATATTTAGCAGAATAGTTACACACCATGTTACTATAATACACGACATGTAATTTTTTATAGATACAAGTTGTGAAGGGTTACAGGATATGAAATGATTCATTACATGGAAAGAGTAAAAATTGTGAAACCATATTACACATCTTGAAAAATTATTTCATAATAAATAATAATCGAAGAGGATGGGTTATCATGAATATCCATCTAAAAATAAGAACACAACGTATAAAATAATTACATGACATGTAATTTCCCAAGAAGGTTTTTAAAAGGGTGCCGTGTGAATGAATTTTCCTTTCACCTCATGTGAAACTATCCCCCCTCGACCATAGGGATACTTTAATGATATTTTAGAGTGCCTCTATTTATTATGGTAATCACTATCATGCATCTAATCCATATTAAGTTGGTTTGGTTTGGTTTCTCCTTCATTACTCTTTATTCTCCACCTATGCGGTGAAACATCTTGAATGTGTGATGTCACGACCCGCCCTCGGGGTCCGTGCCGTGACTACCCCAAGCCCGCCTTCCACAGGCCAGGGGCTGGCGACTAGCACCAAGGCGTAAATCCCAGTAAAAAGGGAAGGCATTGCCTTTGTAAAGTAAACAAACACCACAGAGTAAACAAGTGGAAAGTAAACACTAAACAAAGCAGAGTACAACTGAAAGTGCGGAAAAGAAAAAGGGCCAGAATACAAACCCAAACTGAAAGTAAAGTACAACTCGAAAGGGAAAATAGCAACTGAAAAGTAAAAAGCCGCTACTCCGAGCTGTCCACAGGAAATCCTACCTGAAGGGTGGGTACAGATAGCTCCTCTGCTCCACGGGTCCCGCCGTCCGCTCCGAGCACGTCCCGCCCAGTGGTCCACCTCCGGGTACCGTCCCGCTCTGCAAGCCTCAGCTAAGGTCAACGCTGTCCGTCGTCTGCAACCAACACAACGTAATGCGGGCAAAGCCCGTGCAGGGGTGAGTATAAGCTACTCAGTAGGGACCCCGAGACCCCTGAAGGTCTCTCAAAATCCACAAAGGATAAACCACGAAGAAAGGAACAATCACGAAGTAACAACCGGCACTGCTTAGGTATATGCCCATACATATACCTAAGTCATCAATTCAAAATACGCTCCAACCTCCGAGCCCAAGTACAACTCAGTCCACACAGGAAAGTAAACGTATTCCACACAGGAAAGCAAAACGTAATCCACACAGGATTGCACAACACAATCCACACAGGAAAGCAAAAGGATTCAGCTCACACAGGTATACTTCTTCAAGGACGATAAAGATGATCACTGATCCATCTAAGTCGTTGGACCCATGAAGGATCGATAGGTAACTAACCCCCGCAATGACCCACACAGGATCGGGCCCACACAGGACCTGTAGGCGCTGGCTCACACAGAACCGCTGAGCGCAAGGACCCACACAGGATCGGGCCCACACAGGACCTGTAGCACTGATCCACGTAGGATCGCTGAGTGCTAAAGTCGTCGTCGTCGAATCCACACAGGATCTCTGTACTGTCGTCGTCGCAGTCACAGTAGCAGTAGTAGTCGTAGCAGTCGCAGCCAGCACTAGGGTTCCCGCACACAGCAAGCTCGTTCGGAGGGTCCGCTCCACGAGCCGAGAGGCTGATACATCAACTGTCACAAAGACCAGAGTTGATGTATCCAAAAGTTTCGTATCGTCAACAGGAACTCAACGCAACAGACGGCGCGTCGATCGGATGCCCGGTCTGAGAGTTATTGGCATTTTCGTCTCCGGGGCCCGGTTGGTTTTTAAGGAAAAACCAACCCGACCGTACTCCACATGTGTCCAAACCTCGGGCGGAGTATGCCAAACGATCCGTCTCACTAAGAGGAACACAACACAGCTGACGGCACGTCAATCGGACGTCCGTAGCTCAAGATATGAGCGTTTCCGTTCCGAAGGCCCGGTTGGTTTCGTGAACGAACCAACCCGGCCGAACTCAAAGTAATCCGAAACCTTGAGTGCAATATACCGAAACGACCGTCTCGATCCAAGAATCGCGTTGCCGCAGACGGTTCATCAAACGGAGGTCCGAGGCTCAAGTTATGGCCAAAAGACCGAAAAAGAATCGAAACGGGGGGGGTCCGGGTCCGGGCCGACCCGGCCCGACCCCCCCCTGGGGCGGCCCGGCCGGCCGGCAGGCCGGCGGCGCGGCGGCGCGGGGAGCCGCGGCGGCTTGTCGCCGCGAGGTGGCTGCACGCGGGGGCTAAGCCCCCGCTTCCTGGAAAGGCGGCGCGGCCTTTGTGCCGCGCCATTTGCAAGAAACGGCCCCCGCACGTGGGGGCCGGCTGGAGATAAAACCGGGGGGCTGCTGCCCCCCCTTTACATGAAAACCGCCCCCCTTTAAGAGGGGGGTTTTTATGCGCTGGCCGGGGGATTAATTCCCCCGGTTTAACGTTATCCGGCCGGCCAGCTGGCCGGCCGGTTTTCTCCAACGGGACCGGAAATTCCGGTCCCCTCTTCGGCTTCCGACGCCGGCGGCCCAACCGCCGGTCTTCTCTTCCCGCCGCGGCCCGGAACCGGCCGCGGTCTCCTCGTCCCGCCGCGGCCCGGAACCGGCCGCGGTGTTTGTCGTCCGGCGCGGTGCGACGGCACCACGCCCCTTCGCCGTGCCTTGATTCCTTTCAACGCGGCGCGATAGCGTCGCGTTCTTGAAGATTCTTCCTCGGCGTGGCGCGACGGCGCCGCGTAAAATAATTGTACGATTATCCGCGTGGTGCGACGGCACCACGCCACTTTGCTTCCACCCGCAAGAATAAACAACAAGAACGATGGAGGGGGTTCGGCCGTGTTCATGCGGTCCGGCCCCCTCACGTTAAGCAATAACGCATCTTTAAATAATCCAAAGCCACACGTTAGACTTGCTAAAATTCATGATCAAAAAAACAGAATAACTAAACAATAATCAACAACCCCTACCTCGGGTATAAGGTTCGAAGATTGTCAACGTTCCGCGGAAGTCGACGTCGCGGAGGTCGGGCGTCGCGGTAGCCGTTCGTCAAATCCGATGACGAAGAGGTACGCCCGAAGACGTACGTCGTTGGCGAATCTTCGTAAGCCGACGAAGGAAGTCCGAGGAGGAAGCGGTGTTCCCTTTCGTTGACACGGAAGACGTCGTCGATCTTCAGAAACAACCGGCTACGAAGAAGAGAGGAGCGGCGTTCTTCGTCGGAGCTCGAAGGTTCTTCGCGTTCTTCGTCAAAGTTGAAGAAGAAGAAGGAGAACCCAAATTCTCTCAAGAAGGCTAGAGAAATCTAACCAAATAAAATAAGCTAGAGTCTTATTTTATTCACACACTTAACAAATTGAATTTCAAAGGTTTGAAATTCAAATAAAATAACTCCAAATTAAATAACAAGTTGTCATGTCATTTAAAGAGGGGTTAAAGGGAGTTTTGAGAGAAGATGAAAAGTTAGGGTTCGTGTGGGCCCCACCACACTTAATCATATCAAGGGAGGTTAAGTGGGTGTGGGTCCCACCCCTAACTTCCTTTGAGAGGAGTTAACCAACAAGTTAAAAAAAAATAAAAAGTGTTTCCACATTTTTATTTAACTTCTTATAATTCTCCCAAAACTAACTTTCGTCCCGCCTAAAACGCAACCTCGGAAAAGGTCTCCTTAAGCGAATATCGGCGCTGCGAGTTCATCGGTGTCCTCGGATTTCAATTCCAAGCACCGGGTCAAAAGTTAGAAATTCCCGCTCGTTCGTTCACTGAACGTACCCGAGCCAAACTTCGGAAAATTGATTCCGGGCACTCCGGGCCTCGGAATCAGGTGCCGTCAGAAACCGCGTTCTTGTAAAATTCCAAAGAAAATTAATAAAAAATTTCCCTTGAATTTCACGGGTCTTTACATTACTCTCACCTCAGGGCTTTACGTCCCCGTAAAGATACATCAAAAACTAGGGAAACAAATGAGGGTACTGAGCACGCATCTGAGCCTCCCGCTCCCATGTGCTCTCCTGGAGGTTCCCGTGCTGTCATCTGATGCGCACAAGAGGAATCGATCGCCCATGTAGGACCCACTCCTGTCGATCCTCTATCTCCTCCGGGACCTCCGTAAAAGTCGCCCCATCGTCAACGTCAAGCTCCCCATGGTCAATGATGTGCGTCGGGTCGTGCACGTATCTCCTCAGCTGAGATACGTGGAAGACGTCGTGCACCCGGTGCAACTGAGGTGGTAGAGTCAGGCGATAAGCCACCTCTCCAATCCTGCTGAGGATCTGGAAGGGTCCGATGAAGCACGGAGATAACTTGCCGCCTCGGCCAAATCTCCGTATACCACGTCGAGGTGAGACCCGCAAGAAGACGTGGTCGCCATCCTCGAACTCTAGTGGCCTCCGCCTCCTGTCAGCGTATGACTTCTGCCTGCTCTGAGCTATCCTCATCCGCTCCTGGATGACCTGGACCTTCTCTGTCGTGGCCTGGACCATCTTCGGTCCCACAAGTGCTGACTCCCCAGGGTCTGTCCAGCACAAAGGAGATCTACAAGGTCGGCCGTACAACGCCTCGTACGGTGCCATCCCGATGGTGGAGTGGTAGCTGTTGTTGTACGCAAACTCCACCAAGGGTAGGTGGTCCTCCCAGCTGTGACCAAAGTCGAGGACACATGCACGGAGCATGTCCTCGAGAGTCTGAATGGTCCTCTCCGTCTGACCATCCGTCTGAGGGTGAAAGGCTGTGCTCAGACGTAGCTGCGTCCCGAACGCCTCCTGTAACCCCTTCCAAAGCCGGGAAGTAAAGCGAGCATCTCTATCGGAGACGATAGATGATGGCACACCGTGGAGCCGCACAATCTCCTGAACGTAGAGACGTCCCAAGCTCTCCACTGAGCCCTGCTCTCTGATGGGTAAGAAGTGTGCCAACTTGGTGAGTCGGTCAACAATCACCCAGATGGAGTTGTGACCTCTGGAAGTGCGTGGAAGTCCAGTCACGAAGTCCATAGATATGCCGTCTCACTTCCACTCCGGGACCTCCAAGGGCTGTACCAAGCCTGCTGGTACCTGATGCTCTGCCTTCACCTGCTGGCAGGTGAGGCATCGAGAAACGAACTCTACTACTGCCTTCTTCATGCCCGGCCACCAGTGCTGTCGTCTGAGGTCCTGGTACATCTTCGCCACTCCAGGATGTACCGCCAAAGGAGAAGTGTGAAACTCTCTCAGCACTTCCTCTCGCAAAGCAACTGGTACCATGGTACGTCCTCTGAAAAGGATGTCGTGGTCTGCTCCAAGGGAGAAACCATCAGGTGCCTGTCCCGAGGATATCTGTGCACGCTGTGTCTCACAGTCAGCGTCCTCACGCTGTGCCTCCTTGACCCGCTGTAGTAGTGGAGGAGTGACTGTGAGAGACTGAAGAAAGGCTGCTCCATCTCTATCCACGAAGGATATCTGCAAAGAGGCTAGCTGCTCCGTCGCCTCCTCAAGTAGCTGAATGCCCGTCCTCCTGCTGAGGGCATCGGCTACTACGTTCCCCTTCCCAGGAGTATAGACTATCTCAAAGTCATAGTCCTGGAGGAACTCGAGCCATCATCGCTGTCTCAGGTTCAGGTCCTTCTGCGAGAAGATATACCTGAGACTCTGATGATCGGAAAAGACTGTAAAGCGCTCGCCCATCAGATAGTGTCGCCATGTATTCAGAGCGAAGACCACTGCTGCTAACTCCAGGTCATGGGTAGCGTAGTTCTGCTCATGCGGCCTCAACTAACGTGATCCATAGGCGATCACAGCCCGCTCCTGCATCAGAACACATCCGAGTCCGGTCCCTGATGCATCGCAGTAGACTACGTACCCTACTCCCTCTTCAGGTAACCTCAAGATAGGTGCACTAGTCAATCTTTGTCTCAGCTCCTGGAAGCTCTGCTGACATCTGTCTGACCACACGAAGGGTTTCCCCTTCTTCGTAAAAGCTGTGAGTGATGCCGCAACTCTAGAGAAGTCTGGCACGAATCTCCGATAGTATCCAGCTAGTCCCAAGAAACTCCGAACCTCAGTCACGCTCCTGGGTGGCTCCCAAGCTAACACAGCCTCAATCTTCGCGGGATCCAATGCAACTCCCACCTCAGAGATAACGTGTCCCAAAAAGTGGACCTCACGTATCCAGAACTGGCACTTCGAGAGCTTACCGTAAAGCTGGTGCTCTCGAAGTGTGTCAAGAACAACTCGCAAGTGATAGGCGTGCTCCTCCTCTGTCGTAGAGTAAATCAGAATGTCGTCGATGAAGACCACGGCAAACCGATCGAGGTATGGCTGAAAGATCCTGTTCATGAGAGCCATGAACACTGCTGGAGCATTGGTTACACCGAAAGGCATAACCAAGAACTCATAGTGGCCATACCGACATCTGAAGGCCGTCTTCTGCACATCCTCGTCTCTGACTCTGAGCTGATGATAGCCTGACCTGAGGTCTATCTTCGAGAACCACCGTGCTCCCTTGAGCTGATCAAAGAGGTAATCAATCCTCGGTAGCGGATACTTGTTCCTCACTGTCACCTGGTTCAGGCGACGATAGTCAACACAAAGTCGCAAGCTCCCGTCCGCCTTCTTGGTGAACAAAAACGGGGAAGCCCAGGGTGAAACACTGGGTCGGATGAACCCCTTTCCCTACAAGTACTCCAACTGTACCCGTAGCTCTCGAAGCTCGGCGGGGGCCATCCGATATGCTGGAGTGGATATCGGGGCTGTCTCGGGGTACAAGTCAATATAAAAGTCTACCTCTCTGCGAGGAGGTAGCCCTGGAACGTCGTCGGGAAAAACGTCCGCAAACTGATCCACCACTACAGGAAAACCAGGACTCCGCACGTCAACTGCTCCAAGGATAAGGCTAGCCAACTGATGAGTAATGGGCTATCCTCTCCTCCGCGGAAGTCCATCCTGTGCTGCTAAGGCTCCCTTCTCGCCGGTGAAGGTGAACCTGCTCCCGTCGGTGCGTACACATCTCACCTTGCGCCTAAAACAGTCAATCTGTGCATGGACCGTAGATAGCCAATCCATGCCCAAGATGACGTCGTAAGGCCTCGACGCTGCTACAAGAAGATCCCAGCCGAAGCTCTCGCCTCCTAGAGTAAGCTCACACTGCCGGCACCAGTGCGTAATCGTCGAGTCTGCTCCCGTAGGAGTCTCTAGCCGTAAGGATCGAGCCAACGGCTCTGTCGGAATCTCCGAGCTCCGAACAAGGGTAGAGGCTATGAAAGAGTGACTCGCTACTGTGTCTATAAGAACTGCAGCAAGGGTGGAATAGACACAGATAGTACCTCGAATCATCTCGGGTGCACCGTGGTCGTAGGCCTCTGCTGCCTGGAGCTGTGCCTGTCGCTGCCCGCCAGCTCCCTGTGGTCGGGGTGGACCTCCTGGTGGTGGTGGTGGTAGTGCCTCAAAGCGTCGGCCACCACCGGCTGCTCGTCCAGCTCCTCTGCCTCGTCCGCCTCCTTCCTGCGGACCGCCACGGTCGACCCTCTGCCTCTGCCTTGGTGGTCCCTCAACCGTCTGCTGCTCCTCGGCACGGCGGGTTGGGCAGTCATGAGCCATGTGGCCCTGCCCGCCGCACGAGTAGCACTGTCTGCCTCTCGTAAGACTGGCTCCACGCTGTGTGCCCCGCACTGCTGAGCCAGTGTCCTGAGGTCGTCTGCCCGAAGGTCTGGTCTGTCTGGACCCCTGAGTCATCCGTCGACTGCCTGCTGCAGATGACTCTGCCACGTGCCGCCCTGCAGTGGGTCGCTGTGCTGGTGTAGACTCAGCAAGGAAGCTCTCGATCAGAAGGGCCCGCTCCAGTACTCCTGTCTGAGTCGGTATGCTGAGGGAGATCAGCGATGCCCTGATCTCGTGTCTCAAACCCTGCTCGAAGGTCCGGGCCCAGAAGAATGGGTCCTGTACCATGTCGGTCGAGTAGCGCGAGAGATCGGTAAATCTCGCCGAGTACTGAGCGACCGTCATGCTTCCCTGCCGCAGCTGTAGAAGCTCCTGGATACGCACCGCACGAAGGGTGGCTGGGACGAACTCCGAGCGGAAGAGGCTCTCAAAGTCCGTCCAAAGAAGAGATGCCTCATCGTGCACCTGGAGCATCAGGCTCCACCATCGTCCTGCTGCTGCGTGAAGTAGGCTCGCAGCGAGGATCACCATGAGGTCTGCTGGTGTCCTCACTAGCCTAAACACTCGAACCACTGCCTCCAGCCAGTCCTCTGCTGCCTGGGGATCCGTCTCCCCGCGAAACCTGGGCGGTCGGTGGCGCTGAAACTCATGCAATGCGCTGAGGCGACGTGCATCGTCAGCGGCTGCTGCTGGAAGCATCGGGGGCTCGGCGGGTAAAGCTACCGCCGGTGCTACTACTGGCAAAGGGCCCTGCACCGAGGCCTCGTCGTTCGGTGGGCTGTCGTCATGCTCGACTCTCGGAACCCTAGCTGGCTGCCATCGTGGGGCCATCCTGAAAAGGAAACAGGTGTGCCACGGTTAGAACAGTATACCTGGTGAGCTGATATAAGTAATCACAAAGAAAACTTTGAAACACACACGCAATCAATGTTTTCGTGCATTAAGTCGGAAATCAGAAGTCAGGGTCCTGGTGTACGGATACGTCGGCCGCCGCACCAACACTGGACTCCCTGGACTGATAACCACACTCAATACGCTAAACATTATTGCTTCACATAGAAAAGATCAGAGTTCGCGGTAGAACCGCACTCCTCTGATACCAATTTGTCACGACCCGCCCTCGGGGTCCGTGCCGTGACTACCCCAAGACCGCCTTCCATAGGCCAGGGGCTGGCGACTAGCACCAAGGCGTAAATCCCGGTAAAAAGGGAAGGCATTGCCTTTGTAAAGTAAACAAACACCACAGAGTAAACAAGCGGAAAGTAAACACTAAACAAAGCAGAGTACAACTGAAAGTGCGGAAAAGAAAAAGGGCCAGAATACACACCCAAACTGAAAGTAAAGTACAACTCGAAAGGGAAAACAACAACTGAAAAGTAAAAAGCCGCTACTCCGAGCTATCCACAGGAAATCCCACCTGAAGGGTGGGTACAGATAGCTCCTCTGCTCCACGGGTCCCGCCGTCCGCTCCGAGCACGTCCCGCCCAGTGGTCCACCTCCGGGTACCGTCCCGCTCTGCAAGCCTCAGCTAAGGTCAACGCTGTCCGTCGTCTGCAACCAACACAACGTAGTGCGGGCAAAGCCCGTGCAGGGGTGAGTATAAGCTACTCAGTAGGGACCCCGAGACCCCTGAAGGTCTCTCAAAATCCACAAAGGATAAACCACGAAGAAAGGAACAATCACGAAGTAACAACCGGAACTGCTTAGGTATATGCCCATACATATACCTAAGTCATCAATTCAAAATACGCTCCAACCTCCGAGCCCAAGTACAACTCAGTCCACACAGGAAAGTAAACGTATTCCACACAGGAAAGCAAAACGTAATCCACACAGGATTGCACAACACAATCCACACAGGAAAGCAAAAGGATTCAGCTCACACAGGTATACTTCTTCAAGGACGATAAAGATGATCACTGATCCATCTAAGTCGTCGGACCCATGAAGGATCGATAGGTAACTAACCCCCGCAATGACCCACACAGGATCGGGCCCACACAGGACCTGTAGGCGCTGGCTCACACAGAACCGCTGAGCGCAAGGACCCACACAGGATCGGGCCCACACAGGACCTGTAGCACTGATCCACGTAGGATCGCTGAGTGCTGAAGTCGTCGCCGTCGAATCCACACAGGATCTCTGTACTGTCGTCGTCGCAGTCACAGTAGCAGTAGTAGTCGTAGAAGTCGCAGCCAGCACTAGGGTTCCCGCACACAACAAGCTCGTTCGGAGGGTCCGCTCCACGAGCCGAGAGGCTGATACATCAACTGTCACAAAGACCAGAGTTGATGTATCCAAAAGTTCTGTATCGTCAACAGGAACTCAACGCAACAGACGGCGCGTCGATCGGACGCCCGGTCTGAGAGTTATTGGCATTTTCGTCTCCGGGGCCCGGTTGGTTTTTAAGGAAAAACCAACCCGACCGTACTCCACCTGCATCCAAACCTCGGGCGGATTATGCAAAACGATCTGTCTCACTAAGAGGAACACAACACAGCTGACGGCACGTCAATCGGACGTCCGTAGCTCAAGATATGAGCGTTTCCGCTCCGAAGGCCCGGTTGGTTTCGTGAACGAACCAACCCGGCCGAACTCAAAGTAATCCGAAACCTTGAGTGCAATATACTGAAACGACCGTCTCGATCCAAGGATCGCGTTTCCGCAGACTGTTCGTCAAACGGAGGTCCGAGGCTCAAGTTATGGCCAAAAGACCGAAAAAGAATCGAAACGAGGGGGTCCGGGTCCGGGTCCGGGCCGACCCGGCCCGACCCCCCCCCACCCTGGGGCGGCGCGGCGGCGCGGCGGCGCGGGGAGCCGCGGCGGCTTGTCGCCGCGCGCCGGCTTGTCGCCGCGAGGTGGCTGCACGCGGGGGCTAAGCCCCCGCTTCCTGGAAAGGCGGCGCGGCCTTTGTGCCGCGCCATTTGCAAGAAACGGCCCCCGCACGTGGGGGCCGGCTGGAGATAAAACCGGGGGGTTGCTACCCCCCCTTTACATGAAAACCGCCCCCCTTTAAGAGGGGGGTTTTTATACGCTGGCCGGGGGATTAATTCCCCCGGTTTAACGTTATCCGGCCGGCCAGCTGACCGGCCGGTTTTCTCCAACGGGACCGGAAATTCCGGTCCCCTCTTCGGCTTCCGACGCCGGCGGCCCGGCCGCCGGTCTTCTCTTCCCGCCGCGGCCCGGAACCGGCCGCGGTCTCCTCGTCCCGCGCGGTGCGATGGCACCGCGCCCCTTCGCCGTGCCTTGATTCCTTTCAACGCGGCGCGACAGGGTCGCGTTCTTGAAGATTCTTCCTCGGCGTGGCGCGATGGCGCCACGTAAAATAATTGTACGATTATCCGCGTGGTGCGACGGCACCACGCCACTTTGCTTCCACCCGCAAGAATAAACAACAAGAACGATGGAGGGGGTTCGGCCGTGTTCATGCGGTCCGGCCCCCTCACGTTAAGCAATAACGCATCTTTAAATAATCCAAAGCCACACATTAGACTTGCTAAAATTCATGATCAAAAAAATAGAATAACTAAACAATAATCAACAACCCCTACCTCGGGTATAAGGTTCGAAGATTGTCAACGTTCCGCGGAAGTCGACGTCGCGGAGGTCGGGCGTCGCGGTAGCCGTTCGTCAAATCCGATGACGAAGAGGTACGCCCGAAGAGGTACGTCGTTGGCGAATCTTCGTAAGCCGACGAAGGAAGTCCGAGGAGGAAGCGGTGTTCCCTTTCGTTGACACGGAAGACGTCGCCGATCTTCAGAAACAACCGGCTACGAAGAAGAGAGGAGCGGCGTTCTTCGTCGGAGCTCGAAGGTTCTTCGCGTTCTTCGTCAAAGTTGAAGAAGAAGAAGGAGAACCCAAATTCTCTCAAGAAGGCTAGAGAAATCTAACCAAATAAAATAAGCTAGAGTCTTATTTTATTCACACACTTAACAAATTGAATTTCAAAGGTTTGAAATTCAAATAAAATAACTCCAAATTAAATAACAAGTTGTCATGTCATTTAAAGAGGGGTTAAAGGGAGTTTTGAGAGAAGATGAAAAGTTAGGGTTCGTGTGGGCCCCACCACACTTAATCATCTCAAGGGAGGTTAAGTGGGTGTGGGTCCCACCCCTAACTTCCTTTGAGAGGAGTTAACCAACAAGTTAAAAATAAAATAAAAAGTGTTTCCACATTTTTATTTAACTTCTTATAATTCTCCCAAAACTAACTTTCGTCCCGCCTAAAACGCAACCTCGGAAAAGGTCTCCTTAAGCGAATATCGGCGCTGCGAGTTCATCGGTGTCCTCAGATTTCAATTCCGAGCACCGAGTCAAAAGTTAGAAATTCCCGCTCGTTCGTTCACTGAACGTACCCGAGCAAAACTTCGGAAAATTGATTCCGGGCACTCCGGGCCTCGGAATCAGGTGCCGTCAGAAACCGCATTCTTGTAAAATTCCAAAGAAAATTAATAAAAAATTTCCCTTGAATTTCACGGGTCTTTACATGTGAATTGTTGGTTTTTATCCATATAAGTTTGGATATAAGATCTTTCTTGTGATAATCTACACTTTCTTTCCCATGGTTGTTTGATTTTAGAAGCATTTCATTTTTCTTCACTTAAAGTTATGTGGTCTCAACATTAACCCCTTTGGTTTTAAAAATGTAATGTATGCGCAATTTTTAAAATTTTCCAACATAGAATGTTATAGAATTAAATAAATGTTGAAATAGATTATTCTTTTGAGTCCCTATAGATATAATCGGATTCAAACCGAATTATAGATACTGTTTGGGTGAGTGAACATTTTATTTTTAATGGAATTGTTTAATAGATTAATGTTTGTTTAGTATGACATGTGTTTTGGGTGATTGCTTGATATATATTCACCATGGATTAGATTTTTTACTGAGAAAACTTTCATGTTATTATTTATTGAAAAATTATAAATGAAATATCTAATTGAAATATAATTGGTAATTTTAATAATTAACCATTGAGCTTGATGTTTTGATATTGTGATATCCTTGCTTCTTTGAAATGTGTTGTGATTTAAATTTTTTAGTTCATATATATGGGGTGTTGAACCAGTTTACATAATGAAATGGTTGTATACAAGACTATTCTCTAAGACATGATGAAATGGTCATATACTAGGCAATTCCTTGAGACATGTTGAATTGATTATATACAAGTATTGTCCCTAAGACACATGTTGAAATGATTATATACCGGGCTTGGCCCAGATATGTACTGAAATTCTTATATACGAGGCACCAACTTGATTAAGGCATGAAATACTTATATAGCAGGTTTTATCCCAAATTTTTGAGATCCATACCTTGGTTATATGGTTATAGTTTGAATGGTTTCAAGACATGCTTTGAGACATTATGGCATGGTGTTGAGGAAGGTTATGTTTTACCATGGTTATATGGTTATGGTTGGAATGGTTTGGATAGATGCTCAGAGAAATTATAACATGGTTCTGGAGTAGGTTGATGTGGTGTTAATTTAATTATTTAAATAATTGAAAATATTATTTATAAAATTATTGTGTAAACTTGTTTTTATAATAGTTATGTTTAGAAATGGTGTTCTCGAACTAATAGGTTATTCACACATCCTATTCATCCCACCATTTGGTACCCGATTAGATTACATGGATGCAAGTTTAGATAAGGGAAAAATAACCATGATATTGATTGTTTTCTTACTGTATAGGCTAGAGTTTGGAGGTCATACCGACATGGGTTTGGTACTGAGGATTTTTGAGTCCTTATTTATGTTTCTTACTCTTTTACTTGTACTTATTCTAGAATGAAATTTATTTACTTTACAGTGAATGATTAAATTATTCATTTATTTTTTATTGGAATCATTAGTTGATTTTTATTGTTGTTTTTCAGATAAGTTTTATTTTTTTATTTCTTCACTATGATATATATTTAATGTTATTGTATTATTCTTCTATGTTATAACTCTATAGATTGTGGGTATAGTCTACCCCCTATACATATCACACCTCTACTACTAATTGGAAGCCTCTAACATAAAGGGAGTAGGGATTAAGGTCTAGTAACCGACCTGTTTTTTGGCTATGCGAGAGAGTGTTGGGATGGGGGACTTTACAAAGTGGTATCAGAGGACACCAATTTTCATTTCTATTTTGTTAATATTTGGGAAACGTAGATAGTAGACAAGGATGTGTCAAGACATGATAATGATATTTTTCCTAGGATTAACTAACCCATGTTTGGGGGAAAATTATATTCCCTAGGGGTGGATTGATGTTTATACTATTTTCTTATTACAATTGATATTATTTCACCCTGAGTGATTCACATTAAATGCAAGGTTATTATTTCTTCATGTTATGGGTTATTGATATTAATACTTGTGGCTTGGTATGGAATGAGATGAGTATGCATGAATCATAGTTGGCACATAGGGATGTACATTGATATTAATTGTTCATGATAGAGACATATTTATTGCTTGTGATATATACAGGCCTATTTGAACTGTGATATGAGTTACCTATTATATCCAATAAATTAAATAAATAAACTATTATGTCATCCTAAATAACTTTTAATATCTATTTAAAGAGACTAGAAGAAGTGGTTCTTTATTGTTGTCACCTTTTGAGTCTGACCTTTTTATAATTAGTGTTCTATAGAGTGTTTTTTATTGTATTGAAAAATATCCTCATGGGATTTGAGTTTAACATCAGGATAGTGTTAATCAACATGATCCTAACATAGAGGAACCATATATTCCTATAGTTCATGAGAATCAGAGTGATTTTTATCTTCATATCATCTTCATGAGGGTCATGTGATCCATGAAAAGAGATAATTTTCCCACCATGACTTCAATGTCTAAGTCGACGAGATAGTTCTAGATATAACATCCACTGACATTAATTGGGGAGTGAGGCCCCCAAGAAGTTTAGTTTGAGATTAAGTCCACCCAAAAGATCATTAATAATCTTGAAACAACCACCGATAGGAGGGTAAATCTTGCTGCATATTATCTTCTTAGACCGAACAATCGTTGGTGGGGCATTCTAAAGAAGGTATGGTAATATGATGAGTAATCCTATAAAGACTTCAGGATGATGATCCCGAGATATTTATATCCTAAGAAGTTTGGGGATGAGAAGTATCATAATATCATGAACCTAACATAGGATGGATTTCTAGTGATAGACTACATTGAACATTTCACAAACATGCAGTGCTTTGTGCCATCCTTGGAAGCTAATAAGTTCTCTAGAGAAAGATGTTTTCAAGATGGTATTCTCTATGAGATGAGGTCAAAGGTGAATTTTTTTCTAAGTACTTTTTCTGACATGATGAATTATGCACTCATTATGGAAGGGAATCTGAGAGGGGCCCCGAGCAGCGACTATTATTTTTTAGTAGTAAAAACATTAAGCACATCTTCTAGTTGAAATAAGTGTCACTATGAAAGTTTTCACCAAGGAAGAAGTGGTAAGAATAGTTAGGGAAGTGGGAATACATACCCAGATCATATTTTGTTGTAGTGATATTAGTGTGGAAATATAAAAAACAAATAGACATAGTGTCTGTAACCCATATTGGAGTGTTGTGATTTTATCATATTGGGATACCTATAGATGTTTTATAGGGGAATAAAATAGAAGAGTAGTGTAAGAGGAACATTAAAGGTACCACAATTGGTGATGTAATCAACTAATCCTCAGTAGAAATCTTGTTAGAGTTCCACATGATGTTATAGTCAAGGAAAGGTATGTGATACCCTCATGTAGGATTAATAATTCTAAAAAGAGGGTACAGCTCAAGGGGGTCAAGATCGATTATAGGGAAGAAGGGATAGTCAACTGCATGTTATGTAGAATACTATGTCCAGTGTGGAAGTTGGACTGTCTACTATCAGAGGTACGATATTTGAATCTTCTACCCTTTCATGTATTTTGATTAATATAGGAGCATCACATTAAATTTTATATTATCTCTTTGTAAATGGGTTGATCATAGATGTGGAAATCTTTGATGGTGTTTTGACTATTGATATACCATTGGGAGTGTGATCATAGAATTTAAAAAGTATAAAGGAATATTATCTAGAGATTGGTGGTTATCATTTTTTGGGAACCGTTCAAGTCGAAAATGAAAGGATTTAATTTGATTCAATGTATGGATTGGTTAGTTCTATACTAGGCACTTGTCAACTTTTACTAGAGGTGATTTTCCTTTTTCATCTCTATATGGTGGAAGAAATTCTCAACAAGGTGAGTGGGAACCTCATGATGGTCATGCAAGACCAATTCAGTGTAGGTTGAACTGTATTATGACATAAAGATAATCAATCATACTCTAGATGATGGTGGCATGGAATATGATTATTTTACTCTAGCGGAAGACCATTTTTTTGGATGTTTTTTTGATGAGTTTTATGGCTTACCACTTAAGTGATAGATCAATTCTTTGATTGAGTTTGTTCTAGGAGAAGAGTTAGTGTCTATCCATCTTTACAGAATTCCACAATTTGAGCTTCAGGAGTTGGAAATTCTATTAAAAAATCTAGAATCTAAATATTTCATACAACCTAGTACATCACCTTGGGGTTCTCTAATTATCATCACCATGAAGGATGATGGGTATTTTCTATTATGTGTGTATTACCAGATATTGAACCAAATGATGGAGAAGAACTAATATCCTCCTACATGAATCGATGATATCTTCAATCATATGAGATGTTCTATGATCTTATCGAATATCTATTTGATCAGGATACCATCTATTTATGGTGAGTCTATAATATATACCATGGACTTGTTTTAGGATCCTATATGGATTTTATGAATTCATAGTGATTCCATTTGGTTTGAACAATGTGCTAGTATTATTTTTGGACATGATGAATAAGATCTTTCATCCTCTTCTAAGACAATTTGTGGTGTTTTTTTTCAATGGAATATTAGTGTACACCCATTCAGGAGAAGAGAATTCCAAACATATTCACATCATCCTAAATACATTGAGAATATAAAAATTTGTTTCAAGCTAACCAAATGTAGATTATAGATTGATAAAGTGTACTTTTTGGACCATGTCATCTCTGAGGAAGGAGTGTCCATGGGAATTAAGAAATCTTCAACTATGGTATCTTGGGCGAAACCCAAGAATGTATTTGAGATTCCTATGTTTCTGGGTTTATCATGTTATTATTGACACTTTATCAAGAAATTTCCCCATTTGATTGCACTAATGTTAGGGATGAAAATTAATGGGGTAATGTTTTTTGGTTTGATGCTTGTGGGAAAGATTTTCAGGATCTAAAATGTAGGATGACCTCATCACCTATCCTTACATTACCTATGTGGGGTAAAGCATACATTATATACTATAACGCATCTGGAGATGGGCTAAGAGAAATTTTGATACAGGTGGATTGAGTGGTTGCATATAGCTCTAGAAAGATAATACCACATGATATGAATTATCATACTCAATATCTATTGTTTTTATTAGTGGTATATACCCAGATATTCTAGAGGCATTACCTCATGGGTATGTAGTTTAGGAAATACACAGACTACAAGATCCTTAGGAACATCCTTTCTCACCTTGTCTTGAACCTTTAATAGAGAAGGTGGGTTGAGTATTTGTAGTATTTTGACTTTTAGTTGGATTATACATTAGGAAAGGGAAAATTCATTTCCAATCAATTGATTCACAAAATGAAAACAGAGGAAATATGGGATTCTTTATAATGAGTGGTGGGTAATGTCCATTTTCATAGAATTGAATCTAAATGTCCAAGATCCTTAAGGATGATTAGATCTAATGTCAACATAAATTATACCAATTCTTTTGGACTAGATCAATATTGAGTAGTTATCTGATCTGAAGGGATTAGTTCCAAGAGACAACTTATATAGTGGGGATACATCATCGGGATAAACTATTAGTAGTGTCAATTCTCTACTTTTCTATGGTCGAGTATGGGTTCCTATAGGATGACATGATGAGATTATGAGGTAGTTTCATGATTTTATATGGGAGGTATATCTTGGTTTGAGAAATATGTATCGTGATTTACATAGACAATATTGGTGGTTCAGAATAAATAAGGTGGTTACATCTGTTGTGAAGAGATGTTTTATTTTCAGTAGGTGAATGACAAGAATCAGAGGACAGGTGGGATTTAATAACCTTTTACCATTTCAAAGTGGAAATGGGATGATTTTACTATGGATATTGTGGTAGGATCCCCAAATAAAACCCATAATAACGATGTTTTATAGTGATTATTGATTGACTAAAAAATGCCGCCCACTTCTTTCCTATCAGGGAGACCTTCACAATCGAGGATATATGAAAAATTTATACATGTGAGGTAGTTCAGCTGTATGATATTATGAGGAGTATAATTTCTAATAGATATCTTCACTACCCATATTGTTTCATGATGGTTCTTCTAAAGGCACTGAGATCACATGTTCTTTTGAGTTTGACCTATCACCCTCTGACTGACAGTTAATGTGAGAAGAATATTCAGGTTCTATAGGATATGTTTTGAGACTATGTTTTGGATTTTGGTGGTATTTGGGAGTGTCATATTATAATGATGATGTTTTTATATAATAATATTTTCTATAAATAAATCTATATAAAACCACTCAAGTATTTTTATGACAGGATGCACCGTTGGCCTCTTTATTGGTTAAAGGTAGGCGAGTCAGTGCTTTTTGGGCCTAGTCTCATTCAAGAGATGTATGAGTAGGTTCAATTGCTCAGGTAGTGGTTGGTGACCGCATAGATTATGAATAAATCCTATTATGACCATTCTAGAAAACATATTTCATTCAAGGTATGTTATCATGTTTTATTTCAGGTATCACCTAGGTTAGGGAAACATCATATTTGCAAATAGGGAAAACTAATGACCTGGTCTATCAGGCCTTTTGAGGTAGTGGAAAGGTTCATTATAGTGGAATATCATTTTTTCATTCCATAGAGCTATAGTTTCATTAATGAAATGTGTCACATGTTTAATATTTGGAGATATTATCTTGACCCTTCTCATGTGATAGTCATAGAAGATGTTGATCTTAGTCCTGATGCATCTATTGAGGATTGATACAAGTTATTGACCATAGTGAGAGATATCTATGTGGTAGGAGTATACCTTTTATTTGAGTGTATAGGAGGCATGGGTTAGTTTAAGAGGAGAATTGGGATATGGAGTCTGATTTGCATGCACAATTAACATACATGTTCACTAAGAACCCACAATGATTCTTGGATAAGTTCAAGGATGATTTGTTATATGGTTGGGAGGTTGTAATATACTATCTTTTTTCAAGTATATATCCCTATGATATTTTCTATAAACAAATTTAGGGTTATTTGTTCCTTGTATTTAAAACTTTTTTGTCATGTTTCTCAATGAATGTCTAGTTGTTTGATTAATACGAACATAAAATGGAAGTAAAGATGATAAAATTAGAGAGGTTCCATGTAGGGAGCAGTTTTGGATTTTCTATTTTAATTAATAGAGTCCGAGTAAATGGTTTAAGAGTTAGAAATGGTTCTTGTTAAGTTGAGAATCCTTAATGGGGGATCGAGTTTGTATAAGGATGCTGAGATGAAAAAATTTCTTTATAATAGTTACATGACATGTAATTGTAATACACAACATGCAATTATTTCCAAACACATGTCATGAACGGTTATAGGTCGTGAACAGATTCAAAACATAAAGAGAGTAAAAATCATGTAAATATATTACACATCATGTAATATATTTTTGGAATAAATAATAATCTAATATGAATGCTTTTTCGGCATATCCATATAAAAATAATTACACAACCAGAAAAGGAATTACATGCTGTGTAATTTCTTGAGAAGGTTTTTAAAAGGGTTTTGTTCAACTAATTTTCCCTTTCACCTCATGTGAAACACTTTCCAATGATATTTTAGAGCACATCTCTTAATTCCATATGTCTCTATCTTTTTTCTGATCCCTGGTAAGTGGTTTTCATTGAATTTTCCTTCTTTCCTCTTTTTCCCCAACTGTACTGTGAAATCTCATGACTGTGTGAATTTCTTGTTTTGATCTAGATTGGTTATGATCATGGATATGTTTTTAAATCATATGAATCTTCTTCCTCATGGTAATTTTGAATTAGAACCATTGCATTTTTATCAGTTAAAGCAATGGGTTCTAAACCTTAACCATATTGGTTTATAATTGTTAAATATGTGCAATATTACAATTTCACCCACATAGAATACACTTGAGTTAATTAAAAGATGAAGTAGATAATTACTTTTTATTATATTTAGATCTAACTGAATTTAACCTAGATTTTGGATACTATTTGGGTGAGAAAAACCTTGATATTTTATGAAATTGTTTAATTTATTAATTTTTTTAGTGTGACATGGGTTTTGAGTGATTTCTTGTTATAGACTCACCATTTCTTGGACTTTTTACTAAGATTACCAGCCTGTTATTGGTTACGAACCCATGATAAATGAAATGTGTGATTGAAAGATTAATGATAATTTTTATAATTGACCATTGGTCTTAATGTTTTGATATTGTGATATCCTTGGTAGTTTGATATGTGTTGTGATTTAAATGATGTAATGATTATATATGGGGTGTTACCCATTTTACATGATGCAATTCTTATAAAATAGGCTATGCCCTGAGAAATGTTGAAATGATTATATACTGGGATATTCCTTGATATATAATGAAATTATTATATACCAGGATTGGCCCTAAGACATATGTTGAAGATATTATATACCTGGCTTGGCCTTGATACATGATGAAATTATTATATACGGGGAACAAACCTAATTAAATGATGAAATACAAATGTAGAAGGTTTTGACCTAGATTTGTGTGATATATACCTTGGTTATAAGTTTATGGTTAGCATAGTTATGAGACATGATTAGAGACATTATGGAATGGCACTGAGACAAGATTTTTTTTACCAGAGTTAAATTTTTATGGTTAGAATGGTTGTGAGACATTCTCAGAGACATTCTGGCATGGTTCCAAAGAAGGTTAATGTGGTATTAATTTAATTGTTTAATTAATCAATAATATTGTTTATTTCATTATTTCGTACACTTATTATCATATTGTATATGTTTATACTTGGTGGTGTTGACCTAAGGATTTATAATCACAATATTTTTGGGATTCCATTTGATACCTGAGTATATGGCATGGATTCATGTTTGGACATGGTAAAATGACCTTACTTTTGATTGTTTTCTTGCTATATGGGTTGGAATTTGGATGTGGGACAGACATGTGGATCAAGACAAAGGTAATTTTCATCCTTTATTTTATTCTTATAGTATTTTACATTTATTTATTATATAATTACATTTGGTTATATTATAGAACATCATTACATTATTACATTATTGTTTATTGGAGTATCCAGTTGACTTTTATTTTTGGTTTTCCACTGTGTTGTACTCTTTCTATTATTTATGAAATTTAATATTTATTTATTTTTATTAGATTATTCTATTGTGTTGTAACTCTATAACTAGGGGGTATAATATCTCCACTATACTTATTACACCCTTGATACTAGTAAAAAACCTCTAGTGTATGAGGATGCATGCTTAAGGTCTCATAACAAACCTATTTCTGCCATGTGATAGAGTTTTGGGATAGGGGACATTACATCTCATGTTAAAATTTGTGGGAATATTATTATAGTGAATATAATAATCCTTAACATAGTATAATTTAATTCTATACTAGGCATGTATTTACTCTCTCTATATAGAGCACACATCAACTATCATAAAAATGAAATATCTTTTCATACCCTAAACCACCCCCTGATCCATCACAAATGCAATGAATATCATGAATTTACTTTGTAAAATCCTTGAATGGTGTGGATAATGATAACATATGGATAATAATAACTTTACCACATGGTTGAGTCATAAGATGGTATCAAACTTGAGGAAATTCCCACTGTAAGTGAATACACTTTTTATTTACCAAAGAGTTACATAGACATCCCCTAGATTGCGAGGCAGATTTATCAATAGATATCATACCCAAATACAATCCAATATCTATATCACCCTAAAGGATGTCCCCTATCAATGTAGATGAGTTAAAGAATAAAAAAAGTGTCATTTTGAAAAGGGTTTCATATTCCCAAGTGCATCACCATGAGGAGTTCTATTTATCATTTTAATGAAAAAAGGATGGATCAATGAGAATGTGTATTTATTATCAAGAGATCAACAAGATAACCAAAATGAAAAAGTACCCATACAAATAATTTAAGAGTTGTTCAATAAAAATTGAGGAGTTGAGCACTTCTCAATGGTTGATATTTGTTCAGGATATCTTAAGCTAGAGTTGAAGAAGGAAAATCATTAGAAGACGACCGTATTTACATTGTATGGACACTATGAGTACATAGTGATTCCTTTAAAACTTAATAATTACCCTGAAATCATTACATATTTGATGAATAAAGACTTTAGAGACAACCTCATTATTTTTTTGGATGTGTTTTTAGATTAAATTCTCATTTACTCCAAAATAAAATAGGAACATGAAGAGAATTTATGTATTGTTCTAGAGATATTAAGAATAAATAAAATGCATGATATATTCAAGAAATGTGACATTTAGATGTATAAAATCAAATTTTTGGGGAACATGATCAAAATTTAGGGAACTTATATGAACCTTTAAAAAAACAATGGTTGAAGAATGGACCAGACCCACCAGTTTCATAAAAATTCATTGTTTTTTCGATTAGTAAGGTACTATCAATTTTTTTAGAAATTTACCATTATTTTATAGTTTAATAAATATTTTAATATTAAATGGGGTAACACATGTCTGTAAAAAATAATATAACAATTGTTTTAAGGATATATAGAAGTAGATAATTATTTCTCCAGTACCCACACTAAAAACAAGGGGAGAGGGTTTTGTGATATATATAGATTCTTCAATGAGAGGATTGGGTTTTTTTCATTATTCATAATAAAAAGTGATAGACTAAACCTCATGATAACTAAATACCAATGAGAAAAACTGCCCAATGCATGGTCTAGAGTTAATAGCTATGATATTATACTTGAATATTTGGCGGAACTATCTTTATAGCGAGTAGTGTGACATATATACTAATAAAAATAATATAAATCATATATCCACATAGAATGTACTAAAAAACAGTCAAAAAATATTTTTATAGCTAATCAAGGATTATAGTTACACTATTAGCTACCATCTTGAAAGGGACAATAAGGTTTCTTATTCTCATAGTATAAAAGAAACTTCTACTCTATGCATAGTGAAGATTGAGAAGGACCCTATAATCATGGATATGTGAAGGATATATCTGGAAACCATAATGTATGGGAATGAATCCTTCCTTTCCAAAATTATTTATAAATCATCTATCTAAGAGAAAATTAAGGTGGAATAAAGGGATGATCTAGAGATTCAACAGAATGTGAATGAATTAAAGAAAGTGGAGCTACATGAGTTTAACATTGATGAGGATGGTTTTGTTTAGTTTGGAACTCTTATTTTTGTTCCTTCATCACTACATATAAATATGGTTATATTGGATGATTCATTTTTCTCATATTTCTCCATATATACCGGATGCACTAATATTAACCATGATCTTTGAGGGCACTTATGTTGGGAAAACATGAACACAAAGCTTTCTAAGTATATCTCAAGATGGTTGGTATGTTAGAAAATTAAATAATAGTGATATAAGTCTAATGTGATTATGAAACCATTACATATAACTATGTTGAAATGGGACAACATCACTATGGAAATTTTAACTAGTCCCCCAAATACATCTAGAGGAAGCAATGAGATATGGGTTGTGGTAGATCAAATCATAAGATATATGTAAAGTATGTGGTGAGGCTACATGGGGTGCCACTATCAATCATCTCGGATCATGATCTATGGTTAAATTATAAATTTTGTATAAGTATTCAACATTATTTGAATACTAAATTGAATTATAGTATGGCCTATCACCCTTAAACTGATGTCCAATCAAGAATAAATATTGAAACACTCAAGGACATGCTGAGAGCCTATGTAATGGAATTTAAAGGGGGATGTGATCAAAATCTCCCACTAGTTGAGTTCTCATACAATAAAAGCTTCTACTAAAGCATCAAAATGGATCCATATGAAGCACTATATGGATAGAGATGTATAAATCCGAATTTTTGGGATGAATTTGGAAAACAAAAGCTATATGGGATTGATCTTTCACAATATATGATGGAGAGGGATCAATCCATCCAAAAAATATAAAACCAGATCATAGTCGCTAGAATAGATACATTGAAAACCATCAAAGGGACTTTGATTTTTAAGTTAGAGATAATTTGTTTCTTTAAATATAACCATTAGAGAGAGTCAAGAAGTTTGGAATGAAAGGGAATATTATACATAGGTACATTGGCCCCATTGAGATCCATGATCTCATAGGAGAAATTTTTAATCAACTTACACTTACACAAAATATGGTTCATGTTCATGATGTATTAAACATATCTCTCCTGATGAGGTACATACTTAACCACTCACATGTACTAAATCTAGTGGTTTTACAACTAGAGAATGACCACTTATATGTGCTTCCACTAGTGTAGATATTAGACCTCAGAGAAAAAGTTCCACACAACAACACAACTCACCTTGGTAATGTGTTGTGGTAGAACCATAAATAATAAGAGGTGATGTGGGAACCAGAAGAAAATAGAAATATAAGTACACTCATATATTTTAAACTGATAATATGAATTGACATATCATGGATGAAATTTATAAATGGAAGAAGAATGTAACAACATAGACTTTTTAAATTAAAATTGTCTCCTAAATAAATGTGTAATGTATTATATTATATAAGTATTATGTACATAGGGAACATAGAAAAAACAAATTAATTAATTGATTAAAATAATTACATTATTCAATGATAAAACCCATTAAAATTACAAATATTACAATGAGATAAAAAATAGAAAATAGAAAAACAATAATATCCCAATTTGGAACAACCCGATCTGTTAGAATAATAACACCCATGAACAAAACTATATAAAAGAAATAGAATATTAGTAAACCAATCAATATTATAGAAACTTTAAGTATCCAAACTTTATAGTAATTTAGGTTAATAGGTAATGAAGTAATGAAGAGCTATTTATAGGAGGTAATGTGACTATTGGAATAGTAACCTAATCATTGGGGAAAGTAACCTGACCATTGAAATAGTAATTTAACTTCAAAATAAATAATTTTGATATAAATAATATTTATCATGAGTAATTTAAGTAAATATAAATATTTTAATATCAAAAATTAAATATCATGATTAAAAAACTCAAAGAAAATATAATCACTTTTTAATAAATTATATTTTAAGGTATTTCTTAAAAATAGAATTTTTTATATTTAAAATTGAAATAAAATATGATAGAAAATTATTCAGATAAAATGGATATCATTTTTGAAATAATCTCATAAAAAATATTCAATGGTGATTTTTTGTAAATTTTTTGAAATACGTCAATTACCAGGTGATTAGTAAAAATATTGTTTTTCCATAATCGATGTATCATGAATTACATCACTCATGATGTAATAAAGAACTAATAATTTATATAAAATGAGTTCATCCAATTTTTTTTTTTATATATATTTTTCATGAAAATATAATAAATTTATTTTCCAAATGTAAAAATTAGTTTCCAAAGTCTAATGCCAAATGTATTCTTTAAAATAAACAATTTTATCATTCTACCAAATTATTTTTTAATTAACTAGTTAGTTAGAATTATAATGGGGTTTAAAGTCCCAAACCCAATATAGTATATTTATATATTATTTATATTTTAAAAAATTCCATATTATATGTCTTACCATTGATATATTATTTTATTTTATATTTTACTCTATAAATACCAATATCGTAAAGTAAAAATAACTCTCTCCCCCAAACAAACCACACCTCCCACACATTCCAAATACAATGATATGCCCAAATAAACTCTCTTAATAATCATAGAATCCATAGGGACATTCTAGAGTAATAAATCTCAAATCATAAAAGGATTCTTTTGTCGTAGAAGGGGATAAACATCGAGAAGTGGGTATGTTTTCATCAACTATTCTTTTCATTTTATTCTTCTCTTCCTCTAATTGTCTATAATTTTCAAAACTAAATATTATAAGATTAGTTATAAAATATAATAAAATTATATTAATCATTTTAACATTTTGTAAAAATTATATTTTTTATTTATTTATATTTGATACATCTCTTTGTCTTTTGTTGGATAAAGTTCCTGATGATAGTCAGTTAACCACCAAAAATGATGTTTCCAACTTCTTTGATAACAAAACCATTATTTATGGTTATAGAAAATTATTTATAATATATAAATTTATAAATTTATGTTTTTAAAGATCCTATAATTAATTATACTAATGTATAAATTGCATTGGATAAACAATTCTAATCGAACAAAAATCTGATTTTTTAGGGAAATATAATATTAAAATATCTTCCCTTTAACACATGAAATAAAGAAATACAATCAAATTATTATAATTGATAAAAATTCGTAAAAATTAAACTTATTCACTTTTGGTTCAAAGTGTTAACAACCCTATGTTTATTATTCATGTGGAGAAAAGTTAGGAAATAATTTAGGATTTAATGTATGAGGATTCCCAAACATAACACCATTTATTTGGGATATTCCTATTTCTCAAAAAATTCAGGATGTATATTCCTATAATTTTCCTTGAATATTATTTTTATATTCGTCCCTTTTCTTTTTTAGGTTATAAATGTCTCCATCAAAAATTTTAAGCAAAATAAAATGATTTTTGAAAAAGGATTTTATTTCAAAACTTATTTTAGACTCCTCTTTAGTTGTTTCT
This sequence comes from Viscum album, assembly GCA_963277665.1. NCBI lineage: Eukaryota > Viridiplantae > Streptophyta > Magnoliopsida > Santalales > Viscaceae > Viscum > Viscum album. The sequence continues at coordinate 1,107,901,680 of OY728142.1, read as the reverse complement.
TATTTTCTTAATAATTATAATGATTATTCCAAATATTCATTTATCTTATTTAATTTGGAACCCCATATATTATTAAAGAATTTATTATTTATGAAATTATTACTATACAGATTCCATCTCTTGGGTTATTTTAGAATTATAATTATTATAAATTATATGTGAAATTCATGATTGTGAGAATTTATAATGTGAAGGGTGGGATTGAAATTATATATCCCTCTAATACATTGGGTAATGTGACTAATCTCATTATATTATGTGAAATATTTCTGAACATGATTCTACATTTATTCCCAATGACAATGTTATGATGTGTGAACCAATGCTATGACTAAACATGATGTTAGAATTATCTAAAACTATGTGTGGTATTTGAACACTACGACATGATGTTCAAATTTTATGCATAATCCACATTACAAACCATTATCAAATATTTTCCCATTATTATGAATATGATACTATTCTTATGATAAGATGATGAGGATTATGCTCACCCATATTATATTGATTAATTTCCCTTATTCGTCCTCTTACTGGGCTTTTATCTCACCCCTTTATTAATGTATATCCTTTGGAGATTACATGTTCAATGGAGAACACAATATTTTAGAAGGGTAAAGAATAAGGATTAAAAAAAAAGTATTTTATATTATTTATAAGTGATGTATGAGCCTAATTTCCCAAATATACTAAACCTTTGGATCTAATATTGGTAACTCTATTATGATTTTTATCTTAAAAATTATTTAAAAGTCACATAATATAATTTTTGATCACTATAATTTGGGAATGGCATTGTTTAAATCATGGATATGTACTCTATATTTCACTATGTACTATGATGAATTTCCATATTTCGATTATACATGAGTCATTTTAGTTAGTTTTGATGATTCTTACCTTGTGGAATGATTCTTGGGTGACATTTCTAATCATAGTAAGATGGTTCATTATAATATTGTATCAAATCCAATACCCAACCATAAGTGTTGGGAAACTACCTATGTTTGATTTGTTGAATTTTTTAGAAAGGATTTAGGACCATTGTAATTCATATAGTATTCATGGGAGGGTTCCTAGCCTGATCAATTATATGTTTTAACTTGAGTTAATATGGGTTGTATGAGATTTATTCTAATAATGATACGTGGTGTTTGAGGATATTTGAATAAAATTGATTTTGGGATAATTTAAATGGACATTTTTCTTCTTAATGTGTTTACTTTTTATTCTAGAATCAAGGATTACTTTAAATTTTAGTTGTTTAAAGGAATTAATATGGATTATTGATGTTCACTTATGCTATTGAAGTTGATTGTAAGATGATAGGTTGTGGTGTTATGTTTGTTAGTGGGATAATCCAAGAATATCCATTCCCTATCTAAAAGTGGAAGCTACAATACATTCTTTATATATGAGAATCATCCAGTGGACCCCTTTTGGAGGATGTTTTAATCCACACCATTCATACTCCGAGTTTAGTGGGCATTAGAAATAATGAATTAATGGTGGATTATGTACTGTAATTTACTAATAAGAATCAAAACATATAACATGGTGATAATGGAACTAAATAATTTCAGTATTTTATTGAATAGATTAAATTAATTTTCTATTTTCTAAAAACTTTTTAAGACTATAACGTGGGTTTTCAATATATATTCTCTTGGAATAGGGAATGAGATGAAGAGATTCTATTGTGAAAGTTATGTTTCATGAGAGTCTTACATAGGGATACTTCATTGAAATATTTAATAAATTATTTTGTCAAGAAAAGTTTAATTTGGTGAAGGACCATGAATTTAAGACCTTAGATAAAAGGTAGATGACAGTTTTGGAGTATTCCTCCCATCTCACTATGTGGGTGCAACTAACACCCGAGCTTGTTACAAATGACTACTAAAATTCATTTAGGGTTTAGATTATTATGAGGTATGATATTCAATTTATTATAATTATGTTATCCCTTTTTATATTTTTAGGAGGTTGAAAATGTGTACATGGATGAGGTAGGCATAACATGTAAAATTGTCATAGCCGGAGCTTTTATTGTAGTACTTGTTATCCATGGTGCACCTTTTAGGACAAAAAATAAACACAAGGGTGCCTAGTTCTCTTTAAATACATTTTTACTAGTTTCTGTAGGATAGAACCATGTCATTTTCTATTAATATAGAGATATTGGTCATACTAATCCTATCATTATTGATTCTACCAATTCTTCTCATCATCGTGGAAAACATTCTCATATCAAGAGTTTTCATGGGATTATTTACCTAGGTAGTAAGGATCAATCCAATCTCAAAAATGATCATAGGTTTTTTTAATTCTTACAAGGTTGGTGGTCTTTACCCTCATCAAAATAGGTTTTTTAGGCAGTCAATAAATATTAATTATGATCTGAGCCAATAAATATTTACATAATAGAGTATGTAAGAGAGGAATATGGTTATGGACAAGCTACTATTAAAAGTACAAGGTTTATTTAATTCCTTAAAGAATAATGTTTATTTAATATAGGTAAAACTTATTCATATATATTTTCAATTATGGATGATGTTTTGGGCTTATATTATGATTTTATATCATTTTTACGGGATCATTCAATACCTTTGGGAAAGATTTCTGAACATAGTTTCAAATGTACCACTTGTCAGGTGAGAATAACTAACATTGACATGGTGTGGGATTTATACATTCTTGATTATGATATCTAAAACCTAATAATTGGAATGGAATGTATGATCAGTGTGAAGCATCATATTTACTATTATCATTGCTTATTTCATTTTATATCTCCAAATTGTTTTTATAAAATCATTCCGAGTGAGTAGGATTCTAGTAAAATGATAGTAACACTGGTTCTACATTATTCTATAGCAATCTCATTCCATTTTCAGTGTTTTTTTAATTCATTAATCCTTATTTGATTATTCCACTTCATAAAGAAGTTAGTGTTAATTTTGAGGACATTCCAAGTGATTTTAATGGGTTTTCTATAGAGATATTAAAATAACTAATTACTTACTCCCTAGAACAATGCCCAATTATATGTCATTTTATCATGTGGAACGTGGAATGCTAAAGGAGCATAATTTTTAGTTTTAATATTATAAGGCTAAGGTATTTATTTATATTGGCATGCCAAATTGAGATTTTCTATATTTTATTTTAATAAGGTAGAGATGAACCTCATATTTTATATAGATTATCAAATGTTAAATCAGGTGACTGTTAGGAATGCGTATCTATTTCCAAGGATTGATGATCAATTTGATCAACTATGTGGGGATAAAAGGTTTTAAATGAATGACCTATGGTTAGGGTAATACTGATTAAGATTCCAAGAGGAATATATACAAAATAAACTATTTAGGAACCAATATATTTATTTAATGTCTTTGGTTAGGCTATTTGATGTAACTAATGATCCTATGGAATTTATGATGTTGATTAATCAAATATTTTATTAGATCTTTGAAACATTAATGGTTCTATTTTTATGTTATTTTATGTTTACTCCATCTCAGAGGAGGAGAACATATATCAATTTGATATAATCATTAGAATATTGTGAGAACATCATATATATGGTAAGATTTTAGGTTTGATATTTAAAACCTAGAGGTAAAATTCTTGGGTGATTTTATATCTAAGAAGGGTATCTCAATGGATCCTGAAAATATTTAGGTGGTAATGTCTTGGTGAAAGCTTAGAAATTAGTTTGACATTCGATGAATCTAGGGATGAACGATTATTAAATGTGACGTATTTAGTAATTATTTAATACCACATCTCTTATTACATATTTTACCCATAAGGTAGTACAATTTGAGTGATGTGATAAATTTTAGGGATCTTTTGAGGAAATTAATGTAATATTAATATCTGACCCAATTTTGATTATTCCTGAAACCTTTTCTTCTTAGGATGTTTTTGTGAGTTTTGTGGTATATGTGAAACACCCAGACCCCAAAATCCCAGATCCGGTGCATTACTTATTACATTGGAATGATTAAGAGGAATGAAATCCCAATGGAATGATCAGTATAGTAGTCTTGAAAAACTAGATACACACATGAAACTCATATTACATTGAGAAAGTTAACAACACACAGTACATAAAAAAACTAATAAACTGAATCCACAAGAACTTAATAAATATTCTCCTCTTCATAACCTATTAAAGGTAAAAAAAATTAAAGGGGTGGGATAAAATTCTTAGTAAGGGTTATAAATAGTGTAATCATGAATCAATAATAACTGAATCATAATCAAATATTGCATGGTGAATAAATAAAAAACACACTCCATTAATAAAATGAGAATGAAACTGCATCCATATATTTTGTCATAGTGAAAACCTCATGCATAGTAATAACAAAAAAATAATAAATATAATTCTTATTAATTGGAAATCATTTATTTGGAAAATAATATTACAATAACATCAAAATGGTTTAAGACTGTGGGTAGAAACTCATACGATATTTGGAAACAAACTCGAAGGGTTTGTCGTGAACTGATTTGTCTCAGGAGACTTATTGATGAATCAAGGGGATATAGAAGGCCCTGCCCATCATTGCAAGTCAGAAGAATTAATTATACAATGATTTAGTAAAAGTACAATATTCCTTCTCAATATCCATATTGAGTAGAGGATATAGATTCAACAATATTCCCATAGTTAAAACAACATTCCAAATAAAAATAGTATGTAAAAGGGTATACGACATAAGAAAATAATCATATCCATAAATCTAGAATATTGATATATAATATATTTACAATTCAAGTGAAAAATTATCTCAAATGGGCAATGGATACACCATGAAAGGAAAATTAGGTGCACAATACAAAGTAAATGACAATGGAATGTAAATTGAGACAAAATCCCATAACACGTTGTAATCAATCAAGTCATATGACCAAAAATTAATAACCACAAAATAAATCACAGGATACCATGAATATAAGTTGAATCAAAATAATATATATAAAATTGATGTACACAATACACCACATGTAAGAAATAATTGGAGAACAATGGGAATCTCACAGAATTACAAGTGAGATAAGAAAACCCTTACCAACATTTTAACATGGTAACATGTGTTGTTGAGAGGTATTAATGAGTATTAAAGGGGTATAAAATCATTTATATATCATAAGTTATGTATGGGGTAGGTGAGAAATCATATCTCATCAATATGAATTAAAATAAAAGGACACAACATAGGGGGAATTCTTGAACAAAAGTGAGAGAGAGGATCCCTTAACTTATGCTCGAAGTTGTTCTAGATTGATATTAATGACATGAATAATAAAATTTATCTTCTTTAATTAAAAACTAATTAAACTAATAAACATTTAATTTATTTATTATAACCTTATTAGGTTCATTCATGACCTTTTTTATGGGTTTAATAGGTTCAATTTTATTGGTTTGGAAGAATTTTCTTGGTTTTCATGATCAGTTTACTTGTATTCATGAATGAGAGTTTGTTTGAAATGTTGTTAAATAGCCAAATATTGTTAATATATATTATTAGTGACATTATATATGATATTATAATGATTTTTCATTATATATCATGAGGATGACTCATTAGTTAAAAGTTAATTACGAATGCTAGGATTAACTTAGTGGGTTTGAGCATAATGAACTTGTTTTGTATTATTATTTTATATTATGAGAGTGTAAGGATTAAATAACATTGAATAAGGTAAAATAAATATATTATGATCTATATCAACTATTAAAAATGTTTCATGACCAGTCTTGATGATAGTAATTGAAATTTAAAACCTTTTATCCTTGAATGTGATAAATTAACACATCTCGGACGATATTTTATTTTTAAGTGTAAGAGGTAGGGGAAAGGAGAGATGATGATGAAATATTCCATTATCATAATAAAACTAAATTAAATTTATGGTACTAGAATTATCATTGCATTTGGATGTGGGGTGTTGAGGAGAGAGAAATAAAAGAATGGAACTTGTAAAAGAATTTGAAAGAAAAGAGAATATAGGTTCACCTCCCAAGTACACCTCCTTGAGAATCTCCCTAAGGCCTTTATTTTTGGCCTTTTAGTGATACAAGTAGGTATTGGATGTGGGGAAGTAACTTAGGAAGATATTTGAGTAGAATTTAGCCAAGTATAAAATCTTGGGAGGAGTGGGAGGAAGAGGGGTTGAGGGTGGTTTATATAGTGGAGGGGAGGAGGGATTTTACATTATTTTAACCATTATTTTAATATTTTTTTCTCAAGACTATGAATATTATATATTAATGTGATCAAAAATAGTAATAATTTTATTTTAGTTTGAGACAATTTGTATTACATCATCCTTGAATCACCTATGATGTAGTAAAACAAGTATTTAGCATTTATCGTAATTTATCGTATTTTACTATTCATATTAAATTCAAGAATTTCAGAAAAATCCTAAAAATTTACCCTAACCATTTTTCAATGTGTAGAATACAAAAATGAACTCTATTTTTCAAAAATAATTTTCTAAATATGATAAATTTAATTTTTAATTAAGAACATTATTTAATCAAAAAATACCAACACTTGAACTATTAATCTTCATTTTTTAGGTGCCTAAATTTTATTTATACATTCATGAGTAAGGTTACCATTCATAAGGGTAATATTACTATTCATAAGGCTAGGTTACTATTCATAATGTTATGTTACTATTCATAAGGTAAATTACTATTCCCCGAAAATTAACTTGATTCTATAAGACTCCAAATATCACCCTGATCGCAACCGTTTATGTCCATTTTTCAAAATTAAAAACACAGATGTAGAATTTTTTTGTTTAATAGCTAGGTTATTAATATATCCTAAATAACCAAGTGTTGTTTCAAATAACTCATTGATTTATAAAATATAGGCTATTAATAGAATTTATTTAAGAGAAAGATACCATAAAATGTTTGGGGTGTTATATTATTCCCACCTTTGGAAATTTCATCCTTGAAATTTTTCATGTATAAATCCCTTCAAAAAGATGTGGGTGGTTCTTATTCATAACATTCTCAGGTTCCCACATTTCTTACCCCATTTTATGGTTTCTCAAAATAACCTTAAATATATGAGTTGTCCGATTTCACAATTTCTTCTTCCTTGTGTCAAGAATCTCTATTGGCTCTTCACAGTATGAAAAATCAGGTTCCAGTTCTATTTCTAAATAGGTAATTACATGCATTGGTTTTGACATGTATTTTTATAAAAATGAAACATGGAACACATTATGAACTTTAGAGAGACTTAGTGGCATTTCTAAATGGTAAGATACAACTCTTATCCTTTCCATAATTTCAAACGGTTCGATGTACCTAGGGCTTAGTTTCCCGTTCTTACCAAACCTTAAGACACCATTCTATAGAAATACTTTTAGAAAGACATGATATCCTACTTGAAATTCCAAATCCTTTCTTTGATTGTTAGCATAACTATTTTTAATAATTTTGGATACTTTAATATGAGAATAAATTTCTTTACCATTACAGTTGTCTCTTTGATAAGTTCTAGGCCTAAAAGCTTCCTCTTTCCAAATTCATCCCAACAACTGGGAGTTCAAAACCTCTTACCATATAATGCTTAATATAAGACCTTTTGAAGGCTAGAATGGAAACTATTATTGTAAGAAAATTCCACCAAAGCCAAGTATTGACCCCACATACCTTGAAAGTCAAGATATAATAATATCAACATGTATTCCAGTGTTTGAATAGTCCTTTTAGACTATTTGTTTGTTTGGGGGTGATAAGAAGTACTCATATAAAGCTCAGTATCCAAATCCTTCTGGAGAATTTTCCAGAATATTGATGTAAAATGGGGATCTTGATCAGACACAATCTATAGAGGTGCACCATGAAGTCTTAAAACTTCATTAATATTAAGTATTTTCCGGACCTCAAGTGGTAAATCCTCTCTTATAACAAGGAAATGTGCTGATTTTTTGAGACAATCAACAATTACCCATATTTCACCATTCCTTCTAGGTTTCCTCGGTCATGTTGTGACAAAATCCATTTTAATTACATCCCACTTCTACATAGGAATATGTAGATATTGAATCACTCCTCTAGGATTTTTGTCTCTCTCCCTTCACTTGTTGAAAAACTAGACACGTTGACACACAGTTGGCAATTTATCACTTCATGTAATCCCACAAAAAATGTTCCTTCATATCTCTATACATCATAGTGATACCAGGGTATATAGAAACATCTGAGCTAGGAGAATCATCTAATAGTTCCTTTTTTAGCTTAGGTACTGATGGAACGCATAACCTCTTCCCAAATTTCTGAAATCCTTCCCCATACACAATGTCTGCCAATCTCCCATACATAACGACACTACTTTTCTTGTGTAGATTCTCATCATCATATTGAGAGATTTTTATCTTCTCTAGTAATGATAGTTGAGCACTCATTTGAAAGAGGAAAGATGTTTCACCTTCCTTAACAATTCCCATATCCATCTTTAGTAGATCCATGAATAAAGGTTCTCTCTCAATCCTCATTTGGGTTAGAAGTCCATGATCTTTCTGGCTTAATGTATCTTCCACCTTATTTTTCTTTCTGAGGTGGTAGTGTGTTGAACAATCATAATCTTCGAGTAACTTGAGCCATCTTATTTTCCGCATGTTGAGTTATTTATATGTAAAAATGTATTTCCAACTACTTTGATCTGTATATATCTCACATATTTCACCATAGAGAAAATGTATCCATATTTTAGAGAAAAGATTATAGCTGCTAACTCAAGATCATGATTTGGGTAATTTTGTCCATGAGTCTTCAACTACCTTGATGCATAAGAAAAAACTCTATGATTTTGCATAAGGACACAACCCAGTCCATTCTTTGATGCATCACTATATATCAAAAATCTATCATTTCCAGATGGAAGAGTAAAAATTAAAGAATTGACCAATATTTTTTTTCAATTATTCAATGATTTCAATACATTCTTTCATCCATACAAACTGAACCCCTTTACGTGCAAGCTTGGTTAGTAGGTTATCCTGTCGGGAAAAATTCTGAATGAAATTTCAATAGTAACCTGCTAAGACAATAAAACTGTATAACTCAGTTATGTTCGTTAGTGTGGGTAATTCTTGGATTTCCTTTGTCTTTATAGGATCAACTAAGATTCCATCCTTAGAGAAAATATGACCAAGAAATGAAACTAATTAAAGACAAAATTTACACTTGCTAAACTTTCCATATAATTCATTTCTTCTATGTGTTTTCAGAATAACCCTCAAGTGATTCTCATGGTCTTCATATATTTCAGAGTATAATAGGATATCATCGATAAATACCACAAAAAATTCATCAAAATATTCCTTGAAAAATCTATTTAATATATCCATGAAAAAAGAGGGTTTATTAGTCCATCCAAAAGGCATCACTGTAAACTCATAATGCCCATACCTAGTTCAAAATGTCGTCTTTGGAATATCTTTCTTCCTCACACACAACTGATGATATCTGAATTAAAGGTAAATATTTGAAAAATATTGTGCTCCATGAATTTGATCAAATAAATCAAAAATTCGTGGTAGAGGATACTTATTTGTTATTGTAATATCATTGATTTTTCTATAATCAATGTATAGACACATGTATCCATCTTTCTTCTTGAAAAAGAATATATGGGCTCCCCATGGAGAAAAATTAGGTCAAATAAATCCTTTGTCACTCAATTCTTCTAGTTGATTCTTTAGCTCCAATAGTTTCATAGTGGACATTCTATAGGGAGTATTTGATATAGGTCTTGCACCAAGAATTAAATCAATATAGAACTCAACTTCCCACTCTAGAGGATGTCCACATAAATCCTCTAAAAATACATCAATGTATTCTTACACAATAGATAGGTCTTTAATTTAAATATTTCTTTCCCCACCCATAGATATCATGTTATCTTCCTTTATAATAATTTAATTTAGTATAGCTACTAGGGGTGGATCTAGATAAGAATCATATGGAAAGGTTTCTACTCTAAATATAAGGAATTATACACCATTCTAAAAAATTGTAAATTCCTTCTTCTTGCAATAGATATTCACATCATAATTTGATACCCAATTCATACTGATAATTATATCAAATTCAATCAATGGTATGATGATAAGGTTTTCAACTAAAGCACATTTATGTGTCATGAGGGGGATTGATTGACACACCTTTGTTTTGATGAAACATACCCTAGGAGTTTTGACTGAAAAATCCTTTATTAAATCAAATTGGACTTGTCTAATTTTATTGAAAAACTGGGAAGATATAAATGAATGCGATGATCCCGAATCAAATAAATTATTGGCTAATTTTGAGGAAACAATTAAAGTACTTCCCACCATATCATTAGGAACTTCAACCTCCACGATTGTAATTGTATAAGCTTTCCCTTGCTCTCGTGGCCTATTCTAAGGCAATATTTCTTGGCACATAGGAAACTCATTTTCATAGTGTCCCATCTCTATACAATTTTATCATTGAACAATATTGACTTGTTTCTTCCCCTTGCATTCATTTGATCAATGAACCTTTTCTCTACACTTATAAGAGACTCCCATGCCTTTCAATCATTTCCCAGGATGATTCTTTCCACAGTTCTTGCATAATGGTAATTTCTTTGTTACCTTGTTCTTCTTTGGCGCTTCACCTTTTCCATGGTTATTAGAGTTCTAATTCTTATCTTGGTTTGAGAAAATTTGATCTGTAAAATTCATTCTCTTTTTGAGGGCACTTAATATAATTTCCTCACATTATTAAAATGTCTGAGAATCCAGTTCCCTTAGAAAACATGGATTAAGACCTTCAAGTAAATGACCAATCTTTTTTTTGAGATACATACTTAATCTTTGGAAAACCTAGCTAGTCTTTTAATGGTAGCCTCATACTTTGCAACAATGTCTTCTTCCCTTTTCTTTAAGCCCAGAATTTCCTCTTCATTTTAGTTCGTTTCTCACAAGGGAAATATTTTTCAAAGAATATTTAATTAAAAGTCCTCCATTCCATAGCTTCTATTTCTTCTTCCTCCATAGTATTATGGATAAAGGAACACCATTGATCAGTGTGAACATCGAGACAATATAATTCTAGCACTACTTTTTTCATTTTCATTACATTTTAATGCCACAAATATCTTTTCAAGGGACTTGATCCACTGATTAGCTACCAGTGGATTTGTAGTCCCACTAAAATATAGGTGCTTCTGCCACATGAAACGATCCAATATAGGTGTAACATGGTTATTCGTCCCAACCTAAGTAAGTTGTCTTAATATGGCCATGATCTGATCTGCTCCAACATTGACTGTGTTGACTTGCACAGTGGGGAAATGCCTACATTGTCCATGAGTATTGATTACCCTTCTTCCATTAGGTACCATTTCTAAATAATGTCATACACTATATTAGGTTATGAATCATAATTTATAATCTGAACTAGAAAAGTACTTAGCATGAATTTAAATTCCATACATAGCTTATCTCATGAACATGGTTTCTCTGAGGAAAAATTTACATTCAAATCCTTCATAATGGCTTGTAAATAAAATGTGAATTATCTTATGCATATCCCATGGGAATTTCAATCCAAGAGTGTATCAAGGCCCGTTGTCGTTCACCTGGATACCCCAGGTCAAGCCAGAAACTCCTTGTCAGAGTTTTCACTTCTAGGTACATCTGTGCTAGAGCCACCATTACTCATTTATATCCATACAAGGATGTATTTTCTGAAAAGATCCACATAATACATTCCTTACCAAAATTATAGGACGTTTTTGTATGTTTATCCTCAAATAAAACCTTAGTGCTTTACTTCCTAATCTACATTTTAAATCTAGTTTCTAAGTTTGCTACTAAACTTCCTCTAATATCAACCGTAACACCCCAACCCCAAAATCCCAGAGCCAGTGAATTACTTATTAAATTGGAATGATTAAGATCAATCAAATCCTAAAGGAATGATCAGTTTAATAGTCTTGAAAAAACTAGATACACACAAGAAACTCATTGAGAAAGGTATCTAAATACAATACATTACAAAAACTAATAAACTACATCCACGAAAACTCAATAAATAGTCTCCTCTTTATAAACTATTGAAAGTAAAAAATTATAGTGGTTATCTGAAATGCGTAGTAAGGGTTACAAAAAGTGGAAGCATGAATAAAAAATAACTGAATCATAAACTAATATGGTGTGGTGAATAAACTAAAAACACATGCCATTAATAAACTGATAATGAAACTGCATCCATATATTTTGTCATAGTGAAAAAGTCATGGATAGTAATAACTGAAAATGAATAAAGAGAATGCTTATTAATTTGAATTCATGTATATGACACATTATACCACTATACCATTGAAACCATTTAGGTCTGTGGGTAGAAACCTGTCACTACTGGAAATTTAGGCTATAACCACGGATCTATAGCCACAGTTTTATAGATCCGTGGCTATAGTATGTTTATAACCACGGTTTAATTAACACACCGTGGCTACTCCTTTATTTTCCCGCATAAGCATCGGGATCCTCCCCCCTATACACAACCCGTCCTCCCTCGACCTCTCCGCGCCCTACTCCTCTCTCGAGCTACTCCCCACCGAACGTCGTCGCGACCTCCTCCCTCGAGCTCCTCCTTACTGAACGCTGCCATGGCCTCCTCCCTGGAGCTCCTCCCCATTGAACGCTTCCACGACCTCCTTCTTCGAGCTCTCCACGACCTCCTCCCCGTCGAACGCCGCCGCTCCTCCCCCGATCCGCGACCCTCTTCCTCCCTCTACCTCTCCGCACCCTCCTCCTCCGTCGACCTATCCACGCCCTCCTCCTCGCCGAACCCCGTCTCTATAGACGGCGCTTGATTGTTCACTCTGGGAATGTATTTACTTTTTTATTCCTCTAGATTTGGATTCTTTAGTTTTATCTTCCTTTAAAAAATCCTCCAGTTCTTAAACATTGCAGTGAAATTCTTAGAATTTGTTTGTGCATTAATTAGAAAATGCTTGAAGGGAAACATCCTATTTAGGCTCATTTATATGCAGAGTTCAACTTATCTAGGAAGTATTCAGAGTTTATTTAGTTCTATCTTAATGATGACTTCAAAGTTAAGAAACCTTTATCTAAGAAACTCAAGTGGATTATTGTTCTTTATGTTTTATTCAAGTCTGTTCTTTAATAAATTATTAGAGGGAGTCTCAGTCTATGGGTAAACTCAAGTCTTCGTTTATCACTCAAATTGAGGAGGGATGAATGTGTTCTTGTTCTTTTGTTGGTGATACACTAGATATCAAGATACCTATGTCATATACAAGTGAGGTTATCTAGAGCTGGTGAGGATCATCCAATCACAAAGACCATGTATCACGGTAAGGTAGAATTCCATGATTGTATTGGAGCAATTAATTTGAAATATGATTAGGAATAGTATTCTCAGGCTTCGTCTAACACTTATCTTGAGGAGGGATGAGTGTGTTCTGCTTATTTTACTAGTGAGGCATTGGTGGTCTTAGTATGAATGGCACATGCAGGGGTAGTCATCCAAACTCATGAATCATCATAGGTGAAACCTGGAGCTTGTGAGGATAATTTGGCCACAAAGGGAATGGTTATCTTAAAGGAATCATCCTATGATAGTTTTTGAGTAGGTAGAATATAATAAGTTACATTTTACCCATACGTAGTTGTTGAAACCTTATCCTAATAAATCTTCAAATAAATTCAATAAAAAATTTATCCTTTATAAATAATATCATCCCCTATAAAAATTCTATTTCTCGCAAGAAATAAAAAAAACCAAACTGATCCATAAATCTTCCAGGAATCACCACATTTTTCATGAAAATCATGCAACTCATGAAAATCATGCAACTCATATAAACTCTTTTTACTATAATAAATCCTCATTCTTGGAACTTATGCATGACTATTCTTGAATTTTTATAATTTAAAATATTTATGAATTCCATAAACCATAATTTTAATATATTTGTTATGATTTTTTTATTAACTTGTTTTTGATGATTACTTCATATCTTATGAAACAATACATATAATGTTAAGTCATTTTATATATTATTTATTTAATGTATGTTTATCTACCTCAGAATGGATAGATACTGGATGTACAACATTGATCGGATCACTGATGAATTTCAGAAGGAGTTACAATATTTTTTGGACTTTGCATTCACTAATGATTCAGATAGCGGATTGATTCGATGCTCATGTTTTTATTGTGTTGGAAGACCTTGGTTAACTTGTGAGGAAGTGAGTTACCATATCACTAAAAGTGGATTCCAGAAAAATTATCATGTGTGGTATCACAATGGATAAAACACTCAAGTGTTGAATGACATCGATTCAACGAAAAAGATTGGTATGAAAAATCTGATTTCTGATCGGTTTCCTTTTGTTTCTGAAGCAATCTCCTCATGTAGACCAGTCCAAGAGGAAATGAATACTAGAACAAAGTTCTCATATATTAATCAGGATGGTGACGTTGAGAGTGTTAGAAAGATGCTGGAAAATGTAAATACCCCAGTATATCAAGCATGTGAAAAAATGAGCAAAATTGAGTTTTTAATGCGATTATATCATGGGAAAACAATGTATGGATTTAGTAATACTACGATCGACTATCTCCTTACGTTTATTAAGGATTTACTACCTGATGATGCATGTATTCTAGAAAATGATTACATGGCATCAAAGTTGGTTGAAAAATTTGGATTTTAATCTAGTAAGATTCATTCTTGTCTCAAAGAGTGTTGTTTGTTCTGGAAGGAGAATGAAGACTTGAGTCAGTGAAAATAGTGTGGCACATCAAGGTGGAAGACTAATAAAGACGGATCTCAATCTTGCATACCACAAAATGTTATGTGGCACTTCCCTTTAATTCCCAGGCTTCAAAATTTTTTTATGTCAAAACAAATGGAAAAGAATATGAGATGGAATGAAGATGAACGAAATAAGGATAAGAATGAAATAGTGAATCCTATATATGGGTTGGCTTGAAATAAATTTGATAGGTTACATCATGATTTTGCAGCCGACCCACGAAATGTTAGATTGGGATTATCCTGTGATGGTTTCAACCCATTTCGCCAAATGCATACTGCACACAATACTTGGCCTGTTTTCATTCACATTTATAACATTCCTTCATGGATGTGTATGAATAATCCATTCACTATCCTGATTATATTGATATCTGGACCCAGTGATCCTAGAAATGATATTGATATATACTTTCATCCATTAATAGAGGTATTAAATGAGCTTTGGATTGTTGGTGCACAAGCGTATGATGCATTCAGAAAGTAGTACTTTATGTTTCGTGAAACTTTATTATGGAAGATAAATGATTTACCTGCCTACAGAATGATGTCTGGTTGGAGTACTAAAGGTAAATTATCCTGTCCTATTTTTATGAAAACTACATGTTTCCGAAGATTAAAGTTTCGACAAACTTTCAGCTTCATAGGGCATCGACGTTTTCTACCAATGGATCATCCATACAGGAAAAATCGGAGACAGTTCGATAATTCCATCGAGATAGATGAGACACCTCAATGAATGTCTGGGACTGATATTGTTAAATAACTTGATGATTTGAATTATGTTCTTGGAAAAATTAAATCAAATATCAGAAAGCGAAAGCATGCTAATTCGAATTCCAATAGCAATTGGAGAAAGAAAAGCATATTATTTGATTTTCCGTATTGGTCATAAAATTTATTATGTCATTGTTTGGATGTAATGAATATCGAGAAAAACATTTGTGAGATGTTACTTGCTACTATTTTAAATGTCAAAGGCACAAAAAAAGATGATTTGTGGTGTCATCGTGATTTGATGGATTGGGGTATAAGAGAAAGACTTCATCCCGAGTTAATTGGTCAAAATAAGTGGGAAGTCCCGGTTTCCTGTTATTCGATGAAAAATGTGGAGAAAAAACAATTTCTTCAGGTCTTGGAAAGTTTGAAGGTTCCAGATGGTTATTCAAGTAATATTTCGAAAAGGGTAAATACACAAGATGTGAAACTCAAATCTCTTAAAACCCATGATTACCATGTCTTGTTACATGAGTTGATTCCCATTTCCATTAGCCATTTAATTTCACATAATGTTAGAGTTGCGATGATTAAGTTATGTCAATTTTATCAAGATCTTTGTGCCAAAAGATTGAGCAGAAGTGTTGTTCAGAAATTACAGAGAAAGGCACCAATTATACTTTGCGACATGGAGAAAATTTTCCCACCGTCTTTTTTCCATTGTATATTACATTTGATTGTGCATCTTCCCATGAAACTTCTCTTTGGTGGTCTTGTTTCGAGTCGGTGGATGTATCCTACTGAAAGAATGATGTTTACATTGAAATATTATGTGAGAAATAAATATCATCCTGAAGGCTCTACTGTGAAATGCTATTTAGAACAAGAATGCATGGATTTCTGTTCATCGTACTTGTCTAACATCACTACGAGGTCTAATCGAATAATGAGAACTGAATATGAGCAATATGATCCCATTGAGCCTGTATTTCCTTCACTTCCCCAAATAGGGGGGATATCTGGATCGTACTCATTGTGTACTTTAAGCAGGGAAGAGTGGGAAATGGCACATCACACAGTATTATTCAACTGTGGTGTGCTTGATGATTATATCAAGTAAGTAAACTAATAAATATGTATTTTTTTCATTGTGTGATTTCTTTATATCTTCAGACATTTTAATTCTTTCATATCTGTAGACAACATTTTGAAATTATAAAAAAGAGACATTGCTCTCTATCTATTAAGAGGAAGGAACTGTTGCATAGCAAAGAATTTGCTGTCTGGTTAAAGTCAAAGGTAATAGATTTATTTTTCTTCTTTTCATAACACAATCACATGTCTCTGTTTAATATTCTATGTTGGTATATTTTAGGTTTTAACTCTACCAATGATTGAAGTATCAGATGAAATAAAAGCATTGTCCTTTGGTCCAAACGATGTGGTACGTGATTGTAAGTCAATGGTTGTCAATGGATTTAAATTTTTTTTATAAATAGTTATGCAAAAAAAATGCAAACACAGCATGACAATGTCATGATAAGCCCCACAACAGATTGTTATGCGAGTGCATCAGACAGGAAGCCTCGATCAGAAAATATATCAAATTTCGGTGTTGTTGAAAGAATCATTTTATTTTATTACTATGCACATGGTCGTGTCACAATGATGAAATTCAAGTGGTTTGATTCAATGACACGACAAGGAATGCATATTGATTACTGGGGATTTAGAGTGATTGATATGAACCACCAGCTTTGTACCGATGAACCTTATATTCTTGCGTCACAAGCTAAACATGTGTTTTATGTATGTGACCCGTTACAACCACAATTTTGTGTTATTATTGATTTTATTCCTAGACATATTTTTGTCGAAGGAATGGATGACAATGATGTTGTGGATGAACCTATCGGTATTTATTCGAATGTTGCATTTGATGATATGGATTATGCAATTGTTAGAACAGATTGTGAACCAGAAATTGTCACAGACCCCACATAGCGTTGATGCATTTGTATGTATTTACCTGATATTATCGCAATATTGTATGTGTTTTTTAACTTCCATACATGATATCAAAATAACTAGTATATTTTATACCATTATAGAATATAAAACTATTAATAGCCTCACCAATTTATGTTTAACCACTTCACTAGTAAATCTTGAACATAGAAAAGTCTTGATATTTTATCAATATAAATATCACACATGAAAATGTATCTCATTGTTTTATGATACATTTGTATTATTTAACATTTTGCATTATTTCTATTTATTTGAGAATATTATTTTAAATTTCCAGGTCATAATGTCTGATTTTGATGATACTAGAAGGAGGAGAAGAATACCGAGAAATGAACAACGTAGGTCTCCTCCTGGAAACAATGTAAGTACAAATTATGTTTGAACATTATGGTCTTTCTTATTATTTATCTTGTTATTGTTCATTTTATTTTATCATCTATGTTATTTTAGGCTGCATCATCGAGGAGAGGCTTGGATTATGCCACTGAGGATGATATTGTGGTGAGGGTACTGATTCTATAGGTCAGCCTACTACTACGCCGCTTGAGACACCAGGAGGCCATCCTACCATTATGCCACCTCTATATTATCTATACCCACCTTTTCCGTATCCCTTTTTTCCCGCACCCACATCAGATGGTAGTTCTCAGACTCCCATCCCTCATTTTCCATTCCCACCATCCACTGTACAGGGTACTGTGCCCCTATATATCCCACCGCCATATCCATATCCATATCCATATACACCCTCATCTGTACAGGGTTATCCATTAGGTTTTCTTCCTCCCTCAGTACACTTTGCATCTACTATGCATAGTACTCCTGTAGATATCTCACCTACCATGGAGGCTTCCCCCCCTCCAGACGCAACACTTCAGGGGTCAGCAGATCCCCCATCTACTGGTATTTGTTTAAACATTACTGTTACTAATTAATGATAAATTCATATATATTATTTTCTTTTATTTTTGGTTTCATGATTAGCTCCAGCCTCTACCAGACGACGAGGCCGCACAAAAATGCATGAGGTTTGGAATCAGCACACGCAAATCATAGTTGATTACAATGAGGAAAATTCTATAATTAATAAAAATGGCACGAAATGTAAAAGTTTTATGGAACACTTTCTAGACACAGCAATATCATTCCGGTTCAACTGATAAGTTGGATGGCAGTTGGACAACAAATAAAGGACAAAGCCTGAGAAGAGATTTGGGTAAGTAATGTTAATCACCTTTTATATATATTTAAATTTATAATATTTTCTTAACAAATATTATGTCCATTGCAGCTTCAATATAATTTTCGTGATGGAAAAAATGCAAAGGCTGCAAGGATAATGGATTTAGGTGAAATGTGGCGAGCCTACAAGTATGATTTATATCTTGGTTGGAAAAAGAGAGTTGGTACAGAGCTTGAAGAAGTACCAGTGATTCAATATTGCCCAATATCACAATATAAAGAGATGATCAGCTATTGGAAGAGTCCATCATTTAAGTTGTTTGTTAAATTTATATATATATATTCATTTATTTATTTCAAAACAATTTTAAATTACTTTTTTTATTTATGTTAATGAATTTATATAATTATTTGTTTATAGGAGAAATCTAACAGAAATAAAACAAACAAGAGTGCAATGAAACACATTTATACTCGTGGACACACTTCATTACCAGATCATGAGCAGACACATGTAATTTAACATTTAAAATATTTAGCTTTGTTTAGTGTAATTTTTTAACCTCCAATTTTGATTTATTTCTTTGTTTTTTCCAGAAAAAGGAATCAAATATCGAGGGTCGCATTCCTCACTCCAATTTGTTTTGTACAAGCCGGAAATGGAAATATGGTACTGTGCCAAATACCGACACCGAGAAGGCGATTGTAAGTAAATTTCAATTTCTTTGATTTTTACTGAATTTAATTCCTTATATTATTTTATCATTTTAATTTATGTTATATATCAATCAACAGAATTCTTTAGAGGCATTGGAAAAAAAAGAACCTGGCAATTTGGGACCAAACGATCATCTACATCAGGTATTAGGAGATGAGCATCAGGGTAGAGTGCGTTGTTGACCTGGGAAAAAGATTGTACCATCTCGATACTGGTCTACTAAAGTTTCTTTGAGTACCGGTTCTGGTTTTGTCACAGTGGAACAAATGAATTCCGCAATAAAAGAAGCAAGTCAAAAATCAGAACATGCGATAACCACAAATCTGATGAAATTTATGTCTACCCTTTCTTTTACACTTCCACTAGAATCAGCTGCAACGGTTGATGCCTTTTTGATGTCGATGCGTTCTGCTAATGTAGATTCTTCTGTCGGAGCCGGAGCCGGACCTAGTGCTGGACCCCGTGCTGGTGCCGGTTCAGATGTAGATGCTGATAATGATGTTGGTGGTGTGAGAGGTGGTGATGGTGTTTCTGTAGGAGGTGTGGATGAGGGTTATCATGATTCTGATGATACTGATATTGAAACTCACTTTTTATATAAATTTTATTTTTTTATTGGTAATGTATGACGAGTTCCATGCATCTGATTACACTGATTTTTTGATCAATATCATTAATATTTACCAGTTCTTATTGGGAATGATAATGACTACTAACCTGTAGATATACCTTAAGATAACTATGTCTAGTATTAGATATAGCCCTACCGCCATGACTCCTCAATCGATAAGTTTATTTAACTACCTCAGTTAAAGCTATGTATTCAAATTCAGTAGCTGAAAGTGCAAAAATAGATTACATATTTCAATTCTAGGAAATGAAACCTCCAAATTCAGTAAGCACATTAATAGTTAAAGATTTACAATTGTCAACATTAATAGTATAGTTAGCATCAACCTAACCACAAATAATTTAAGTAGTATCCACATTTATACCACAGAATAATGAAATATTAGAAGTAAAAGAAAGATACCTCAAGATCCACTTAAGGGAATACCATTATAGCTTCCCTGGAGTGCCCATGAACCATCATAGAGTGCATATATAAACTAAAAAATCATTTCTAGAGAAAATCATAGAATACGCTTTGCAACCAACAATGTTAGAATAATGAATTCTAGATATAAATTAAACATCAACTTCAGCAGTAGGTGATTGATTCAAGGAAAATTTAAAATGTTGTTCAAGTAAGAAATTAACAGGACTGAGAGATTCCAACATTTACCTATTTTTAATGAGTGCTAATGAACTTGTTACCTAGAAAAAATGAATCAAAATTGAAGAACAACTTCCATGAGGATTTTTTCAGGCCAGCCCAAGATTTATTTAAATGGCATACTTTCTTTGGTTTGATCTCAGCAGGATAATCATCAAGAGGTATCGTATAAATATTTTCATTGAAATCACCAATCTAGAAATAAGTTTTAACAACTAAATTCTCTATATGAAAGTCTTTATAAGTAGAAAAATCTATCAAAATATGAATGAAATAATTCTTAAGAAAAAAGGGAAAATAATTCATCGTAATCAATTCCCTCTCTTTGAAGGAGTCCCTTGGAAACTAGCCTAGATTTTTATTTGATTCACTGGCCCAGAAATATTTGGAGAGTCTTGAGCATTCATGAATGCTTCTAAATCTTTCTAGAATAGTACTATTCAACCTCTCTGTAAGGCTATTCTATTGGGGAGTGGGGTTCCCTAACAGTCATGTCCCTTGTAATCCCATCAGACTCACAAAACTAAATGAACTCTATAGAAAGATATTCAATACGATTATCTATTGTTCTGTCTTAATAATCTTTACAATGTGATTTTACATTGAATCTTTTTAGGTTTAAATGGTTTGGAATGAATCATATTATTTTTATTATCTAAATCCAAACATTCTTAGAGATTTTAGTTATGAAGATTATGAAATTGGATCATCCAATACAAGAACTAGTCCTGGCTATCCCCAAAAAATCTGAGTGTATGTATTCAAGTGGGATGGCAGCATTGAAATAAGACCTATTGAAACTCACCCTCTTAGATTTTCCCATCACACAATCTCTGGAAAATGAAAGATTTATAGTTGTGATGTCACTCAATAGCCCTTGGTTGTTGTGTTCCTCTAAGACTTTGGATCTGAAATTCCTTATCTTATATGCTATAGTATATTATTGTTAGTGCTTGTATTGTAAACACTACCCAATTTCCAAAAATGGTTCTTCCCATTCAAAACATATAACCCATTATTTAGAGATCCTTTTATGATAATAATTGATCCTTTAGAGATCTTGAGATTTGGTCTAGAGGTAAATCCATTTTGATCTAGGACCGCTAAGGAGATTATGTTTCATTAAAGGATGGGGACCCACCATACATTAAGTAAGGTGATGATGGATTGATTATCTAACTCTATAATAATGGATCATGTTCCCTCAACCTTGAACCTATTATTTTTTATAGATGTACTAGGATTCATTTTGAATGTCAATATACTTTGTTTCTAGTAAATTTTTCCTACAAATGAGGCAATCATGTATAAATTTTCATCTTTAAGCCAAAATCCCTCAGATTGGGGTGTGTTGGGGTAGGGGGAGGGGTGCTGGGGCAGAGGGAGGGGTGTGTGCAGGTGGGGGGGGGGGGGCAGGTGGGGGGGGGCAGGGGTTGTGCAGGTGGGGGGAAGGGGGCAGGGAGAGGGGTCAGGGGGGTGTGCAGGTGGGTGGGGGGGGGGGCAGGGGAGGGGGTAGGGGGTGTGCAGGGTGGGGGGTAGGGGGCAGGGAGAGGGGGTAGGGGGTGTGCAGGTGGGGGGGGGGGGGGAGGGGGAGGGGGGTGTGTAGGTGGGGGGCAGGGGACAGGGGGGTGTGCAGGTGGGGGGGGGGAGGGGGAGGGGTGTGTACAGGTGGGGGTGGGGGGAAGGTGGGGGGAATGGGGAGGGGGTGTGTAGGTGGGGGGCAGGGGAGGGGGTAGGGGGTGTGTAGGTGGGGGGCAGGTGGCAGGGATAGGGGGCAGGGGGGTGTGCAGGTGGGGGGGGGGTAGGGGGATGTAGTTATGCTTCTTCGAGTCTAGCTTGATCATTTTGAAACTCAATTTTTTGTGATTACTTGTGCTATAGATGTTAGATTGGGGTGATATTTACTGATTTGGAAAGCTTATAAGATTATCTAAAATAATCATAACTACATAAAAGTTTGACTCGATCATTTTCGAACTCAATTTTTGGCCCAAATTTGTTGTACTTTTGCTGCTACAGAATTAGCTTTTATTTCTTTTATTGTTTTAATAGTTTTGATTGTGTTTATTTCAGGTTTTTTGTATGGATATATAAGGAAGAATTTGATCAATCAACTTGATGGTTTTGGTGGCCTGAACCACCATATTCCCCTTCAGATCCTACCAGGGCTCCTCTATGACATGCTATGAAGTAGGTTCTTCTGTTCTTCACACCAGTAACATGGAAACAACCTGTTGGAGGTTAATATCATTCGCTACACGTTCTCTCCAAATCACAAAATAACTGACTTTTTTCATTCTTCCATCCACAGTTCTTCCACATTTGATCATAGATTTCCATCCAGGTTTGTTACCATTACTAAAATCCTAATTTTCTCAACTGTATTTAATTCATCCTTTATTTTCAATGGTTCTTCCTCTTTTCTTATCGTAATTTTGTGCCTTACATTCATTCTTCTTCCACTCTTTTAAATTCAGTTTGTGTAGCTTTTAGAAACTTTATATTCATTAATAATTTTAAATTTAATATTAGTATCAGTATATTTTTTCATATTAATTTTGTTTTAATAACATAACTATAGTATCATGCATTTTTTTGAATTAGTTATGCTTTGTATTTGCAATATCATTTTATGTACTTCATTACCCACTTTAATTTTCCACTACCTTGCTAAGTAATAACTACTACACTTTTTTTTCATTTTTAGGTGCATAATGGATGCATTTTAATGATCGCATTTTCAAATACATAATTAATACATTTTCAAGTATTCCTATTTTTTATGAATTCATTCTCAAGTACACATTGAATGCATTTTTATCTAGCGGTATGTTTCTTTCTCATTTCAATGTTGTTTACTATATGAAATTGAATGCATTCTCATTATGTATACTAAATATTCTTATTTCTCCCCCCATTGAGGTTCATGAAGTGAAACTTTTCACTCTCCTGGGGTCTCTGATTCATTCAGCAACATAGTCCTCTTCTTCCCCATCATGTTATGTGTTCCCTGAAGTGAATTATATTATTCTAGAGCCTCCGGTTCATGGCTCTTACCCTCCTATTGATTCGTATCATTCCATTGAAGTCATGGCCCTGAATGGAGATGATAATGCCCCATCTTCTCCAATACGAAGTATGTGAAGGAAGATGAAGTCCTCCATCCCACTCCCAATAGTGTCATGACATCATCAATGAAAAAGAATAGGATTTTTTCCAAGAAACCAAAAAAAGAGATGTTATTGTCTTCCATGACTAAACCCTTATAAATCACTATTTCCTCCATAATATTGAACTCCAAGGGTTTGGGATACCCAAACCAAGGTGAATATAATCTCAAATTTATCTGGAGCAAGCAGATTTCCATGTTAGCAGTTTGGGAACCCAAAATCAAGGTATATTCTATCAAAGATGTCTCTAGAAAATTACATGTGTCCAATTACATGTATTTTAGTACAATTAATATTAATATATGGATTTTATGGGACAAGAACCATGAAGTAGAATTCATTGATACTTCCCATAAAAAATCCCAAGCAAGAGTTTTTGTAGATGTTATTAGCTGGAATGTAAAAGGAATTAAAAAACATAAATAATTGTCCTACATTGATTGTAGTGGGTTGTCAAATTCAAACTATAAGGAGTTGAATAAATTATATGTGAAGTACAAATATCTAGGTTTGGGATTTACATTTAAGTTCTCCATATGCATCTCCATCTTTTAAGACAAAAGATACATGGCGATTTCATATTTCACCAAACCTACCCTTATAACCCTCTGCATTTCATTTCTCTATATGTGTTACAATTACATAACATTGATATAATATTGATGGATTATTTTTATCTAACACTTATTAAGGCCATTATTCTGAGTTTTTACCATTAATTTTTTAAACTTTATATGATTTCATTTCGCAGTTTAATATAATCTTCAGATTTTTGAATCATCTCACATTTATATATTAATTACAGCATGTATTAGAAAACAAAAAAAATTATGTTTATTGTTGCTGTATACATGACTTGCTATTTGCAGTTATTGTTTGTAGTCTATTTGTAGTTGCTATAATAAAATGGAATTGAGTCCATTTGAGTCATGTATACATGACTTCATTTGATTAATTCTATATTAAAAAATGATATTGTTTCACTTCTATATACATGACTTCATGGGCTTAATTCTATATAATTATATTTTTGATAAAAATTGTTAATTTTTAATTCACATTGATATTTACATGTTCATTAATGATGCCTGTGTAAAAATGATATTGTTTACAATTGTTGATTTTGTCAAGTACATCATCTGGCCGGAAGATGCTACCCCACAGATATTGCTGGACTAGGCCAACACGCCGCGGTCACGCCTCGGTCATGCCGCGGTCATGCTGGGGTAACACCGCGGTCACGCCGTGATTTGGCCCTGCTCCAGCCACATCCAGCCCACACCAGCCCCCTTCCACCTACATTTGTATTCTCCTTGGACAAATATTCCATTATGTTATTTCATGCCTCTATTTTCACATACATGCAAGGCTTGTCGGCATGAATCTAAGTTTTTCTCTTTCTTCCATGATAGAATAACTGATCCTTTTATATTTATCACCTGGATTAGAATTCTTAGGTTTATTAACCAAGGATGTATGATCTTCCTTCTTTAAAAAATTATTGGGAATACTGTTTCCAACTTCATTTTTTTTAAATCTTTCCAAAGGAACTTTTCTTCCATTTTTCATCATCAGTGGTCTTCATTATCCATTTGTTTTTAACACATTCTTAGATGAGCATGCCCCATTCTTGTGACCACACTCAATTAAAATACAATAGTGATCTTAAATCAAGAAGTCACCCAAGTTGAATCAGTACATGTTTTTAGGAAAATAAGAGTAGCTACCACACAAACTAATGATGATAATATTACTTACAAAAACACACATAATTATGTCAAAATAACTTTAATTGATCCACTATTTTTTTTTCTGTAAGCTCATGGAGGAATGTGACAGACTATCCTGATAAATCAGTTGTTACTCATGCATATTTATCTATTACCCATGGTTTAAAAACAAATTCTGTACAAATATGGGTGTGATTAAATAATGAGAATCCATCCATGGGGGTGCGGGGGGACTGATGCTGGCTGGGGGAATAACTTTGATCCATTTACTGTCCAAAACAAACATAATCATTTATGGATCCGCATCTTTAAGCTTTATTGGCTATATTGGCATCCTAGAATTTTATGGTTATTTCATCCTCAGTTGAAAATCCCATAAGAATTGATAACTAAACCAAAAATCCAAGGTATGGTCACTTTAAAAGAGTCTTGTTGAAGTTGATATGGTAGGTACATGGTAGAGGAATTTTTTATTACCATAATATATGATAGATTTAACTAAGACATTGTTTATGAATGGAAGCCTATGTTTTGTAATGGTTTTAGTCTATTTGGACATCACTTATCTGAGTGAAATCGCTCAATGGTCTATGAAAAATGCGATTTTAAGGGTCATGTTTAGGCAACATGCAAAAGAGGCCTGGAAAATATCAAGGGGATGGCTCATGATACTGCTTTCACAAAATCTAGTGCAGGCTCCAACTTTCATGGTGAGGAACATAATCTGGACTCACAGCATACAGATGGACTGGATCCTGATTTGGTTTCACTTATTGACATTGTTGAGTTAGAGGGGGCTAACAAAGAGGTTCTCCTCCAGCCTGTAATTAATCCATTTATGGTAGTTGACATGCATGATATCTGCATTGGTTTACAACATGAGGACTCAATAAATCAAATGCAGTATCATGATGATTTCAATCCGGAGAGTGTGCCTGAAGATATCCAGTGTCCCTATGTGACTGCCTAGCCACATCAACTGATTTTGGTCTCTAAACAGTCTTATAAGGCCCCATCTAATGATTTTTTTGGAATAGAATGAGTAGACCCACAACTCAGGCCAAGAAATACACGACTTAGACCAGGCACTTGATGGAAAGCAGGAGAACTTCAGAACTTCTAAATGTGGCTCTGATGAAGTTGTTCCAGACTCAAAAATGCCTACTTTGACCATACCTATACATCAGGTGAAAATCAACAATTCAGGGTAGGACCTACATGGTTCAGGCGAGTCACTTGGTGGATAGTAGGAGAAACTCAGTTCTACTATATATGGATATGATGAAGTAGTCCCAGACACATAATTGGGTAGTGCTGGTTCTGGGCATGCATCTGCCTTGCCTACTTCATATTTGGTTGGGCATGATTCTCTATAAAGGGGATTCTTTTACTTAGGTAGAGCCTGTGAAATCAGGAAAAAGGCGAGTTTTAAGAGCCACAGACGTAGGGCTTTTCTCACTCTCTAAAGAAATTCTTGCCTCTAAGTGGGAAATCATGGGTGGAAGATGTAGATGACAGTGCTCCATCCAAAGATATAACAATTTAAATAAATGGGAAGGATGAATCTCCCCCTTCTTCTAGGGAAACCGATGAATGCCCTGAGGATAAGTCCTATAAGGCAAGGCTAAAGAGAACACTAAATCCAATAAAACTGTACAACATGAAGAAAGGGGGGCCTCAGACCAGAGGCAAGTTAGCTCTTAATAAATGAAGATTTTTTTCTGGAATTTCCATGGGAATGGGAACCCTCCCACAGTCAATGCCCTTAGGAACATTCTTATGACCAAAAAACCTTTAATGATTAGCATTGCTGAACTGAAAATGAAGTTCTCAAGTTGGGAAGATATAAAATGGTCTTCAATTGGATACTCACCAATCTCATAACATGCGAATGAAAATGCGGATGAGGATTTTGTTGTATTGGTGTTGCTCGATCCGGTTGGCCGAATGATTGTGGCCCACAACTGTCACGTGTCGAACCATGTAAATCGTTGTGTCCCTTGCTTTCTTTCCTTTGTTTTTCCTTGCTTCTATCGTTGTGTCTCCCGGCGATTCTGCAATAGATTTATGGGTCCTCAAGCATGAAAGAGTTCATGTTCTTTCCTGCACTGATGATCATCAGAGTATCCTGGTCGATATAGTGTTCCATGATATTGGGATATCTATAGTCTTTGTTTATGCCTCTAACTCCTATCTCAACAGAAGGGAGAATTGGTAGGATATCACTTATATTTCTAAGAAAATTTTACACAGCTGGATGTCATTGAGTGATTTTAATACTGTGCTCCGACTAGAATAGAAAACTGGTGATAACTTCCATAGGATGGCTGCTTATGACATGCTTTCTTGCATTGAAAATTGTAGTCTAGTTGAAGTGACCACTATGGGGGTGATTACACCTGGAGAAGGTACACCATTAATGGGAGGCAAGCCAGCAGTATTGATAGATGCTTGTCCTGCATCGATGAAGGGAATGAGCCCTTGATTATTTCTAGACTCATCTTACCAAAGCATCACTTTGATCATAATCCCATCATGATTGATGTATGTGCTAGAAATGTGAGGTCTTCTCCTTTTCCTTTCAGACATAACAACTCGTGGATTGTGTGCAAGAGACAGGGTGAGGGGGAAGGTGCAGTGGGTAGGGGGCAGGGGGGTTTGCAGTGGGCTGGGGGGGGGGAGTGCAGTGGGCAGGGGGAAGTGCAGGGGGTAGGGGGTGTGCTGGGGGCAGGGTGTGTGTGCAGGGGGGGGGATGTAGTGGGCTGGGGGGAATGTGTAGTGGGCAGGGGGCAGGGGTGTGTGCAGTGGGTTGTGGGGAGTGCAGGGGGCAGTGTTGGGGAAGGGGGCATGAGGGGGCTGTTTTTTTTATGGAATGGGGGGACATATAGCCACGATTTAAAACTGTGGAAAAAGGCCTATAGCCACGGTTTTAAACCGTTGAAAAAGGCCTATAGCCACGATTTTAAACCATGGCTATATATATTGCCAGACTTATGATTCTTCCACAGTTTGAAAACTGTGGCTATAGGCTGTTTCCATGGTTCGAACCATGACTATAGGGATATAGCCACTGTTTCAACCGTGGCTAAAGCCCTATAGCCCCAGTTTAAAACTGGGGCTATCGGTTTTAACCAATAGCCACGCCAATACCAGCCACGATTTATGAAACTGTGGCTATAACCTATAGACACTGTTTTTGAGCCTATATCTAGGGTTCCAAACCGTGGCTATAGCTTTATTTTGTAGTAGTGTGTCTGATTTTTGGAAACAAACTCGAAGGGTTTGTCGCCAAGTGATTTGTCTCATGAGATCTGTCAATTCATTGAGGGGAAATAGCGGGCCCTTCCTGTCACTGAAATTCCAAATAATTCTTTATAAATAGATTTAGCACAAGTACAATATTCTTTTTCAACATCCCTATAGATTATAGGATATAGATTCAACAATATTTCAATAGTTAAAACAATATTCAATTAAACACTGTATATAAAAGGGTATATGAAATAAGTCAATAATCATATCCATGAAACCAGAATATTTATATTCAATTTATTTACAATTTCAAATGAAAAATGATCTCAAATGGGTAGTGGATACACCATATAATAAATATTAGGTGCACAATACTAAGTAGATGACAAAGAAATGGAAATTGAGACAAAGTCCCTTACCACGTTGTAATCAATCGAGTCGTATGAACAAAAATTAATAACCACAAAATGAATCACATAATACCATGAATATAAATAGAATCATGATAATGTGTATAAAATGGAAGCACACAATACACCACATACAAGAAATAAGTGGCGAACAATGGAAATCTCAAGGAATTAAAAGTGTGATAAGAAACCCCATACAAACATTTCAGCATGGTAAAAGGTGTTCTTATGAGGTTTTAATGGGAGGTAAATGGGTATCACATAATTTATATATCATAAGGGAAGTACGTGGGAGGTGAGAAAACATACCCCATCATTATTAATTAAAAATAATAGAACATAACATAGGGGTAATTCTTGAACAAAAGTGAGAGAGAGGATCCCTTACCTTATGCCCGAAGGTGTTCTCGATTGATCTTAAAGACCTAAATAATAAAATTTAGCTTCATTAATTAATAATTATATAACCTCATAAAGATTTAATTGAATTATTATAACCTTATTAGGTTCATTAATTCCTTTTTTATGGGTTTAAGATGTAACATCCCAAGTAAGTAATGAATAATAGATATTTTTATCTATGTCTATTAATGATTAATATAGTGTTATAGAGGCTTAAAATGAAAATAAATACAATCTTATGCATGGAATACACTAATATTCTTAAAAGATTATTTTAGTGCCTTTCGATGGAAAACCATTTTTGAATCTATATTTTGACAATTTTATAAACTATGTTTGTCAAAATAAACTTATCCTTTATTATTGGGACATCAAAATTTACCTTGTGTGAATTTTTGGTATTTTTCTGACAATGTTCATTTTTTAATGAATAGTGAAAAATACTGCATTTTACATCAAAACTGCTTTTTAATCTAATTTATTTATATGATTAGATTATATTTTGAATTGGTTTTGAAGTGAAATTAGAATCTATTTTTACCATTTTATCTAATGGTGGTCATTGGAATCAATTTCACTTTGAAATTAGACTTAAACTGGTGTTAATCTTTTGATACTTATTGTTTTGTAAAAACACGCTATTTGCTCTGGCAGCGGGAATTAATTATTAAATTAATTAATGTGACTTATATGATTTGAATTTTGTAAAATAGACTTCATTTTTTAATTCGGAATATCAAATATAGCTTAGGGTGAATTTTTGGTAATTTTCTGAAAAACTTCAATTTTTGATGAATAGTGAAACCACTAAGTGGTACTTATAAAGACTGATTTTCCGTTTAAATGAAATTTTGCCATCATTGTGTTTGGAATTTTGAAAATCCGACATACATGGTTGTCATTAAGAAGTAAAATGTGGTTCAATGAGATTAAAATAATTTTTGGTGAATAGTAACTTATTAAGTTTTTAATCGCGATTAGTGATAATTAGTGTAGTTTAAGGTATAAATAATGCTTTAATAAACTGAAATGACCTAGACACATGTCCCAACCTCATTGTTTGTGTCATGGCCGACCATGACATGCCATGGGTCAACTTGGGGACCCCATGGATCCACTTTTGTTGGGAAATGACATAAATTACTTTTTATTAAATGTTAAAGTAAAAATGACACAAACAAGAGATGTTTTACAAAAACAATTTTTAAGTGGGGTTATACAAGTCCAAATTTTGATTATAAATATTCATTGGAAAGATAAAAAGATTTACTATATCATAGTATTTGTTTTATAAATTTTTAACATTAAATAAATTAAATTATTTATGACATAATTATGATGCAGCGATGACATCATTATTTGACAATTTAAATAAAATGGAAAGACAATGTAAAATCTATGAACTAAACATGGCCAAAACCAATTGGATGAGTGGATTTCGAACCCTTATCACCTTATCCACGAATTATATCAATGTGGGACCTTTTGAAACCGAAACACAGTTTCAAATAAAGTAATATTTCTTTACTTTCCAAAAGTGCCCCTCCTCTCCTCTTATAAAAGGCCCCCAACTCTACCTCATTTCACACACTCTTCAAGCCTTTGGCTCGGCCAACCCCTGCCCATTTACTCTCTACACATCCCTCTACTCATCATAGAGGATTCCCCTTTGGGAATAATCCTTTCAAAGGAAGCCTTTAGGCTCAAATCAAAAGGAGTTACACTTTTTAAAGGTAATTCATTCTCTCATGTTCATTTGTTTTATTTTGCTTCTCCAACCCCCTAAACTCTTTTTATTTACTTATTTTGTAACAACACCAGTATCTTAAATATACAAGGATGTTGTTACAATATTTATTTGAGATAAACTCTCACACAACTACATCAAATGGTTAAAGAACATACGGTTTCCGTGGATGGCGTAATTCTGCCTCCCGAAACGATGATTGTTCAACACTCATTTAACTCCTTCAAAGGTGGCCATTATGATGTCACTATTTTTATATATGATATATAATATGTTTATGTTTTCCTTAAGCTTATGTTTTTTTTCATTTTGGGCATACCTTTATGGTTTCCATTATAGGTAAACACGATATCTTCATTTTAGGAAGTGCGGACTACCGCCCCCTCAAAGTGATTTGATTCGTTTAATACCATATGTGGGACATATAAAGGATGGAACTATGATATTATATATGTTATTATACTGGAATTATAATATACTCTTATATCATTATGATTCCATTCCAGAAAATATGAAATAGAAATGGAAGTAGCGTTCATGCGTACGTACGGCTTACCGTCTCCATGAACGGTGCATTTCATTTCTTACCTCTAAATGTGATGTAATATTATAAATGCATGTATGTACTGGATATATATGACATATATGATATCTAAATCATGAATACCATTCTGTATATAATGAACCTTTGACCAAATTAACAACATGTAAGTGTAAGAAGTCTATTTTTGACTTAAGAACCAAATACCGACAAAATGAACATTATTAACTTAACTGATTACATGATGTTCATAACATGGTATAAAAGGAATAATGAACTTGAAAAAGATTCATAAGCAAGTAGAGATTAACTCAAGTTTATTATTCAGGAGAATAAAGAACGGTCCGGTCAAGTCGGATACGAGGTATGGGACTTCGTCTCAATCTCCTTTCGTTGAGGCATATTTTATTTTATACACAACTTTCTTTTATACGGTGTATAAACCCATTTGACTTTTACGTTTATTCAAAAGGAATATTTTTTTATACGAAGCGTTTACTAAACGACAAAAGGGAATGTTTTTGTCGTACGTATGCGGCGACAACGACTTCTCCACCGTCATGACCATTATTTGAGTTTCGGCTTCCTCTACAAGCCATACTTTTTTTTAAAAAAACGAAAAAAAACACCATGTTTTACTTTGGTATTGAAAATGGTTTTCATAATTTTTTTATTATATCAATGTGTTGTATTGATATCTCATGATTGAAATGTGGAAATGTAATGTTTCCTTTATGCATGTTTTATGTGATATGATTATGTTATGGTTCTTGGGCATTATTATGAAGACGGGTGGTTCCGTGATAAACTAAGGGCGGGTGAGCCCGTTATAGCTCTCCAATGCATTGGGTAACGCGAAGGAGTGAAACGTTAAGGTTTCTCCGAAGAGATTTTAGGGAATATACTATGATGGGTATTCCAAACGTAACCAAGAGGGTTACTCCCTACGTAAGAATGTTATGAATGCCTCAAGTTACCTTTATGTCTTATGATTTCTATGATTTATTCATGATTTTATGAGGTATGTTAAAGTGCCTATGTTTTATGGGTAAAGTATGATTTCATTCTTATGTATATATGAACTCATGTTTCCTTTCCATGTTTTTTTTATAACCCATACTGAGTTTTTATGCTCATCCCAAGTTTTTGAAATGTTTTTCACAGGTCAAGGGAAAGGTACATGATAAGATGATAGAGTCAAGGATGTGTCAAGAAATAATCCATGTTTTATTTTAAATGTGTTTCTATTGATGGGAATGAAGAATACTATCTTTATGTAACCACTCTGTTTATATGTGGAATGTAATGAAAGTTTTATGATCTAATTCTCTAAAACTCTAAACCCGAAAAGATCCTCAATGTGTAATCTTGTAATAACTCAAGATTAAGTAAGGTTTAAGGCTGGGGCCTTATAGTTGGTATCAGAGGTCGGTTTAGATAACTTTAGGAGTTATAATTCTATTAAATGATTATCCAAAAATATTTTTTTTTGAAATGATATAGCATTTAAAGATTACCATGTTGCTTCATCTAAGACATGTTTGTTCAGAATGGTTTTCCACAGAGGAAACAGGGAAGCAGTGCTAGGAAGGCATACAGAAGGAAATAACCTTCCGAATCAGCATCCTGAGATGGTCGGAATTGGAACTGAACAGTTTATTGTAGTAATGGCGTAATTGACTCAAGTGATAAATGGCGGTGGTATCCATGCACAAGATCAGCCAGACCAACCGCAAAGGAACATGTCAGTGGTGGAACATTTCATGAGGCAACATCCACCATCATTCAGAGGATCATCTGACCCTGTGCTAGCTGAAGGGTGGATTAAAGCACTGGAGAAGATTTTTGATGTCATGGGGTGTTCAGACAATCAAAAGGTTAGTCTTGCTATTTACCGTTTGGAGGGTGAAGCAGATCAGTGGTGGTCTATGGTTAAAAATATCGGGGACGCCGATGAGATTAATGCTCTTGACTGGGATGAATTCAAAGGTATGTTTCTTGAGAAGTATTTTCCTAAGGCTGTTCAACTTAGGATGGAAAAGCAATTCTTGGAATTGAGGCAATAGGAAGACTCAGTGGCTGCCTATGAAGAAAGGTTCACTCGATTGGAAAGGTATGCTCCAAATTTTATCCGAGACCTTAATAGTAAAATCAATCGTTTTTACTCAGGATTAAAGCCAAAGTATCGAAGGGCATTAGCTTCTCGTGAGTTTAAAAGTTATGAAAAGCTTGTTCGATGTGCTGAGAAGGTGGAAATGGAGTTTGCCGATGACCAAGTGTTCTATAACAACCAGCAGAAGAAGAGACCGAGGTGGCAGGAGAAAGGTAAGAATTCTTCAAAAAAGTCTGATGGTAAGAAAACTAAGTTTCCAGTTTGTGATAAATGTGGCAAAAGTCATGCTGGGGAATGTCTTCTGAATTCTGGGAAGTGCTACCGATGTGGTAATATGGGACATAAGGCTAGTGATTTCACTGAAAAGGATCAAGGTGAAGGTAAGAACAAATTTGACTTACAGTTAGTGAAGTGTTATAAGTGCAATGAGATGGGTCACTATGAAAACGAGTGTCCGAAAAAGAGCTTGAGTGATGGGAAGCAGTTAGACTACAAGCAGAAAGGGGTGGTGAAATCCTTTGCAACTACTTCAGCAGATGTTGGGCCATCAAATGAAGTTGTATCAGCTCCAGAGAGCTCAGTTTTTTTCCAAGATTGACCTGAGATCGGGGTACCATAAGCTGAAGGTAAAGGAGGCAGATATTCCGAAGACTGCGTTCCGTACAAGATATGGCCATTATGAATTTGTAGTAATGCCTTTTGGGCTAACCAATGCACCTGCTGTATTCATGGACTTAATGAATAGAATTTTCCATGAGTTCTTGGATAAGTTTTTGGTGGTTTTCATTGATGATATTTTGGTGTTTTCTAAAAGTAAAGAGGAGCATGAAAAACATTTAAGGGTTATCTTGAAAACCTTAAAAGAAAAGAAACTGTATGGGAAATTCAGCAAGTGTGAGTTTTGGTTGCAACAAATTTCTTTCCTTGGTCACATTGTTTCTAAAGATGGAATAACTGTTGATCCTGCAAAAACAAAAGTTGTGGAATAATGACCAAGACCCACAAATGTAACCGAGATTCGTAGCTTCCTTGGTTTGGCGGGCTATTACCGAAGGTTTGTTAGAAATTTTTCACGGTTATCTAGTCCAATGACTAAGCTAACTCGGAAGGGTGTTAAGTTTATCTGGACAAAAGAATGTGATGATTGTTTTCAGGAATTGAAAAGAAGATTGGTGAATGCTCCAGTTTTGGCACTACCTTCTAGGAATGGTGAGTTTGTTATATACAGTGATGCTTCATTGAAAGGACTTGGTTGCGTCCTAATGCAGAATGATCAGGTAATTGCTTATGCTTCACGACAGTTGAAAACTCATGAGGTAAATTACCCTACACATGATTTGGAATTAGCTGCTGTTGTTTTTGCTTTAAAAATTTGAAGGCATCATTTGTATGGAGTAAAGTGTGAAATATATACCAATCACAAAAGTTTAAAGTATATATTCACTCAGAAAGAGTTAAACATGAGACAAAGGAGATGGCTTGAATTAATCAAGGATTATGATTGTACAATTCATTACCATCCGGGAAAAGCAAATAAAGTGGATGATGCTTTGAGTCGAAAAAGTAATGCTTCATTAACAATGTTGCATTTGGAACGTGATCCTTTGGTTAAGGATTTTATGAACTTTGGCATAGAAGTTGTTGGTGCAGGAAGTCCTTCTGTTTTGTTTCAGGTATCAGTGAGATCATCTCTATCAGATAGAATCAAGCAAGCACAGAAGCAAGACAGTGAGTTGCAGAAAAAGGTAGAGCTGGTTCAGAAAGGTAAGTTTCCTGAATTAAACATTGATAATGATTGCGTTTTGAGATTTGGGAAGAGATTGTGTGTGCCTTGTGATTCACAGTTGAAGAGAGAGTTGTTATGTGAAGCTCATAGTTCTCCGTTTTCAGTTCATCCGGGCAGTACTAAGATGTATAGAGATCTGGGGGAGTATTACTGGTGGGATGGAATGAAAAGAGATATTGCTGATTTTACTGTGAAGTGTTTGACTTGTCAGCAGGTTAAAGCAGAACAACAGTTACTGAAAGGGATGCTTCAGCCTTTACCAGTGCTAGAGTGGAAATGGTAGAATATATCCATGGACTTTGTTGTTGGATTACCGAAGACATCTCGAGGTAATAATGCAATCTGGGTTATTGTTGATCGCTTGACCAAATCTGCTCATTTCCTTGCTATACGAGATACTTTCTCTCTTGATCAACTTTCCGTTTGTATCTTAAAGATATAGTCAGGTTACATGGAGTTCCTCTTTCCATTGTATCGGATCGTGATCCCAGGTTTACTTCTAACTTTTGGAAAGGCCTTCAGAAGTCGTTGGGTACTGAATTAAATTTTAGTACAGCTTTTCATCCTCAATCAAATGGGCAGTCAGAACTAACAATTCAGACATTGGAGGATATGCTATGAGCTTGTTCTATGGATTATCAGATGGCACCATTTCAAGAATTATATGGGAAGCGGTGTCGAACTCCAGCTTTCTGGGATGAAGTGGGTGAAAGGAAGTTGATGGGACCAGAATTGGTAGAAGAGATGGCAGAAAAAGTTCAGCTGATTCAAAAACACATGAGAACAGCTCAGAGCAGGCAGAAGAGTTATGCGGATAACCGGAGGAAGGATCTATCTTTCGAGGTAGGTGATCATGTTTTTCTCAAGGTTTCTCCTTGGAAAAGTGTGATGAGATTTGGTAAGAAAGGAAAGTTGAGTCCAAGGTTCATTGGACCATACGAAATTCTGGAGAGAGTTGGATCAGTTGCATACCGAGTGGCTTTACCTCCGAGTTTATCTCAGGTACACAATGTTTTTCACGTTTCGATGTTGAGAAAGTATATGTCAGATCCATCTCATGTTTTGAGTCCAGAGGTAGTTCAGCTGGAAGAGAACCTATCTTATGAGGAACAACCGGTCCAGATTCTTGACCACAGGGAGCAAGTGTTACGGAATAAGGTGATTCATCAGGTAAAGGTTTTGTGGAAAAACCACATGATTGAAGAGGCAACATGGGAATCTGAAAATGCAATGAGGGATAAGTACCCCCATTTATTCGATAAGTAAATAAATTGCGGGGACGCAATTTTCTAAAGGGGGGAAGGATGTAACATCCCAAGTAAGTAATGAATAATAGATATTTTTATCTATGTCTATTAATGATTAATATAGTGTTATAGTGGCTTAAAATGAAAATAAATACAATCTTATGCATGGAATACACTAATATTCTTAAAAGATTGTTTTAGTGCCTTTTGATGGCAAACCATTTTTGAATCTATATTTTGACAATTTTATAAACTATGTTTGTCAAAATAAACTTATCCTTTATGATTGGGACATCAAAATTTACCTTGTGTGAATTTTTGGTATTTTTCTGACAATGTTCATTTTTTAATGAATAGTGAAAAATACTGCATTTTACATCAAAACTGCTTTTTAATCTAATTTATTTATATGATTAGATTATGTTTTGAATTGGTTTTGAAGTGAAATTAGAATATATTTTTACCATTTTATCCAATGGTGGTCATTGGAATCAATTTCACTTCGAAATTAGACTTAAACTGGTGTCAATCTTTTGATACTTATTGTTTTGTAAAAACACGCTATTTGCTCTGGCAGTGGGAATTAATTATTAAATTAATTAATGTGACTTATATGATTTGAATTTTGTAAAATAGACTTCATTTTTGAATTTGGAATATCAAATATAGATTAGGGTGAATTTTTGGTAATTTTCTGAAAAACTTCAATTTTTGATGAATAGTGAAACCACTAAGTGGTACTTATAAAGACTGAGTTTCCGTTTAAATGAAAATTTGCCATCATTGTGTTTGGAATTTTGAAAATCCGACATACATGGTTGTCATTAAGAAGTAAAATGTGGTTCAATGAGATTAAAATAATTTTTTGGTGAATTGTAACTTATTAAGTTTTTAATCGCGATTAGTGATAATTAGTGTAGTTTAAGGTATAAATAATGCTTTAATAAAATGAAATGACCTAGACACATGTCCCAAACTCATTGGTTGTGTCATGGCCGACCATGACATGCCATGGGTCAACTTGGGGACCCCATGGATCCACTTTTGTTGGGAAATGACATAAATTACTTTTTATTAAATGTTAAAGTAAAAAATGACACAAACAAGAGATGTTTTACGAAAACAATTTTTAAGTGGGGTTATAAAAGTCCAAATTTTTCTTATAAATAGTAATTGGAAAGATAAAAAGATTTCCTATTTCATAGTATTTTTTTTATAATTTTTGGACATTAAATAAATTAAATTATTTATGACATAATAATGATGCAGCGATGACATCATTATTTGACGATTTAAATAAAATGGAAAGAAAATGTAAAATCTATGAACTACAAATGGCCAAAACCAATTGGATGAGTGGATTTCGAACCCTTATCACCTTATACACGAATTATATCAATTTGGGACCTTTTGAAACCGAAACACATTTTCAAATAAAGTAATATTTCTTTACTTTCCAAAAGTGCCCCTCCTCTCCTCTTATAAAAGGCCCCCACCTCTACCTCATTTCACACACTCTTCAAGCCTTTGGCTCGGACAACCCCTGCCCATTTACTCTCTCCACATCCCTCTCCTCATCATAGAGGATTACCTTTGGGCAGAATCCTTTCAAAGGAAGCCTTTAGGCTCAAATCAAAAGTAGTTACACTTTTTAAAGGTAATTCATTCTCTCATGTTCATTTGTTTTATTTTGCTTCTCCAACCCCCTAAACTCTTTTTATTTACTTATTTTGTAACAACACCAGTATCTTAAATATACAAGGATTTTGTTACAATATTTATTTGAGCTACACTCTCACACAACTACATCAAATGGTTAAAGAACATACAGTTTCCGTGGATGGTGAAATTCTGCCTCCCGAAACGATGATTGTTCAACACTCATTTAACGCCTTCAAAGGTGGACATTATGATGTCACTATTTTTATATATGATATATAATCTGTTTATGTTTCCCTTAAGCTTCTGTTTTTTTCATTTTGGGCATACCTTTATGGTTTCCATTATGGGTAAACACGATATCTTCATTTTAGGAAGTGTGGACTACCGCCCCCTCAAAGTGATTTGATTCGTTTAATACCATATGTGGGACATATAAAGGATGGAACTATGATATTATATATGTTATTATACTGGAATTATAATATACTCGTATATCATTATGATTCCATTCCAGAAAATATGAAATAGAAATGGAAGTAGCGTTCATGCGTACGTACGGCTTACCGTCTCCATGAACGGTGCATTTCATTTCTTACCTCTAAATGTGATGTAATATTATAAATGCATGTATGTACTGGATATATATGACATATATGATATCTACATCATGAATACCATTCTGTATATAATGAACCTTTGACCAAATTAACAACATGTAAGTGTAAGAAGTCTATTTTTGACTTAAGAACCAAATACCGACAAAATGAACATTATTAACTTAACTGATTACATGATGTTCATAACATGGTATAAAAGGAATAATGAACTTGAAAAAGATTCATAAGCAAGTAGAGATTAACTCAACTTTATTATTCAGGAGAATAAAGAACGGGCGGGTCAAGTCGGATACGAGGTATGGGACTTCGTCTCAATCTCCTTTCGTTGAGGCATATTTTATTTTATACACAACTTTCTTTTATACGGTGTATAAACCCCTTTGACTTTTACGTTTATTCAAAAGGAATATTTTTTTATACGAAACGTTTACTAAACGACAAAAGGGAATGTTTTTGTCGTACGTATGCGGCGACAACGACTTCTCCGCCGTCATGACCGTTATTTGAGTTTCGGCTTCCTCTACAAGCCATACTTTTTTTAAAAAAAACGAAAAAAACACCATGTTTTACTTTGGTATTGAAAATGGTTTTCATAATGTTTTTATTATATCAATGTGTTGTATTGATATCTCGTGATTGAAATGTGGAAATGTTATGTTTCCTTTATGCATGTTTTATGTGATATGATTATGTTATGGTTCTTGGGCATTATTATGAAGACGGGTGGTTTCGTGATAAACTAAGGGCGGGTGAGCCCGTTATAGCTCTCCAATGCATTGGGTAACGCGAAGGAGTGAAACGTTAAGGTTTCTCCGAAGAGATTTTAGGGAATATACTGTGATGAGTATTCCAAACGTAACCAAGAGGGTTACTCCCTACGTAAGAATGTTATGAATGACTCAAGTTACCTTTATGTATTATGATTTCTATGATTTATTCATGATTTTATGAGGTATGTTAAAGTGCCTATGTTTTATGGGTAAATTATGATTTCATTCTTATGTATATATGAACTCATGTTTCCTTTCCATGTTTTTTTTATAACCCATACTGAGTTTTTATGCTCATCCCAAGTTTTTGAAATATTTTTCACAGGTCAAGGGAAAGGTACATGATAAGATGATAGAGTCAAGGATGTGTCAAGAAATAATCCATGTTTTATTTTAAATGTGTTTCCATTGATGGGAATGAAGAATACTATCTTTATGTAACCACTCTGTTTATATGTGGAATGTAATGCAAGTTTTATGATCTAATTCTCTAAAACTCTAAACCCGAAAAGATCCTCAATGTGTAATCTTGTAATAACTCAAGATTAAGTAAGGTTTAAGGCTGGGGCCTTATAGTTGGTATTAGAGGTCGGTTTAGATAACTTTAGGAGTTAGAATTCTATTAAATGATTATCCAAAAATATTTTTTTTCGAAATAATATAGCATTTAAAGATTACCATGTTGCTTCATCTAAGACATGTTTGTTCAGAATGGTTTTCCGCAGAGAAAATAGGGAAGCAGTGCTAGGAAGGCATACAGAAGGAAATAACCTTCCGAATCAGCATCCTGAGATGGTCGGAATTGGAACTGAACAGTTTGTTGCAGTAATGGCACAGTTGACTCAAGCGATAAATGGCGGTGGTATCCATGCACGAGATCAGCCAGACCAACCGCAGAGGAACATGTCAGTGGTGGAACATTTCATGAGGCAACATCCACCATCATTCAGAGGATCATCTGACCCTGTGCTAGCTGAAGGGTGGATTAAATAACTGGAGAAGATTTTTGATGTCATGGGGTGTTCAAAAAATCAAAAGGTTAGTCTTGCTATTTACCGTTTGGAGGGTGAAGCAGATCAGTGGTGGTCTATGGTTAAAAATATCAGGGACGCCGATGAGATTGATGCTCTTGATTGGGATGAATTCAAAGGTATGTTTCTTGAGAAGTATTTTCCTAAGGCTGTTCGACTTAGGATGGAAAAGCAATTATTGGAATTGAGGCAAGAGGAAGACTCAGTGGCTGCCTATGAAGAAAGGTTCACTCGATTGGCAAGGTATGCTGCAAATTTTATCCGAGACCTTGATAGTAAAATCAATCGTTTTTACTCAGGATTAAAGCCAAAGTATCGAAGGGCATTAGCTTCTCGTGAGTTTAAAAGTTATGAAAAGCTTGTTCGATGTGCTGAGAAGGTGGAAATGGAGTTTGCCGATGACCAAGTGTTCTATAAAAACTAGCAGAAGAAGAGACCGAGGTGGCAGGAGAAAGGTAAGAATTCTTCAAAAAAGTCTGATGGTAAGAAAACTAAGATTCCAGTTTGTGATAAATGTGGCAAAAGGCATGCTGGGGAATGTCTTATGAATTTTGGGAAGTGCTACCGATGTGGTAAGATGGGACATAAGGCTCGTGATTGCACTGAAAAGGATCAAGGTGAAGGTAAGAACAAATTTGACTTACAGTTAGTGAAGTGTTATAAGTGCAATGAGATGGGTCACTATGCAAACGAGTGTCCGACAAAGAGCTTGAGTGAAGGGAAGCAGTTAGACTACAAGCAGAAAGGGGTGGTGAAATCCTTTGCAACTACTTCAGCAGATGTCGGGC
Organism: Viscum album; assembly: GCA_963277665.1. Lineage (NCBI taxonomy): Eukaryota > Viridiplantae > Streptophyta > Magnoliopsida > Santalales > Viscaceae > Viscum > Viscum album. The sequence goes on along the minus strand of OY728142.1, from coordinate 1,107,859,605 downwards.
CATCAAATGAAGTTGTATCAGCTCCAGGGAGCTCAGTTTTTTTCCAAGATTGACCTGAGATCGGGGTACCATCAGCTGAAGGTAAAGGAGGCAGATATTCCGAAGACCACGTTCCGTACGAGATATTGACATTATGAATTTGTAGTAATGCCTTTTGGTCTAACCAATGCACCTGCTGTATTCATGGACTTAATGAATATAATTTCCATGAGTTCTTGGATAAGTTTGTGGTGGTTTTCATTGATGATATTTTGGTGTTTTCTAAAAGTAAAGAGGAGCATGAAAAACATTTAAGGGTTATCTTGCAAACCTTAAAAGAAAAGAAACTGTATGGGAAATTCAGCAAGTGTGAGTTTTGGTTGCAACAAATTTCTTTCCTTGGTCACATTGTTTCTAAAGATGGAATAACTGTTGATCCTGCAAAAACAAAAGTAGTGGAAGAATGGCCAAGACCCACAAATGTAACCGAGATTCGTAGCTTCCTTGGTTTGGCGGGCTATTACCGAAGGTTTTTTAGAAATTTTTCACGGTTATCTAGTCCAATGACTAGGCTAACTCGGAAGGGTGTTAAGTTTATCTGGACAAAAGAATGTGATGATTGTTTTCAGGAATTGAAAAGAAGATTGGTGAATGCTCCAGTTTTGGCACTACCTTCCAGGAATGGTGAGTTTGTTATATACAGTGATGCTTCATTGAAAGGACTTGGTTGCGTCCTAATGCAGAATGATCAGGTAATTGCTTATGCTTCACGACAGTTGAAAACTCATGAGGTAAATTACCCTACACATGATTTGGAATTAGCTGCTGTTGTTTTTTCTTTAAAAATTTGGAGGCATCATTTGTATGGAGTAAAGTGTGAAATATATACCGATCACAAAAGTTTAAAGTATATATTCACTCAGAAAGAGTTAAACATGAGACAAATGAGATGGCTTGAATTAATCAAGGATTATGATTATACAATTCATTACCATCCGGGAAAAGAAAATAAAGTGGCTGATGCTTTGAGTCGAAAAAGTAATGCTTCATTAACAATGTTGCGTTTGGAACATGATCCTTTGGTTAAGGATTTGATGAACTTTGGCGTAGAATTTGTTGGTGCAGGAAGTCCTTCTGTTTTGTTTCAGGTATCAGTGAGATCATCTCTATCAGATAGAATCAAGCAAGCACAGAAGCAAGACAGTGAGTTGCAGAAAAAGGTAGAGCTGGTTCAGAAAGGTTAGTTGCCCGAATTCAACATTGGTAATGATTGCATTTTGAGATTTGGGAAGAGATTGTGTGTGCCTTGTGATTCACAGTTGAAGAGAGAGTTCTTATGTGAAGCTCATAGTTCTCCGTTTTCAGTTCATCCGGGCAGTAATAAGATGTATAGAGATCTGCGGGAGTATTACTGGTGGGATGGAATGAAAAGAGATATTGCTGATTTTACTGTGAAGTGTTTGACTTGTCAGCAGGTTAAAGCAGAACGGCAGTTACCGAAAGGGATGCTTCAGCCTTTACCAGTGCCAGAGTGGAAATGGGAGAATATATCCATGGACTTTGTTGTTGGATTACCGACGACATCTCGAGGTAATAATGCAATCTGGGTTATTGTTGATCGCTTGACCAAATCTGCTCATTTCCTTGCTATACGAGATACTTTCTCTCTTGATCAACTTTCCCATTTGTATCTTAAAGATATAGTCAGGTTACATGGAGTTCCTCTCTCCATTGTATCGGATCGTGATCCCAGGTTTACTTCTAACTTTTGGAAAGGCCTTCAGAAGTCGTTGGGTACTGAATTAAATTTTAGTACAGCTTTTCATCCTCAATCAGATGGGCAGTCAGAACAAACAATTCAGACATTGGAGGATATGCTATGAGCTTGTTCTATGGATTATCAGATGGAACCATTTCAGGCATTATATGGGAAGCGGTGTCGAACTCCAGCTTTCTGGGATGAAGTGGGTGAAAGGAAGTTGATGGGACCAGAATTGGTAGAAGAGATGGCAGAAAAAGTTCAGCTGATTCAGAAACACATGAGAACAGCTCAGAGCAGGCAGAAGAGTTATGCAGATAACCGGAGGAAGGATCTATCTTTCGAGGTAGGTGATCATGTTTTTCTCAATGTTTCTCCTTGGAAAAGTGTGATGAGATTTAGTAAGAAAGGAAAGTTGAGTCCAAGGTTCATTGGACCATACGAAATTCTGGAGAGAGTTGGATCAGTTGCATACCGAGTGGCTTTACCTCCGAGTTTATCTCAGGTACACAATGTTTTTCACGTTTCGATGTTGAGAAAGTATATGCCAGATCCATCTCATGTTTTGAGTCCAGAGGTAGTTCAGCTGGAAGAGAACCTATCTTATGAGGAACAACCGGTCCAGATTCTTGACCACAGGGAGCAAGTGTTGCGGAATAAGGTGATTCATCAGGTAAGGGTTTTGTGGAAAAACCACATGATTGAATAGGCAACATGGGAATCTGAAAATGCAATGAGGGATAAGTACCCCCATTTATTCGATAAGTAAATAAATTGCGGGGACACAATTTTCTAAAGGGGGGAAGGATGAAACATACCAAGTAATGAATAATAGATATTTTTATCTATGTATATTAATGATTAATATAGTGTTATAGAGGCTTAAAATGAAAATAAATACAATCTTATGCATGGAATACACTAATATTCTTAAAAGATTGTTTTAGTGCCTTTTGATGGAAAACCATTTTTGAATCAATATTTTGACAATTTTATAAACTATGTTTGTCAAAATAAACTTATCCTTTATGATTGGGATATCAAAATTTACCTTGTGTGAATTTTTGGTATTTTTCTGACAATGTTCATTTTTTAATGAATAGTGAAAAATACTGCATTTTACATCAAAACTGCTTTTTAATCTAATTTATTTATATGATAAGATTATGTTTTGAATTGGTTTTGAAGTGAAATTAGAATATATTTTTACCATTTTATCCAATGGTGGTCATTGGAATCAATTTCACTTTGAAATTAGACTTAAACTGGTGTCAATCTTTTGATACTTATTGTTTTGTAAAAACACGCTATTTGCTCTGGTAGCGGGAATTAATTATTAAATTAATTAATGTGACTTATATGATTTGAATTTTGTAAAATAGACTTCATTTTTGAATTCGGAATATCAAATATATCTTAGGGTGAATTTTTGGTAATTTTCTGAAAAACTTCAATTTTTGATGAATAGTGAAACCACTAAGTGATACTTATAAAGACTGATTTTCCGTTTAAATGAAATTTTGCCATCATTGTGTTTGGAATTTTGAAAATCCGACATACATGGTTGTCATTAAGAAGTAAAATGTGGTTCAATGAGATTAAAATAATTTTTGGTGAATAGTAACTTATTAAGTTTTTAATCGCGATTAGTGATAATTAGTGTAGTTTAAGGTATAAATAATGCTTTAATGAAATGAAATGACCTAGACACATGTCCCAACCTCATTGGTTGTGTCATGGCCGACCATTACATGCCATGGGTCAACTTGGGGACCCCATGGATCCACTTTTGTTGGGAAATGACATAAATTACTTTTTATTAAATGTTAAAGTAAAAATGACACAAACAAGAGATGTTTTACTAAAACAATTTTTAAGTGGGGTTATTCAAGTCCAAATTTTGATTATAAATAATAATTGGAAATATAAAAAGATTTCCTATATCATAGTATTTTTTTTATAATTTTGGGACATTAAATAAATTAAATTATTTATGACATAATAATGATGCAGCGATGACATCATTATTTGACGATTTAAATAAAATGGAAAGACAATGTAAAATATATGAACTACACATGGCCAAAACCAATTGGATGAGTGGATTTCGAACCCTTATCACCTTATCCACAAATTATATCAATGTGGGACCTTTTGAAACCGAAACACATTTTCAAATAAAGTAATATTTCTTTACTTTCCAAAAGTACCCCTCCTCTCCTCTTATAAAAGGCCCCCACCTCTACCTCATTTCACACACTCTTCAAGCCTTTGGCTCGGCCAACCCCTGCCCATTTAATCTCTCCACATCCCTCTCCTCATCCTATAGGATTCCCTTTGGGCAGAATCCTTTCAAAGGAAGCCTTTAGGCTCAAATCAAAAGGAGTTACACTTTTTAAAGGTAATTCATTCTCTCATGTTCATTTGTTTTATTTTGCTTCTCCAACCCCCTAAACTCTTTTTATTTACTTATTTTGTAACAACACCAGTATCTTCAATATACAAGGATGTTGTTACAATATATATTTGAGCTACACTCTCACACAACTACATCAAATGGTTAAAGAACATACAGTTTCTGTGGATGGCGAAATTCTGCCTCCCGAAACGATGATTGTTCAACACTCATTTAACACCTTCAAAGGTGGCCATTATGATGTCACTATTTTTATATATGATATATAATATGTTTATGTTTTCCTTAAGCTTATGTTTTTTTTCATTTTGGGCATACCTTTATGGTTTCCATTATGGGTAAACACGATATCTTCATTTTAGGAAGTGCGGACTACCGCCCCCTCAAAGTGATTTGATTCGTTTAATACCATATGTGGGACATATAAAGGATGGAACTATGATATTATATATGTTATTATACTGTAATTATAATATAATCTTATATCATTATGATTCCATTCCAGAAAATATGAAATAGAAATGGAAGTAGCGTTCATGCGTACGTACGACTTACCGTCTCCATGAACGGTGCATTTCATTTCTTACCTCTAAATGTGATGTAATATTATAAATGCATGTATGTACTGGATATATATGACATATATGATATCTACATCATGAATACCATTCTGTATATAATGAACTTTTGACCAAATTAACAACATGTAAGTGTAAGAAGTCTATTTTTGACTTAAGAACCAAATACCGACCAAATGAACATTATTAACTTAACTGATTACATGATGTTCATAACATGGTATAAAAGGAATAACGAACTTGAAAAAGATTCATAATCAAGTAGAGATTAACTCAATTTTATTATTCAGGAGAATAAATAACGGTCGGGTCAAGTCAGATATGAGGTATGGGACTTCGTCTCAATCTCCTTTCGTTGAGGCATATTTTATTTTATACACAACTTTCTTTTATACGGTGTATAAACCCCTTTGACTTTTACGTTTATTCAAAAGGAATCTTTTTTTATACAAAGCATTTAATAAATGACAAAAGGGAATGTTTTTGTCGTACGTATGCGGCGACAACGACTTCTCCGCCGTCATGACCGTTATTTGAGTTTCGGCTTCCTCTACAAGCCATACTTTTTTTAAAAAAAACGAAAAAAACACCATGTTTTACTTTGGTATTGAAAATGGTTTTCATAATGTTTTTATTATATCAATGTGTTGTATTGATATCTCGTGATTGAAATGTGGAAATGTTATGTTTCCTTTATGCATGTTTTATGTGATATGATTATGTTATGGTTCTTGGGCATTATTATGAAGACGGGTGGTTCCGTGATAAACTAAGGGCGGGTGAGCCCATTATAGCTCTCCAATGCATTGGGTAACGCGAAGGAGTGAAACGTTAAGGTTTCTACGAAGAGATTTTAGGGAATATACTGTGATGGGTATTCCAAACGTAACCAAGAGGGTTACTCCCTACGTAAGAATGTTATGAATGCCTCAAGTTACCTTTATGTCTTATGATTTCTATGATTTATTCATGATTTTATGAGGTATGTTAAAGTGCCTATGTTTTATGGGTAAAGTATGATTTCATTCTTATGTATATATGAACTCATGTTTCCTTTCTATGTTTTTTTTATAACCCATACTGAGTTTTTATGCTCATCCCAAGTTTTTGAAATGTTTTTCACAGGTCAAGGGAAAGGTACATGATAAGATGATAGAGTCAAGGATGTGTCAAGAAATAATCCATGTTTTATTTTAAATGTGTTTCCATTGATGAGAATGAAGAATACTATCTTTATGTAACCACTCTGTTTATATGTGGAATGTAATGCAAGTTTTATGATCTAATTCTCTAAAACTCTAAACCCGAAAAGATCCTCAATGTGTAATCTTGTAATAACTCAAGATTAAGTAAGGTTTAAGGTTAGGGCCTTATATAAGATGTTCAATTTTCATTTTCTTCCTTGGTTTTCATGATCGGTTTACTTGTTTTCATGGATGGGAGATTGTTTAAAATGTGGTAAAACAAATATAATTGTTAATATATATTATTAATGACATTATAAATTATATCATTTTTATTTTGAATTATATACCATGAAGATGACTCATTAGTTAAAAGTTAATTACGAAAGCTTGGATTAACTTCACTTTTTTGTGCATAATTAACTTATTTTGTATTATTATTATATATTATGAGTGTGTAAATATTCATGAACATTTAATAAGGAAAAATAAATATACGATGATCTGGTTAAACCAATAAAAAGGTTTCATGACCAGTCTTGAAGATAGTATTTGAAATTGAAAACCCGTCGTCCTTGAATGTGATAAATTAACACACCTCGGACGATATTTTCATTTTTAGTGTAAGAGGTGGGGGAAATGAGAGATGATGATGAAATATTCCATTAGAATAATAAAATTAAATTCCATGCATGTTAATGTAATTATCATAGCATTTGGATGTGGGTAGGTGAGGAGAGAGCGAAAAAAGAATGGAACTTGTAAAAGAATTTAAAAGAAAAGGGGAGAGAGGTTCACCTCTTGAGTACTCCTCCTTGAGAATATCCTTAAGGACTTTTTTTGGGTCTTTTAGTGAGGCCATAAGTTATTGGACGTGGGGAAGGATATTATGAAGATATTTGAGTAGAATTTAGTCACGTATTAAATCTTGATAGGTGAGGGAGGAAGAGGGGGTGATGGATGGTTTATATAGTGGAGGGGAGGAGGGATTTTATGTTATTTTAATCATTATTCACTACTGGAATGTGGGTTCTCCCCCACAATTCCATACCAATGGTTTCATGAAACTATTGGTAAAGGATGGTTTAGGGAAGATTTTACCAACCGTTCCTTAGAACCGTTGGTATAGGTGCGTTTGTGGGAGCTTTTACCAACAATTCTAATGAACCGTTGGTATAGATGTGTTTTAGGGGAGTTTTACCAACGGTTTAATGAGAACCATTGGTATAGGTGTGGTTCAGGGGAGATTTTACCAACGGTTCTAAGGAACCATTGGTATAGGTTTGGCCTGAAAATATATACCAACGGTTTTTAAAAACCGTTTGTAAAACTTTCCCCCAAATTCACAGTGGCCCGTCCTCTCCCCCATTCGCGATACAGAACCCTAAACAGGAGCAGTTTGGCAATTTTGGAGCTCCTTTGGCTTCCTGTTCCTCCATCCCATCCAAGGTGATGAATCTCCTACCGAATCTTATCATACCGATCCTAAATTAGGTATTTTCTTAACTGGTACCTTATTTTTATTGAAATTTATCTAATATTTCAGTTTTTAGTATTTATTTTTATGTGTATATGTTTTTGTTTTTGTTTTGATTTAACTTATATGTGATGAGCTTGTATCATCATTAATATGTGTCCAATGGTTCTTTGATCATTTTTTTTGGAGAATGAATGGTTTAGGACTAGCATTAGAAGTAGCTTCCAGTGAGACCATTTTAGTATAAGGGGAAACAAGATTATGATCTACAAGGGGATGATTGAGTTGGTATAGATGAAACATAGTTTGTTCCCTGTGTTCAAGAACCATAAATAGAGTGTTCCAATTAGGTGGTCATCAGTAAAGACGTAGGTAAGATTTCTAGGTACTGTTTCATGAAGTTGAATATGTGGCGCTATAGTGGTTTTGGATTGTTTGAGGTACTCTTAGTGTATTGTAAACCCTCATTTGTTCCATATTCATTTAAATTGATTTAATATCATTTTTTTCACACACACCATTATATCCTCTCAAACTATATTTAGAGTGTATTTTTATTCTTATGGTGTAAAATGTCCATACTAGCTTCTTTTATGTGTTCTAGGGGTTTAGACTGATGACAGGGCTGCATGATTATTGTGGGGGTATTCTTTTCATATAAATATACCTATACTATGTCATCAAATGAATAAACTAGTTATATTCCTTACATATTTCTATCAAATGATTATAAAGGAGGGTTGTGTAATCATATGGGGATAGAAAAAATGTATTTTTTGTTATTGAGTGGGAATTTTAGGTGGGAATTTGATATGTGGACCACCTAGTTTATGTGATTGTTCATACTTTTATAGAAAAGATTAAAGATATTATGTTGGAGGATACCAAGGTTGTTAGGGTTGTTGTTTTTGTTTTTATGAGGTGGTTGTGATGAAACCCCCTTGAGTTGATGTTGAGATTGAGATAGACCAAAATCCTGGTGCTTCTCTAATTTCAATAGCTCTTAGTCCGTTGTATCCAATATTGACACACACAATTATTTTTATAAATAAAATTTTATTGAATTGTAATCATTAATATGTCACAACTTCAATCATTAAAAAATAATTTCATAAACTATATTGTCATTTCATCTATAAATATAATGATTAAAGAGACATTATATGGATGAAAAATCATATTCATGAGATCTATGAAGAAAATTATAGTGTTTATCAACCCAAAAGTCATGGGAAAAAATAATAAAAACCATATATACACCTACACTCAATCTTGGGAATGATTCTTTATATGACCCACTACTAATGGTATTTTTAAGGATATTAATCCATAGAATGCAACAAAATGTCCTTTAACAGATCAATTTTTCATAATATTTGTTATAGAGAACTTCTTCATCTCTATTAACTAATTAAGATTCATTTAGTCCAAAAAATCCATCTAATACCATCTTACATCTATGAAAATATAATTTTATCACCTTATAGACATGTGCCCTGTATGATAATTATATTTCCCTAAAACATTTCATAATACATTTTATATAGTCAGAGGGACCATCCCACTCTAAGAACCTACCAAGATTCCAATCCATCCTCATAAGTATTTTCTCATCAAACTCTAGGTGTAAAAGTTCCACACCTATCACTACCCTTGTTGACAGCCTGCCCACCCCACCCCCGGACACCCGCCCACCACCTTGGACAGCCCATGCCCCCTGGACAGCCCCCACCCTTGTTGACAGCCCACCCACCCCACCCCCGAACACCCGCCCACCACCCCCCAGACACCCCCATCCCCCCGGACTCCCCCACCCCTGGAAATCCCCTCCCCACCCCCTGGAAATCCCCCCCACCCCCTTGACACCCCCGACCCCACTAGACTGCACCGCCACCCCCATGGATAGCCCGACCACCCCCATGGACAACCCTCCCACCCCCTGGACAGCCCGCCCACCCCCTGGACACTCTAGACCCCCTGGACAGCCCTTCCACCCCCATGGGCAGACCGACACCCCGTACCCCCCCTCGGACAACCCCACCCACCCCCTGGACACCCTGCTCACCTCCTTGGACAGCCCGCCCACACCCCTTGGACTCCCCTACCCCCTTGGACAGCCTGGCCACCCCCGCGGATAGCCCGCCCACCTGTACACCCCGACCCCCTAGACAGCCCCCACCCCCTGGACACCTCCGACCCCTCGGACGGCCCCACCACCCCCTAGACACCCCGCACCCCCTGGACACCCCACACCCCCCTTGGACTGTCCCACCACTCCCCTGATCCTCATCCTACTCCTCATCCTGATCTCCCTGAAGAAGTTAAAGTATAAAACTCATGTACTCCCAACAAGACCCTTAAGGATTATGTATTCCTTGATCCACTTCCAATATATTACTGGGAAATCCTTGAATATATGCATTAGAAATTATGTATCTTATTTTCTTATGTACACTATATTTTGTTGTATTTCTTAATATGATTATCATATAGAGTAATGTGTCAGTTATGCTTTAATATAAAGTAAACAATTGTCATTTACCTAAATATTTTTTTATTAAACTTCAATATTATTGAATTTCTTTGAGATGACTTATTGCAATTTTTTTTATAGAATGGATAGAACTTGGATGTACGAAACCGATTGAATTTCAATCGATTTTCAAAATAATTTGAACAGCTTTCTAGATTTTTCATTTGACAAGGCTTCAAATAGTGGTCGCATACAATATAAATGTTTTAATTGTGTTGGAAGACCTTGGTTGAGTTGTGAAGCAGTTAGCTATCATATAACCAAATATGGTTTCCAAAAAAACTATTATGTGTGGTATCACAATGGATAGAAAATGGAATCTCAAAATATTGATGATCCAAATGATAGGACTGAATTGGAGAGTTTGATATATGATCGGTTTCCATTTATTCGGCATCATGAGAAGGAAAGGATGTCCAACCAATAATATTTCGATACAAGCACACATGATGCATCCAATGAAAATGATGATACTGATAGGGTGAAAAAATTGAATGATGCTGTGACGACTCTAGTATATCGGTAATGTGGTAAAATAAAAAAGTTGGAATTTTTAATCCGATTGTTTCATGGGAAAACTATGTATGGGATTTCAGATACTGCAATTTATTACATTCTTACCTTCTTGAAGGACTTACTTCCAGATGATTCAGATATTCCCTCAAACCACTATATGGCATGGAAGTTAGTTGATGAACTTGGATTCTCAAAAAAAATTCATGCTTGCCCGAATGATTGCAGCTTATTTTGGGAGGAAACTGCTGAAAGAAATGATTGTATCAAATGTGGAACCTCCTGATGGAAGCCAAAAGATGATGGAACACCATCTCGTGTGCCACAAAAAGTAATGTGTAACTTTCCATTGATCCCTATATTACAGAACCTTTTCATGTCTGATGAAATATCCGTAAAAATGCGATGGCATGACATTGAGAGAAAAAAGAATAATGAAGAGTTGATTCACCCTGAAGATGGATTTTCATGGCAGATATTTGATGCTTGATATCCTGAATTTGCAGCCGACGTGCGTAATGTGATACTGGGTCTTTCATGTGATGGTTTTAATCCATTTGGGAAGATTCTTATTTCACACAACACATGGCCGGTTTTCATACACATTTATGACCTTCCCCCTTGGTTGTGTATGAAAAAGCCTTACACTTTCTTGAGTATACTGATATATGGCCCTTATGATCCTGGAAATGATATAGATGTATACATGAAACCATTAATAAAAGAGTTGAAACTTCTTTGGGATGTGGGTGTTCCCACATACGATGCATGTTCGAAAGACATATTTCAGATGCATGATGCGCTTATGTGGACGATCAATGATTTTACTTCTTATGCAATGATGTCTGGATGGAGCACAAAAGGAAAATTTTCATGTCCTGTTTGTATGAAGAATACTCGATCGAGAAGACTGAAATATCATCATAGTTTTAGTTTTATGGGAGATCGACGATTCTTGCCAATGAACCATCCATTTAGAAACAATCGTCGAAGATTTGAAAATACCATGGAGAATGATGATCCACCTCAGTATATGTATGGAACTGACGTGCTTAATGAATTGAAAGATTTCAGTTATTCATTTGGGAAGGGTGTAATGAAATCTAGAAAGAATAAAAATGTTTCCAATGATACCTGTTACAATTGGAAGAAGAAGAGTATATTCTTTGAATTGTCGTATTGGTCAACCAACTTGTTATGCCATTGGTTAGACGTAATGCACATTTAAAAGAATATATGTGAAATTTTGCTTTCAATTCTTCTAAATGTCAAGGGGAAGATAGAAGATGATTTACGATCTCGGCGTGACTTGGTAGATTGGGGATCAGTCCAGAATTGCATCATGTCTATATCAGTGAAAATAAATAGCAAGTTCCATGTGATTCTTATGTGAGGACACCTGCTGAAAAAAAATCAATTTCTGGAAGTGCTAGAGACTATTAAAGTTCCTGATGGCTATTCAAGCAATATATCAAAACAGGTCAACAGAAAAGAGTTGAAGCTGAAATATTTGAAGACTCATGATTATCACGTCTTTTTGCATGAGTTTATTCCAATAGAAATCCGTCATCTCTTGTCCAATAATGTTGGAGTCTCAGTTATTCAGTTGTGCTATTTGTTTATAGATCTCTATGCTAAGAGGTTGTCCAAATCCTTCTTGCAAAAACTATTGGCAGAGACACCATTAATTTTGTGTGTGTTAGAGAAAATATTCCCTCCATCATTTTTTACATGCATGTTGCATCTGACTGTCCATCTTCCGACCAAAATACTTCTTGGAGGACCCATTACTTTGTGTTGGATGTATCCAACTGAATGAAACATGTGCACATTTAAATCATATGTTCGGAACAAGAATTATCCCGAAGGTTCTATTGTGAACGGTTACTTGGCTCAAGAATGTATGGATTTATGCTCAATGTATTTGTATGATCTTACTACGAGAATAAAGAGACCAATGAGAAATGAAGAAGAATAGTATGGGAAAATTGAACCTAGTTTTCCATCACTTCCTCAGACATGAGGAATTCCGGGATCATATACATTGATCACATTAAGCCCTGAAGAGAGAGAGATGGCACATCACATAGTGTTGTTCAATTGTGATTTGTTTGATGAGTATATCAAGTAAGTAAATTGTACATGTATCTCTTATCTTATCACTTGTAATTTTAAATATTTGTTAAACTATTATTATTTTTCTCTATAGGGAACATAAAGAATTGATATATAGAAAGCATCGTTATTTATCTTTGATAAGTAAAGAGACTTTTCATAGCAAAGGGTTTTCTACTTGGTAGAAATTGAAGGTAAAAATATTTCTGTAATAACTAAATAAAAATAATATTTAATTAAGTTTACTATTTTTTTAAATTTTAGGTATCGAGTTTTCCTGCAAACTCTGTTTCTGAGGAAATAAGAGCTTTGTATTTTGGTCTTAATACCATTGTTCATGCTTATAAATCACCTGCGATCAATGGATACAAATTTATTATCACTGAATGACCAAGAAACATGAGAACACAACATAATGGTGTTATGCTAACTGCCACAATAGACTGTTATGCCAGTTCATCGGATACTAGAACTTGTTTTGAAAATGTTTCTTATTATGGAGTCGTGGAGAAAATAATAATTTTGGATTATTACTCACATGGTCAAGTCACGATGATGAAATTTCAATGGTTTGATTCAATGAAGAGGCAAGGAACCTTTATTGATTATTGTGGATTTCGAGTTATTGACATGAATCGCACTCTTGCCACCGATGAACCATATGTATTGGCATCAATGGTGAAACGAGTTTTTTATGCCAAAGATCATCGTCATCCTAAATTCGGTGTAATTATTGAAGTAAATCCCAGACATGTTTTTGATGATGGTGATGATGAAGTTGACACTATCCCTAGTGCAATTGGAAGAAATCCGTTTATTACTTATGATGATTCCAATAGCTCAATTTTCAGAGTTGATTGTGAACCCGAAGTTGTGGGGGGAAATGTATAGAATCATACAGTCGTGTTCTCACCTACATGTTTCACCTACATCATTTAGAGTGTGTATCCTAGTACTTACCTTAAAACCACCATAAATCTTCTGTTTCATTATGTTTTTTATTAGAATGGTTTTTCTATATTTTGTTTTTCGGGTTACACATTAGTTATCTATTTCTAATTACTTCCCTATTTGTTTTCATTGCAGGAAATGACACCCATTGAAGAGAGGCGGTGGAAAAAGATGACAGAAAATAATCACCGCATTTTACAGATGGGTGTTCCTCCACTCATCCATGTTGTGAGTATTTTATTTAAAATATAAATATTTCAATAACTTATAATATCATGTGTTTACTTTTGTGTTAAACTATTTTTCAGGATCCACCCCCTAGATGACAGATATCCGAAAAAGAGCCTGATATTGCTCCCAGTAGAGAGGCTGGTGGTAGGATGGGGGGTGGTGTCAGAGATGGATGATCATCTAGTGGTACCGGTACTGAGGCCGGTGGTACGAGGGTTCGTGGGGCGAGAGTTAGATGACCCACTACCACAGACCTATCTTCTACGCTCCATTTTGATCCTGGCGTGTCTTCAGGGACACACGAGATATTTAGACCTCCGATGTTTACACTACCAGTTGGCCAGACGTCTATGCCATCATCTTTTTCTTCTAGTTCATTATCTCCGAGCTATTATATTCCACCTTCTTCGACTCCTACTGTGACACAGTATGTGGCTGAGGAGTATACACTGAGGGACACTCCACCTATACAGGATATTCCTTCAGCTTATGCACATCCAGTGATTCCCATTGATCCTATTACCACAGGTATATTTTTATAACTCAATCAAAATTTTATACCAAAATTTATTTTTATTATAACTTGTACTGATATTATTTTTCATTAATTACAGATTCATCTACAGATAGAAGGCAGGGGAGGGGGCGTACTCGCTTGCATGCGGTATAGAACCACCAAACACAGTTGATGGTTGAATACAATGTTGATGGACAAATGATTGAGAAATATGGGTAGCAATGTCGGGGTTTTTTGGTGACGCTAGCCAAATACTCTGATATCATTCCGGTCAGCCCTCTCTCTTGGAGACATCTGCCACACGAAGTCAAGGATAACACATGGTCAGAAATATGGGTAAAAAATCTATTGGATTTAATGTAGTATTATTTTGTATTTTTATGAACTAATCTATTGGGTTTTAGCTTCAGTTTAACATCCTTGATGGTGAAGGTGCACGACCAGCGCATTTAAAAGAGTTAGGAGAGATTTGGAGAGCTTATAAGCATGATGTGTATGTTGGATGGTGTGATAGAGTGGGCACGGAGTTAGAGACATTACCTATCATGGATGACTACCCGATAGAGAAATATCGCCAAATGATTACCCATTGGGTGAATTCCAAATTTAAGGTATTAATCTCATTTGAGGTATTTAAATGAGAGTTTTCATATTTTTCATTAATATAATCTAATTTATTATTAAAAATTATTTAGGAATCTTCTAAAAAAACACTGATTCAAAGCAATACCTCCACACTTTGGGGCACACAACTATGTCAGGTCATGAGAGGCAGCTGGTACGATATAGTTGTTTATAATTTTTCTTTAGGACTTTCCCTTTTTATTGTTTCCTATGTAAATTATGTGATTTATTGAATATTGAATATATGATTATACTTTAACTTTATATTGTTTCAATGTCATTAAAGAAGCAAAAATTGAATATTGAAGGACGTATCCCTCGAGAAAAATTGTTTTGCTCGAGTAGAAGAAAAAAATATGGAACTGCGGTAAATGAACCAACCCAAGAAAAGATTGTAAGTTTTAATTTGTTTATTTCAATGTTTAATATCTATTTTGAAATTTAATAATCTATTAATATTTTCAAAAGGCCTCTTTATAGGCTCTTGATGCCCATGAGCCTGACAATTTTGGTCAACACGATCATTTATATCAGGTTTTGGGAGATGAGCACTCTGGTCGAGTACGCTGCCGACCTGGAAAGAATATAGTCTCGACGAGGTATTGGTCCTCTCCAGGTATCCATTATAGTACCACCGAGTTAGAACATGTCAAGGATCATGCAAGATAGTCTGAAAAAAGGGTCACATAGTTTTAAGTACAAGTTCAAATGAGGGACAAAGAATATATGAAACTAATGAAAGCTTTATCTTCATCACTTCCACCAGAGGCCAGCGCGGATTGTAAGACATTTATGTCATTGATGGGTGCATTATCCAGTGCACCAGGAGGCAGCTCTAGTGGCGGTCGAGATGATGATGTTCCCGGTGATGACGAAGATTCTGAAGAGGAAGAGGGTGAGGATGAGGATGAGGACGAGGGTGAGGATGGGGCTGAGGGCGAGGATGGGGCCGAGGGCGAGGATGGGGCCAAGGATGAGGATAAGGCTGACGATAAGCATGGGGATGATGACGAGGATGACGACAGAGACAAAGATGGAGGCGAGGATGAGGCCGATGATGACAGTGGTGATGGTGATGGTGATCAGGGGAAGATTGATCCATTAAATTTTTGAATTCTGTATAACTCTTTATTTTTGAACCTAGTTTTCCACTCTGGGGGTTTCCTCTGGTTCATAGAGGCGTTGTTATCAGATCTTTTTTTTGCACTTGATTCTTATTGTATGATTAGTCTACTACCTAGACCTTTAGTATTCATTGGTACTATGATACCCATTTCTCTATTTTTTATTACTTATATTTCTTAGTTAGCCATGTATTTCATGTTTATTCATGTGGAAAATGATATGGAAAATGTTATTTGAAGTAGAAGGCTTTTTTAGTGGAAGTGATATGATATTATCTCTAGTGAAATTACAATTCCATGGTTATTTTATTCACACCATGGCCAATTTTAATGAGGTAATGAGATATATACTGGGAGTGGTACCCAAAATCCAACAATAGAGGATAAGAACATATACCACTCAATAATGCAGGTGTGTTTTGTGGATATTTTTTTTAAAATAATAATTATTTTTATGAATCCTATAATTATAGGAAAGTAAGGTTTCCAATGTATGTTTGAAGGATGATTGAAAGGTGATAAATGAACTCAAACAATCTGAGAATTTTTTTTATCCATTTAAAGAGGTCCATGACTATATTCAATACATGATCAATCATTTGTGACGTGTATGAGTCAACCCCGCCTCAATCTGAGGCGCGGTGTGACCGACACCACTCAAAGTGTCTCTCTTTTGTTTAAAATGGATACACTTTCAAGTAAAAACAACCGGAATACTGGAAACCAACCAAAAACATTTTGATTGTGTTGATACTTTAGGAAAACAATTCATGTGTCATTTGTGACGTGTACGAGTCAACCCCACATCAATCCGAGGCACGGTGTGGCCGGTACCACTCAAAGTGTCTAACTTTTATTTGAAATGGAAAACGGTTTAAGTGAAAACAACAACTGGAATAAGGAAAACCGACCAAACACAATTGGATTCTATTGAAACATTAGGAAAACGATCCATGGGTCATATGTGATGTGTACGAGTCAACCCCGCCTCAATCCGAGGGCCAGTGTGGCTGGTACCAGTCAAAGTTTCTTTCTTTTGTTTAAAATGGATGCGCTTTTAAGTAAAAAACGACATACGGAAAACCGACCAAACACTTTCATATTGTGTTGATACTTTAGAAAAACTATCTATTGGTCATTTGTGACATGTAAGAGTCAACCCTGCCTCAATCCGAGGCGCGGTGTGGCTGACACCACTCAAAGTGTCTCACTTTTCTTTGAAATGGACATCAGTTTAAGTAAAAACAGCAACTGACATATGAAAAATGGACCAAATGCATTCAGATTCTGTTGATACTTTAGGAAAAGTATCCATGGGTAATTTTTGACATGTAATAGTCAAACCCGCCTCAATATGAGGCACGGTGTGGCCGGTACCACTCAAAGTTTCTCACTTTTATTTGAAATGGACATGATTTTAAGTGAAAACAACAACTGGCATACGGAAAACTGACCAAATGAATTCGGATTCTGTTGAAACTTTAGGAAAAAAATTAATGGGTCATATGTGACATGTATGAGTCAACCCCACCTCAATCCAAGGGCCGGTGTGGCTGAAACCACTCAAAGTGTATTTCTTTTGTTTAAAACGGATGCACTTTTAAGTAAAAAACAACATATGGAAAACCAACCAAACACATTCGGATTGTGTTGATAAATTAGAAAAACGATCCATGGGTCAATTGTGATGTGTACGAGTCAACCCCACCTCAATCCGAGGCACGGTGTGGCCGGAACCACTCAAAGTGTCTCACTTTTCTTTGAAATGGACAACAGTTTAAGTTAAAACAACAACTGACATATGGAAAACGGACCAAACACATTCGGATTATGTTGATACTTTAGGAAAACGATCAATGGGTCATTTGTGATGTGTAAGAGTCAACCCCGCCTCAATATGAGGCACGGTGTGACCGGTATCACTCAAAGTGTCTCACTTTTATTTGAAATTGACACGATTTTAAGTGAAAACAACAATTGGCATACGAAAAACTGACCAAACACATTCGGATTCTGTTGAAACCTTAGGAAAACGATCCATGGGTCATATGTGACATGTATGAGTAAACCCCTCCTCAATCCGAGGGATGGTCTGGCTAGTACCACTCAAAGTGTCTTTCTTTTGTTTAAAATGGATGCGCTTTTAAGTAAAAAAATGACATACAAAAAACTGACCAAACACATTCGGATTGTATTGATACTTTTGAAAAAATGATCCATGGGTCATTTGTGATGTGTACGAGTCAACCCCACCTCAATACGAGGTGCGGTGTGGCCGACACCACTCAAAGTGTCTTTCTTTTGTTTAAAATGGACACACTTTTAAGTAAAAACAACCGGCATACAGAAAACCTACAAAACACATTCATATTGTGTTGATACTTTAGGAAAATGATACATGGGTCATTTGTGATGTGTATGAGTCAACACCACCTTAATCCGAGGGCCAGTGTGGCCGGTACCACTCAAAGTGTCGTTCTTTTGTTTAGAATGGATGCGCTTTTAAGTAAAAAACGAAACATATGGAAAACTGACCAAATGCATTCGGATTGTGTTGATACTTTAGAAAAATGATCCATGGGTCATTTTTGACGTGTACGAGTCAAACCTGCTTCAATTTGAGGTGCTGTGTGGCCGACACCACTCAAAGTGTCTCTCTTTTCTTTTAAATGGACAACAGTTTAAGTTAAAACAACAACCGACATACGGAAAATGGACCAAACGCATTCAGATTCTATTGATACTTTAGGACATGTATCCATGGGTCTTTTGTGATGTGTAAAAGTCAACCCTGCCTCAATATGAGGCATGGTGTGGCCAGTACGACTCAAAGTTTCCTTCTTTTGTTTAAAATGGATATACTTGTAAGTAAAAACAATCGGCATATGGAAAGCCAACCAAATGCATTCGGATTGTGTTGATACTTTAGGAAAACGATCCATAAGTCATTTTTGACATGCACGAGTCAACCCAACCTCAATTAGAGGTGCAGTGTGGCCTACACTACTCAAAGTGTCTCTCTTTTGTTTAAAATGGACATCATTTTAAGTGAAAACAACAACTGACATACGAAAATCCAACCAAAGGAATTCATATTCTATTAAAACTTTAGGAAAATGATCCATGAGTAATTTTTGACGTGTAAGAGTCAACTCTGCCTCAATCCGAGGCATAGTGTCACCGGCACCACTAAAAGTGTCTAACTTTTCTTTGAAATGGACAATAGTTTAAGTAAAAACAACAACTGACATACGGAAAACGGACCAAACACATTCGGATTATGTTGATACTTTAGAAAAAGGATCTATGGGTCATTTGTGATGTGTACGAGTCAAACTCGCCTCAATCCAAGGCATGGTGTGGCCAGTAACACTTAAAGTGTATTTATTTTGTTTAAAATGGATAGGCTTTTAAGTAAAAACAACCGGCATACGGGAAACCAACCAAACACATTCGGATTTTGCTTATACTTTAGGAAAACGATCCATGGGTCATTTGTGAAATGTACGAGTCAACTCTGCCTCAATCCAAGGTGCATTGTGGATGGCACCACTCAAAGTTTCTCTTTTGTTTTAAAAGGACATCATTTTAAGTGAATACAACTGAAATTTACACTCGTCAACGATAGTCGCAAACTCTTTTTCATGAGTTGGGTAGTTTCACTAATGGGGGCATAAGTGACGAGACTCCTAAGAAAATACCTTTTCACCATATATTATAAACAATACAAGTTCAATGAAAAATTTATCACAAATCATTACATACCAAAATCTAGGATAAAAAAATGGGATTTGAGCCAATTTGAAACTCTTATTTAACTCTAATAGGTATTTCTCAAACTATTCTACCTATTAGAATTTGATGGGGAGGTGGGGGGGGGGGGCTGTGCTGGTTGGGGGGTTGTGCATGGGTGAGGTGAATTACTACCAGATGATTGTTTTCATATGAAGATTGAAATAGGGAATTGTAGTACAAGACATGGTTGGAAGAGTTTCATGGTTTTATGTGTTTTTTGGGCTATTTTAGGTGTTTTTTATACTGTTTGAAGTCTGTATGTGGCTTTTGTGATATTTTTTATGATGGTTTATAGTGGAGGGGCTACTAGAGGGATACTGTGCAGTGGAGGGCTACTGTGCAACAGTTCTAGAAAAACTCAATACCAACAGTTTAAACCCGTTGGTATAAGAGTTCTGTAATTCTGAAAAAAAAACAATATCAACGGTTTAGAACCGTTGGCATAGGAGTTCTGAAAAAACACAATACCAACGGTTTTCCACCATTGGTATAATAAATCTTGAAAAATACAATACCAACAGTTCTAAACCATTGGTATACATTGAGATAAATTTTAAAAGCAATATATACCAACGGTTTCTGAAAACCGTTGGTAAAAATGTTATACCAACGGTTCTCTTGCAACTGTTGGTATATCAATAAATACAATGGGATATACCAAAGATTTAGATCAAACCATTGGTATAAGGCATTACTCATGAATTACTAGCCTACGGTCTGGAAAACCTTTAGTATAGCCTATACCAACAGTTTTTTAGCCCATACAAATGGTTTGAAACCGTTGGTATAACCTTCTTTTCCAGTAGTGATTTTAATATTTTTGATCATTACTTTGAATAATATTTATTCATGTGATCAAAAATAGCAATATTTTCATGTGATTTATAACCAATTGGGATTAAATCAGATTTTTATCAACAATGATGCGGTAAAACAAGTATTTAGGATTTATCATAATTTATCATATTTCACTATTCATTAAACATTCAAGAATTTATGAAAAATACCAAAACATCACCCTAATTATTTTTCAACATTTAGATTCCAAAAATGAACTCCATTTTTTAAAAATAATTTTCTAAATTAAAATTTTAATTGTTAATTAAAAACATTATTTAATCGAAAAGTACCAGCACTTAAAATATTTATCTTCAATTTTAAGGTAGCTAAATTTTATTTATACATCCATGAGTAAGGTTACCATTCATAAGGGTAGTATTACTATTCATAATGGTAGGTTACTATTCATAAGTGTATGTTACTATTCATCATGGTAAGTTACTATTCAATAAAAATTAACTTGATTCTATCAGACTCTAAATATCACCATGATCGCAACCGTGAATGTCCATTTTTCAAAATTCAAAACACAGAAGTGGAAAATTTAAGTTTAATGTCTCGGTTATGAGTATATTATGAATAACCAAGTGTTTTCTCAAAGAACTAAGTGATTTATGAAATATATGATATGAATAAAATGTATTTAAGAGAAACATACCGTAAAATGTTTGGGGTGTTATAATAGGTTTAGAGTATGTCTTGATGTAGAGTAAATATGTTGGGGACTATAACTATCACTAGTTTCGCCCCCATGAGAATAACAAAAATATCCATGATATTAATTTGGTAGTTTTTATGCATGTACCAAAAATGTGGTGTCACTAATTATTTGCAGAATTTTCTAAAATATATTTAGATCATAAAATTTTGATATATATTTTCTCTCAGATGGATCTGATCATATAATAGAGATACTTGGTTTAATATCTATAAATTTATTATTTTTATATTTATTATACTCCTAGGATAGGTAATGTGTTTTTTGATTCCTTGAGAATGGTATTTTTAAAACATTCCTTGATGGAATTACTAGTGTAGTGTTCATTGATGAGTTTATTCACTAAGATGAGATTGGGAGAGGAAGTGGATAGTAAATAGGTGTTCTTTACTTTGGTGGAGGATAAGTGGTCATTTTTTAAGATAATTATGCTCTATAAGTTGATAGAATTTGAATTAAAAAATCATAGTAATATCCTGTATGTTTGGGAGACCTTGGGTGAGTTTTATCAATCACCCATTCGAGCTCTATGTCTCCCAAGAATATTGGTTGTCCCAATTTATTTGAGCCAGGAATTGATGGACGACGGAAAACAGACTTGATGGTATATTAACAACGAGATTACCAAGATGTATCATTATTTAAATCAATAGTATTGGTGTATGGGTATGAGGTATATGATTTCATTATTTATGTCAACGTGCCTGAATTTTCATAACATTTTGGAGTAACACTAGATACCTACTAGTTTGTGGAAACCATTACGCATTCCATATTGGAAGTGGGATGATATTTCATTGAAAATCATCATTTTTTACCATGTACTCCAAATAGCAAGGATGTTATATGATAGATCATTAAAAAATCATAAAATAGGAACATTTCCTCCCAATAAAAGAGATAATGTAGGCAGAGGAGCTCAAGAATATGTATGTTAGTGAGGTTGTAAGGATTCTTGAGGTTTCCACCATTATAGTTTCTAATAGGGACCAATGATATACATCCAGGTTTTGTAATGGTTTACAATAGGTGATGGGTTCCCAGTTGAAATTAACCATGGAATATCATCTGTCGAGGAATAAGAAGATGAAGAGATATATTCAAATTTTAAGGCAATTCTATAGGCATGCGTTCATGATTTTGGTGGTTGTTGGGAAATGAAACTTACTATTATTGAATTTTGCAATAAAAATTGTTATCAGTAATAAATTAATATGGAACCATTTGAATAATTGTATGGGAGACCATGTAGATCAACCTTGTACTGGCTAGATTTTGCAGAAAGGTCCTTGGTTGGATCAGTCCTTGTTTATGGAATGATGGAAAATTTTTAGTTAATAATTATGGTATTAATTTAGGTATATAGTCTTCATTAATCCTATTAATACCAACATAATTTGATTCTCAAGCATGAGGTTAATTATTGAGACTTTATTTGAGTTTCACCAAACGTGGGATACCGTCAATTGGGTAAGTAGGGTGGCTTGGTACCCAAGTTTGTAGCCCCATTGAGATAGTGGAGAGTCCTTGAACAGTGGAATATATATTAGAATTATATCTCATTTGACATTAATAAATTATGTTTTTATCTTCCTAATTGATGTTGTATCAACCATACCCTTCCCATGTGTTCTAATTTGAAGATGTAGATCTTGATCTCAACACCACTTTTGTTGAGGAATCGGTTTAGATTATGGATCATTGAGGAAAGGTACTATAACATAAAATAATACCTTTGGTTTGTTTACTACAGAAGTGTATATGGGATAGAAATGATACATGGTTTTGAAAATCACTATCATGGATGTGGTGGATTTATATCATTGAAACACCATATTTATAAACACTTCTTATTGAAATAAAAATTTTATGGTGGGGTGGTTGTAACATCCAATTACTATATTTCAGTTTCCTATATCCTCTTGTTTTGATCATCCTTTATGGGTATTATTATGATTCATTTTTGGTATTTTTTTTAAAATATAGAGAGAATATATATTATGTGTATAGGATGAACCATGGATAAGAGCTACTATATAATAGTGAGCTTGGTTGTGGTGTGTATGAGTTATCATGTGATAGAGTGTTCTAGAATAGGTATGTTTGTTCTAATTAAATTTTATAGGGAAGTTGCATCATGGATAGGAGGTTACAATGTAACCAATTTTGAATGTTGGTACCTATGATGTGGAAGGAGATAATGTGGTGTAGGGTCTTAAGAGAGGGGTTCTGGTCAGTTGTTTCTATATTGACATCCTTATAATGTAGTGGTGGGTTGTGGTATAGTGCCTACCTCAACAAGCGTAGGGTTGAAACATGGGATGAAGGATATGAAATGGAATCAACTAAGGTAAATAGGATCAGGTTACACCCTGTGTCATGGTTTTCTAGGGGAAATTTCCATCGGTTCACTACGACATGGACAAGATATCCATGACTTAGTTTGGATGGTTTGTGGTGTGGTCAATCTGGTTGCGCCTAGGTCTTTTCACATCTTTAATACCTATAAATATTCAATGCTGATAAGATCTCATCCTCCTTATATATTTTCTCCCTAAGACATATAGATCCCAATATATATCTTTTAATGTTATTGAATCCCTTCTTGATTGAAACCATCACTTGGATTTAGGAGATCATTCATTATTTTTCCCTTTCATTTGTTAGGAAAGTGTCTCTATACAAAGGATCTAATTGTTTAATATAATTATTTTCTTGTTCAACACCACTTCTTTTGTATTGAAAATATTTTATTTTATATGAAGTTATATTTTATTCATGAAATATTTTTTAAAGGGGTTTGAATTAAAAATTGTTTTGGATACACTATGTGTGGATGACATTCCTTAATTTTGGTTTTTAATTAAAAATGTTTTACCATGGTTGTAAATAAAGATTCCTCTCTATGCTTTTTTTATTAAATTTCAGTAAGTTTCTCATATAGGATTTGTAAATCATGGAACATTTGGGACCATGTGTGTGTATAGAAATAGACATGTCACTATACTATGTCTAATTACACTAGATATTTTTTGATAAAAATTTACCATTATGGGACTCAATATCTATTGGACCCACATTATTATGTGTTTGATATTCATTTTATGTCTAGTACATCTTTCCAGGAGATAGATTACATATGATGATTTATTTCATGGTTACATTTCTCACATGTTTATCTTATAATTTATCCATATATGGTTTTCCTTAGGTTAACCTACATTATTCCACATAATTCCAAAAATTTGTAGTTTATGAAGACATGGAATTATTTTATGAAGAAATAGAGGATGTTTTTTTTAAAATTTGTTATCTTATGGAAATGATTTATAAATTGGATTTGATTTAAATCTAGAAATAATAGTTTTCTTAATGTTATAATTTGTATGTATTCATTTGTGAAATACTGCTAGTCCTTATTCTCACACCATAATTTTTTCCAATGGATATATTTATTTGGTATTAGGGAACATGTAAAGGGAAGTGTGTCATTTAGTCGAAAAGATTCTCTTGATTATCAATGATTTCATCATAGGGATAGTTTGGTGGTGTTTGGAGGTCACATGTAATATTCATATTTTGTGTGTCACCTATAAATGTACTCATTCTTTTATGATGTGCTATATTAGTTTTACTTAATGTTAATAAAACAAGAATAATGTTTGGTTGTTTTTTTGATGATAAACTTTTGGATAAACTTACAGGGTAAATTTTCATGTTCTACATGCTTTATTCATTATAGGAATGTTTCTATCTTAACACACACTGTGCATCCTACACACTAAAGTCTATCAACATCAAAAAGTCTCTCTACATAAGATTATTTTGTTCCTCATAAGTATACAATGTCTGTACAATCATGGGTTAGTATTAAATTTAAAAGTCTTATTCCACTAGAGTACATGGATATTGTTGTTATGGTACTCCTAATTAAATTATTTTAAGATACCTCACTATATTACATACTTGATGTTTTATTCATCTTAACATTACTTGAAACCTGATGTTATAGTCCTGTCAATATTACTCGAACCACATAAATATTTTTCTAAAGTACATTATTATTATATTCACCTTATTATTAACATATTATAATCATTATATTTTTCTCTATGATATTTGTAACACCCTTAAATTCTAAAAATAAGACTTAGTTTGATACTATACAGGACATGAAACATCGAATGAAAAGGAACCACAAATTATCAATATTTAATGGCTATCCTTATTAACTAGCCATTAAATTGGTGTGTATGAATAGAAATAAATACATTATAAAATATATAAAATTTACTAATGAATATATATTTTTACATAAATTATTATGAAATAATAACTTTATTTTTAGAAAATTCATTTTATTCTTTAAAAATATGTTTTCTAGAAAATGAAATTATATTTATTTTTGAGGGTTGATAATATAATGATTTTCTATACCAACAAGAAAGTTTATTTTAAAAAGGATATAATTATTGAAATCATCATTTCAAATACATCTTATGGTGAATTTTTTGTTTTTTCCATAAAGTAATTATTATTAGATGAATAGTGAAATGTACTGATTTTGATTGATAACTGTATTTTAATCTGAAGTATTTAAAAATTAATATTATATTTTATATTAGTTTAAAAAACTAATTATTCAATTTTGATTTAATATAATATAATTACGGTCTTAGAAATAAATTTTATTCTTTAATTTGGTTAAAAAATAATTTCATACTCAAGAACCATTATTTTGAAAAAATGATTTTTCATTGTATATTTCATGATTAATATTAAATTAAATTCTTACATTTCTAAGAATTAAATCCTAAAAAATTAATTTAATAATTTTAATAAAGATATATAAATTTGGTAAATAGTTCCATTTTTTTTATTCATTAGGAATTGTAACTATATTAAATAATTATTACCACAGTAAGGGTAAATCATGAAATTAATGTTAAAAATAAAATGATAAGAACAAAATAATGGCGAAAACTCATTTATTAATCCTATTTTATAAGTTAATTTCATCCATGTAAAGCTAATTGTTTCTAAAATAATGCAGCTTCATGCCATATTTTTTTGTTATTGACCCTTATAATAATTATTTAAACCATAAAGTCAAAAATGTCAATTTATTTATTTCAATTTATTTATTTATTTTTAAAATAATAAAAGAAACATACATAGCATTATAAATAATAATTGAAAAAATAAATTATTTCATTTTATCTTGGTATTGTATTTTTAATTTTTAGGTATGATAAAATTACTTTAAATTTTTACGTAGCACAAAAAAAAAATTCAATAAATTAAAAAATAAAATTAATGAATTTAAATTTTTTATCAACACTCAATAATAAATATAATTTATATAGGTTATAATGTATTATAATCTAATTATTTTTTACTCATTTTTAGGTCAAATTAAATTAATGTTTGAAAAATTGATATTAATTTTATTTTACAACAAATAATATTTTATTAGAGGAATTAAAATAACTAAAATTACAATATTCATCAAAATTATTGATTCTTATTTATGATATTTAATCTTTGTCCCATTTATGAACCAATTTCCATTTATATTATCTATATTTACCCCTAATGGGTAAATACATCGTCATTGAGGTAATTATCAAAAAGGATTAACAAGGGTTAAAAGAAAGATTCAAGGGTATGAAAGTAAAATAATCACACAAAATTACTTTCGATTGGAATTAGAATGATACTCTTCTTATATTATTATTATATTAGTTTGGATCATTTTTCCCTGAAAATTAATTTATATAAATGTAATTCTTTAAGAAATTATATAAGTTCCCCTCCCTTCTCTTTTTAATGGGAACATATTATTATCTTTTCATAAAAAATAAAAATACTTTTAGATCATAAAATAATAGTATAAATATATTTTCTAAAACCCTCAACACATTATAGAGGTATTTTTTTGGCATAATTACAACCATAGAGTTCAAAAGGTGAAAAACAAAGGAAATTGTTTGAAGAAGTTGTACAATTTTTCACTAAAAGACTTTGGGTATCTTTAAAAAACCTCATCTTAGTGCATTGGTTTGAAAATTTCAATGGTTCCTTGTACTTGTAGAAGTGAAAAATTCATTGAGGGTTGACTAGAGAATTCAATACCTCTATAACAATATAAGGTTTCTATTATGATCAATCATTTTATATGTTCCCTTCCTTCCAACACCTAATTAATTTCCTCGTCCCCTTTTATCAATTTTAGAAGAGCTTCTTTTTACACCTTTGACAAGTCAGGTGGTGTAATTTCATGTCACTGTTAGAGGTCTCTATCAGACCTCTAGAACTAAAATCCAATTTTCGCTACATATCCCCATGATATCCATGAGATTATCTGATCACTATTTCTACATTGAGAGAAAATCATACAGTTTCCATATAACTATCAAAGTCTTAGATCTGCAGGTATGTTTGCATACTAGGGTTTATACCACCAAGGAAGCGTTCAACTTTTCATTCATGGGTAATGACAGAGCTTGAGGCATACTGTGCATGTCTTGTGATGTTTTCCTCATATGCCCAGATTGATTCACCATATTTTTTCTTGAGGTAAATGAAATACCTTTCCATTTTAAGATGAAGAGTGCAAGGAAATAATTTTTAAAAAAACATTTTCAGGAAATCCTTTCACCCTATTGCTGCAATATCTTCCTCAGGATTTATATTTTTGATTAATTTCCACCACTGATCAGATTATCCTTTTATACAATAAAAATCATATATAACCTTCTCTTACTTATAACATTAAAGGATTGGGAAGATCTTTTCAATGGAGTTGATCCGTTGTTCCAAGATTAAGGGATCAGATGTCCCATTGAAAGGTAGAGCCATTTTTCTCATAATGCTTTCGAAGGAATCTTGTTCTCTCTTAGGGATATTTGGATGCTCTTCGGGATCTAGGTTTCAATTTAAAACCCAAGTCAGCTAAGAGAGTATCAGCATGAAGTGTGTGATTTCTACTCCCATCAAGTTTGGAATCTCATTGGGGGTAGTCATCACATTTCTCTTAAAATTGATTGTTTTCCTGATTCCTCTTATTTACAAGCATTGGATAAAATAAATGGAATATTAAGAATGATTATTTTTAATATTTAAAGATAGAAATGGGGAAAACAAATACATTAAAGGGATGTCTTAGGAATTAAATTAATTTCTTTAAAGTATTAATTTCATGACTTCAGTCTATGTCATCCTTGTTCAATTTCCTAACATATACTCTTATGGGAATATTTTTTACTCCATTAATAATTCTTCATAATGAGATTATGAATTTATAAAGGCATATCCCCCAAGAGGGTCAAACCAGGTGCATAGTAAGGCATATTTTCGTGTACCATGTTATCCCGAGTCAAGCCTGAGACACCTTGTCAGAGTTTTTACCCCTAGATACATCTGTGGCAGAACCACATCCGTTGGTAGTATCCATACAATGATGATTTTTTTGATAAATCACATATTATTTACTTATAAAAATTTGGGGTTGTTTACTTATTCTTAGTCTTATCCCTAATCAATTTTATAGAGTTTTCTTATCCTAATCCCAATAATAACTAAACATTCACTTTGATACCTACTATATCAACTATTCCCTTCATTACACATTGGAAAATAATTTATTACAAAACATTTCACTTAATTCAACCTGAATGATCAAGAATTATGGTGTCTTTGAGAATTTTTTACATTACATTAAAACATAAACCATGGAATAGACCATCATTGTTGAAAACTTCTTTAACATGCTCACACTTAAAAAAACATTGGATAACTTGATGAAATACTTAAGAAAGGGGTGAGCTATAAATCCCAGTTAGGGAATAAAAATGGAATACGATAAAACATGTTAGACAATAGGAATGTCAAGGGGAATAAAAATATTATGAATCTTAAACATGAATGATAATACATGATATAACATAATAACATAAAGGCAACATGTGAAATGTGGCAACAATATTAAACACAACATCATAGGTCAAGGTTAACCGCGAAGACACTATAATAGAAAATGTACCATAAATTAATTATGTTTACTCCTTATACCAAAATGATGTATCATGATACTAAAAATTACCCAATGAATTGGAGAACAATATAATTCTGTGTACACGCATCACATTCCTTTCAATCTCATGCTTTAGTGTTCCACATAGATCATACAACATGGATTCATTAATCATCATACCATTTTCAAAGATAAGGGGATGTGTAATACATACATTTATGTCCCAATTCAATTAATAATAGGTTTATAAAGGTGAACACCATTTATAGGAAATGAGTATGGTATTCACTACACTATTTCTTTCGAATGGAAAATTGTATTGATATTTCAACAGCCTAATGTTATCGCTTAAAAATTCATAAAAAGGTATGATGAGAAAAAAATAGCATCTATTAATTTTGAAATAAATTGGGCAGTAATATGGTCATGGAAATACATATAAAATCATTATGAATTAAATATAAAAGGAAAATGTTAATAAGGAAACTTGATTAAAGAAGATAAAGGAAGAGATCTTACAAAATTTTTGCATGGTAATAGGTGTAATTGGGAGGGATTACTAAGAGAGAAATGGGTCTATAAAATTTTATATATAATAAGGGTGGTATGGAGGAGGTGATAAAAAATAACCCATTATTAGGAATTAATAATTAAAGGTTATAAAATAGAGGAGATCCTTTAATAAAAGTGAGAAGGTGAGGATCCCTTACCTTAAGAGTATGACACCAAAAGACTGAAAGGGGCTTCTTGAGGGTTTAGGAAACCTTATGAGGATTCTAGAAATAGGAAGACAGAGTAAGTACATGGTTAATGTATTTTGAGTGAAGTTAAATGGGAGATTTTGTGAATTTATATAGGGAATGATATGGAGATTCTTTAATATTTCACAAACATAGGTTTTAGACTCTATATAATAAAATATTAAAAAACACAAACATTACCATGGTTTTTTACATGGTTTATTCCAAATTGTATTTTTTTAATATTTTCTTAGATAGTGGTCCGAAATTATTAAAATATTACCCTTTTATATGTGGAGGTGAGTCACACTTTTAATGAAGTAAATTTGAAAACATAAAGTATATTATTTGTTTTAGATAATTCTAAAAGGATTTATAAAACAAATAAAATAAATGTAAAATTGCATTATTTTAAGGGTAAAACATATATTTGGAAGAATAAACCCTTTATTTTATTTATTACATAATTTATAAGTCATTATGATGTCATAAAACACATTGTATATTTATACACGATTTAATTTTTACCCTAAAATTTGACTATCTCAAAATTGTATGAATAATTCCCCATTGTAAAATTTGATGTTGTTATTCCAAAAAAAATATTTCTTTTATCTAAATAATTTTCCAAATATGTGAATTTTAACTAAATAAACAATATAAAACATTTAATTAAAATGATGGGTTTTTGACAATAAAATTATTTAGACCCTAATAAAACATTACATTTTATTTAATAAAAAAATATATGATCATTGATTTTTGATAAAAATAATTCAATAATAATATTTAACTAAAATATTATTTATTTAAAAAATAAATTAATTCATAAAAATAAATTCCTTAATTGAATTTAATATTACACAAAAATATAATTCATGTTTATAGTATCAAAATAAAACAAATTTAGTTATTCTTTACAAAATAATGTATATAATCAATTTTCTAGGGTCTTGAAACATATTCCTTTAATAAACCAGACAAC
Source organism: Viscum album (assembly GCA_963277665.1). Lineage (NCBI taxonomy): Eukaryota > Viridiplantae > Streptophyta > Magnoliopsida > Santalales > Viscaceae > Viscum > Viscum album. The sequence continues at coordinate 1,107,828,491 of OY728142.1, read as the reverse complement.
ACCCTAAGATTAAGGTTATCAATGGTGAGACATTCATGGGGTCATTTTTTATACATGGTTCAGTCTATGATCTCAATTATCTAGAACTAATCCCGTAAATATTTTCACTCATGCTAAAGTTAGTGGATCTCAGCATGGGCTTGGTGGAGGGAAAAGCCCAAAGATTCTATCTCCCTCAAAGCTCCAATAAATGGGATCAATAGGGTATAATCCTACTATATGAGGCCATCATTTCATTTTTATCAATTAACTGGATTTGAAAAATCCCTATATTTATACTAATTATGTGATCACTGTTTAATGACTATATTATCAACAGTAACGATTCTTAACAGTATTTTGAATCCAGTTGGATATAAAAAAACAAGTTCATGTGTTTTATATGACCATTTTAAATGATAAAAAAATTAAATCATAAAGGGAATTTTATTTATAATAGTTATGTTTGTTAAAAATATCCCATATTAATTTCCATATCCATCAAACGAGAAACAAAAAAAATTCAATCAAGTGTATGGTGGACTAACCTCTCTCAACTGATGTAATTTGTTTCGCATCACAACCTTTCTTGGATGGATATAATAGTGGATTTAACATATGTATTTGATATTTATGACATCATATTATTATATAATTATTTTATAACATATACCTTTTTTAAATTCCATTCCAAAGGGGATATGATAATATTGATTGTGTGTATGGAGAGCTACCGCCTCATGAAGCAATCTAATTCTTTTCTTTCTCTTAGTATATTTATGGAAGGTATTATGGATAAAATTAGTAAATATTTTTGTTATTTATGAGCATAAAATATTTTCAGAAACATAATATCACATCTATATTAATACCTTACTAAATGGTGAAAAATAGTAACATCTCTTGTGCATATGTGTGGACTACCATCTCCATGAAGCGATATGAAATATTTTTCATTTTCATTTTACGTGGTTGGTAAGAAGTATGTATTTTATTTATATAAATGATATATATAACATAATTATTATTTTACTAATAGTTAAATTAAATTTATTTTCATTTAATTTATTGAGAAAAATTGAATAAGCGTTTATGCATATGTATAGCCTATTGTCTCCATGAACATTGTCATACATTTACTATCTCTATATTTTATAGATTACTCTAAATAAAAATATAATTAATATTTATTATATTTATATCATGTTTTAAATTATTTATATTGTGCGACCATGATCAATGTAATTTAACTAAAATTACAAAAGCAAACATACATGAAAAATAAAGCAATTATCACCCAAAATAGTAATTTTTACAAAAAAATTTAATTAATGGGTCATAAAAGACTATAATAACTTCATATATGGTATAAAATATATTATTATGGTACATAAATGTATTTATAATAAATAAATATTCAAAATCTTAGAGGATCTGACACATATGAAGGAAGTCAAACTTGAGGTATGGGTTTCTTGTCTCACTATTACGTCCATGAGGCGTATCTCATATTTACTTCTCAATTATTTTGTGCTGTGTATATAATTACCCTATGTTATTTTAAAATTTTAATACCATTATATTCATTGCATTTAATGATTCATTGTATGTTATTTCCTTCATCGGGATCATGATTCAATGTTTTCCAAAGTGGTATTGGTTTATTTAACCATCTCATTATTTATCGGTATTGTTTAGGATTGAATTTCCAATCATGAAATATTATGATATATAAAATAAAAAAATTGTGAATTTTATTATAATATAGATATTCATGAATATTTCCATTTATATTACCATTTTCTCTCCTAAGTAATTAAAATTAATGTAGTAATGATTTTTATAAAATATGAATTTATTTGTCTCTTCATTAAATAATACATTTTATTACAAAACCATATCTTTTAAAAATGTAATAATTTTTTATTAACATTATAAAAATTATTTATAAATGGAATTTTACCCAATTTTTTTTTTTAACAAATAATTTGAAAGTATTATTAATATCATTTTCCAAACAATGCCTGATCGTATTTGGATGTTTTATGACTAGTTTGACTGATGATAAAAAAATTTATTACCAGTCCAAATATTACTTGAAATGGTTTAAGACTATGTTTATTAATTTGGTTAATTATTAAAATCTAATATTTTAGTTTTTCAATAAGATTTTTTTATTGATTATGTTTCACACCTTTTATAAGAGGAATTATTAAGAATTAATATGTGATGGAAATTACCAACTATATCCCCTAAATATATCAGTAGGTACCATTAGACAAAGTAGATTGGGTTTTCACATGAGGCCTTCCCCATTCATGTATAATGTCTTATCATGGGGCCTTTATGACGTTGTTATAATGTTCATCATTAGAAACTAATTCATTATAATATTATTTATTTTTGTCTATTTGATTATTATATTAGTTAGAATACCCATGGATTTGTTTCAAGATAATGTGATTATTTATATGGATTTATTTTATCATCATTTATTCCTTCAATATTATGTGGATGTTAATTATTAAAAAGAACATGTTTCAATTATCAACCTCTCCATATTTATTATTATTTACTTGTTCATAGATTCCACTATACAGATAACCTTAATGAGTGTTTGTGATCAACCCTTTATTATGATCATTTCCTAGGATGATAAGATGAGTATTTTGATTGATATGCAGGGTATTGAAGAATAAATAATGATGCACATGGAGAAAATACAATGTTTTATTTTATTTTTTCAATTTTATTATGATATTTTAGTATGCATATAGTTTACTAAGACTAATAAACTATACAATACATTGGTATGTGATTCCTTAAACATTATTCTAGTGTAATATTATAATCACAAACTCTAGTATACTAGGATTGGGTTATATACATGTATGGTTTTATGAATTTTACCCAATACAAAATGGGATTATGTCCACAATGTGTTGTTGTCTTGGAAATTATCATTGACTTATACCAATGTCATTTTTTTTGTTACCATCACATTTCCTATAACTACATGATCTTATAAAATGATTTTTATTATGTTATTCTACCTTGTGAAAAATCATTAGATTATTTCATAAGGATCATATATGCTACCTCATAAAATTGAAATTCACTTCTCTATTTATTTTTGAAAATATTTTCATAAGTTTTTCATGATTGAAATGTAATATTTATGAGTATTATTTTTCCCTTAATTATTTCTTATGAACTTTTATATTAACTTATTTGGTTATAAAATTGGATTTATTGAGTGCTAAAATGACTATTTTGAAAAAAACATTTATTTTAAAAGAGATAAATATTGTATAATTATTCACGAACTAACAAGTTTATTTAATTAATTTTATATGTTCCCTACTAATATTTTGTACTCAACCAATGTTTGTCATTTTTTAAAAGTGATTAATGATGGATAATAAATGAATATGTAAACATGATCATTAGGAAGACTATTCATGATATGAAAACATGTTTCATTTTAATATTTTTAAATTGTGGAAAAAATAGATACTGATTATAAGTGACTACTTTTTACTTTATGAGTTTTTTATGTAAGAGTTTTTACTAATTAACTAAAACTATAATATTAAAATATATTTGGTGATTAAAGAATGAAAATCATACTAAATATACTCCAGATTATCTAATTTGTTGGGATGTGTCATTATATTTTGTTTCATAGAAAAGTAATAGATAAAATTTGAGAATATAAGGTTTTTATGAGAGGTTAACTTAATGGATTCCATCAAGAGTTTATAAGTATAAGTTTAATTATATGTTAAAATTTGTAGTATGGAGACCTAATATTTTCATAAATATATATCACATCATTTTTCAAGAACATTTATTACATTACACAAACACATGCATGAGGATCATAGATGTATATTGCTTTTGAAAACTTGGAATCATAAACAACACGTTCATAGGTGAACTACATAATCTCCCAATATGTTATTATTTTATAACACCCATTATATATATATATCATATGTAATATATTTCAATATAATATAGGAAAACAAAATATAAGAAAAGGTGAGTATAGATTCTCAAAAATGGTAAACAAGGGAGACATTTAAGCATAACATAAACATAGGGGTTTGATAACATGAGCATTACATTAGAAATTCAAACCATTTATATAAATGATAATAATATTGAGTCATGAAATGTTTATTGGAATTTCATATGGAATGAATCATAAGGGAATAAATGAACATGATCCATGAGGGCATAAAATTGTTATATAAAATAGATTTGTGGCATACACATAAGCATATAAAATCATTTCCTTAATAGAAATGGATCACTATATCTATCATAGTGGAATGTGTTTACTCCCACAACCATCATAGCAATAAATATTGACTCCCAATACTATAATAGTGTAAAAATTTCCTTACTTATCTAGTTTTACTCCACATTCTATTCCTATATATCAGATGAGATATAAATCTTTATCCAATGCATTGGATGGATATATAGGTCCCACTCATCCCATAAGGAAACTAAAACATATTTATACCTAAAGATCATAAAAAATTCAATCTATAATAACCCATGAAATGAAATGGGTTTAATAAATATTTCATTATATCATAAAATATATAAAATATATAGGTTTTATAATTATTTCATCATAACATAACCCTTGAAAATATGTTGGTTTTATAAGAATTTACTCATGGTATAACTAGGAGAAGCAGAAAATGATTCATAAATATAATATCATCATAAAAATAAACCATATAAATAATAATAATAATAATGGTATCCTTGGATATTAACCCATTTAAATAGTATGTTGCATCAATGTACTTAATCCTATATAGAAAATTATTTTGAATTAACCTTGGAACATTTATTGATGAAAATAACTTTTCATTGAATATTACTTATAAAACTAAAAATTAATAAAACATTTTGAATGTAGTATTATATGAAAATAATCTCTAAATCATATAATATAATATTTAAGTAAAATAATGGTCATGAAAATGGAAAATTCCATTAATGTTTTACATATTAAAACACATATTCTTCTCAAAATTTTGATAAAAAACAAATGGGAATCATTTGGAAAACTACATGATGATTTATATGAAACCATTTTTTAAAAAAGTAAAAAATTGGTAAAAATATATTTAATAAATCATTTGAATAATGTTAAAAATATTATTGATAACAAGGTCTTGGAAAGAAGAGTGTTTTCAACCAAAGAGAAAATAAAGGTGGGTTTTATTAAAAACATTTTCTCAATTATTTTAAATAAAAGATAAAGGTAAAATTATACTATAACATTAAAATATTATATTTAAAAAAATAGAAGAAAATTAATGACAAATATTTAGATATAGTTAATAATAATTCATCATTTGAGGCATAATCTGGAGAAATACTAATAAACAATGAGATTGTAACATAAAACGCTGACCACTTTGGAAATATTGAATCTTAACCCCAATGAAAGGATAATGTTACTTGAAACTTATAAAATCATTAAATAAATTATATTAATATTATAAAATTTCAATGGGTATATATATATAACTCAAATAATAATATAGGTTCATAATATAACTTTGGTGACCAAGAAGGAAATGTGATACAAAAATCTCTTACCGATTTTGTAACATTTGATTTGTAATCCACATGAAGAAGAGATACCGAAATTGATATGTAAATCCCAATAAATTTTAGGATAAGAATAATTAAATATATTAATGGGAATTATATACTATACATAAATTAAATAGGTGGTGAATATGACACGTGTCTCATATAAGTAAAATGTGAGACATAAATCCCTTACTTAAAGTCTCAAATTCCTTCATACGTGTTCAAACCTCAGGTATAATAAAAATTATTTTATTATACATATATTTTATTATGACACACACATATATATACAACCATATATTATTTAATTATGACCTTTTATAACCTTTTTATTGACAATTCCATGTTAATGTCATTTTAAACAATAATTGCATTATTTTTCGTGTATGTTTTGATTTTTTATTTTTGGTCCCCATACTTTGATCATGGTTCCATCATTTTAATATTTATAAAAAAATTTAAATAATATATATATATATATATATATATTCATTATACATTTATTTAGGGTAATCCATTAAATTTATAGATAAAAAATGAGGTACACCATACATGGAGACGTAAGTCGTATATACAAATTATTATTTTTTCCATTTTCCATATGGGAAGAAAGGTAGAAAGTTAATAATATATTACCACTAAAGAATCATTTTATTTTCATAAATGTCACATATTTACATTAAAACCATTTTTATTACATTCTATTTAAATCTTGAACGAATAACATGGCTTCATGAGCCGATATTCCGTCGTACACTTGAGCAACGTTATCGTATTCTATAAAAATTGATCGAATAAAGGTATGTAACAAAAAAATTGTTTTAAAAAAAATAAATGAAATTCATGGAACTTTTTTTAATTATATATTTATAACTATCCTTTAAACATAATTTTGTAGCTTATATTCTTTGAATTTCAAAAAATAGTCATCTACAATTCTGTTCAGTAAGTTATTTAGAGTCTGATGGAACCAACTTGTTTTTTGGTGAATGGTAACATACCTTTATGAACATTAATATTAATAGTAATGTGACCCTAATGAATAGTAAATTGTATTATTATTTTATATTCTTAAGGCTTTAAGATAATGACATCTTGGTAAGTTTTCCAGTGTGATATAAAAGCAGTTATAGTTTTAAAATTGTTAATTTTTGAATTAATTATGATTTTATTTAAAAATTTAATTAATAATTTTAGAAAATTATTTTTGAAAAATGGAGTTCATTTTTGAAATCTACATGTCGAAAAATGTTAAGGGTAATTTTTTGGGATTTTTCTAAATGAATTTTTTTTGGTGAATAGTAAAAATATAGTTTTGAGTTTTAGTGTGTTAATGAGATCATTAATGATGTAATAATGATGTAATAAATTTGTTCGACTTGTATACAGTAAAATAATATTTGTGTTGTCCCAATTGGCTAATACCTTGAGCAAATACCATGGGCATGCCCATGGTTTTGCAAATACCACTAATGAGGTGTCCTTTGTAAATTATTAAAATATTCCCCCACATTTGCTATAAATACCATACCATTCCTTCATTAACTTCATTCCAATTTCTTAATAAATGAATATCTGGCCTCCTTACCTCCCTATTAGTACTTCCAAGGTTTCATTAAGCTCCAAGGGCTTAACGTTCATGTTTTGGGAGTTACTCTACATGGTAAGAAATTCTCAACTTCTTTCTTTTTCCATTCAAGTTCTCTTTTATGTGGTATAGAATTCAATAATCCATACATTGTTATTATTTTAATTTTATTCTTTCTCTATTATGTTTTATGATTAATTTCTGGATGGGTTACCCTTTTCCCCTCTCTTTTAATGTTTTCTAAAACCCTGTTGCATAGCCGTTAGGCTACCGAATTGTTTGTAAGGGATTTCTCAACTATTATTTTATTTTGAGTTCCTTTATGTTCTTATTCTTTCCCCATTACATGTTTTACCCAAGAGGCCTGAAATCTATAGAAATCATGTATATTCTGGATGTTCTCATTTTATTGAAAAATTCATCATCAATCTTCTTCTCCTCCCCCAATTATTCAAGGAATTAAAAACATTGTTCGTGATATGTCGAATTATTGACATCAGGGACTATGTGATTTCAATATACTTTTATTCCTTCAAGGATGGTCATGAAACCATTTTTATTGTTAAAAAAAGTTATAATTTATGTATTATGTCTCATCCATGGTTTTTTAATTCTTTTATACATATGGTTTTAACTTATAAAACAATATGAGGTCGTTATTATCAAAGAACCACTAAAATTATATAAATGAACATCATTAATGGTTTAACTTATGAATCATCATCATTTCAGAATTCAAAATAATAAATGGAATAATTTATGGTTATGGAAATATGTAACTACCATTCTATTACAATTCGGTAGTTTCACTTCCAATCGACAAGATCATTCATCATAAACCGATCATGGAAAATATGTAAAGAAAGCACCCAAAACAATGGAAGAAATAAAATACTAAAATTTAAATGGTGAAATGATGTTATTAAATGAACATATAAGGTGTTATAAACAGGAATTTTTTTCTTTAAGATATTAATTACACTCGTTTAACCATTATACAGGATGTTTGAACCAGTTTTAAGTAAGACAAACCCGAGGTAAGGGAATTCTTAACCCAATTTATTTTCTTCGGGTTAACCTTCTTCTTTATTCATTATGTGGTTATAATATTATTTTTGTGATGAATTTATGTTTATATTATGTTTTATAATGTGTATTTATAGTGTATACACATATGAAAACCATTATATTAATACACATTTGAATTATATTTTTAAGGTACATTCCTTTTAAAATCCTTTTAAAACTCTCTTTAATAAATTTCAAAAGGATTTTTTATGAGTATATAATGAGGGGTTTCTCATGTTTTCAAGATACTTTATTACCATTATATGTTCATTGTACATTATTTATGTTGGGTTGAGCCCATTATAGCTCAATATATGTTGGGTTGAGCCCATTATAGCTCAAGATATGTTGTGTTGAGCCTATTATAGCTCAAGATATGATGGGTGAGCCCCATTATAGCTCTCCAATGTATTGGGTACTACAAAGATGGATGTTGACCAAAAGGTTATTCCATATGTAAGGGTGAATTTAAGAGTGATGTGGTAAATATGTCCTAAGGCAACAACATGAGTATTCTATGCATTTGAGTATTTATGATATGGGTTTTATTGGTTTTTATGTTATCACTTGACTAATGCTTTCTTTCTTTATATCCCTTACTGATTTTTATAATCATCCCATATTTTAAATTTTTTTTCGCATGATATAAGGATTATTATGATAAAGAATGGATTTGTGATGTTTGATATGGAGTGTTGTCAAAGAAATCATTCTTTATGTTTTAATGTTTTATATTTTTTAAAAAATAGAAACTATTTTTAGTAGTATCCTCTTGTATGATTATGGTATGTTATGTATGTAAAGTATCCTAATTAAATAAAACTATAAAATCAAAAATATACTAAACATGTAATAATATATATTCTTGACTAAAGTTCAATATTAAGTAACGTTTTAAGGCCAGGTCCTTATAGTTGGTATCAGAGGACAGTTTAGAAAACTTTAGGGGTTGGGATGATATTTAAAGAATACCATAACTATTTTCTACTCTATGATTAATTTTAAATGTTATAGAATTTAAGATTTACCATGTTACTTCATCTATGTTATGTTTTTTTAGAACGGTTGTCTGCAGAAGAAATTGGGAAGCTAAAGTACGAAGGCACCAAGAGGCTGATTTCTGTCCGAATATACTTCCCAAAGCAGTGGGAATCAGAACCGAGTAGTTTGTGATAGAAATGTATCAGTTGAATCAAGAAAGAAATGGTTTTGTTATCCATTTTATAGAGGTACAATATCTACCATGAAGAAACATGTCTTTTGTGGAGCATTTTATGAGGCAATATCCTCCAGAATTCAGTGGAACCGTAGATCCAGTGATAGCCGAAGGATGAATCAATGCTATAGAAAAGATATTTGATGTCATGGGATGTTCAGAACATCAAAAGGTAATACTATACATTTATCATTTGGAAGGTGAATCCAAACAATAGTGGTCTATGGTTAAGAATACGAGAGAAAGAGATGATCTTTACTGTCTGGAATGAGATGATTTTAAGAGTCTATTTCTGGAAAAATATTTTCCCAAAACCGTTCGAATCAGAATGGAGAAACAATTATTGGAACTAAAGAAGAAAGATGATGATTCTGTGGCAGCATATGAAGCCAATTTTACAAGACTTGCTTGGTATGTACCAGATTTTACTGGGGATTTTGAAAGTAAAATTAATAGATTTTACTTTGGGTTGAAACCATTTTTGTGAAGTGATTTTGACTCACAAAAGTTTAAAAGATATTATAATCTTGTTCATTATGCTGAAAAAGTTTAGATAGAGTTTTCTAAAACATATGTGCCCTGTAATGACAAAAATAAGAAGCGGTCAGGTTGGCAGGCAATGGGGAAGAACTCGTCAAAGAAGACTGGAGGTAAGAATATGAATTTCCCTTCTTGTGAATAGTGTGATAAAAGGCATCCTAGTGAATGTATTGTAAATTATGGGAAATGATACCGATGTGGAATGTTTGGACACATTTCTCATGAGTTCAAGGAAAATGATCTGGAAATTAATGAGAAAACTATGGTGAGATTCTTTAACTGTAAGAAATTGGGTCATTTTTCTAATGTTTTTCCGAAGATAGTCACTCATGCAGGGAATCATAAAGATAGGAAACAGAAGGTTATAGATTTTTCAACCACTTCAACAGATGTTGAGCCGTTAAATGAGGTGATCTCAGGTACATTTCTTGTTTTTTCAGATTTCTCAAAATTGTTGTTTGATTCAGGGTCTATACATTCCTTAATTTCTAAGAAATTTTCTGAAAAATTGAGAATTCAACCTCATTAAATGAAACCAGATCTCATGGTAAAAACACCTGGAGGAAATATTGGGGTAAAATAAGATTATAATAATCTGTCTATCCTTTCCTATAGAAATAATCAACCCTAAAACCTTGTTGTTTTTCCTCTAGTAGAGTTTGATGTTATTCTGGGTATGAACATACTTTCCTTTTATCATGCTAATATATATTGTAGAGAAAAAGAAAATGTTTTTTAGAAAGAATTTTAATTTGGGTACAAGAATGAACCCTTACCATTTATAACATATCAGGAAGCTAAGAAACTAATAAATGATGGAAATGAATGTTTTTTCTTACTAATATTTTTGAAGATAATGGAACTATTCAGATTAATGATGCACCTGTGGTAAATGAATACTTGGATGTTTTTCCCGATGAATTGCCTATTGTTATTTCTAATCCAAAGGTTGAGTTTAGTTTTGACTTAGTTCTAAATACTAAGACAATTTCTAAACCTCCTTATCGAATAGACCAAATTGACCTTCTGGATTTTAAAAAGAAGTTACAAGAATTATTAGATAAAGGTTTCATCCGACCTATCACTTCACCATGGGGTGATTCTGTTTTTTTTGTTAAGAAAAAAGATGGTTCAATGAGACTTTACATCGATTATAGAGACTATAATATCATTACTATTAAAAACAAGTATCTTTTGCCTCATATCGATGATTTGTTTGATCATCTCCAGGGAGTGTAGTATTTTTCAAAGGTTGACCTGAGGTCGGGGTACTATCAGTTGAAAGTAAAGGATGAAGACATCCCAAAGACTACGTTCTGTACTAGATATAGACATTATACATTTTTATTTATTTCTTTTGGGTTAAATAATTCACCTGCTGTATTTATAGATCTTATGAATAAAATATTTCATGAGTTCTTGGATAAGTTTTTGGTTGTGATTATTTATGAAATTCTGGTATATTCTAGAAGTAAATAGGATCATGAAAAACTTCTATGAGTTGTTTTGCAAAACATAAAAGAAAATAAACTGTATGTAAAATTCAGAAGTGTGATTTTTGGTTGCAACAGATTTCTTTTCTTGGGTACATTGTAAATAAGGATGGAATAATTGTGGATCCTACTAAAAAAATGTTGTTGTTGAATGGCCAAGACATACAATTATTACAAAGATTCATAGTTTTCTTGGATTAATAGGTTTTTACTGACAGTTTGTTAAAAACTTTTCGCGTTTGTCTATCCCTTTAACTAAGTTAACAAGAAAAGGTGTTAAATTTGTTTGGATAGACGAATGTGATGTTTGTCTTCCAGAACTGAAGAATAGATTGGTGAATGATCCAGTTTTGGCCTTGCCTTCCCGAAGTGGTGAGTTTGTCATCTACAGTGATGCTTCGTTGAAGGTAAATGGTTGTGTTCTGATGCAAAATGATCAGGTAATTGCATATTCTTTAAGACAACTCAAAAATAAGGAGTTAAATTATCCCACACATGATTTGGAATTACCAGTTTTGGTTTCTGATTTAAAAATTTGGAGATATCATTTATACGAAGCCAAATGTCAAATATATATTGACCATAAAAGTCTGAAGTATATATTCACTCATAAGTAATTAAACCTGAGGTAGAGAAGTTGGATTGAACTAATAAAGGATTATGATTGCATGATCAATTACCATATAGGAAAATCAAACAAGGTAGAGGATGCCTTGATTCGAAAACATCATGCATCGTTAACCATGTTACGTTAGGAAAATGATCCCTTGATTAATGATTTGATGAGTTTTGGATTAGAATTGGTTGGTATAGGGAATACATCTATTTTGTTGCAGGTTTCAGTGAAATAATCGTTATTATATAGAATTAATAAAGCATATAACGAAGACCATAACCTATAGAAAAAGGTTGAATTGGTTAAAATGGGTAAGTTTCCCGAAATAAACCCTGATAAATATTGTATTTTAAGATTTGAAAAAAGGTCGTGTGTTCCTTGTGATTCCCAGTTGAAGAAAGACTTGTTGTGTAAAACTCATAGTTCTCTATTTTCAATTCATCCCGGTAGTACTAAGATGTATAGAGACCTATGAGAATATTATTGGTGGTATGGAATGAAAAGAGATATTGCTGATTTTACTGTGAAATGTTTGACATGTCAACAGGTTAAAGCAGAGAGGTAGTTACCGAAGGGGATGATTCATCCTTTTCTAGTTCCAGAGTGGAAATGGGAGAATATATCCATGGACTTCATGGTGGGACTACCTAAGAATTCTCAAGGTAACAATGCGATTTGGGTTGTTATTGATTAGCTGAAAAAATCTACAGATTTTCTTTCTATTTGAGATATAATGTCTTTGGATTAGCTTTCTCGACTCTACCTTAGATAGATTGTAAGGCTACATGGAGTTCCTCTTTCCATTTTATCTGAACAAGATCCCAGGTTCACTTATAACTTTTGGAAGGGGCTTCAGAAGTTGTTGGGTATATAATTAATTTTAGTGCATCTTTTCATCCTCAATCAGATAGGCAGTCAAAACGAATGATTCAGACTTTGGAGGATATGCTTCGAACTTTTTCAATGGAATACCAGGGAAGTTGGGATAAAAACCTTTCTTTAGTTGAGTTTGCTTATAATAACGGTTTAAATTCCAGTATACAAATGGCACATTTTGAGGCATTTTGTGGGAAGTAGTGTCGAACTCCAGCTTTTTGGAATGAAGTCAGGGAAAGAAAGTTTATGGGGCTAGAATTAATAGAGGAAGTGGAAAGAAAGTTAAGATGATCTAGCAGCACATGAGGACATCTTAGAGTAGGAAAAAAAGTTATGCAGATAACAAAAGGAAAGACTTTTCTTTTGAGGTAGGTGACCCTGTTTTCAATAAAATCTCTCCTTAGAAAAGTATTATGCGTTTTGGTAAGGAAGGAAAGCTAAGTCCATGATTCATTGGTCCAATTGAAATCCTAGAGAATGTTGGAATAGTTTCATACTGAGTAGCTTTGCCTCTGAGTTTGTCTCAAGTACATAATGTTTTTCATGTTTCAATGTTGAGGAAGTATGTACCAGATTCATCACATCTTGAGCCCAGAAGAAGTTTAGTTATAGGGGAACCATTATTATAAATAGAAACTAGTTTAGAACCTTGATCGAAGGGAACATGTATTGTGGAATAAGGTAATCCACCATGTAATGGTTTTGTGGAGAAACCACATGGCAGAAGAAGCAACATGGGAGTCTAAAAATTCTATGAGGGAAAAGTACCCTCACTTGTTTAATGAGTAAATAGTTACATAACTTTATGAATATTAATATAAATAGTAATGTGACCCAAATTAATAGTAAATTTTATTATTACTTTATTTTCTTAAGGATTTAAGATAATGTCATCTTGGTTAATTTTTCAGTGTTATATAAAAGCAGTTATAGTTTTAAAATTGTTATCTTTTGAATTAAGTATGATTTTATGTAAAAATTAAATTAATAATATGTAGAAAATTATTATAAAAAATGGAGTTCAGTTGTGAAATCTACACTTTGAAAAATGATAAGGGTAAATTTTTGGAATTTTCCTGAAAGAGTTTATTTTTCAGTGAATAGTAAAAATACAGTTTTGAGTTTCAGTGTGTTAATGAAATCATTAATGATGTAATAAATCTGGTTGAATAGTGTATAGTAAACTAAGATGTGAGGTGTCCCAAGTGGCTAATACCTTGGGAAAATACTTTGGGAAAGCCCATGGTTTTTCAAATACCACTAATGAGGTGTCCCTTGGAAATTATTAAAATATTCCCTCACTTTTGCTGTAAATACCAACCCATTCCTCCATTAAATTCATTTCAATTTCATCCTCAACGAATCTATGGCCTCCATACCTCCCTATTATTCCTAAAAATGTTTCCTCAAGCCCTAAGGTCCCAACCTTCATGTTTTGGGAGATACTCTTCAAGGTAAGATAATTCTAAACTTCTTTCTTTTTCCATTCAAGTTCTCTTTTATGTGGTATAGAATTAAATAATCCATACCGTGTTTCTCTTTTCATCTTATTATATATCTATTATATTTTATGATTCATTTCTGTATGGGTAATCCTTTTCCACTATCTTTTAATGTTTTCTAAAACCATGTTGCATTGGCATTAGCCTACTGATTTTTTTGTAAGGTATTTCTCAACTATTCTTTTTTTTGAGTTCCTTTCACTTCTTATTATTTAATCATCCCATGTTTTTACCCAAGATGCATGGAATATATAGAAATCATTTATATTCTGGATGTTCTCATGTTCTTGTAAAATTCATCATCAATATTCTTCTCCTACAACACTTATTCAAGGAATTAAAAACATTGTCTGTGATGTGTCTTATTACCGACATCATAGACGACGTGATTTCAATCTGCATTAATTTCTTCAAGTCTGGTCATGAAACCATTTTTATGGTTGAAATAGGTTATAATATATGTATTATGTCTCATCCATGTTTCTATAATTCTTTTTTACACATGGTTTTAATTTATAAAACAAAATGAGGTCATTATTATCAAAAAACCACTAAAATGATCTAAACGAACATCATTAATGTTTTAACTTATAAATAATCCTAATTTCAGAATTCAAAATGATAAATCGAATAATTTATGGTTCTATAAATATATAACTACCATTCCATTCCAATTCTGGAGTTTCACTTCCAATCGAAAAGATCATCCATCATGAACCGATCATGGAAAACATGTAAAGAAAGCACCCAAAACAATGGAAGGAACAAAATACTAATAATTAAAGAGTAAAACTATTTAATGAAATGATCATATAAGGTGTTATAAACATGAATATGTTTCTGTAAGATATTAATAACAGTCTTTTAATAATTAAACATGAGGTTTAAATAGGTTTGAAGTAAGACAAACCCGAGGTAATGGAATTCTTAACCAAGTTTCTATTCTTTGGGTTAACCTTCTTCTTTATTCATTATGTGGTTATAAAATTATTTCTTTGATGAATTTATGTTTGCATTATTTTTTATTTTTTGTATTTACAGTTTATACACATATCCTATCTATTCTATTAATTCACATTCCAATTATATTTTTAAGGGTCTTTACTTTTAAAATCCTTTTAAAACTCTCTTTAATAAATTTCAAAGGATTGTTTTTTATGTGTATGGAATGAGGGGTTTGTCCAGTTTTAAAGATTCTTAATTACCATGATATTTTCTTTGTACATTATTTAAGTTGGGTTGAGCCCATTATATCTCAATATATATTGGGTTGAGCCCATTATATCTCAAAATATCTTGGGTTGAGCCCATTATAGCTGAAGATATGACGGGTGAGCCCCATTATAGATTTCCAATTCATTGGTTACTCTGGATATGGAAGTTGAAGAAAATGTTATTCCATATGTAAGGGTGAATGTAAGAGTGATATTGTAAATATTTCTCAAGGAAACAACATGAGTATTCTATGAATTTGAGTTTTTATGATATGGGTTTTATTGGTTTTTATGTTATCACTTGACTAAAACTTTATACATTTATATCCCTTACTATGTTTTATAATCATCCCATGTTTTTAAAATGATTATCACATGATATAAGGATGGGTAAGTTAAATGAGGGATTCATGATGTTCGATATACAATATTGTCAAAGAAATCATTCTTTATGTTTTAATGTTTTATATTTTGAAAAAATGGAAACTATTTTTAGTAGTATCCTCTTGTATGATTGTGGTATGTTATGTGTGTAAGGTATCATAATTCACTAAAACTCTAAACTCAAAAAGATCCTCAATGTGTAATAACGTATGTTCTTGACTAAAGTTTAATATTAAGTAACGTTTTAAGGTCGGGTCCTTATAAGGTATGTGTTTTATAATAATTAAAAAATTAGAATAATATAATAAATATAATATGTTAAAGTTTAATCCATAATTATAAAAATCAAGGAGAGGTGGTTATTTTAATATGAATGACATCAGTTTGTGAGGATTTACTCTATTGTAAACCTAAATGATGATTTTGTAACCCATTTGATGGAAGAGGATATGGTTGTAGGTAATTAACTTAACATAAAAATATATAAGTATATTTAATATACTAATTTTATTATATAATCATGGTTTAATATTAATTTAAAGAGTTTTAAGAAGAGATAAAATAAATATGCTTGATGAAGAATGTTACCTTTTCCTCGAGTGACCTCCTTAGGTTTACACAAAAAGCCTTCCAATGTTGGTTGAATGAAAAAATAAGATTATAGGATGAGATTATGGAAGTTGGGATTTTATTTGGGTCAGAATTGGATGAACCAAAATGGATTGATGGTGTCAATAAGATAGAATGGGAGTGGCCTTTTATAAGTGAGGTGAGTGAAACACTTTTAATTATTTGAAAAGAAAAATTTATACCAACATTTTTATCATGTAAAAAGGATAAAAAATAGACTATTATAGAGAAATATACATGGTATGGTTGAAATATGTCCATCCAATATATTTAAACAAATTATCAGGTTATTTTAACAATTATCTTCTTAGTTTAATCTGTAATGGCCCAGGTTTTTGGGGATCCATTACATGGTAAAAATCTGATGTTTGAGGTATTCTGGGTGGTCTGGAAGGCCACCCCAGCTTCTCGGTGACTCCTAGTGGTAGCCTTGGCCTACTGGTAGGCTCGGCCTACTGGTAGACTTAGCCTATCAGTGACCTTGGGGTACCGGTAGCTCTCGGCTACCGGTAGCTATCTCCAACCGGTATCTCTCAGCTACCAGTAGCTATCGCCAACCGATAGCTCTCGGCTACCAGTAGCTCTCGCCTACCCCACACGGGTTTTTTAGTAGTGCTTCCTTTTGCGCGAATTGGGTTTTAAACCTTGTTTTGACCTATTTAAGCCTATTTGAAAGCCCATTAATGCCCATAAATGTCTTTTAATTAAATTATTGGTGAGGTACCCTGGTGTGCGTCTGTTTAAAACACCCCAAAAGGTGGGGACCCTTTAATGACGTGTGGGGTGTCCCAGCCGCGTGGTCAACCCACGATCCTGCTCCTTACACGGTTTCGAGTTTTTCTCTCTGTATCTTAACCATCCCGGGATGCTGTATCTCAGCACATATCAGCCTTTATAACCTAAAGGATTCTCCCTACGTTTTCTTTTCTCGATCACCCTACGGTCGGAGTACTCTTCCTCCCAAAGAGTTGCAACCCAACGAAGTTTTCCTTGATCGTGTTCTGTGGAGCTCCTACTACTCACGTGGGGACTTAACGTCGATCCTTGATTAGTCAGGTAGGGGTTCCACCATCGTCTCTCCTTTCGGTGTATATTTCAGGGTGGGTAAGCTACTACTTCTGTAGAATTGGATGAACCAAACTTTAATGAAGATAATAAACAGATTCTAATGAATAAAGGGGAGGGGTGTGATCGATGATGCTGCTATGTTTTTCACCTCTTTCATGATTAAGGATTTCTGAATTGCGTGGGCTTACGCCTACTGAAAATCATGTCCGTTGGAGGTCTTTCTCTATGCACTAATAAACCCTTACCTTTTGTGATGTTTAAATGGCTTGTATTTTGGTTGTGAAACTTTTTCAATGTAAAGGAAATTGGTTAATTGAATTAATTTGGCTAAATAAATTGGGAGCACTAGGATCAAATCCTTTTCTATGATAACCCCAGTTTAAGCCCAGTGGAATTGAAATCATGGAGTGTGTTAAATCTTTTAAATATGAAAATTCATGTTGAGTCTGCCTTGTGTTGGTAGTATTGGTTTGGTTGTTTCCTCCACAGGCCAAGTACGGGTGACCTTATGGTTTTATTGGATAGGGGCTTATATTGCTAGGGTGATATGGGTGAGGATGTGATCCTCTGTTTGTATCACGGATTGGGGTAGAATCGTCTTATGTTGTGAAACATTCTTATTCATAGTTCTGGGAACTTGGGACTATATCTCACTTTGACCTGCTTTGGTTCCAATACTTGGAGGGGTCTCACATGATGTGTTTTTACAAGATAACTAAGTGTGAATGTTTAAATTGTGGTTGGGTGTACTTTTTTACTTGGCTTGTGCTTATGCTTACCAGTTCCCCAAATAGGTGAAGAAACTTATTTAAACATTATTACTGAACATGAGAACAAGGATGGGACAAATGGGGTTTTGGTTTGGTGTGATTTGTGACTTGGGCATGGGTGTTGTTCTCTTCTCTTATGAATGAATAGTAAGGGTAGTGTTCTTTAGGATGGCTGAAGAAAAACCTATATTGGGTGAGTGATTATTACCGATACATATACTTATAGTTTTTGTGTTTCTTATTCACACCCCACCCAAGTCGAGCACTTAGTTCTGAACACCACCATTTCATGGGGGATGGTGTTTTTCCCAACACTCCTATGAGTGGCTGGTTATTAGCTCCTTTTCTGCTCCCTTTACTGAATATACCAAGACTCTACGAGCAGGATGTGATGGCCTGAAGTCCATTATTAGACCAAGAATCTTTGGGCATGGTAGTGTGGTGGTTGGCCCAGGTGTGTGCGGGCAGGTGGTTTCCCAAGTATCTTCGGGATGAGGCCCATGTGTCTTCAGGCGTGGTAGTAGTTCTTCTAGCCCAGGTGTCTTCGGGTGTGACAGTAGCTCTTCTAGACCAGGTGTCTTCGAGCGTGGCAGTGGTTGTTCTGGACTAGGTGTTTGCAAGTGTGGTTACGGGTGACAGTTGTGGCCCAGGTGTCTGTGGGCGGGTTAGTGGTTGTGGCCCAGGTGTTTGCGGGCGGGATGTGTGGTTATGGCCCATGTGTGTGTGGGCGGGGTATGGCAGTGGGACTACGATGCGAATGGAGGGATTGGTCCGATGTGTAAGATGTCTTCAATAACTAGTGGGAAAGTGGCACGGGGTACCCAAACATCGATGTACTATTACTATACATTACTTGACTTGCATTATTTTGGGAGTGTGTCTTGGTGAGGCTTGGGTGGTTAGTCTCATTTCCAGGTGCTTGGTTATCTCTTTTCTCACAAGGAATTGGTATACCTCCCCACTTGTGCATGAGAGTATTTGGTTTTCCTACTGTGTATACTTGTATACTCACCCTACATATATAAAACTGCTTTCAGGTTTCCAGGAGGACTTCAGGGATCGTGTTGGACCGTACTAGGTTGGACCTCTGGGGCAGTTGTTGTTGGTGTTTTCTTTTTTTTTTTGGGTACCTTTTTACTTTTTGAGTTTTGTGGCTTGTATCTTTTAACTTTGAACATGCATATGGGAATGATTTACTTTCATCAATGCTTACACTTTTAGATTGGGTGTTGAGGGACTTACTATCTTATCTCCCAATCCTATTAAAAGAAAAAGGGTAATGCCTTCCATTTAGTGAGTGATTCTATACCCTTGGTGCAGGTCACCACTCCGGGTCCTGTTGAAGGTGAGTTTCAGGGGTCATTATATCTCTTTCAACTTAAATAAGGAAGGGCCTGGCAATATGCTGACCCTTCCCTCCTTTTGGTGAAGGTAGGTCGTGACAGAATTGTATCAGAGGTGATGATTGAGAGATAGGATGGGGTCTAGAGTTTGGCACAGTGAGGATTGCATTGGATGGTAGGGAGACAGTGTTGGGTGACCTCGGTGCATGAATTAGGCCAGGGAAGACCGGCTAGGACATGGGATTTTAGGGCCCCCCCGTGATCCGATGCAAGGACTCTGGACCTACTGAACGACCAAGTGAGACTTCACTGATTGCAGGGTAGAGACCCTAGGAAAGGTACATGTATCATAATGACTTGTGTTCTCGTGATTCTGGGGTGTTTTGGGAAATTAAAATGAATAAGAAGTTTAAGGATTTGAGAACAATATTCTGCACTAATTGGGATTAGGCAATCTTTATTGACCTTGCAGTTATGGAACCTGGGAGACGACCACGAGTTGTGTGGGTGATCGAGTCCCAGGAAGTCAACTTGTTCGATTGGTAGAGGATCGACCGAGAGGAGGAGGATGATTAGTGACAGAAGATGCTTCGAGCCTTTCAGCAATATACCCTTGAGAAGTATGAGGGAAGCACCTCCGACATGAAGACGGAGAGCTGGCTAGTGGAGCTGGTGATAGCTTTCAGCTTGATCCGGGCTCCGGCGGAGTACTGGGTTCCTCTGGCCATGATCCAGATGCGGGGAGCAATGCGTCAGTGGTGGAAGCTCTACCTGGGGAGAGGAGAGAGGCCGAGGTGTCATGGGCTGATTTCGAGAGGGAGTTCCGGGTAGAATTCATCTCTTCTACGACGAAGGCAGAGAAGAGACATGAGCTACTCTACCTCCAGCAGGGGAGTATGTAACGAATGATATCAAATAAATTTCATTTATTCAAAATAAATACATAAAATCTCAGGGTTTTACACCTAGAAACTCCTTTTGATTATTTATGTGATATGATTAAAGATAATTAAAAGTATTTTTTAATACATTTATGGTAATACTAACCTATTTTTAGTATGTGTTTTAGTAATAGTTTTATTGGATTAATAGTACATTTTTTGGAGGTAATTATATATTTATTGACAACTATAAATGTTTATATGATATTTTATATTGAGTAATTATAAGTTATTACAATTTAAGAAGATATGTTTTATCTTTTAGTAACCATGTTATAGAAAAGTGATTTAGTGATTAAGTTAATTATGTTATTTTAGAAGAATATCCATATATTTATTAGGAAACATTATATGATTAAGGTAAATAGAATATTATAGGATCTTATTTGAGGATTAAAGATTGGAATTTCTTTTATAATAATATATGATTTTAATGTCTCTTTATGGTCATATAGTTTATTTATAGAAATAATTATCATATTTTTAATATTATATGTTTAGGTAATATATGTTTTTGGGTATATTAATTTATGAGTAAAATTGTTTTATTAGCGATAAATATTAAATTAATCTTGGAATAACCTCTAAATAAATTCTTTTTATTTTTGGGGTTCTAACATTGTGGGAAAATTTTAATGAATTTTTATGTTAGTTATTTATCAAATAATCTATTTTTTTTATTTAGATGTTATTATTAAGGCTTTATAGATAAATTTCATATTTCATTATGTTATATTTTATTCTTTTTGGGAATTATCTAACCTTGTAGTTACCATTTTGGATTTTTTAATGTACAAAAATATTACGAATAGACTATTATCATTTTTTGGATTAAGTTATCCATTATAAGCTTATTTTAGTTGTTCAGGTAATAAAACATCTTCATATGTTCTTATAATTTGGATAAAAGAAGAGATTATGGTGGGAATTTATTAAAGGATGAAATTATACTTTTCAACTATGTTTGTTTCCTAATCTTCCAAGTCAAGATAGTGAAGTAATCCCTAAACTATAGAACATTGATCACAAAATTTTTGTTTTATTTCCATTATTTATGATTAATTAATTTCCTTTTTCACACATCAATGGTATATGGTTTTATGGTCATTAAATTTCTCATGAACATTCACTTTTATGTAATCAATGATATTTTCACTCCCCCCTGCATCTATGGAAAATATTCTTTTCTTCCATGTCCATATTAACCCTTCCCAAATATTTAACAAATTTAGAAACATAGTCATACATCAATTCAGATGACATTTATATTTCTCATTTCCTCTTTCCAAGGGGATGTTTTACTTACCCTTTTCATGATGTGATATTTCAATGAAGGTATTTTCAAATACAATACCCACGATTATCGAGGTGAATTTCATATTTTTCGAACACAAATTATATTTTTGTGGGGATAACATGACACCTAAATATTATTAATCTATGGTTATGATCCATATAATATATAACACACAACAAAACTCTTAAATTAACATGAAATGTTATTATTTAAATATGATCTTCATAAAAATGATTTCAAATTGGTTAGTATGAAGAGTATTAATAGATTTATGAAATATTTATAAAGATCATTATAAATATAAATATATTAAGAAACTATATGTAAATAATAAATCAATTTTAGTAGAATCATTTTATTCATCAAAATAGTTTTTATTTAAAAATAAATTTTTATTGATTCTTATGAGTGGAAAATGTAATGAATTTATGAAACTTTTGGAAACAGTATTTCGTAAAATGGATATAATTTTTAAAATAAGAAAATAAAATATAACTTAGGGTAGAATTTTGGAAATATTATCAAAATTATTATTTTTCTATGAATAGTGAAAACACTAATTTCTATTGAAAACCGTATTTTTTAAAGTATTTACAATGTCAAGTTATATTTTTGATTATTTTTAAAAAATAATTATTCCATTTTAATTATAAATAATCCAATTACAATATCTATTTTTTATATTATACTATAATTATACATAAAAATATTTTTATACACGAAATGAATTTACAAAAAAACCTATTTTCACCACATTTTGAATGTTTTATTTGAATTTAATTGTTGCCACTTATATTAATCGAATAGTGAAAAATGAATTAAATATTTGGAATTAGGGTTTGAAAATTTGTAAATTGGAAACTTTTATTGGTAGTAATTTTTTAGTAACTATTGCAAATAATTATAACTATACTAATGGTAAATAATGTAATTAAAGTTAAATAAAATGATAAAGACTAAAAATTTTCACAAACACCTTCAATTATCACATTAGTAGAGTGGATTTTTACAATTCCCATCCATGTTTCCAAAATATGTAAGCATGGTTCCATATTGTAAATACTCATTATAATGATAAATTATTATTATTTAGTGCTAATTTATTTTTAATTTTTTAGGATGAAATAATTACCTTAAATTCTTATGCTTGTAGACACTATATATATTCAATTAATTTTAAAATTAAATATATAATTCTAAAAATAATTAAAATAATATAAAATTAAGGAATTATTGGTTTATAATTTTTTTTCACATATAAAAAACATACTAGAGATATTTTAATGAATTAGATTATAATTCAATTTTTTTTATATTTATTTCAATGTAAAACTAAATTAGTAGTTCCTTAAATGAAATTGTTGTTATTTTATAAGAAAAAATATTTAATTAAATTATTAAAATTAAATAAAAATATAATATCTTTCCATGCGATTGGTAAGTGTTGAAAAATAAAAATTTTGTTCCATTTATGAACCAATTATCTATTTATTGTACTTATATTTACCACTAAAGACTAAAAACATTATTACAACCATAATTGTAAAAAATGGTTTATGTGGGTTAAAATAAAAAGATAAGTGTAAAAACATTATCTATTTTTTTTATATTTTTTTAATGATAAAATTTTGAAACATACCTATTATATCATCAAATTATGTCAATTTGGATATTTTTCTTTGAAAAATATTTTGTATTAATTTCTTACTATATGAAATTCTAAGAGTTATCTCCCCACTATTATAAAAGGGAGCACATTATCTTATTTCATTAATTCATAGAAATCCTTTTAGTTAAAAAAAATCTTATACCAAATGCATTCCTCACATATATCTAGAAATTATAGAGGAGTTAGTTTTTCCTAAATAACAACCTTTGAGCGATAAAGGTGTAAAGAAAATGATATTTCCTAAAGAGGATGTCTAACTTCAAACTGAGTGTTTAATAATTAATTCTTAATTAAAATAATTCTAATAATACTTAAACAATAGGATATAATATAATACATTTATTCTATATACTAATATATTATTATGTAAATTTCATAACCTATATCTATCTCCTTCCTCGATCTATTGAGAAATAAAATCATTATTCACGTGTACGATAGACCACCGCCTCGTGAACTGATGTTATTATTTTTCCACCAATTACTCTAATGATTTGTTATAATAATTTATTTAATATCTAAATATGATATTCATGAAATAAATATCAGTATTAAAATAAAATATATCATTATTTTTTTACCTTTCCATCCATTAAAAAATGATATGGTCGTTCGTGCGTACATGTGGACTACCACCCCCGCGAAGAGATGTGATTCATTTTACATCACAACATCACATGGATATAATTTATTAGTGTATATAAATTAATAATATGATATTTATGATGTAATTGTAATTATTTAATGATAATTTAATAATTACCTTCATTCTGTCAAGAACGTTAAAAAATGGAAACATTACTCAATCGTATGTACGACTTATAGTCTCCATCTTTGTAACATAGTTTTTTTTTCACTACCATCATTTATGGATTGTATTAAGTGTATAATTTATTTATAAAAATGATATTATTTCATGATTATTATTAATGATATGGTTTAATAATGAACTCATTGACCATAGTCAATATACTAAACTCATTTTGGACGTATGAGACGGATATCATCAAAAATTATGATATGAAATTCAATGACTATGTAATTGAATATTATATTGTAATAAATAATATAAAATATATAATAAACATGACAATAGTTATTAAAAAATTAATTAACTAATATATGTTTTTAATTCATGAAAAAATGAATATAAATGATGTGTTAAACTTAAGGTAAGGGATATTATAATAAATAAATAATATTTTCATGTTCCCCATACAACTATTTTTCATCGATGATCATGTTATTATAAACATTTCATGAAAATTTGAATTTATGATTAATAGGATAATAAAGTTTATTTTTAACATATTTAACTTTACTTGCCTATTTTTCTCAAAAAATAAATCTTTTAAAGGTTTTACATATGGGACACATTACATTAAAAACCTCATTATAGAGGTATTTATTTTTTATTTTCCATATCAATAAATTCCATGTACATATTCCTAAAACTATTTTAAAGATGTATTTTTTGGAAATAAATTAATTATAAAGGAAATTTTGGTTCTAATTTTACACAATTTATGTTGTTTTAAAAAAGGAATGTTTGTATGTATTTTATAAAGAACATTTTGAATTTTTCTATAAAAGAAATAATTAATGTTATATTTTAATGTATTAGTGAATTTTTTTTTGATAACATTAATAACCATTTTTCTATGTTTTTCATCCTTTATATTATTTCATTTTTTATTATAGAAAAATACAGATTCTATATATTTTTGGTACTTTCAGAAAACAATTTAAATAGAATGGATATTTTGATATATAGAAATGTTTTCCTTAATAGTGTAATAGATCTATTTTAACCTCCCCTTTTCTTATAGTTATAACCTTTTCCTTTATAAATTAGTTTCCCTCTCCCATTAATTTCATAGAATGATTCAATGTTATATATATATATATATATATATGTTTCTCAAATATATAGATGTATTATTATCCTTTCCATTGAAGGGGTAATACATGTCATATGTTCATTTCTAAAATTCATTATTTAATATATATCTTATGATTATTTAATGTGTAAAGATTATGAAATCCATTTCATTCCATGCATATTTCTTATGTTTATTTCTTCTTTTTTATTTCCTTGTGTGGAAAACAAAATATTAAACATGTTATGGTGGGTTCTCCAACATAACTCTCTAATTTATTAAGGAAATATTTTGTCTCTTAAGAAATTTTGTATTAAATTAGGGGTAAACCTAATCTACTATGGGGTTGTACCCACCACGTGAAAATTTTAGGGAAGTTTTTATTCACTTATTCTTATGTATTATTTTTTGTTTATTCTATATTAAATATGTTTTCCTGATCTTTTTATAACATGGTCTTCATGATATACTCCCATGTGATTACTCATGATGATATGTTCAAAGGAAAGTACGTGTGACATCATAATGGTGAAATGAAAAACTATATTTTTTAAATGTTTTTATTTGTTTTTAATTATTAAAAACTAACCTTATGTTCTTTATTATTCCATTAATATTTATTACAAAATTATGTTTTTGAAAAGAATCAGGTAGAAAAGTATTTATTTTTGGTGCTAAAATTTTAACTTTGATCCCAATGATTAATTTAAAAAATAAAAATATTATTTATGTATTCATGAACTAACATGTTTCATTCCTTATTTATATATTTTACATACTGAGAATGTATTCTGATCCCAAAAATTGTAAATTATTTTCAAAGATTTTAATGATGGGTAAT
The DNA here is from genome assembly GCA_963277665.1 of Viscum album. NCBI lineage: Eukaryota > Viridiplantae > Streptophyta > Magnoliopsida > Santalales > Viscaceae > Viscum > Viscum album. The sequence goes on along the minus strand of OY728142.1, from coordinate 1,107,801,948 downwards.
AATATTGAATAAATTTAGTTGACATTAATGAAGATTAGTCCTAATAATAAAACATGTTTAATTTAAAATGGTTTATATTATGGGAAAAATAGATATAGATTTGATATTCCACCTTTGTAATTTAGGATTTTTTTATTTAATAATTTTTCCTAATTATTTAAAATATTAAATATAAAATATAAATGTAAACGAATCAAAGAAAATTCTAGTTTATTTAATGATTATGGATGGGTGCTTACAATCTTGGGCCTTTTATAGTTAAAAATACCTATGAAATGTAATGAATACACTCAGTATCCAAATTTGAATTTCTTGACAAATGAAATATTTTGTTAATTTCCATCAACACCACCAATTAAATCAAAATCAATATTTTTTTCAAGGTATACTAAAATCTCAGTGTCAAATGTATTTTAAAATCATCCTGAAATATCCTCACGGTGTGTGAATACTGAAAGTGAATCTCTGAATCTTTATAATATGGAACATTATAAAGTTTTTATAATGATCATAATATTCTGTTTATTTTTTCCAAATTTCTCCATGATATTATCACTTGATCTTTATATAGGTAATCCTTATATCAGGAACTTCTTATAGCTCAATGTTATAAAATAATCATCATATAACACAATATTATAATTCAAATTTCAAACAGATCAACATTAAAACTTGAACTTTATAAAACCAATATAGAATATTACACAAATTTTTTGGTGATCCTTTAAAACATTTTTTTGAAAATTCTATATCTGTTATTATAATATTTATCTATCCTAAAATTATATAAATATTTTCAACATACTCCATCCAAAAAATTCACAATAGTTCTAACATCAGTAACTTTTACAACTCTTTCTTCATATAGATCATTTACAAACATTATTTGTACATATCCTTTAAATAAAATTTCCATCAAGCACAAAATTTTAATTTTCTGTATTTAGTAATATTTTTTATATTTAAAAATATGGTATAACATCACATCTAAATCCCTCTACTAAAACAGTTTAGATATCTCCATCTTGTATAATATCAGACTTTTCTTTATCTGGTAAATGTTTTTAATTTTATCTTTTAGGTAAAACATAATAATTTTATCCATTTAGTTCAAATTCGTATGAAAAAAATAAAATTTATCTATCTTGTATTATTTCATATGGTAATTATCTATAAATTAACCACATCATATCCAGACCTTTGTATTGTTATACTTTAAACATTTAGCACCCTTTATCAATATGGAATCATCAGAAAGAAAATAATCTGGAACCCTAAGAACCATTTCACAATTATGATGATATTAACATTGAGGATCATAAATGCATCATCTAAAAACAACATGATAATTAATAGGATAATCCATCTAAACTCTTATATGAATTTTTTACTTACTACTTCACATTTACATAATCTATTGACATCAAAGATAATAATTTAAATATCATTATCTAACTATAATCAATATTACCCTTTGGATTTTTTGTAAATACAAAATTCATCTTAAATTCATTTATTTTAAACAAACAATTAATTAATATAAATTCAATGAATCCCTAATGATATATATATTTTCCTCCCCCTCAATTAATTGAATTTTATATCCCCATTAGTGACATCATGGGATAAGAAGGACACTTTCTTCCCACTTTTTATTATTCTCATTATTTCAAACATTGTATTAAATTTTTTTAGTGAGGTATGGAATCATAATTCTTAAAGTAGTGAATCACAAATCAATCATGTATAATTCTACATGATATGTTCTCAATGTATAATATATTATTGAATAAATATGACATTATAGGTTTCTAAAAAAATACCGTAAGTGATGCCAACCACAAAATATCATATTTTATAAAATTTTTAGTATGTTTTTATTCAACATAAATTACAATGTAAATATAAAAATATTGATTATAAAATTTCAATAATAAAATAGAAGGTTTCCCCCGTTTAAAAACATTTGATAATTTTTTATGAAAAATAATAATTTATCCCCAAAAATAAAAAAATTGATTCATGTGCATAGATATGAAAAAATATCAACATAGATAAAGATTAATTAATCTTAAATTATTTAGATTCAATATATATAAAAAATATTTATCATTATATGTATAATCATTCTCTCAGTTCTATAATTTTGGGCCTCCTTACAAACTCCTTTAAATTTTCATTTCTTATTCATGATCATTTTTTTAGGGGAATTTTATGAAAAAACTCAATTAGTTCCCATGAAAATTATTCAATGGACACTATTAGAATGAAAAATTATTTAATATTTTTCCAATCGCCATTTCACATGTCTATATTATTTAAACACCTTTGTATGATAATTCAATATCGCATGTGAATTTATAAATATGAACAACCTTCTTCTCCATGAACTATATTTTTCTTTAGATATCACCAATATCAAAATTATATTATTGATTCTTTGAAAAAAATTCATGAATATTGAAATAATATATTATATGTTTTCTATATATTTTACCACATGATGATCTATAGAACTTCTCATTTTGATATCCTCAATACTTTAATTTCATTTTATAATTCTATATCCGATACACTCATTCCAAAATTCAATTTTGATAATCGGACTTAATCCTTCATTGACTATACCATTCCTCATTTATTGTGAATACCAGTATAGAAACTAATTATCTTCTTATGGATGATTAAAACACTAGCACAATATTTCTCACATGGTGTATTTACTTAAATAACCTATAATGACTATAAAAGTTTTATCAATAGATGAAAACCCTAATGAAAATAAAAAAATCTCAATGTCTCTCATCCTATGTATAGAAATTCATCATACACTATTTTGTATATGGATTTTCATTTACCTGGATCTGATTTTTTTAATTTTGATGCCTCTATAGCACAAATATACTCTATATATGATTGTAACCCTGTATATATTTTGTTTCTTCTTCTTAGTTTGAATATCATATATTCATTTTTATATTTCACAATTTAGAAAAGACTTAGTCTAATATAATATATGTACTAGAACATAATTTGATATCTAGTACACTTATTTTCTCATTCCAAGAAAATTTTATTGTCTTAAATGAATTTATGGTTTTCTTCCCATCACGTCATACTCTTGATAGACACATGTAATAAAAAAATATTCTTATTCTGGTATTATCACAATTGTATTTCAATAATTGTAAATCTTTATTGATTTTTAATTCATCATGTTTCATGTTTTTGATGAAAATGGATTTTTTTCTAAAATAATAACAAATAATAACATCTTAATCTATCATAATAAATCTAATAATCCATTTTCAAATAACCATAATTTGATGTAATCAGTCATATAATATAGGTTCAGTTAATCTGAATTCTTGAATCATTTTTGTGAAAATATGTTTTGGTTAACCATATATAGAATTCTTATAATCTCATAAATCAAACCAAATTTATAATAACTTCATATCATCTCATATTATTCTAAGAAACGTGAAATATAATTTATCAATAGGCCGACACATAGCTTCATCATTAGACATAAAATTCAATCTTATGTTACGTGTCTTATGTACATCACATGTGAGATCCTTATTATTCTAGTTTTCTCAAATATTCATGTTATTGTGTAAATTCTTCTGATCCACAAATTAGATCATCTATGTTCTCCTCAAGGTGGCTACACATTATACTATAAATCTATTAACTCATGAATAACACATAAAAAATTTCTTTTTACAAAAACATGTTTTGATGATCTGAACATTATCCAATAAAACCTATCATATTTCTCCAGCCCACAATCATTGTCTTCCACTTCATCATGATTTCATGAAAATTATGATATTTTTGACATTCAATCCCTTTATACTCATATTTTTTGTCCAATAATGAATCTATACAAGAGATTGACCATATGTTCCTTGATTTAAATTGACACATTACTTTTCAATAAAGACAAGTTAATATTATGGTTTTGTTAAACTCATAAATACTAGTTTATTATCCTACTAATGCATCATGTTTGAGTGAAATCACAACATCTAGAACATTTTTAAATGTAATCAATTTTTAAATAACCCCACTGGTATATTAATGTTTTATCTACGAATATCTGATTAAGTCGACTGAATGATGTATCTCGATAAATATTTATCTATTAACCCATAGATCTTATTCTAGATATTCATAAATTGTGTACTACTTCTCAACATTTAGTGTTCTCCATTCCACTCCTCATATGCACTTTATCTATTTCTATTAATGTTCTAATATCTTCATCAGTGATTATCATTTTAATTTTCTTCTAAATTATATGTATTCTAACTTTAATTGGTAGATTTTACAATATTATTTATTTCATGTTATATTATTGTTGATCTATTTGTGTTTAATATCTTCACACGCACTCTAAATTCATCTAGTGAAACTCACATATCATATTTATAACTTTTACATATTCTATATTCTTGTATGCATTAATGATGTGTTTCAAAATTATGACATGTTGGTCCATAATATTCTGATTATAAATCTTAAATTTTTCTTTCATCCACTGTTTATATATGCACCTCATTTTTCCTTCATCATATATTTTTTCTTTTGAATGTTCCCCTTTAGGTGTACTATTGTTACCCATTATCTCACTATTATTCATATCATGTATGAAAAAAACCATTAGTTAATATTAAAAAATGGTACTTATAGTAAATATATAAGGTATCCTTTTAGTGAATATAACATTTTACATCCAGCCAATGCATTTTTTAATCACCCAAAGAAAACATAAATTTAATTATGTGTATAGAATCATTGCCTCTCATCATTATATGTTTTATTGATGAAATATACCCATTAATTGCTTCATATTAAATTCCAATTTTTAATTAATTTAATTATAACTTATCATGGAATGAATTTTATCTTTCCTTAATTTTCTATTAGAGAAAAAATTATGAGGATATTTTGTCATCCCGAAAAATCATTTCATAGTAGTTTAATTTTTATTCAAGAAATCCAATATGGTTTTCCAGATACTTATCTTGGAAACTATAGATTCTTTATTATTCATTTTGTTTAGATGAATTATTTTATATTTCAAAAGAATAGAAAAATATTTTTACTATTTTTATATTTCTATCTTATTCACTTTCTCAAATTGATTAGGCAACAATACCATTCAAACCTTCAAAATATATTAAATTGTATATTTGTAAAAGGATTTATTTACATAAACCTTTACCACTTATATTGGTCATATTAGTATATTTATCTACGTCTTCTATTTGGGTAACCATATTATGAAATTTTATTAAATGTTGAAATTTTTTATTAATCATCCATACAAATTCATTTCTATAATTATTTTACCCTTCAATTATAAATCCTAGAGATAGTCATCTGAATTCTTTTAATATTATTTTTACTCCCTCTTAGTGTATACCTTTTCATTTTTTCCATTAGTTGAAAAAATATTCCAATATTCAATGGTTGTGTCTCAAAATATTTGTCAACACCAATATTAGCCAATATGTATTTCATTTTTTATGTCGAATTTTGGAACCCGGATACAATATTTAATAATTAATTCTTATAGATGTTATAATTTTTTAGATATCATAGGGGGGGGGGGGTTACTTTGTTTATATTTTCACAATTACCAATTTATGGAAGATATTGGATTCTCAAAACCTTTCATCACCCATATTTTTCTAGAACAACATCCTTTACTATTAAAATTATGGGAGTTAGTTCATGTAGATTTATTAGAATGAGTGTTTAACATTTTCACCATATTATCAAAATATAATAATTTTAATACATTCATGTAATTCCATACCATACAATGAGTGTTATAGGATGTAAGTATATCTCTAAAATCATTTGTAATGGATGTTTTCTTGGATTTATATAAATATTTATCTTGGGAAACTATAAGTTATTCAATTTTATTCCAATAAAAGGCACTTTAAATTTGAAGTATTCTTCTGATTTTCATAAAAGTCTATTTATCTTCACATTTAAAATTTAAAATTATAATTTTCTCATCATTTTATTTATATTTATCTTTAAATAAGTTATCAAGATATTTTTTCTCAAAATTGATCTCTATATGATATTTATTGATATTTATAATTTCTTCTGTTACCTAGAATATTTCCTTATCAATTCCATTTAAGAAAAAATTATCCAAAATATTATTTCGAATGATTCTTCTATAAGGATGGGAATTTGTTTTGGATATAATAAATTTTCACCGTTATCAAGTTTATTAAGAGAATTATAGTCTTAAAAAATATTTCTAAATGAATTCTCCATCTCACAATGTTCTGGTTACAGTTATAATTTTCCATCATTCAGTCCCTTGATAGACACACACACACACACACACAGATATATATATATATATATATATATATATATATATATATATATGTGTGTGTGTGTGTGTGTGTGTGTAACAACACCAAAATAGAAAATTTTCATGTAATCTATGATTTATAATTAATAATATTCAACAAACTCAGTTGACTCATACATTCTAGAATAAGAATAATATTCTTTTAGAGGATTATTTTTTCAAAATTTTCAATAACCAGAGAACTTGAAATATCATCCTGTAATGTTGGATACTCATTATATTGATCTCATGAGACATACCTTATTAACTTCTACACCACATTCTTCTTAATTTTCTTTATTGTTTTTGATGATACATAAATGTCTATATAAATATTTCTATACCTATTTAATATAGTCTCAAGGATAACATGAATAGATTTTTTAGAAACTATTTTGTTATCTTATGGAGATCACTATATCTTATAAATAATTGAAAATTTACTAGGAAGAATAATTTGAAGATCTAAATATATTTAACCCTACATCCAACAACAATTGTTTATTCTAGGTGATCATGTTGTCTCCCATTGATGGGGGTAAATCTGGGGGGGAAATTTTATCAAATAAGTTCATGAATAAATTATTACTTTAGGTTGATTAGAAAACTATTATAATTTAGAATCTATGGATCTCTATAAAACACCATCACCACATTTTACTAATGTTATAAAGATAATGTAAATTAAAAAAACACATGAATTTTTACAAGGATCGACCTCAATGTGAGCCCTACACCTAAAATTGTCCACTCCCCATGAGTCATGAAATGTTATACTAATTATATTTTTTGTCAATTAAATATTGATTTTGGATGTCAGTATATTATTCCATAATGAAATCCCATAAACTATGTCTCCTACCCATATAAATTATATAGACATTAGATTATATTGTTTCTAGTCTTTTTACAAAGACTTCATAATCTTGAAAATGACTTTTACTACAGCTTATTATTTCATTTAATTACTTTAACATCCTCATTATTATTCTCTTTGTAATGGTAATACTGGATCTCTAATTTTCCTTTGAAATCATTATGGCACAAATTTTCACATTTCTCTATCTAAGTCATTATTAAATATTTCTTCATCCCATAAATGTTTTTTATTTTAGACATTATGGTAAATATTTCTTTCTTTCGTCCTTCTAGTATAAATTTATCTAATAACTATCACAATTCTATGTCTTTTAACAATCCATTAAATAATTAGCTAAAAATTAACCAATTTGTAGATTTTATTTTTTTGATCCTATATAAATAATTTTGAAAACATTATATGTCTAGAATTTATATGGAAAACTAATCTTTAAACATGAAAACTGTTTAGTAATTGTGATATTAGAAATACTGGAGATCATTGTAGTATCATCTGACATCCATTGGAAAACTCATATAAAGAATATTAGGAAACACCATTGAAATTTTTTAGATGTTTCCCATTAAATTTTAAATAATATATTGAAACAAATGCATGATTTTCATTATCATAAGTATATAGATATTTATAAATAAAAAAGAAAATATTAGTGGAAAATTATTAATCCATAAAAAAATTATTCACCATTGTGTAATCCATAACATTCCCGATGTGTTAAACCATACACATCAAAATCCATTGAATGTAAATGTATAAAAAAAATTAATTATTTCCATACAATCATGTAGAACCCAAGATAACACCTCAATTTAATTTTTATAAATTATATAAAATAGAATGAAGTTTTACTTCTATGTATAAAATTAATGCAAAAAAAAAAAATTTAATCTCAGTTCCTAAAAAATAAAAAACTACAAAAAATAAAAAGAATATATAAGTAAAAACAAATTATAGAATCAATTAAACTCTACTAAAACAACAAATAATAATAAATAATGTGGGAAAAAATTAACACCATTCTTAAAAGTTATTTCATAAGTTTCTTCATTCCACCACTAGGCAATGATCTATGATAAGACAACCACTATATAAAAAATAATGAATATGAGAATAAAAATAATGAAAAAATTTCTAAAACCACGATATATCCTTTCCACACCACAATCACAAAACCGTATCATCACCACATAACCACATCATGGCCTATTAACCACATAAAATCACTCTATCACATCAAATTTTATAAGATCACAAAATGAATATCCCCACTACAAACCAATTTCACATTACCACCACATATCTACTTCAAACACACATTGATTCCATGAAACCACAATAATAATAATAAACAATATATCATGAAAATATAATTTACAACATTGTTTAACCCAGTCTTTATTACTAATATAATATAAAAATAACTTATTCAAAAAATTAATGGAAATAAAATACATTAACCATGTTAAATATTTTAAATAAAATAAAAATAAATAAGAATCATAATAACAGATCATGAAATTATTCATAATTACAACCAATATAATACCACTACTTAATAAAATAAAACATTCCTTCCACCATATTAAAAATCCTATTTCAATAGCCTAAAGAATAACAAAAACATTATATATATTAATAATGACGAATGTGAAATCCAAAACATATCTCTATAAATCCACATCATCTCATATGTTATCCTAAATTTTTAATCATGGCATAAAGTACTCAATTTAACATAATTAATTCAACATCATTTTACAACAAAATTGAACTCTTGAATGAAAAAAAAATGAAAAAATAAATCTATAACAAAACCATTTTACATAGAAATCACCACCAACACAACCCCTTATGTGGTTAATTTTAAATACTACAGTGAAACCTACCCCCATATTCAATATCATTTCTTCCACACCTTTCCAAAACAATCAAATAACACTATGTAACCTTTCCAAAAAATCCTGCACAAGAACCATCGATAGGGAAACAAATTCCAACGTTAGTTTTTTTTAAAATGAACCATCCATAAAACAAAAATATAATATAAATAATTATATTTCTATTGAAAATATACTTGAAAAGCTCCTCCATAAATATCTGAATAATCCATAAATTCAAAAAATAATTTATCACTAAATGTTTTTTTTGTGAATAATAATAAAATAAATGAAATATATTTTTGATAGGGAAATAATTAGTGAAAACAAAAAATATCAACCCATAATATTAATATAATTTTACTAAAGAAGTGTTAATTATTTTTATTTATCAATCAAATATATATATTTACTATCAAGCTAATCAAAATCGACTATAATATAATTCTAACTAAATAAATACATCTATTTTATTTCTATAAAATATTAATATGATATTAAATTATTTGAAACACCGAATGTATAATAGGGTTATATATGACCCATTTAGGGAATCCTTAGTTCACATAAGGATGACAAAGGCCCAAAAAATTGAAATAGATCGTTAAAATACGAAATATTTATATATATAATTGAAGAACTAAGAAATAAAATTCAATGATTATAATGATATTATAATGTTTTCAAATAAACTATAATTTATAGTTCCTTGAAAAAAAAAACAGGATCACCTATCTCACGTAACCTTCAGTCATTAACTATTCAATTTTTTTAATACCATAACATATTATGTTTTAAGGGGTATATATTATACCAAAAATACCTGAATTGTAATATTAATCACAAAAACCATGGTTCCGTTTAATTAATACTTACTCTATAAAGAATAAAAATAATTTAAGTATAAATATCACAATGTAACACCCATATACAACACCTCATAAAGAAATTTAATTATAGTGTTATATTACCCCACACACTACAATCTTACCAGACATAGTGAAATGATCTAGAAAATTTTTACTAAGGAAACACTACTTCTATAGTTACCAATGAATAAATAATTCTAGAATAATTTAAGGCATTATGACATGATCTTTTTCCCTACTAAACTTTCCAATAAAACACATCTTCTCTTCACCTATTTACATTGTAAAAGACTCTAGAAACCCCTAATACTATAAAATAACAAAGAATATGGAAAAGATAATACAATATGATATAAAAATTATATTTTTATTTATGATAGCATGTTCTGCATTAGTGGTTATGAACTATTTTGTGTTACAGGAATTACTTGAAATTTATAGGATTGAATATTCTTTTTATTAAAGAACTAATTTTACTTAGGATAGATTATGAAATTTATCCATTTTTGTCTTATTTGATATAAGTATTTTTTATAATTTAATCATCATGTTTTATATATAAAATTATAGCATTATAATCTGTTTTATATTTATTTAATAATTAAATTCCGATCCTCATAACCATTAAGTTCCTTTCCTATAACAAAATCATTGATGGTTTTGAAGTGACTTCATAGATATATATTTGAGGTCCTAGTTTGTCCTTTTTATTAATTTTTTAGGAAGAGTGTAATTATTGAATGTTGAATTTTTATTTAATTGAGATATGTATTTTATGACATCATTTAATTTGATGATATTTTATTTTTAACATACTATTATTAACAATTAAAATATGTTTTCAAAAATAGTGTCATAATTTTGTATTTTTTATACACAACTTTTTTTAAGAATGTTAAATTTTGGTTAGATAATTGTTACACATACATATTTTTAAATACCCCAACCCTAGAAACCTAGAGCCGGTGTCTACATTATTACATTCACACAGGATACATGGTATCACATCCCAAAAAATTAATACTTTAATAGTCTTGGTAAAAGTGATACATACACGAATTCCACATACATTAGAAAACATAAAATTCGAAAAAGTTTTTTTTATTTTATATTTCTATGATTCCCCTTATCATATCTTAGCATATAAATCATAAAAAATTCCTATAATCTATTGGAAAATAAATTATAAGAAAGGAGTGAGATCATATGCTCAGTATGTGTAAGTGTATAATGCTATCTATTATAAATAAATATGCATAATACATAATTAATAGTAAATAAACAAACATATTACCATTAAAAACTAACTTGAGAAAAATATATAAGGAATAAAGGATGATCAAATCAAGGAATATGAATAATAAAATGAGCTTGAAACTTGTACAGGGATATTGTGACTAATATAATAATCATATGGAAATAAACAACTGATCACATAAAGAGGGAATTTATAATTCTAGACATCTAAAACATACTATTAAGGTCTTTCACAAGGCAGTCTAAATATTTAAGATGAATTTCATCAAATTTTCCAACTGATTTTCCTGACGATATTAGTCTATGCATTTTAGGGATATCTATAACTAGTCCCCACTGGTCACATACTATGTCCAACTCATTTCCCGTAAGATCACATACTTATAATGAGCTACATTCTTGGTCATTTTTTTAATTCCTTTAATTTTGGAAAATAAAATGTTTCTCGAGTGTATGTTGAGACTCGGGGGGTGTTTCAGGGGTTTGGGACATGAAAGAAGAGGAAAAGTGGCCATCCAATGCATGTTTAATGGTTGGTGCACAAGTAGTAGTAACCATGCACCCTAATCGTGCATGCCTAGAAGAGGGGTGTATAGTTTAAAGAAACCATGAAAGGGGGAGACCAAACCATGTGTGTTTGGATAGATCCAACCCACATTTTCATCACATGGTTTGTTAAACTATGAAATATCCCTTGAAGACCATGTGACCTGGATCCTCTTGGATAGAGGGTGGCACATGGTTGACACATTGTTTTTCCAACCATGCGGCTCAAACATACACCTCTTTAAAATGGGGTTTTACCCTTTTTATCTATTGGGAATTAAGTGTTAAAACATAGGATTATCCTCTATTATTCCTCCCTCCACCCTAGTAATGAACGAAATCACCCTAAAATTACAATGGATTGACCTCCTTTATTTCTAATCCATTCAATGTGTTGATGGTTGAGAATCAAAGCACCAGGTGATTCAAACACTCCTCTTATGTCCAATTTCATGATTAAGGATTTTGTAGAAGTTATTCTTCTTTTAAATCCCTAAAACCCAAATTTTTTACTATGGATATTAGGCTCAGGCTTGAAAGGGTGTTCAAATCTGAATAAAAGGCTATGTTTGAGCATTCTTTTGTCTTCAGAATTGAGCTAAGTGGTCTATCTGTTATATTCCAAAATCTTGATTTTGGTCTATGTATATTTTTTTGTGCTATTTTTTTCTTATTTTTGTGCTTTTATTTCACTATGATTAATGATAAATGTGTTGGTTGAATAATGGATTGAACCCCTCATGACCCTTGTGGGTCATATTAAGGTTGAATAGACCTAGAAAGAGGCCACCAATGGGACGTTCTATATTTATAAACAAGGATTTTCATAAGTGAATGTGAATTTTAAGGATTAATGAGACCAAACCGATGATATTAATGTTTATCATGTTAACACTGGTTTTGTGAAAGAAAATCAATTATATTTTTCTTTTGTTTGTTAACATGAATTGTGAAATGAGTTTTATTTTAATTGTGTTTAATTGATAAAATGGAAGAAGTTGATGTTCAGTATAATGTTAGTGTGTTAATGTTTCATGAATTTTAAATGGAAAATGGGTTAATGGGTTAAGTCATGAAGTTGATTTAGGTGTTGAATTAATAACGAATTGTAAATGTTATATGTGTTCGATCATTATAATTTTTGAATTGATATATGTGGTAAACTATTAAATAATCATGTTCACATGAATTGGTGTTATGTGTGGGGTATTGGAAATGAGGATATACTCCCATAGGTTGGGTTAGACCGAGGCTCTAAACCCCACCCCTATTAATGATCGGGTTAAGGAGTCATACAGAGGCTCTATGCACCTACCTTTTTTATGTGATGAGACTTTAGAGACTAAGGATTTGAGGTAAGTGTTATTTTTTTATATTGTGAAGTGTTATACCTAGTGTTGTGGGGAACATTATTCATCCCCTTCTGGATTGTTTATGTGACCATATTTGGCTGATGTGTAATTGGTGTAAATTCCCAACCATTAAAATAAATGATAAAAGTGGTTAAAAGTGTACCCTATTTACTAGTAACACCTAGATATATCTTGTTTAAATAATTTTTAATTTTCACTACCATACACTCTCTATATAGACTAAATATTTTTTATACACCATTGAAAGTGACCTACTGAATTGTACTCACACGCCGATCAGGTCGCAATTGGGTACCCAAGTAGACTTCATGGTTTCAGGTTAGCACAAGGGAAGGGGACCTATGATATATGGTTGAGTCAAGAATAGGATGTGAATGGAAATAGAATTTAGAACTAGAGTTAGGAACTATGTTTTGGGTATTATTCATTTTTTTCATTTTTTATTTTTCTTACACTTGTCACTTCATGACATGACATAACATATTTACTATTTTTTTGTGGGATTGTACCTAGTTTTGGAAAATATTTGGTAATGCTTGTTCATTGGTTATAATTTATACATTATTTATTCTTCTTATTTGTTGTGGCTTAATTTGATAAACATGGTATAGATTCCCCAAACATTACATTTGGCCCTCACTTCTAGTCAATAACCTATGGAATACGGGGATGTGTGCCTGAGGTCATGTGTTGATATAGCTCAGAGCACCGTGTATAGTGGCTAGCAACTTGAGATGTTACAAAGTGGTATTATAGGCTATTTTATTTTCTACTATATTATTTTTTAGGGATTTTATATGAGATATTAGGATGTTTTGGTCCTTGGAAATGTGCTTGTTCATGGGATTAACTAATGGGAAATCAAAAGTACCCAAGGTGGGATTGTTGTTCTTGATGTGTGTTGTTATGGTTAAATTATATAACACAATTGGATGATGCTCTTTTTGTGAGATGTGTCTATTTTATGTTATTTTGGATCATGGATAAAATAGAATGAGTTTGTATATACGTACATAATTTTATTAACCTAGAGATACATGTGACTAGCATCATAGTTGGCACACATGGGAAAGACATGTGGGATGTAAGTCATAGAGTGTTTCTACTTTCCTTGATATTTGAAAAAAATTGTCTAATATAGATGATGAAAATGGGTAAATGTAACAAATATGAAAGAATGGTTATGGAATATTTCCTCATGTTGAGTCATAAATGGGATAAAATATAGATGTGATGAGTTGAAAAAGATAAAAAGGTTCCCAAACAACAAAGATTTCGGTTGTGAACATGAAATTGGATAAAAAGGTTGTGTAATAAATGGTTTCCACTATGTGAGTTGGTTTACCCAGGCTAACCATGGACCGTTGTAGGGATGGTTGAGGGTAGTGACAGAGATTTGACTCTATTCATTAGAATAGTGCATTTGAAATGAGTTTTTTATGGTTATTAGAGATCCTTATTTTGTGAAAACTATGCAAGTTTTATGTTATATGTTATGAGTTGTTTTTTTGAAATTTTAGAGAGATTACACCAAGTTGACATGTGGTGGTTGGGCGATATGAGGATATCACAAAGTACACTCCACTATTAGTGGAGAAAGAAACCCCTTTGGTCTAGGGAAACTGAGGGGAGGATATGTTCCATAATAACTTTTCACATTTTATGCATATGATGGAATGGGACATAGGGTGGGTATTTCTAAGTATGTTTTATCTGACAATAGAGTTTCAATTGCAACACCCTCTAATGTTTTATAGAGAGGTTGAACTTGAGGTTGTAGAGTTCTAGATGGATTCCATCCAGAAAATTTTGGATCCCTTGGAGACTTCTCCTAAGAAAAGAGTCAAGTTGGTATCTAATATATTTTGGGGAATAGAAATGTTCTGGTGGGATACTCTAGTTAAGACTCAGTAGGTGGATGGTAAGCTATGTAAAGGTTTCAAGGAAACACTTCTAGAATATTTCTATATGGAGACCATGAGACAAGAGAAGGATACAATGTTTATGAGGTTGAACCAAAGGACTATGTCAGTGAACAATTTTGATGGAAGATTCCCTCACTTGAAACACTTTGTTCCAACATTGGATAGGGAGGAGTAAAATACAAAGAGTCATTTTCAAGATGAAATTATACATTAGATCAAGTCCTAGGTTAACATATTTTGTGAGAATAGTTTTTCTTAGGTGGTAGATTAGTCCCTAATTTTAGAAGGGAACATAAAAGAGGATTTCGGGGGTGTACACGTGGTTCTAGTTGAATGATATAGTAATGAGAATTTTGATGGTAGTAATTTTCATTTTATGAGTCTTCACCAGGGAATTGGGGTATATATTTTTCTGAGAATAGAACCATACTATTAGGGTGGTGACTAGATGGTTTTCTATTAGTATGACAGGTTTGGACACATTCTTGGATAGTTCCCCTAATCACTAATTAAGATCCAAGCATGAGGAAGGGTGTGGAATGTGTATAACTTCTGTAGGGACCCTCGATAGCGAGGCACTGATGGAGGATCAAGGTTTATGTAGAGTATAAGTAGGGTGTTAGTTACCCAATACCAGGAATGTAATTGGAGTTCAACATGTTATATCAGTAAAGGTGGAAGATGTGGTACTATAAGAAAAGATCATTCATATCAGCAGGGTAGTGTAGCACTTGGAAATCATATTTGATCCTAGTGAAAATGGACAAGTCAATTTCAAACAATTTATCTTACACCTGGAGGTATTGAGGTTGGACCTTCGACAGTTTAAGGTATGATTCATGCATCTTCCACATTTTCTAGTGCATTGTTTGATACTAGTGCCTCACATTCATTTATATTTTTTCATTTTGGGAGTGTGTTAGGCCTAGTGGTAGAGCATATGTGCGAGGATATGTCAATTGATACACCATTAGTGGAATGAGAAAAAAATCCATTAGTGTAAGGAGTGAACCCTTGAGGTTGGTGAGTACCATTTTCTATTGGACTTGTTTGTACTTGAAATGTCTGGTTTTGATCTGATATATGGAATGGAATGTATAGTGTTGTTCCATGAACTTATTGACTATTATCATCAAAGGGTAACATACACATCCCTGGAGGGGAATACTTCGGTTCACTGGGGGGAATAGGATATCCGAACAATCCATGTGGGGCCAGTCAGCCAGTAGTTCGGAGAACTCATAGCCCAAGTGGAATGTCTAATTATTGATGATGGAGGAGTAGAGATACTTTTCTTTCCTCCTATAGTGAATCAGGATTAGGATGTTTTGCCTTGGTATTTATTGGGCCTTTTTTCAGATATAGATGTTGTGTTCATATCTTAGTTGTTTCTCGGATAAGAACCATTATCTATTTCACCATATAGAATAAAACTGGCAGATCAAAAAGAACATAAAACTTAGTTATATGAACTAGAGAACAAGGGGTTTATTCATCTGAGTATGTCACCCTTGTGAACTCTATTTTTTTTTCCAATAATGCTAATGGGACATTATGGTTGTGTGTTAATTATCAAAAGTTGAATCAGATGAAAGTAATGAATTGATATCCTCTTCCCTGAATCAGTTATTTTTTTTGACCAGTGAAGAGGTGCTCCTGTGTTCTTGAAATAGTGATTTTAGATCAAGTTATCATCAACAGAAGGTGATACCTTTTGATATACCTCAATATTTTTTTAGAAGTAGATATGGTTTATATGAGTTTTTTATGATTCTGTTTGGGTTGGCTAAAGCACCAGGAGTGATTATGGCCCTAATGAACTAAATATTTCACCCTTACCTAGAAATATTTGTATTTGAACTTTTTAATGACATCTTAGTGTACTCAAAGACAAATCATGATCATTCAAAACACCTTAAGGTCATTATGAGTACACTAAGAGAGTAAAGGGTATACACCAAAATATCCCAATGTCATTTCTAGATAATAAGGTAAATTTATTGGGTAACATTATCTCTAAGGAATGTGTGTTTGTAGAACTAGAAAAATTAAAAGATGTCATATATTGGGAACATCCCAAGAATGATTTTTATTGTTAGAGTTTTCTAGGTTTTTTGGGTTATTAATAAAGGCTCATCAACGGCTTTTGTAGTTTGGAATCCCGAATCTCGATCTTGAAAAAATGGAATCATATTTGATTAGTATATGGAATTTTAGGATAATTTCTTATAATTAAATAAGTGGTTAACAACTACACCAGTTATGATCCTAACTTAGTAAGTTAGTGAGTACACCATGTTTTTGATGTGGTTGGAATTCGTATTTTGGAAGTGTTTATGTTGGATGATCATGTTGTGGTGTATGGGTCATGAAAAATGAGGACTTATAAATGAAACTACCCTACACATGATCTTGAGTTGGAAATAGTGGTTTATGATTTGAAAATATGGAGGCATTACTTATTGGGATAAAGGTTTACTATGTATACCAATCAAAAATGACTTAAGTAAAAATTATCCTATCATGAATTAAAACTTTGGTTGCAATAGTGGGTAGAGTATATACAATCCTTATATTTTGACATAGTTTACAAACCAAAAAAAAGAAAATACTGTTATAGATACTTTGAGTTAGAATACACCAAATCACATGGCTCAGGCATCATGTTTTGAGTAGAGGATGATGAAATTATTCAATGAGATAGATGTTAAGGTTCATGATGGATAATGGAAGGTGAACATTGTTTCCATGGTAGTAGTGTCCATTATTCTAAGTGAGATCAAGGAGAGGTGGTATTAGGATTAAGAGTCTTTTTTTTTTCTGATGAAAAGTTCTAATGGCAGGGAGTTGCCTTTCAGTTGGGATGTTGGAGCTAATTAGATTATTTATTTTTGTGGTCAAGTTGTGATGCTAAATTATATGTGGAATGAGCTGATGTGTGAGTTCCATTATTAAAAGCAGGTTATGTATCCTAGTTTAACTAAAATTTATAATGATATTTTAGACAATATTGGTGTCTAGGAATAAATTAAGAGGTTGTAGGAATCATGATGCAATGTTCTACCATTTAGAATGTGAAGGCCAAATATTAGCGACCATGTCATTTGTCACATACTTTTTGCATTCTAAAATGGAAATGGGATGACATGATGATTGATTTTGTGTTGGATCTATTGAAGACACATTGTAAAATTGATGTAATATATGTATTTATATATCGATTGACCAAGGTGGCACAATTATTAATGATTCGAGAGACCTTCACCAGGACATTTGCAGTGGCTGCCTGAGAGCTTTTGTATTCACCCGGGATGAGAGATTCTACTATTTTTATCCTTCCTTGGATGTATAGGATATAAGAAAAGATATGAGAGACCTTCACCATTGACCCATTGGATGAGTTGTACGTTCAAGAGATAGTATGGTCACACGAGGTTCCATGGACTATAATTTTAGATAGTGATCCAAATTTTAATTAAATCTTTATAAAATGGATAAAGAAAGAACTTGGTTCCTAGGTGTTTCTGAATATAGACTTTTTCCAATATATGAACAAGAAATCAGAGCGAGGTATTCATGTTCTAGATGACATAATGAGGGAATGAGTCCTAAATTTTGGTAGATCTTGGGATAATCGCATAGAACTTCTTGAGTTCTCATATGATAACTTTTACTAAGAAATTATCCAGATGGAACCATTTAAGGTTCTCTATGATAGGTAATGTAGATCATCATTATACTGGATAGAGGATAGGGAATTAGAGTTATTGGGACTCATTATCTTGTAGAAGACATCCAAATAGGTTCAATTGATTCAGAAAATTATGGATATAGTTCAGAGTAGGAATAATTGTTATAATAATCAGCACTGATTAAATCTTGAATTTATGGTGGGTGATCATGTGTTTCTTTAGGTTTTACTAAGGATGGGTCACTATTCGATTCATAAACAAGGAATGTTGCCACCTAGGTATGTGGGGCCATTTGATATTGAAAAGATGATCAGATTAGTGGCATAGTGATTAGCCCTTCCAAAGTGATATAGTGGAATGCAAGATTCATTTCATGTGTCACAACTTTAGTAGTATCACCTTGAACCATCTCATGTGTTTTTTGGTAACGATGTTGATATTGTGGATGATGTGTCCTTCGTGGATAATCTAGTTCATATCATGTACTGTAATGAAATGGTTTCTTGAGGATAGATCTTGTCGTTGGTTCAAGTGTTATAGAATCATGTTGGTTTTTATGGGGAAAAATGGTATATGGGGATAGATATGAGGACATAGTGGACTAATCTCTTTACCTATATGAATATTGGGATATTGGCTTTAGGATTAGACCACATACGATGTTGAGGTTGTAAGACCAGATACTTCTTGTGAGTCATTTTCTTGTTAACGTTTTAATTTAAGTCCATTTAATTAGGCCAATGAATTTTTTCCCATGTGTATGTGGATGCTCGAGGGTGGTCCAAGGGTTTGGTGCATGAAAGGGGAGAAAAAGTGTCTTTCCAAAGCATGTTTCATAGTTGAAAGATGATTATTAGTAATCATAATCCCTAACCATGCATTCCTAGAGTAGGGGTACATAGTATAAAGTATCTATGAAGGGGGGGGGTCTAAACCATGTTGGCTTGGATAGAGCCAACCCGCATGGTCATCACATATTTTTTAAAACTATGTGGGATTCCAAGGAGACTTTGTGACATAGATCCTCTTAGATAGAGGGTGGCACATGGTTGGTGCACAATTTGGTCAACAATACAGAAAAAACATCAACCTATATAAAATTTGGTTTTTTCCATTTTCCCTCTCATGCCTTCAGTGTTATAACTTTGTATTCACTTACATTCTTCACCCATAATCCCTAGTGAAACTCCAAATTCCCCTAAACTTCCCAAGGATGGAAATCCCTAATTTCTAAGTCGTTTTGAGAACCATTGGTTTCAAATTTATGCTTTGTTGAGTATAACACTACTCTTTCTTCCTTTTTATGGATTAGGTCTTGTGTAGTTGCTCTTATTTTTCCAACTTCCCACCCCAAATTTTCTAATAGATCATAGGTTGGGTATTTGAAGTGTGTTTGAATTTGAATCGAAGGATAAGGTTGAGCAAGAAGTTTTATTTAGGATTGTGGTAGGTGATATACAAGTTATATCCCTTAGTCTTGACAATGTTCAATGTGTATGTGGTTGTTCTATTGGTTTATTATTATTATTTTATTATTTTATGGTGAGAAATGATAAATGGGTTGGTTAAATGAATATTAGAACCCCTCATGATCCCCATCGGATACATAGGTTTTGATTAGACTTGGAAAGAGGCCACCCATGGGATGTATGATATTCATGAACATGGGATTGGATAATTGAATGTGAATTTGAAGGTTCTAGGAGATAAAAACATTGATAGTCATATTTATCATGTTAACACAAGATTAATGAAATAAAATCAATGATATATTTTTTTCATTTGTTAAGATGAATTTTGGAATGATATTTATGTTATTTATTTTTAATTGATATCAGATAATAATGGGGATTTTGGTATAATGATAATTTTTTAATGAGACATGAATTTTAAATGGTAAAATTGTTAATTTGTTAAGAAATGAAGTTGATTTATGTGTTTACTGAACTATAAATTGTAAATGATATGTGTGTTTGATTAGTATGATTTGTGAATTCTTATATATGGTAAATGATTAAAGAAGCATATGTTAATGTCATGGTGGTATGTGTGGGTGAATTGGACTTGAGGATCTATACCCATGGGTTGGTTAAGAATGAGGATATAAACCCCACCACATTTAATGCATAGGTTAGGGAGTCTGACCGAAGATCTATACCGCTAACCATTGTAAGTGATGAGGCTACGTGGACAAATTATCTGTGGTTAGTGTTATGTATTTTTTGGGAAGTTTTTTCCCTAATGATGCAAGGAACATGATTCATCCCCTTATTCATTATTTATGTGACTAGAATTTTTTGAATTGTATTGGATGGAAATAAATAACCCCAATAATAAATGATGAAAGTGGATAAAGTAAACCTTGATAACAAATGTCACCATGTTTTTTTGTTTATATCATTATTCTTTTTATCTTCTACACAATATCTATTTAGATTGGATATTTTGTAGACATCTTGGGTAATGGACTACTAAGTTGTACTAACACCCACCTCTAGTCATAAGTGGGTACCTGAGTAGACTTCATTATTGCAGGTGAGGATATGGAAATTTCCATATACTAAATGGTTGAGTTAGGAATGGGATGTTCATGGATAAGAGATCAATACCTAGAGTCCAGACCAATTTTGGGAACTCATCAGTGGTCTTCATTTTGTTTTTTCTTTACACATGCCAATTCATGAACTGAAATAGAATATTTACAAATTGGTTGTCAGATTATACCCATTTGGGAAAAGTTTGATAATTTTTATTCATTGGTTATATCGTTTAATTTATTTATTCATGTAATATGTTGTAGATTATTCTAATAAATATGTAATTGTCTCTCTATGCATCAGATTATTCCCTCACTTCTATTCAGTAGCATTTGGTATACATGGAGTTGTGCTTGAGGTCATGTGGTGACCCAGATTAGAGGACTATGTATAGTGGATATTGGGTTAGGGATGCTAAATTCCTTGTATGAAAGGGGTGAAACATAATCAACATAAACATTCGTATTGAAAAAATAAAAAATAAAATTCTAATACTCACACAAATTAAATACATATAATCATAAACCATCCTGAGTAATATAGAGAATGTTAATAAAACTACACATAGTCATTCAAAATGATCATAACATATCCAAAGAAATAATGATAATGATATCAATAAAACATATCCCTAATGTATTATATGTACAATAAAGGCTTGATGTATTTGTTGAATAAAAATACCATAATAAGGACATTAAATTTTTTATATCCAAAAACTTTTCACTTTGAAATTATTTTTACAAGTAAATGTTCTAAAAATATTCTGAAAATAATTTTTATTGATAAAAACTTTGAAACATAAAATAGAATATTTATAATTCTGAGTGGTCATGGTGTAGAAAATTCTGTTCGTTTCATAGATTATACAATTATGATGCCTTTCACATTTTGGATAAATCCAAATGGGAATTGATTTGAAAATATCATGAAGATTCATTTCAAAACATTTTTTTTAAAAACATTGTTAAAATTAATTTAATAAATCATTAGGTTAATTTTGAAAACATTTTTGAACATATTTTTATAAAACATGTTTTTAGAAGAAAAATCATTTTCAATTGAAAAGATAAATGATGTCTTCTTTTCTTAGAAGATTTTTTAAATCATTATATATACCCAAGAGAGCATGATGTTACTATTACTCGAAAATTTCCTAAATAACCAATGGAGATGAATATATATTGGTTTTGATATATTAATTCCTATTAATTCTCACAAGGGATACATAAACATCAGTAATCCCAGATAATGATGAGATTGTGAAATAAACCATTAACACATTGGTAAATTCTGAATAATTGGCCTATTAAAATAAATAATCATGAAATAAAACATTAAATACTATTAATTTATAGATATTATTGATATAAATACCAATGTGGATTTATATAAACCACACAAAACATATATGTGGTTAATATGGGATATATCGCATAGAAATAAATGTAAGACAAGAAATCCCTTACCTTAGGTTCAAATCCATTCAAATATGTATAAGACCCATGAATAATAAAAATAGGCTCATTATAAATCTAGTATAGAAACACAATAATATATATCATACATATATGATCATAAAAAAACATTTTACATCCCATTTATTAATAATATTTAATTATTTTGATTGTTTTGAGTGTTAACTGCCTTGTTATCCAATGCATGTTTTTCCGTGATTGTATCAGTTGTTGTGAATAGGTTATAGTTCCATTATATCAAAAATTATATTAATTATATAAGTATTATTATTATTTTTAACATAAATCCTTATAAATATTATTTAATATTAGAGATAGAAAATGGATTGCATCTCTTTGTGGTGATGGTAGGTCGTGCGTATGCCCAAGCGATTATTTCATTACCTTAAAGAGTGAAAGAGTTATGAATTTAATTATATTTTATTTTTAATAAATTTATATAATTTAATATATATCACATATATTAATTAAATTTACCCTTATTACTTTCCATGAAAAGAGTAATAGAAAAAAGAATCACATCACTTTGCTTAGTGATAATCCGATGTACACATGATCGACATTATCATATTTTAAATGAAATGGAAAGTAATAAGGTATATGTGATATTATAACTCCAAGACTATAATTATATTATTTTATATATGTATATTTATTAAATCCATTATTATATTAAATTTTGAAAAGTTTTGATGGAAAAATTGTTACATCTATTTGCAGGACATTAGTCTTCCATACACACGATTGACAATTTTGTTTCCCATTTGATGGATATTAAAATGGATAAATATTATTAATTAAAAATAATAACATATTATTATATGGTAGTTATTGGTGTTATTGTATTGGATGTTTTTTACATCATTCATAGTTATAAAACATGAATGAAAAAGAATGTGCATAGTGAAGAAAATTACCTTCTATTAGAGAAACCTCCTTTGGATCTTTTCTTATGGTCACAAGGTTTAGAATTTTGGGAAGAAAATAAGATTAAGAATGCGGATAAGGATATTGGTGTTATATTTTGGCAGTTTTTGGTTGAGAAAAAAATTATTTATTGGTTTTTATAATTGAGGAGAGTGATTTATATTTTATAATTGAGGAGTAGTATTTCTATAAATTTTTAAAAATATTCTATAATGGGTATTCATTTCTACCCTATATAGATTAAAAATTAATAATTAAATGGAAGATAGATTATATAGTCTATAAATACCACAACCACAAAACTAAAAACTTGTTTTTAAATATGTTGTTTCTTAACTTCTATGATTCTATAATTTTAATATTTTATTTTTTGACTAACGTAACTAGTATTGTTAACCTCGGTAATTTATCCTGTAAGAATAAAATAAAATGATAATTATTAGATAATTTTGGACAAAATTATTCAACATATGAAATCAAATTTATCAAATAGAAATAATATTCTTGTTGAAAATTAATTTTATCATAAGTGTATGTAACCTGCAAGAAGAACTATTTTAACCTTAACCATAGTAACCATGTTTTTAATATTTCGGGGTCAATATAGTCCGTATTAAATAAAAAATTGGTCTATAAATGTTCCATATTTGAAATCTTAAAACATTTTGAAATCAATTTGCATATTATGGGATTTCTTGTAATATTAATTAATTTAATAAAATATCATTTATAATAAAATAACGTTATTTTAAATTTTGACATTAGTCATTTAATTTGATTTTTTTAAAAAATATCATGTCCGTGATTAGATTTGAATATATAATGTTCAAACATGTATAAAATTATTTTTTTATAAACAAAATCATTGAAAAAAATATTTCATTCAATTTATATTAATTTTAGTATTTTTAGTATCATTTATGTTATTTTTCAATTAATTAATTAATTACTACATTAGAATTTATAAATCACTTAGAGATATTATATGAATACTAGAAATTAAAATAAATTACCCCATATGAATTTATTTTCATTATTAAAAAAATTATCATCCATATTCATTCATTTCTTACTTCTCTTTATATAAGAACACATAATTGAAATTTAAAACATAAAGGGTGAAATTTTGTTTTTTTATTTACATAAATTAATATATTTGTCATTTGTATGAAATATTATCTCAAAAAACTCATACAAATAGATCCTGAGGTGATAAGGGTTGAAATATTGCGATTTAGTGTGAAATTGTTAATGTTTTTAGCTCATTTTAATATTTATCTTTTTTGTTTAACCTCATGGTAAACTTGTTTTAACCATATTCATGGTAATTAAAATTACAATATTTTTAATTAGTTAAGAGAGAAAATTAGGTTGACCTTATTACATAAAATTAATTATTATGATTCTATATATTAAATACATTTCTTAAATGAAACTTAAATAATTATAAAAATAAAATTTAATATTAAACATTCTAATGCGATGAAAAAATTTGTTTCTCAAAGAGTAAATTATCATAAGTATATAATATTTTAATTTCATGATTCATTATTAAATTTAATAAAATATCCAAAATTATATTTCATATAATATAATTTGACCAATTTTACTTTAAAATAAAATTTAAATAAAAATGGAACTTTTAAATTATTAAAAACAAAAAAAAACAATTTAAAAAAATCTAGTGTTTTTCACTATTTTTCAAAAGATAAAAATATTTTAAAACAATGACAAAAATTTACCCCAATGTTATTTATATCTTATGGTTTAAAAAAATATCATCATTTAAAAAATAAATATTTTAAATTTGTTAAAAATTAATTTTAAAATACGTGTTTAAGGCCTGATGAAACCGCCTTTTAGGAAAATGCAGTTTTTTTAAAACATTTATTTCTCACTAAAATGTTTTTTATTTTAATTCATAAATTACCACTGATTTTTTTACATATTTTAACCATATAATTTTTTAAATTTCACTAATTATATTCTTACCCTCCAATTTAACATCTTGGTTATAGTTGTTATTTTTAAATTATAAATTTTTAATAGTGTATCATGTTACTTTTAAACCTGGTGTTGTATGCATTTCAAACTAAAGATGAGATATAATTTATTAAAAAATAAATAGATAATAAAGTCTTAGGATGTTAAATTCTCTTTTAATATTTGTGTTTCATTTCATATATGATATATAACTTGATGTTCCACTTTTATAATGTTGTGGTGTCACATTATACGCACTTAAATAAACTATATACTTTCAATTTAATATTTATTTTAGTAATAAATGGATTGAAATTTTAAAATACCATTTTTAGAAAACACAATAATAAAAATTAATAATAAAAAATCATCTTTATAGGTCCGAAATAAATTACTCTGTTTATATTGAAAAAACATTACTAGGTTTCCATGTAATAAATCATTGGTGGGATGTGAATATATGGACATAGAAGATAAGAGTGAATAATTATAGAGACTGGTAGATATCTTCGGTAAAATTATTTTAAATTATATAGAATATTTAATGACCACTATTCCATAAATATGTGATGTGTCAAAAGACCATAATTTCATTAGAAATGAACGTACTAGGATTACATTTTTCTCTCCAGATCATTTTCCTTTAGTTGAGGAACCATATTACCATTATTATAGAGAAAACTATAAAATATACTGAGAATTCATCCTTTGGTCATGCTTTGATCAATTCATACTTAATATCATAATACAAAAAAATAAATACCCAATAGGATTTTTTATTCCTAAAGCACTAAAATTGACATTTAATATATCATTATCTAAATAAAATAATGAGAAGTTATTATTCTAATATCTAGATATTTTACAAGACCAAAATGGTTAGCAGATGTTATCCAATAACATCAATGTTCAAATTAATCAATTCCATAAATAGTTAACACTAATGTCATGACCCGACCCTACCCGGGCTCGAGCCGCAACTACCCCAAGCCCAACTCCATAGGCCAAGGGATGGCGACCAGTGCCAAAGGCACAAAAACTCGGGGAGGCCTTTTCCTAAGTACCTGTACACACACATGCAACAAACTCAATGCAACAGTGCAGAGTAGAAGAAAAGACAAGCAGAGTAAAAAGAAAGAGAAACTGCTATATAAATACCACAAAGTGCATCGACCTCTACAAGTAAAAAAGTACAAACTGAAAGGAAAAGGGGCAAAAAACGCGCCCAACCAAAAAGTTCCACAACCCGGCAATAGGTAAACAAAAGAAAACAGCTCATAGGGTCCCCCACCTGGAACCCGACTCCGACCACCGTGTGAGGTCCAAGCTCCTGGCTCCTAAGCTCCTCTGACGTCACGACCAACATGTCCGTCGTCTGCAAGGGCACACCAAGTGCGGGAAAATCCCAGGCAGGGGTGAGTATAAAAATACTCAGTAGGATACCCCAAAGGCTTGAGGGAGCAACAAAAAAGGTGACGAAGGGTGAGCGGTAGAGCGAACGGGGAAAAGTAAAGGAGCACAACCGATAGGGCAGTAAGGAGTATAGTAAAGAGTCCAGCTCAACCCAACAAGAGGAAAGAAGGTAGACTCGTCCAGGAACAAAGAGCTGGAAATGGTGAGAAGACGAACTTCTCGTCGAGTCTTCACTACCTATAGCAGGAGAGTAGACTCGTCCAACCATGAGAAGCTAGACACGGAAATCACGTGGCATACCCCTCGCGTCTTCGTCTCTCCTGGAAGGAGAGTAACCAAAACCCAAGGAGTGGGTACTCGTACGAGGTATATACATATCCTTATGATCAGCAAGAAGCTCGAACAACGTCGTAAGGGGATCTCCGTCCCGTAGCTCAGCCCAAGAAAGAGTAGCCAACAGTTCCAGAGGTAACACCATCGATGCCTAGCATCCCGCATGTCTTCCCCGAACCGCAATCCAAGGGGCTCAATCACCACACCTTGACACTATCCTCTTTGGGTGGCACTGAATCGCCTTCACGGTTTTAGGTCGTATCACAAGGACGCGTCTCGGTGGGGGAAAACGCTCCTCGATCTTGAGAGTTCTGGGGGAACGTCAACCACAACTCGTCACTGCCCCGCAGTCGAGAGGTCTGCTCAAAGTAGACAGGCGACCCCCTGCTCAACCCCGCTGGACGATCCCTGGAAGTCAACGGGTTTCCACTACAGGGATACCCAGAAAGTCGACGGGTGCCTCAATGCCCAGTCCCATAACAGGGTAATCCACTGGAGGGCGACCCGACTAAAGTCGGCGATGGGACCACTGCCCAGCCCAGCTGGAGGTAACCCGGCACCGGGGACCACTGCCCAGCCCAGCTGTAGGTAATCCCGGCATCGGGGACCACTGCCCAGCCCAGGTCGAGGTAAGCCTAACATCGGGGACCACTGCCCAGCCCAGTTGGAGGTAAGCCCGGCATCGGGGACCACCGCCCAGCCCAGCTAGAGGTAAGCCCGGCACTGCTCTGGCCATCCCTGCTGGATGGTACTGCTCGGTGAACACCGCTGTACTGGCCATCCCTGCTGGATGGTAACCCACTGGAAAGCCCTGCTCGAACCAACCTCAGCCCTGTTTGAACAACCTCAGCCCTGCGGGAACAACCTCAGCCCTGCTGGAACAACCTCAGCCCTACTGGAAACCACCTCAGCCCTGCTGGAACAACCGCAACCCTGCTGGAACAACCTCAGCCCTGCTGGAACAACCTCATCCCTGCTGGAAACAACCTCAGCCCTGCTGGAAACAACCTCCTGGGTAGAGGATCGGTGCCCACGTAAAGTGTTGGTCACACCGAAACCACAAGCTCTACCAGGGAACACAGAGCAACGGGAGAAACTCCCCAGGCCTCACAAGGCGATCACGCTCCAATCTGCTGAGTCACTGTCGAAGCGGACCGAGACATCTCATCCCAGAAATTGGGTAAAAGACCCACACTGTACGAACACCCATAGTCGCAGACGGTGTCGTAGTCCGGTGAAATGGCACAATACTGAAACCCATCACAGCCAAAGAAGAAGAGGAACCAAACCATCTCTTCCGGCCAAACCATCGAGCACAAGACCAGGGGGAGACCGCTCAACCCTACTGGTCAGACAAATGAGCACCAGGCCAGGGGAAACTCCGCCCTTCTGGTCAATTAGATGAGCATAAATCCAGGGGAAAACTCCACCCTGCTGGTCAAACAAACGAGCGCAGAGGGACCCCCTACGTCGCGAGAGGTCAAAGTACGTAAAGAAGATCGCGACATGCACGTGGGGCCCACACGGCGTGTGGCCCCAAGTCAACCCCAACTAAGTGCACAAGCATCCTCAGGTACAAACAACCACACGTACCTCCAAGCGCTCCCGTATACTCCTGGATTATACCTCATTCCAGCCCAAAGGCTATCGTGCACACGGCACCCAGCGTCAACGTGAAGGTGTGACGTAACAAATCCACCTCAAAAGCCCAGGCACGGCCAACCACATCTCGTGGACCAATTATATCACTCTCCCAAGAGTGCGCGATCACACGCCAAGGGTCTGCTACAAACAAGGTAGCGCGGACCACCACTGGAGCACCTTCCATGCTTCCACATTTAACAAGATCGCAGAAGAGGCTCCGCACAACCAAACAGATCACACCGTTGTAATCCTCGCGAAAAAACACGTGAGATCGACTACTTACTCGCCTCCAACGGATATCCGACGGAAAAGTCACCAACACCTCCTCACGCCCGAACGGCGTCCTGTGATCCCGAGCCTCGGCCTTGAAAATAGTCGGGCGCATCGCACCATTGCGATCCCCTCTAGATAACACGTCAAAAGCACTACTCACTTGAGTGCAATGGATATCCTGAGAAAAAGGTGCATCCCAGTGCACTGCACCCGAGCGGTGCCACATGGGACCCGCATCCTGGTCCCGAAACTCAATGAACGGATCATACCATTGCGATCCTATCGAAAAATCACACAAGATGGACTACTCACTTGTCCAAAACGGTCGCCCGGTGATAAAGCTGGAAATCACCGTCAACTCCTGAAACGGCCCTTGCGGGGCCCGCACCATCGTGCGGAATTACAGTGGGCAGACTGCGCCAATGCGATGCCCTCAGAAAAACACCCAACATCGACTACTCGCACACCCCGAACGGACATCCGAGGAAAAGTGGCTAAAAGCTGCACGCAGCTCCAAAAGACGGGCCATGGGGCCCACGCCTCAACTCCAGCATCAATGCCCGGAACCACCCTGGAAACCTCCGCCTCGACGCCAGGGTACCAACTCCACTGACAGCGCTCAAAATGGACGTTGGATGCGTCCGCGCCGCTCAAAACAAGATTCTCGGGAAAAACGCTCGTCCACTTCGAGACGCGTCGCGCCACCGAGGACCCTTGTTTCGGGAATTAAAAATTCCCAAAACCATCTCAAAAATTCTTGTCTCGTCGATACGGTTCCACCACCGTAGACGACACTCAAAACAGACACCCGTAGCGGAAAATACGGGTGTCCGAACACCGAGGGGGAAAGACCCCTGGGGTTGGACCGGCCTGGGCCGGCCCGCGGCTTAGCCGCGCGGGCTGGCCGCGGACACGGGGTTCGCGCGCAGACCGGCCACGAATTCCGGTCGCGGCCACCGCGTGAAGACTCGCACGGCGCGGGTCTTTGTCACCGCACATGGGTCGCGCGCCGCGACCCCGCGGTCGCCCGCGGACACCCCGCTGCCGCGCCGTCCGCCCTCGCCACGCCGCCGCTCGAACCCGCCGGAAACCGAAAACCTGCCAACTTCGGCGGACGATTGCGAACGCCTTCGATCTCCGATTTCAAATCCGAAACAAGCGTCGGAAAGAGAAAATCGTATACTACGCATTCATGGGCTTCGTTCGAAAATCAGACAGAGTTTGAATATAATTACTTGAGTTTGAAGTAGGTACAGTGAATGAAAAACACAAACGACAAATCCTACCTCGTGGGACTTCGCCCGAAGCTTCGTGACGATCCACCGACACCACCGCACATCGCCGGAGTCGCCTCGCCGGACTACCTCGCCGGAGATGGAGGAGGAGAGGGAGAGGAGGGGCTGCCAGGGGGAAGGGGAAGGAGAGGGGTGGGGTTTAAATAAATTAATTAAAGATTTAATTAATTTAAAAACCCCGAAAAGACCCGCATCTGAAACTCCCGACGGGGTTGTGGTTAAGCCTCCCTTAGGGTAAACACCACCTCCCGAGCACAGCGTCTATCTCGGAATTTTAATTTGATACCCCGTTCAAAAGGTATTAAACTTAGCGCCCGAGGCCGCCAAATTACAAAAACGCCAATGGGGCCATTTTTTCACAGACGGCCCCCGCCCGCAAAACTTACACCTCTCCTAGGGTAAATGGAACACTCCGAATTCAACGGTTCCCTTGGTTTTCCAATACGAGCCACCGTTTAAGAGATACCTGTGTTTCAACATTAAACGAATAAATAAATAAATTAATTTATCTGATTAACCTTCCAAAAGCGAGCGAGGGGTCCAAACATCCTGCGCCGACAAGTTTTATGTCGTTCCTAGGGTAAAAACCCCATTCCGGACCCATCCGTACACTCGTATCTCTGATCTGAAGCTCCATTTAGGATTTATCCCATTTATTTGGTGTTTCTAGTGTGAACACATTGAAAATTTAATTCCGGCCACTCCGGGGCTCGGAATCGCACGCCGTCTGAAGGCGCTGCTATGGAATATCATCAAGAATATTCCAAAGTCTTTCACAGCAAAAACCGGGTTCTTACATCATTCCCTCCTTCAAGTTTTTCGTCCTCTAAAAGCAAAACCAGGGAAGAACACAGGGTACTAAGCCCACAACTGGCTTTCCCATACCTAGAAGAACCCACGCACAGCTCTGCGTCACCGCACACAGACCAAAGGATCGATCTGTTCACGGTAGGTCGGCCCTTTCCAACTTCGTGCACCCATTCTAGACTTTGGGGTTAGGGAAAGGCGGTAGGGTACCTCTCCATCCCTTTGCACAGCTCCAAACGGCCCGAAGGCCCTCGGGGGTAGCTCACCTCCCCGGTCCAACCTCTACGTTGCACGCAGCGACTGGAATCACCTCCCGCACCTAAAACAAGGCCCGGTGATTACCTGCTTCAGAATATCCATATGGTGAAACACCCAAGGATATCTGGTCACGCAAGGTTCCACAATCGATGCTCTCCGACACGCTCAAAAGGCGAAGGATTCAACACCATCGACTAAAGGAAAAGGTATCACACATTTTTCCTTACCAACACAGGGTCACACCCGACGCCCTGTGTCACCCTGGTAACACATCAAACATGGAGCAGGGAGGAAAGAAGATCAGACAAAGAGTCTAACAATTCTACTGCAAGAAGTAGAAGAGTCACAAGGGGTACCTCTTATCACCTCATACTCTGCAGGATAGTAGACATCCAAAGCTCGCGGCTGTCCTCGGTCCCAACTATCAGCTCCCAGATCCTGACGTGGGCAACCTAGTGGTGATGGGAAGACCACGTAACGTCGTCCTCCACTACCAACTCCTCCCGCTCCTCTGCTAGCACCACCTCTCTGGGTACTACTCCGATCACGGCACTGCCTCTATCGTGGTGGTGCGCCTGCTGTCTTCCCGAATCTCTCAGCAACTCGGGTCGGGCAGTCTCGTGCCAAGTGACCTCGCCCGTCACACGCATAGCACCGGCACTCTTTGGGCTACCCTGGTGCCCTCCGGCGCCACTGTGGTGTACAACCACAGCCCGGGATCCACTCATGGAAGGGCATCCTCAGCTGAGCCCTGCGCCTTTTCGCCAAAATGGTATACGACCACGTCTCCGAAACCGACAGTGGGAAGGCCACCTGCGTCAAGGTCCTGCTTGCCGACACCCACTAGCCGCGGAAGACGTCTCAGCTCCAACGTGCCTGCTGCCACCACCAACACTAGGACGTGACAGGAAGACCTCTGTCACCAATGCCTGCTCTAGCACCCCGGCATATGTGGAAATGGCCAAGGGTACTATGACAGCACGAATCTCTCGGCGGAGACCCTGCTCAAACTTCCGCGCTCGGAGGTTGTCGTCATGGAATAAGTCCGGGTAAAAGCGTGCATGGTCTGCAAAGCTAGCCGCGTACTTGGCCACCGTCATCCCTCCCTGCTGAAACTGCAGGAGCTCCTGAATCCGAACGGAGTGCAAGCAGGAGGGGAAAAACTCCTCACAGAGCAACAACTGAAAGTCGTCCAATGAAAGCGATGACTCGTCAAGAAACTAAGTCACCAGACTCCACCAACGCCGAGATTCTCCATGAAAAAGGGTCGCTGCCAAAGCCACTCTCTGATCTGTCGGCGTCTGCACAAGCCTGAAAAGGCGAACCACTGCCTTGAGCCAAACCTCTGCTGCATGAGGGTCTGGCTCACCACTGAACCTCAGCGGTCTCTGCCGCTGGAACTCACGGAGCGCGCTCAACCTGTGCTCAAGCTTAGCCTGCTCTGCTGAAACTTCCTGCTGCTCAACAGGTGGGGGTGCTGGTACCGGCCCACACGAAGAAAAGGGCTCGCACGATGGGTCCTGGACTGTGGCCTCGCAGCTCACAGGGTTGTCGTCACGCACCAAAAGCTGGTATCCTGGCTGGCTGTCTTCACGGAGACATCCTGAATATTATCAAGGAGTGCGGCGGTCAGATGAGCATATATGTATATACAACAAAAACAACGATGGGGAGCTGACTCAAGAAGGACAGTCAAAGACTCGGTCCTATGTGATGCACAAACCAATTTTCCCTGCAACAAGTATCTCAACATGCCGAGTCGACAAGCGGGTTATCCAGGTCCTGGTGAATGGATACATCGGCCGCTGCACCATCACTGGACTCCCTGGCCTGAGAGCCGCTCTCAAGACATGTTAACACTATTGCCCTATATCCCAACCAATTCCTCTTTTAGGGACGTCCGCACAACATCCCAAGGAAAGAACCAACTCTGA
This sequence comes from Viscum album, assembly GCA_963277665.1. NCBI lineage: Eukaryota > Viridiplantae > Streptophyta > Magnoliopsida > Santalales > Viscaceae > Viscum > Viscum album. The sequence goes on along the minus strand of OY728142.1, from coordinate 1,107,768,256 downwards.
TACCACTTTGTCACGACCCGACCCTACCCGGGCTCGAGCCGCAACTACCCCAAGCCTGCCTCCATAGACCAGGGGCTGGCGACCAGCGCCAAAGGCACAACAACTCGGGGAGGCCTTTCCCTAAGTACCTGTACACACACACGCAGTGAACTCAATGCAATAGTGCAGAGTAGAAAAAAAGACAAGCAGAGTAAATGAAAGGGAAACTGCTATATAAATACCACAAAGTGCATCGACCTCTACAAGTACAAAGTACAAACTGAAAGGAAAAGGTGAAAAACACGCGCCCAACCAAAAAGTGCCACAACCCAGCAACTGGTAAACAAATGAAAACAGCTTGTAGGGTCCCCCACCTAGAACCTGACTCCGACCACCGTACGCGGTCCAAGCTCCTGGCTCCTAAGCTCCTCTGGCGTCATGACCAACCTGTCCATCGTCTGCAAGGGAACACCAAGTGCGGTCAAATCCCAAGCAGGGGTGAGTATAAAAATACTCAGTAGGATACCCCGAAGGCTCGAGGGAGAAACAAAGAAGGTACCGAAGGGTGAGCGGTAGAGCGAACAGGGAAAAGTAAAGGAGCACAACTGATAGGGCAGTAAGGAGTACAGTAAAGAGTCCATCTCAACCCAACAAGATGAAAGAAGGTAGACTCGTCCAGGCACAAGGAGCTAGAAATGGTGAGAAGATGAACTTCTCATCGATTCTTCACTACCTATAGCAGGAGAGTAGACTCGTTCAACCATGAGCAGCTAGACACGGAAATCACGTGGCATAACCCACGCGTCTTCGCCTATCCTGGAAGGAGAGTAACCAAAACCCAAGGAGTGGGTACTTGTACAAGTTATATATATATCCTTATGCTCAGAAAGAAGCCCACACAACGTTGTAAAGGGATCTCTGTCCCGTAGCTCAGCCCAAGAAAGAGTAGACAACAGTCCCAGAGGTAACACCATCGATTCCTAGCATCCCGCACGTCTGCCCCAAACCGCAAGCCAAGGGGCTAAATTACCACACCTTGACACTATCTTCTTTGGGCAACACTGACTCGCCCACACGATTTTAGTTCGCGTCACAAGGACGCGTCTCGGTGGGGGAAAGCGCTCCTCGCTCTTGAGATTTCTGGGGGAACATCAACCAGAACTCGTCACTGCCCCACAGTCAAGAGGTCTGCTCAAAGTCGACAGGCGCCCCCCTGCTCAGCCCCGCTGGAGGATCCCTAGAAGTCAACGGGTTCCCACTACAGGGATACCCGGAAAGTTGACGAGTTCCTCGCTACCCAGTCCCGTAATAGGGTAATCCACTAGAGGGTGACCCGACTAAAGTCGGCAGCGGGACCACTGCCCAGCCCAGCTGGAGGTAACCCGACATCGGGGACCACTGACCAGCCCAGCTAGAGGTAAGCCCGGCATCGGGGACCACTGCCCAGCCGAGCTGGAGGTAAGCCCGACATCGGGGACCACTGCCCAGCCCAGCTGGAGGTAAGCCCGACATCGGGGACCACTTCCCAGCCCAGCTAGAAGTAAGCCCGACACTGCTCTGGCCATCCCTGCTGGATGGTACTGCTCGGTGAACACAGCTGTACTGGCCATCCCTACTGGATGGTAACCCATAGGCGAGCCCTACTCAAACCAACCTCAGCCCTGCTGGAACAACCTCAGCCATGATGGAACAACCTCAGCCCTGCTGGAACAACCTCAGCCCTGCTGGAAACAACCTCAGCCCTGCTGGAACAACCTCAGCCCTGCTAGAACAACCTCGGCCCTGATGGAAACAACCTCAGACCTGCTGGAACAACCTCAGCCCTGCTGGAACAACCTCAGCCCTGCTGGAACAACCTCAGCCCTACTGGAAACAACCTCAGCCCTACTGGAAACAACCTCCTGGGTAGAGGATCGGTGCCCGTATAAAGTGTTGGTAACACCGAAACCACAAGCTCTACCAGGGACATAGAGCAACGGGAGAAACTCCCCACGCCTCACAAGGCGATCACGCTCCAATCCGTTGATTCACTGTCGAAGCGGACCGAGACATCTCATCCCAGAAAGTGCGGAAAACACCCACGATGTACGAAAACCCGTAGTCGCAGACAGTGTCCCAGTCCGGTGAAAGGGCACAATATTGAAACCCCTCACATCCAAAGAAGCAGAGGAACGAAACCATCTCTGCCGGCCAAACCATCGAGCACTATACCAGGGGGAGACTGCTCAACCCTGCTGGTCAGAAAAAAGAGCACCAGGCCAGGGGAAACTCCGCCCTGCTGGTCAATCAGACGAGCAAAAAGCCAGGGAAAAACTCCACCCTGCTGGTCAAAAAAACGAGGGCAGAGTGACCCTCTATGTCGCGAGAGGTCAAAGTACGTAAAGAAGATCACGACACGAATGTGGGGCCCACACGACGTGTGAACCCATGTCAACCCCAACTGAGCGCACAAACATCCTCAGGTACAAACAACCACACGTACCTCCAAGCGCTCCCGTATACTCCCAGAGTATACCTCATTCTAGCCCAAAGGCTATCGTGCACACGACACCCAGCGTCAACGTGAAGGCGTGACATAACAACTCCACCTCAAAGGCCCAAGCACGACCAACCACATCTCGTGGACCAATTATATCACTCTCCCAAGAGTGCGCGATCACACGCCAAGGGTCCGCTACAAACAAGGTAGGGAGAACCACCACTGGAGCACCTTCCATGCTTCCAAATTTAACAAGATCGCGCAAGAGGCTCCGTAAAACCAAACGGATCGCACCGTTGTAATCCTCATGGAAAAACACGCAAGTTCGACTACTTACTCGCCTCCAACGGATATCCGACGGAAAAGTCACCAACACCGCCTCACGCCCGAACGGCGTCCCATGATCCCGAGCCTCGGCCCCAAAAACAGTCGGGCGCATCGCACCATTGCGATCCCCTCGGGATAACATGTGAAAAGCACTACTCACTTGAGTTCAACGGATATCCGGAGAAAAAGGTGCATCCCGGCACACTGCACCCGAGCGGTGCCACGTGGGACCCGCATCCCAGTCCCGAAACTCAACAAATGGATCACACCGTTGCGATCCTCTCGAAAAAACACACAAGATGAACTACTCACTTGTCCAATACGGTCGCCCGGTGAAAAAGATGGAAACCACCATCAACTCCCGAAATGGCTCTCACGGGGCCCTCACCATCGTGCGGAATTACAGTGGCCAGACTGTGCAAACACAATGCCCTCGAAAAAACACCCAACATCGACTGCTCTCACGCCCTGAACGGACGTCCGAGGAAAAGTCGCTAAAAGCTGCACGCAACTCCAAAAGACGGGCCGTGGGGCCCACACCTCAACTCTGGCTTCAATGCCCGGAACCACCCTAGAAACCTCCGCCTCGACGCCAGGGTACCAACGCCGCTGAAGGCGCTCAAAACGGACATCGGACGCGTCCGCGTCGCTCAAAACATGATTCTCGGGAAAAACGCTCGTCCACTTCAAGAAGCGTCGCGCCACCGAGGCCCCTCGTTTCAGGAATTAAAAATTCCTGAAACCATTTCAAAAAGTCCTTCTCGTTGATACGGTTCCACCGCCGCAGACGACACTCAAAACGGACACCTGTAGCGGAAAATACGGGTGTTCGAACACTGAGGGGGCAAGACCCCTGCGGCTGGACTGGCCTGGACCGACCGGTCCGCCCGGCCTAGGTCGGCCCGCGGCTTAGCCGCGCGGGCCGGCCGCGGACACGCGGTCCACGCGCAGACCGGCCATGAGGGCCGGTCGCGGCCGCCGCTTGAATACCCGCGCGGCGCGGGTCTTTGTCGCCGCACAGGGGTCACGCGCCGCGACCCCGCGGTCGCCCGCGGACACCCCGCTGCCGCGCCGTCCGCCCTCGCCGCGCCGCCGCTCAAACCCGTCGGAAACCGAAAACCCGACAATTTCGGCGAATGATTGCGAACGCCTCCGATCTCCGATTTCAAATCCAAAACAAGCGTCAGAAATAGAAAATTGTATACTACACGTTCACGAGCTTCGTTTGAAAATCCGATAGAGTTTCAATACAATTACTTGAGTTCGAAGTAGGTGCGGTGAATGAAAAACGCAAACGACAAATCCTACCCCGTGGGGCTTCGCCCGAATCTTCGCGACGATCCGCCGACACCACCGCACCTCGCCGGAGTCGCCTCGCCAGACTGCCTCGCCGAAGATGGAGGAGGAGAGGGAGAGGAGGGGCTGCCAGGGGGAAGGGGAAGGAGAGGGGTGGGGTTTAAATAAATTAATTAAAGATTTAATTAATTTAAAACCCCCGAAAAGACCCACATCCGAAACTCTCGACGGGGACGCGGTTAAGCCTCCCTTAGGGTAAAAACCACACCCCGAGCACAACGGAGGTCTCAGAATTTTAATCCGAGAGCCCGTTCAAAAGTTATTAAACTTAGCGCCTGAGGCCGCCAAATTACAAAAACGCCCCTGGGGCCATTTTTCACTGACAACCCGTGCCCGAAAAACTTACACCCCTCCTAGGGAAAATGGCACGCTCCGAACTGAAAGGTTCCCTCGATTTTCCAATTCGAGCCACCGTTTAAGAGATACATGCGTTTCAACATTAAACGAATAAATTAATTAATTAATTTATCCGTTTAACATTCCGAAAGAGAGTGAGGGGTCCAACCATCCCGCACCGACAAGTTTTATGTCGTTTCTAGGGTAAAAAACCCATTCCGGACCCATCCGTAGACTCAGATCTCTGATCTGAAGCTCCTTTTAGGAGTTATCCAATTTATTTGGTGTTTCTAGTGTGAACGCACTGAAAATTTAATTCCGGCCACTCCGGGGCTTGGAATCGCACGCCGTCTGAAGGTGCTGCTCTGGAATATCATCGAGAATATTCCAAAGTCTTTCACAGCAAAAACTGGGTTCTTAAAACTAACAGTAATCCAATATTTGATTGAAAAAATATATTATAAAAAAATTTAGATGGTAGGTCACTAAATCAATATTATATTCCACAGATAATATATTGTAGAAGTTAATGTCACATTATAAATATTAAAATACCTTTATCACTATAAAGAATTAAAAAAACACGAATGCTTACAATAAAAATCTGATGATGTAAAAAATAATCATCAAATCCATATATTTAGTAATATCTCAAAAAAAGATAACATAAAATCTAAAATAAATAACCAATTTTTAGGTTTATAATATGATCCCATAAAAATTACATTATCATTATTATGTCATTATATAACTCACATTAATAGTTAAATTTTTTTAATTATGTGTATCCCCAAAGTTTTTCTTGACAATGAATCACTTTTCATGGTAACTGGTTCCGTTCAACATATTCTCTCAAATCATTAATGAAAATATTCTTTATTACAATCCTTATAAATTTCATAATTTTTATATCTATAATATAATTGATAATATACTGCTGTAAAATAATTATTGAATAAAAAAACAACATTAATCATTCAACATCCTTTTTTAGTAATAGAATAAGCTTGAAATTGATTCTGTTACTTCCTTTGATCTATATTTTCTTGATGATTGGGGAATTTATTTGTGTAGTAGCCACCTATATATAGTTGAATCACTAAACATAAAATATTTCATTCTTACACTTTCATTCATGTTCCTATTTTCCATTCTCTACTCACATGAATCAAATTTCTAATCCCTTTAAGAAAGTAATAGGGTTTTTCTTTTTACAATTATCATATATTGGAAGAACGTTTTTCCCTTATTTTACTTATATGTTTTTTATTGGCCATCAAATTCATCACCTAATTCCCTTAAAATCATAAATAAACTAATAATTATTTCTATATATTGATATGAGATGCTATAATGCCATCGTATAATGATAATGTTTTTCATATTAGTTTAATTTGAAATATTGGATTATAATCATCAAAGAAACATTTGTACTATCTATATTATATTCATTTATAGAGTTAACATTAAATATTCTAGTTTACATTTACAAATAATTTATTACTCTAGATTAAATCATTACATTATGTATTGTAATTTATTATCCCAAAAATGTTGATACAGATAACACAAATTGATAAATTTATGCATGGATAATCTCATAATAATAAACATGGTTTCTTTGTAAATAAATCTAAATAATGATATTTTTAAAAATAATTCATTTTGGTTTTTAAATAAAATATTATTTTACCGATTCATATCCCCCTAATATCAAACTATATAAAAGACAACGTCTGCTTTCATGTATCAGGTAACACTTGTGTCTGGTATGACATGCATTTTTTTTAAATTATTACCATAGCTACATCTATTCTATAACCATGTCCACTTTTAGTGTCCAAAAAGTGATATAATTCAAGGGTAACCACATAATACCTACCTTAAAACATCATTTTAATGTAATAATATAATTATAATTATCCTTAAAGTATGTCCTAGATTTATATTTCCTAATCAATGTTTTCTAAAATCTAATTGTCAATGTTTATATTAAAATTCATCTAACACTAACTGTAATGACTGTGACCCGTGTAACCTAAATCCAGTGCTTAGTTTGTTATATTGGGCCTATATAGTTGGAATCTCATCACAAAAGACCATATATTTTAATAGACATATTAAAATATATACATACATTAATTTTTCATACATTTGAAAACCAAAAATAAAAAAGTATTTTATTGGAGAAATCTATTTTCCCCATTGAATATCCATTTATATTAGTCACAATACAATTCTTAGTATGCTAGGTTAAACAAAAAATAAAAAAAGTGGTGAGATTAGATACATAGTAAGTGTATGCATAAAATATAATCTAACCGGGAAATTCGCCAGAGGAAACACCCATGACCATTTATTAAACAAAATCATATAATATAATCTATCATGAATAAATAATAATAATAAACATGGAAAGGTAAATAACTGAAACACATTTCAATTAAACCATAAATGGAGCATAATATTGTGGGAATAAATTATGTAAAAATAAAGTAATATAGAAAATCACCTCAGAAAAAAAATTATTATTGGATATTCTATGTAATCGAATCATAACATGAATATCTTTAAATGTTATCATACTAAGGAAATCTAAAATTCCATACATCTAAAAAATAATATGAAGACCATTCATAAAGAAGTTTAAATCTGTGGTTAAAAACCCATCTAATTTGGGAAACTGATTTGTATCACAAGATCTATCGATGCATCGATGAGCTATATATAACCTAACAATACCCATCAATTACTTAGTCTAATAAATTACTCACATTAAATTGGTAAAACATAATCAAAATTAACAATAATATAGAGAAAAATAAATTAATTGAAAATACTTACCCAAATCAAATAAATATAATGACGAACTATCCAATATTATATTTTTAATAGCAATAAAAGTGTACATCCTTATTCAAATAGATAATTATCCATATAAATAAATAAAAATAATGATATCAATAAAACATATTCCCATTGGATAATAGGTCCGATAAATGGTTGATGTCATTTGTGTATAGTAATAAAAAAATGTTATTAATTTTTTTTGAGACTAATATCCTTTTAACATGGAAAATATTTTTAAAACTAAAATTTTAGAAAAATATTTTTAAAATAATGTAATATTAAAATAAACATTTTTATATATAAAAAATACATTAAAACATTGAGTGTCCATGATAGTGGGAAATTCTATTCATGTCATACATGATAAAACAAATATTTAATTCACACTTTTTATAAAATCCAAACAAGAATAGATTGGAAAATGGAATGATTATTAATTTAAAATTTTAAAAAAAATTAAAATTTTCAAAATATGAAATTAATAAATCTATTGGTTTATTTAATATAATTGAATAAATTTTTAGAAAACATCATTTTTGAATAAAAACCATTTTTGATTGAATAATGAAATGATTTTTCCTTCTATTAGAAATATTATATTAATCATTTAATTAAAAAATTTAGTAAAACTATACTATTACTTTAAAATTTTATTAATAACAATAGGCGATTAAAATAATTTTGTTTTAGGATAGGAATAAAAAACAATTCTCCAAAGGGAGACATAAACATAAAAAATTTGGAACAATTATGAGATTGAGACTTAAACCCTCATCACTTTGGTATCGTTTGAATCATAAGAACCATAAAATAAATAATCCTAAAATAATATAGTAAATAAAATAAATACAATAGATTCATGGTATACTTATCAAAGTGGTATTATATACATCATTGAAAATAAATAAGTATAGAATATAGAATTTGTATCGCATAAGTAAAAGTGAGATGAGAAAGCCCTTACCTCATGATAAAATCCATTCATATGTGTACAAACCTCATGTATAATAAATATATTATCATTATACATCTATTATGTAACAATACTCATATATATCATACCATATATGATATTTTTATATCATTTTCCACCCTTTTGTTAAGAATATTTTATTTTACTATTTATTTTGAGTGTTAATTTCCTTGTTTTGTCATGCATATTTTTTCATGATAGATCTAGTTTATTTATAAAGGGTATAGTTCCATAATGTACAAAATATATAATTATTATACATATTAATATTTTCACAACTAAAATGCATATGACCATTTTTGAAAATCAGACATATAAAATTAATTGGATCACTTTGTGAAGATGTTAGGTCATATCTATTCACGAGAGAAAATATCATTACCTTAAAGGGAAAAAGGGTAAGCAAGTTTATGATATATTTAATTTTTGTTTAATTTTTATCATGTTATACAAATCACATATATTAATTAAATTTAACCTTATTACATTCCATGTATATAGTAATTGAAAAGAGAATAACATCGCATCGCGAGGTAGTAGTCCATCATACACGTGAGTGATGTTATCATATTTTTGACATACTGAAGAGTAATATGGTATATGATATATTATAACTATATGAGTTTTATAATACTATATATATTATAAATATACATTAAATCTATCATTTTATCAAACATTGAAATGTGTTGTTGAGAGATTAGTTTCATTAGCTCACGGGGAGATAGTCTATCATACACACTATTGATGATTTTGTTTCCCATTTTATGGAAGTAGATATGGTAATATATTATTACTTCAACATAATATTATCTAATTATATGGGTTATAATTCTATTACTATATTACAAGTTTAATCATACATTTTATTCTTATAAAATAAGAATGAAAAATAACGAGTTTGGTGGATACAATTACCTTCTATTAGATAAACATCAATTGGATATCTTCTTAAGGTCTCTTGTGTTGGTATTTTGGGTAGAAAAGAATCTATGGAATTTGTATAAGGACTTTGGGTATATTTTTGTTTCATTTTTTTGGCCAATAAAATGGATTTATTGGTGTGATTAAGTGAGGGTAGTGAGTTCACTTTTATAATGGAGGAAGATTATCACTTTTATAAATACCCCAAAACTATTATATAAGGGGATGTATGTATAATTCCATGTTGATAAAAAATTAATAATTAAATTTTTATGGTAGTATTTATTCAAACAAAACATCTATAAAAAACACATTTTTTAATCATGTTGCTCCATAACATTATGTTTCCCTAATTTCACCATTTTAGTTTTCCACTACGGTAGCTAGTCTTTCCATACAAGTTAATTTATCCATTAATTAGAAAATAAATTGATCGTTATTATATAATTTGGGAAAAAATATAAAAAATATTTTTAATTTATCAAATAATAATTATATGTGTGCTGAAAATTAATTTTATCATAATCACATGTATCTTTCAAAATTTTGTTTTATCATTAACCATAGTAAAATATTTTTTTCTCTTTATGGGTCAATATATTAACTATTAATGATAAATTGCACATTTAATAGAACTTAGTTGATATTTTCAAACATTAAATAACCACTTTAAAGAATATATAATTATAATTAATTTTGAACCATTAAATAAATTATAATTTATTATAAAATAAGATCAATGTCAATTTTGGCATTATTTATTGAATTTGAATTAAAAAATATATCAATTCCATGATGCAATTTGAATATATTATGTTAAAAAATGTAAAATTGATATATTTATCTAAAAAATTAATGGAACACAATGACTCAATAAATATATTTTACTTAAAACTTTTCATATCAATCATTTTATATTTCAATTAGTTACATAATAATTATGTGGGTGTTAGTTTAACATTTCTAGTAGTTATATGTTTAATAAAAATTAAAAATAAAATAACCATATGGATTTAATTTCATTATTTTAAAAATCTCCATCCATATTCATTCACATCATTCTCTTTTCTCTATGTGAACACATAATTTAATTTAAAAAGAAAGTTGGTGATATTTTTTGTTGGTCATTACATAAATTATTAGATATAAGAAATTTGTGTTAAATTTTCTCAAATTCTAATCAAAATTGATCCAAAGGTGATAGGGGTCTAAATAAGACCATAAAATAAGAACTAGACACGTGTTTTGGTCGTTTTAACCATTATATTGTTTGATATATCCCAACAATAACCTTTTTTAACCCTAATAGTGGAAATTATTTGGTACTAATTCTTATATTTACTAAAAACATAAATAAATTTGATCTTATTATATGATATTAATTATTTTTATTACAAATATGGATTAAATTTTATCAAATTTAACTTATATAAGTGGAAATTTTTAATTTAAAATTAAACCAATAGATGAGAATAAAAAGTGGTATTCCAAAGTAAAAATTCTCATATGTATAGAAGGTTTTAATGTCAAATTCAATATGAAATTGACTCCAGAAACCTAAAATGTATTTATAATAACATTTTTTTAATAATTTTACTTTAGAAAGCATTTTAAATAAATATATAACCTTCAAATTGTTTAAATGAAAAAATAGTTTTCAATAAAAACAATTATTTTTCAATATTCTATGAAGATAATAATTTTTCAGAAACAATCCCAAGGAATCAGCCTAAGAATATTTTGACATCTTGATTTTAAAAATGAATATCATTTTATCAAAATAAGTTTTCTAAAGTGGTAAATATTAATTTTAAAATCTATAAGAAATGCATGATAAAATCACCTTTTTGAAAAAAAGAGTTTTTAGAAATTATTTTTGAAACATTAAAATGGTTTTTATTTTAATTAATAGATAACCATTGAATAAATTTATATATGTGTAATAAATATAATTTTTAGAATTTACTTATTCCTATTTCTACCCAATAATTTTATAGACAAGTTATAATGGTAATGTTAAAATAATAATATTTTAATTTAGCATCATGTTTCATTAAATCCCAGTGTTTCATGCATCACAAGGTAAGGAAGATATTTAATTAATTTAAAAAATATATATCATATAGTCTTAGAGTTTTACATCCCTTCTATTATTAGTGTTTCATGTCAAATATGTTATCTAACATGATGTTACTCTTTTATAATCTTGTTAAGTTGCAATATTTAAAAATACTTTTTTATTTTTCTAAATAAAATGAAATTATTTTGAATTTGAGATATTTTATGGATACTTCAATGTCATATTAAAGGTCATGGGACTCAGCATAGAGGCTATAAATTTTTATTTTTTATCTTGAAGAAAATTCATGACTATTTCTATTATCTCTACATAATACATGGTAACCAAAAATAAATTCAAAATATTTATAAATGATTTTGTTTCACTTGAAATATATTAATATATTAAAAAATAAATTTATTAATCCCTTATAGAAAATTAAATATGTTTTTGAATGGTTTGAGAGTTCATGTGACCGTTCTATCATAATATAAATGAAAATTTTTTTTAGGGACATTAATTTTATTATTTTATTTCATGATTTTTTGTTGATATAATAGTAAATATTATTATGGTAGTAAGTTTTAATTTAAATAGGGGAAATAAATTAATAAAGGACATATTTTAGTTATATACATATATAATTTACAAATATTATGTGAAATATATTTTATATCATATTAATTTATAAAAAAATATTCTAGAATATGTGTGGATGATTTTAATGAAGAGGATGGATCCCTCTTTGGGTTAGGCATGACCTATGAAAATGATGTGGATTATTCAATCATTCCATATTCTTTTTCATCATCATCAATGATAATCCTTCATGAGAGGTTAAATGTTAGCAATTCTTCTCTTTCCTTTAATTTCCTCATTTGTGTCCCTTATTTACTAGATATTTCTATCCCACTTCAAAATTTATATATGTTAATTGGTTTTAATTTATTGTTTCTATATATTATCTCAAAATAATTTGTTTCAAAGTGATATTTTTATCAATAATGGAACAAGAGATCAAAGAGATCATGCCATTATATATCTAACATTTTGATGAATACTAACCTATAAAATTATAAGTTAGCATTGTAGATTAATTATAAAAATTTAATCAATTATGAAGAATACTATTGAATAATATTGGAGTTAGAGGAATTTAAGATATGATTAAAGGTTGTGGAAATTATGACCCAAGCCATGAGATAACATAGGGTGTCTGATGGACATTTATTGGGTACTCACTAGTACTATGTGGATTGTAGTAAATCAACCAGCTCCAATGGGTACTATATAGTATATACCATGTTCTAGTAAGTTCTATATGTTTACCCTATTTGTATCATAGAAGTTATGTATTTTCACTTACAAAATATTTCAGATACCCCATAAATATTGAATCCACTATCAATTGAGTCATAGCCTCACCCTCAAGGGATTTATTATCTCTTACCTCCCACCTCAATTTAATCCATCATCAATGCAATTTTGAATGAATTATATGAGGTTATGACTGCTTATTTATAGTTAGGATTTATTTAGGACATACAATAATATTTATTTCTTTGTTGTTTATCATAGTACTGAACTCAAAACCCTCATGGTCCTATTTTATGAGTTTTAAATATCATTGCATTTTTTTAGATTTCACTGTATCTAACACCACTATGAGTTAGTCTTAGGAATGATAAATTTGTTCCAATGATTTTTTCTTTCTAGAAACACTCACATTTCTTTGTAGTGATAACACTATAATAATCCATTATATTTTTTATGTCCAATTTTTCCGAATGTCTCATTCCATCGTCCTTTTGACCAAAAAGTATACTTCATTACATTACATCAAGGGTAACACATTATATTTTCTGTACACATACTTATCTATTTTATGAATGATATTTTCATACTTTAACTGGAATTAGAAGTTGTAAATATATCAATAATGTTCTTTAAAAACATTTATGGTGTATGGATATTATTATCTTAAACTTAACAATGTATATCATTTTCTCATTCAAAAAATAATAAATATTCTTTAATTTAGGTCTGGAAATTTTTATTCAATTATATATTATCATTATTATCCTAAAGAGGTGGATAAAATTGATATATTCATGTTTCATTGTAGATTTCTTCTCTAGTTTAATTAAATATCATATTCAAATAGATTACCTATTAGTGTATATAATAGGGTTAAAAAATTATTTATTATGACTGAGTATTAATACATGATTTTATTTATAGATTATTTACATAGTGTAATATGTTAATTGGAATTCTATTTCCATCGAAATCATGAAATGGTACACCTCATGTTGACAAAAAACATGATGGAATGTGAAGTGATCATTATTCATATAATATATCATACCCAATCCCCTTTTCTAGAACATGCATGGAAAATTATAACCATGATTTTATGTATGAAAAACCATATCACTTTATGAGGTATGATTTATGGGATGAATTTGAACATTTGGTTCTCGATTAATGTTCAATTTGAGAATAAAAATTCCTATAATAATTGTGAGAGTAGTGACATATAATGTGGAAATTTTTAGATGGTGAATGATTAAAGGATTATAGTTTTGGTTCCTAATAAAATTTTTTGTGTGGTCTAGGGTGGTCTACATCGAATATTTTGCAGAATATAGTGAACCACGACCTGGATTAGGTGGTTTATTATAGGAAAATTTCATTTTGAGGGAGACACATCGGTCTTTTGGACTATTATTTAAGATGTGAATTGGGATTATAGATTATTTCCTTAATGAATAAGTGGATGTTCCTTATATCCTTAGTCATGAATCAAACTATAACTCTTGGTCATTCTCCAAAAGATGTCTTTTAGAGGTGTTCATTTCACCTCATCCTTCCCCATTCTTCTACGAACAAGGAAAAAAATTATTTTTTAGGAGGGGTATGTACATTATTCTTCCATCAATTATTTTGTGTATTAGGTGAGTTTTCCATTATTAATATTCCCTATGGCCAAAATCTCCAATTCACCTTATTCTTCATTTGACACCCCTTGGAATGGATTTCTTCATGGGTTCATTTAAACAATGATTCACAATAAGATCATTAGTTTCCGAGAGTATTATTATTTATTATTGATGGATTATGAAATAAGTTTTTTTAGGTCTGGGGTTTAGTGATAATTTCCACAGGAGCATAGAAGATATATTCAAATATGATGTGAATTTTTCTTAGTATTGATATAGGTTATATTGAGAGGATAATACCATGAAATCACTCTTAGTTTTAATGAAGTACATTACTCAATTTTTTTGATTAGAGTTTTTTAATAAATAAATTAAAATTATGATTTAAATGATTGTATATGATATAGTTTTTTCTAGAATCTTGTTGTGTGTATGACACATACCTTCTAGGTGCAGTTTCAGTGAAAAGTAATATCAAGAAGAGTATTTAGGAATTATTCCAAATTGAATTAATTTTTTAATTAATTATAATTTAATATAATGATTTACTGTGGTTTATGTTTTCCTAATATAGGATATTGGGATTATTATATATAAATGGTTGGAGTGTTAGGAATTTGGGATAGATCAATGGGAAATGGATTAAAATAGAATGCCTTCATTTGTGGTATATTATCCCTTAGAATCTACCTATGATTAATTAATTGTGTTTCTATTTAGGTGATATGTGGTCTCCCCACAAGGGAGATAAACCATATATTTAAATAAACAATTTCTACTAAAATTTTTTATAAAGATTAGTCAGGAGACCTGACAAAACCAATGATTACAAGTTGATTCTTTGGTCTCCCATGATTGAGGATGTGATTATGAAAATGTTCCATGTGATACATAGAATATAGAATTGAATAGATGAAATAATGTAAAGTGAAGGAGATATAGATTACCTTAGTATATCTGACTTAGTGACCACTGATTAGAAGGACATAATGGATTAAGAGTATTTAGTCATATCATGCCTTTATATAACAATGAGATTACTTATACATGGAGGCCAGGTTGAGTTGATCTTGGGGAAATTTTTCTTCCCCCACTACTATATAAGTGCTTAATTTAGTTTAACATTGTGGGTTTCACTAATTCTTTGGGTTAGAGGATTTACCTAGATTACATTGGACGTGGATGGGAATAATTACATATTCCTAGAGTGGTTCTTATATAGCTTATCCTATGAGCCTGGTGGGGATTCCACATGAATATGATTACACTGAGAGATGTTATTCTATATGAGTGATGAGATTAAAAATTGATACATATTGTGATTATAGAACCCATGTAAGGATTCTATTCTCTGGTGTTACTTATGGGTCCTAGTTGGTTCCCCTATATAATGGAAACCCTGATATGGTTAGTGTGGAAATTAGTAGTTATGATTTCATGTGTTACCATTTAAACTAAAACGATGATGTAATACTGGTAGAGTTTTGTTGAATTTGTATAATTATATGCTACCATTACACATGGTTTTGTTCTTTGGGGGTTATCCTGGAACCATGTGATGGGGTTGGGTGAGTGAAATACTCATTGTTTATGACATGATGTTTCAGGGTGCATGTAACCCTTTGTTTGTGTAATTAATTATTATTATGAGGAACTAGTTTTGGATTCACAAAATGTGTATTACATAAGAGGATCAAGTTTAGGTATGACTTAAGGGTATTTTATATACTTTATGGTGGGTTCAAATACTAGAAGTGGGATTTGGACCTCAAGAAATGGAAGGTTGATATATTGTTTGTGTAGGGGATGATATTCTACAAGAATATGAAATTTCATATAGATATTATTTTATATGTTATAACGTGTTATCAGAGAATTTATGTGATTAATATAACAGGTTTTATCAATGTTTTTGGATGTTTTACTATTTTGTGAGATAGAATATCAGCGACATTTGAATGTATCCTAGCCTATGATGGAACTAATACTATTTTTCCATAACAAAGTTTTAAATGAAATATATTGGTTTCAAGAGATAAGTAATTTATATTATAGAATCTGTAGTTACCCATTTTTCTCCTTATTGTAATTTGAAATATTTCTATATATGCTTCCATAGTAGGGTGCTGAGACGACGGGCAATTCTGAGACTCGATGTGCCTAGAATTAAGTTTATAAAAATATTAAGAATATTTTATACTATGCATGCAATGGAAATTGGATAACAAAAAAATGGTAGTAAGATAAAAAAATACGAGGTCATAGATGAGTCTGAAACATTCCGTTTACCCTAGATGGGGAATAACTTTCATCGACGCAAAACTTATGTGGAAAAATCCACCCAAGGGTAAAATCATCCATAAAATAATCAAACATTATTATCTTACCCCTGATGCCGAAGATTATAACATTATAATGAAGAATCATATTGTAAATTTTAGATTGGCATTGAGTTTGTAATTGTATGTATTTCCTATATGAAAATAAAATGAGGGGGCATGAAGATTTCAGATTTCAAGACTGTTGGTGAGTTCTGACATTTTTTTATAAATATAGAAATATAGTATTAAGATTAGGGTTATCCCTTAATCTCTCTCTCTATCTCTCCACCAAACCCTCTCTCACTAATCATTATTTGGAATATTGGGGATGAAACATTGATGAAACTACAACTGAACACAACGAAATCGTAGCGCATGTCGTCAATGATGAACTGATCCAACGATGTAGGATTCTTGTTGATTTTCACCCTCCAAGTTTTTTATTCATGATTTATTCTTGTTTTTATCATTTATTTTTTGTTTTGAGCATTGAGGAGTGGCCATATGAACAAGGCCATCACTCGATACCTTGTTTAGAACACCCATTTAATCATGTTCTTCACTATTCTTCGCTTTAAATCTTCACTACATTGAAATATATACGAATTGTCGAGAAGGGGCTGATGATGTGAATCCCTCAACCTAAGGATCATGAAATAGCCTTAGTTTAAATTTTATGACAACCAGAGTGGTCCTAGTGGCCTGTGAAGGGAGATGAAGTGCGACTCTGGAAAGGGACATGACTGGAGGCAGAGCGTGGTGGCCCGACTAGGTGTGGCTAGCAGCGTTGTCAGACCGAAGAGTAGACAAGGTAACATACCAAGGTGCTGAGGCGGCTTAAGGAAGAACTGGGTGGCGGACCAAGGTGCTGAGGCGAGGCCTCTACACAAAGTTTTTTCATAGGCATCAACATAGTGGAGGGGTATTGCAGCTAAGCTGGAGGTGAGGTGAGGTCACAATGTGAGAGCTCAGGCGGCAACAACCCGCACAATGTGGGTCACTGCAGTGATTAGGGGATGGTTCTGTGTCATGACGAAGGTCGGCCAGACAATGTGCTTCTCAGGCTACGGGCCAGGCCACGTATGTAGACTAGTCCAAGAGAAGGAAGGTTGGGCCACACACTGGGCCAGATGCCATAGGAATAAAATCGGGTTGGCCACAATGGGCCAGTCCAGGTGGACAGGTTTGGGCAAAATTGGACAGACCGATCCGAATGGAGCCCATATAGCTTCAAAATGCCGCATCTCTCTAACAAGACATCTGATCTATGTGACATCTGTGGCCAAAAATCCCTCTTTTGGAAAAGTATCTTTTTAGATAGTTTTGTGACTTCTATGTTTTAGTTTCATTTTTTGGTAGAATGAAATGCCAAATATTAATAATAATAAAATATTTGTTATTATTTGGGGCTCTTGTATCTATTCTATCTCCAAAAAAGGATGTCCATTTGACACACCATCAGTGGAAGAATGACCCCAGTATTTGAGAGACATATTCAATGTGACTTTTGGGTGTTTAAACTAATGTCGAGGTGTGACAACCACTGGGCCTGGTTCGCACGTTTTGCGGTGCAACAAATTTTTTTCACTGGTTATCCATTTTGGATGATCAAGTAGTTTATCCTGTGTATTTTTTTGAGAGGATATAAATGGTAAGATTTATATAATTAATTTAGGGACCTAGAAATATCCCCCATGAGATTCCTTTCATGTGAAGTGTGGTTTTGTGTAACTTTTTTGTTTGATGTCCTATTACAGTGAGGTAATAGTCTACCTTGCATGTTTTTCTTGAAGGATCACGGTGGCTTGATCCCTTTGGATGTGTAGAGACTTATTCATGTTTTCATTAAATGTGGAAACTTGAAAGTAATATCAGTGGAAGATCCTTTTGAAATGTTTGAAGAGTGGAATCCCCCATCGATATGGGCTTGGGTCCTGTACTAGCTACATCCGAGTGAAATCCCCCAGACGCAATAGGGTGTGGGTCCTCATTGAACAAGAGTGGAATCCCACTGAAACATTAGGGTGTGGGTCCTCTATGACAGTTATCAGAGTGGACTCACACATCTTCATGGGTGAAGGTCCTCTACTTACTATTTTTTTGAGTGCAATCCCCATAATGCACTAGGATGTGGGTCATTGATGACTAATAGAGTGGAATAACCCTAACAAATTGGGGTGTGGGTCCTCTACTTCAAGTTTGTATCATCCATCATTTCATATTAGGGGAGATACATACATTGAAATTACCTTTGGATTATGAGTAATAGGGTCACTATCACCACCAATACGTGTCCTTGTGATGTGACCTAAATACCATGTTGGTGAGAAAGACCTGTCCAAAGAGGATAGTATTGAGGTTTGATATTTGAGCCCCTTTGAAATCCAGTTTAAGGAAGACGTAAGGAATGTTGGGTATCAATGGTGGTTACTTCTAGGACATTTTTGGAACCTATTCCTGGGCTGAGTTGTGATATCTAGATCCCCTTATTCTTTCGTTTAGGGTACTTTGATTGAGCATATATATAATTACACCCTATTGTATTACCCACTCCTTGTGTTCTGGATAATCTCCTTCAAGGAGAGGTGTAGATGTGTGGGGTATGCCACATGAATTCCGAGTCTATATTATCATGGTTGGATGAGTCTAATCTCCTACTATAGGTAGCAAAGACTCAACGATAAGTTCAACTTGTCACCGTTTTTAGCTCTTTGTGTTTGGATGAGATTACTTTATTCTCTTGTTGGGTTGATCTACACTCGTTTATTGTACTTTGTTCCATATACTAGACCTATTATCCTCTTGTATATATTACTGACCCCCCTTCTTTTTGGGAAATTCTACTGAGTATGTTTATACTCAACCCTACATAGTATTTTCCCAAATATATTATGCCTTATGAAGATGATTCATAGGTTTGATCACAAATCCAGAGGAGCTCAGGGATACGAGAGCTTAGACTGCATGAAGTGGTCACAATTGTGGATTTAGGAGAATGGATTCCTTTCTAGATTTAATTTTCTTAGTTTCCTATTAGGTTGAAAAAAAATTAGTTGGGTATGTATTTTTTCCTTTTTCCTTCCAATTTAATTTATTATACCAGTACTCTTTAGTGGTCCATACATGTATGGGTTTTTTACAACATGTTTCATCTTTTACTTTTATTCCTCTGCACTTTGCATCAAGTTGGATGTGTGTGTGTTCAAGTACTTAGGCGAAGGCCTCCCCGTGTTTTTATTCCTTTAGTTCTTGTTACCACCCCTGTCCTATGGAGGAGGGCTTGGGGTAGTTACTTCTAGAGCCCCGGCATAGGTCGGGTCGTAACAAAGTGTTATAAAAGGAATTTCATTCCTTGGGACATTATTTGGATGTTTACCCATAATGGGATTGATTAGGTATATGAAAATAGTGTTAATGTGTCTCGAGATAAGCTATTAGGCTAGGGAGTCCAGTGATGGTGATGTGGACGATGTAGCCTTTCACAAGGACCCTGATTACCCTCTTGTCGACTCCCCATGATGAGACAATTTTTGCAGGGATCCATGGTACTTGCATCATATAGGATTGAGTGTTTTACTGTACTTCTTGAGTCATCTCCCCTTTCATGTTGTTCTTGTTATATATATATATATATATATTATCATATAACCACGATAATACTTCATAATTTTGAGGATGCCTCTTGGATGGTAGGCAACTAGGATACCCACTCCAGTTCGTGATGACAATCTCACAAGCGATGAGGCCTCAGTACATGTCCCATCGTGCGAACTCATTCCTCAGTGTGGGAAATTGGTGGAACCTCTACCTGGGGAGTAGAATTTACCACTGTAGTAAAGGACTAGGACAATCGTAGGTGAGCACGCTACATGAGTTCCAGTGCCGGGGGCCATTGAGGTTTCATGGAGAGCTAGAACCTCAAGTGTATAGGACTAGTTATATTTATTGGTCCGACATTTTAGACTGGTGTGGACACTAGAATTTCATATGGTGGCTTTTGAATCCATCCTTTTTCTCAGGCCGGCTGGGCGCTCATGGGGTTTATTTACCCAGATGCACAACGAGACGAATCTCTCATGGGATATGTTTCTATATCTATTTCTTGAGGAGTACTTATTCTAATTCTTGTGATATTTATAGATTCAAGATCTTCTAGAGATTAATTAAGGATCCATGATAGTGACTGCATACATAGCTAGGATTAATGGCCATAAACACTACTCCCTGAATATGATCTGTGATGGTTACTTCTGAGCATGGAAGTTTGAGTAGGGTCTCCACTGAGTGATTCATGTCAGTATTGTGCCCCCTTGAATCCCTAACTATGTCAAGATGATGTAGAGAGAAATCATCATAGAGATATTTCTATTAGAGGAACAATAGTTAGATAGGCCTAGCAGTGCTGTCTTCAGAGTGGAGACATCCACAACAGCCAATAGATGTCAGGTAGTAGGGTAGCGATGCATGATGCCTCCCCATGATCAGGCTCAAACACGTGATCAAGCGGCACCTAGGAAGCACATGGCTCTGGGTCATCCTGGAGAGGGATAGTGCTATAATTGTGATGGGAAAGGTCATGTGGCATAAGACTACTTGATCTGTCAAGTTGAGCATCATGGGAAGAAAGTTGTTGGATCACCATGGCAGAGCCATCGCCGTGATAAGGGTGGTCCCTAGGTAGTTGGTGCTGGAAGAGGAGTAGGAGGACCAAGAGGACTATGTGGGGGAATGCGATAATATCCTCCCACCACCACTATAGGGTGCCCTGCTTCATGATCAGGGAGCTGGTGGTCGGGGCTAATGAAAGTTGCATGATATCAATGTCTGCGAAAATATAGTGCAAGATATGATCCGAGGTATGCTATGTGTTTATTATACTCTTTATAAAGTATTATTAGACATAGTATCTAGTCACTATTTTATCAAATATCTCCTGGTATGGGATTTGGAGCTCCCAGCAGAGGCACTATTGCATCGGTTTTGTCTTTAGGTTCCTACAGGAAGTTCCTCTTCAGTGTCTTTTATATCCCGGTACTGTGAGATTTAGTTTGGAGAGGAAATGTTCACATTGGAACTATTGGTCATTATGATGGAACCTTATTATTCCATAATAATCATGGATCATATTTCCATGGTTCGAGCCCAGACAGACTATCACCGGTAACTAGTCAGATTCATGCACATTGATGGGATGTGGTACACCTTTTTTGGTGAACGAGGCTTTATAACAGGGTAGAAGAGTGCTATGATCAAGAGACTAAAACATTTTTTAACATTAACTAGAAAGTGTTACCCTTTTTGAAGTAGACTATTCTGAAACTTGTGTTCCTTTATTTGTGGAGGATTACATGGACAACTTCCCCAAAGATGTCTTGGGACTACCTATGAGGTGACATTTTGATTTTTTCATTGGTTTTCAACCAAAGACTATCCCAATATCTTTCATGGCATATCGAATGGCATCCACTAAGCTCTAGGAACTATGCTTACAACTAGATGAAAATCATGAGAAGGGTTTCATTAGACCCAGTGTGTCCCCCTAGGCAGCTCTAGTTTTGTTTGTGAAGAAGGTAGATGGGAGTTTGCGACTTTGTGAGGATTATCATCGCCTGAATCAGGCCATGATAAAGAATAATTCCCCCTTACCAAGGATCGATGACCTCATCGACCTATTCTGAGGTTCAAGGTGGTTCTCCAATATTGATATGACATTTGGTTACCACCAGCTATGGGTTCATCAGGTTGATATTGCGAAGATGATCTTTTTTGTCGTTATGTGAATTATGGGTTCCAGGTGATGCCCTTCGGTGTGAAAAACACCCCAACCATTTTCACAGCCTTGATAAACCATGTCTTCCAGCTATACATGGACTGGTTTTTTGTTTTCTTCATATAAGACATACTCATTTACTCGACGTTAGAGGAGGACCACACTGAGCCCTTGGGGATGTTCCTTTATTAGCTTCGAGAGAACTAGATTTATTGAAATATCTTGATGTGTCAGTTTTGAATAGAAGAGGTTCAATTTCTAAAGCATGTTATCTCTGATGAGGGTTTATCCAATGATCCCGCAATGATAAAATATGTTATTTCTTGGGAGAAACTCAATAATGTATTATTGGTGTGGAACTTTCTTGGTTTGGATGGGTACTACTGAAGATTTTTGGCATACTTCTCAAGGATTGCAGCCACTTTGACCACTCTGACATGGAAGGGAAAACCATTTCCTTAGTCTGAGAAGTGGTATAGGGCCTTCAAGGTGTTGAGGCAGAGGATGATGAGAACTTCAATTAGGAGACTACCATAGGAGGGTATTGATTTCATAGTGTATTGTTATGCCTTAGGAGATGGGCGCAGTTGTGACTTGATGCAAAGATAGGTAGTCATCACGTATGGGTCAAGATAGTTGAGATCGCATGAGAAGAAATATGTGACTCATGAATTTTAGATCACATAGATAGTCTTCACCTTGAGGATGTGGAGACACTACCTCCTAGGAGAGAGCTTTGTGGTTAATTCAGACCACCAGAGCCTCAGGTACATCTTTACCCACAAATATCTAAATATGAGGTAGGGATGCTAGTTGGAGTTCTTGTAGGACTAATAATTCGACATAGTCTATAATATAGAAAAGGGAAATGTTTTAGAAAATTCCCTCAGTAGGAAGTCGCATACTTTCCAAGAAGAAAAAGCTTCTGAGTGGTTAGCTTCCCTGCTGTTGACCCTAGTGGATCATGATGGTACAACATTTCTACAGCCGATGGTGCATGTGTGAGAGAGTCCCATTTTGGAGATATCAACTATAGAGTTCTACTCGATGAGATTTCTATAGGAGGTGCACCTGATGGGTATTCTGAAGGAGGGAATCATGAGATCTTGTTGTAGGGGAGAATAATGATTCTAAACACGATGTGAGATAAAGTGAATTGGGAGTTCCATACTTATCCCTTATCTATATATCATGATGTGGGGAAGATGTACATGGATCTTTAAAGATAGTTTTGGTTTTGCAACATGAAATGATGAGTTGCTGAGTTCTTCTCATGATGCCTTACCTCTCAACAAGTAAAGGCTGAGCATTAGGTTCTAGAGGGTTTATTGTTGCCTCTCAACATCCCAGAGTGGAAGTGGGATGGTATAACCATGGAATTTGTCATAGGGATTCCACATACAATGAAGGTCCATGATACCATCTGGGTGATAGTTGATATAATCACCAATTTGGTGAACTTCCAATCTATTAGGTAGAAATGTTCGATGTTGAGTTTGAAGTAGTTGTACTTACTGGAGATCGTCCACCCTCATGGGGTACCCTCTATGATTGTCTCTGATCGTGATGTGTAGTTTACGTCATGCTTGTGGAGAGGCATGTAGGAGGCTTTTGAGACCCGACTATGGATGAGTATGACCTTTCAACCCCAGAACGATGGGTAGAATGTGTGAACTATTAGGTACTGGAGGATATACTGAGGGATTGTGTGCTAGATTTCAAAAGAATCTGGGAGGATCACCTACATTAGGTAGATTTTTCATACAACAACTGCAACAACTCTACCGTTGGAATGAAACCTTTTGAGGCCTTATATGGGAGACCCTAAAGGTCACCTCTGTGCTTGATGGAGGTTATGGAATCATCTCTTATGGGCCCAGAGTTGGTACGATCCATGAAGGAGAAGGTTCATGTCATCTGTGAATAGATAAAGATGGTCCAGAGTCGACAGAAATCATTCCAAGGCCATCATCAAATGCTCTTGGAGTTCGACTAGGGAGACCTTGTCTTCTTGAGAGTCTCCGCATGATGTGGAATTTCAAAGTTCATCCAGGGAGGAAAGCTATCCCTAAGGTTCATTGGGTTGTTCGAGATCATGCGAAGGGTTGGTGAGGTTGGATACCACATTTCCCTACTCCCGTAGATTTAATGGGTGCATGGGATCTTCCATGTGTCGTAGCTAAGGTGATAGATGCATGTGTTGGGTCGGAAACAGATTGGTTTCAAATATAAACTCAGTTGCGACAACAAAAATTTGTGAGAATCACCAATGTAAATGAAGTGCCAAACCAAACAGCTGAAAAACAAATGTGGATAAAAATTTTAACGTGAAAAAACCCTCCTTTACAGAGGATTAAAAAACCACGGGGAACTCCGAGAGAATCCACTATGAATCAGAGAGTACAAAAATCCAAGTTAAACCCGAAACTTGAATCGCAAATACAACATAAAAACTTATTCAAAAAACCACAACCTGATATGAATCTTTTTCCTCTCTGATAATATTCCATGACAATACGTCACCCTTCGGAGATCAAAATCGAACTTGCGGCGTCGTTGCAGCACCTCGTTGCACAACCTGATTTGCCGCTACTCGTTGCTGCCCACGCCCTAGAAAACAGTCACCCAAGTATATGCTCTCCTTGGGTTTTCGTGCACCACCAAAATTTTCACTTCCTTGATTCGCTGCTTCCCCTTTAATCGGCTCCCATATGCCACATACCTTGATTGAAAAGGAAATATGAAAATATGTCAAAAATATATCATGAGATATTACCTGAATCTCATGCTGGCAGATACACAGTGGAAGAATCTTGAATTTCCAAAAATATATCTTCAAATCTAAAAGATACATCATATCTAAAAAAAATGGAAACACCCATGTGTGGTATGAACCCCAACAATCTCCCCCTTCAGCCCATCGAAGAAAGAGTTCGCATCCAACAAACTCAGTTGGAAAGAAAACCGGTTGGTATCGTACCAACCGCCATCCTCTGCAGAAAATATGACATCCTTCTTTTGTATCTCTGACGGAAACCTAAAAGCTCCCCCTGCAAAAGAAATCCAAATGCCGAAGTCTTATTCATACTTATTTCTTCACCGCTAATACCAAAATCAACAATATTTGGCTCCCCATAACTGTGATCGTCACATAATCTGGTGCACCTGCAGTAATTACTTTCTCCCTCTGCTCAACATCCTTCGAGCAGTCAAAAGAACTCAGTACATCACCTCGATCTTTGATTTCCATTATTTCTTCAATAGTGGCACTCTCTGAAGAAAAATAATTAGGTGTAAGATCTGAAACACCTGCCATGACATGCTTTGGCTTCCAAAACTTATTCAACTTAGTGGAGATGTTGGGTCAGAAACAGATTGGTTTCAAATATAAACTCAGTTGTGACAACAAAAATTTGTGAGAATCACCAATGTAAACAAATCCCCAAACCAAACAGCAGAAAAACAAATGTGGATAAAAATTTTAACGTTAAAAAACCCTCATTTGTGGAGGATTAAAAAACCACAGGGAAACTCCGAGAAAATCCACTATGAACCAGAGAGTACAAAAATCCAAGTTAAACCTGAACCTTGAATCGCAAATACAGCATAAAAACCTGTGCAAAAAACCACACCCTGATATGCCTCCGTCGCCTCTCTGATAATAGTCCGTGACAATACATCACCCTTCAGAGATCAAAATCGAACTTGCAGCATCATTGCAGCACCTCGTTGCACAACTTGATTTGCCGCTGCTCGTTGCTGCCCACGCCCTAGAAAACAGTCACCCAAGTATCTGCACACCTTGGATTTTTGCGCACCACCAAAATTTTCACTTCCTTGATTCACTGCTCCCCCTTTAATAGGCTCCCATATTCCACATATCTTGATTGAAAAGTAAATCTGAAAATATCTCAAAAAGATATCATGAGATATTACCTGAATCTTATGCTGGAAGATACACAGTGGAAGAATCTTGAATTTCAAAAAATATATCTTCAAATCTAAAAGATACATCATATCTAAAAAAATGGAAACACCCATGTGTGGGCTGAACCCCAACAACATGATCATAAAAAAATCATCGACTGAGGTGATTTAGAAATTGAATATGGATACACCTTTGTAGAGGACCTAGTGATAATCATGGATCGACAGGAGTGAACAATACGGGGATTGGCCATCCCCTTGGTTTGTGTATTGTGTTAGTACAGAAATGTGAAAGATAGTTCTTGGGAATGGGAGATCCAAATGTGATCTCAGTATCCCAACTTGTTTTCTGAGTAGTTATTTTTGGGGATGAAAATCATGAAGGAGGGAATGATGTATAGACCTAGTTTTTACCTTTTAAAACATTGAGATATTTCTATATATGTTTCCAGAGAGGGGTGCTAAGACGTCGTGCAATTATGAGTCCCGGTGTTCCAAGAATTATTTTCATAAAATTACTACGTATATTTTATACAAATAATGCAAAAGAAACATGATAACTATTAAATGGTAGCTTGAATAATAATTTTGTTCCCACGACTGAGTTTGAAATGTGCCATTTACACTTGGTGAGGCATAACATTATTCGGCATGAGACTTCTGTGGAAAAAATTCACCCAGCGGTAATATCATCATCAAAATACTTATCCTTAATTATATTACCCCTCAATCCTAATAAAATAACGTTAGAACAAGGAATCTCATTATAAATCTAAGATATCCATTGAGTTCAAAATGGGATTTTTGTTCTAGGAAGGACATAAAATGATAGGGCAAGGAGATTTTGGATTTCGCGACCATTGGTAGGTTCTAACATTTATCTATATATAGAACAATTAGGGATTAAGATTAGAGTTAGGCAATAATATATCCCTATCTCTACCAAACCCTCTCTCTCTCTTAATTATTGGGTGGATTGAGGAAAAATTGTTGACGAAACTCCAACAAATCATAATGGAATCAAAGCACTCATCGTCAATGACGAACATATCCAATAAGGTAAACTTCTTATTGATTTCCACACTCCAAATTTATAATTCTTGATTTATTCTTATTTTAATCATCGATACTTTTTTAAGGATAAAGGAGATGAAAAAATGAACACGACCATCTCCTGATCCCCCATTTTGTTGTGTTCTTCACTATTCTTCTCTTTAGATACTATCTACATTGAAACATTGATGAATCATTGATCAGGGATTGGTGCTGTGAATCCCTTGACCAAAAGAACCAGAAAATGCATTACTTTTAATTTTCCAACCACCAGAGTGGTCCTTGTGGCCTCTATAAGGAGACAGAATCATGGATCCAGAAAGGGAGACAACCGAAGGTGGAGCACAATGACCCGACGAGGTGTAGCTGGCAGCGACATCAGACCAGTGAGCAGACTACGTGGCAGATGGGGGAGCTAAGGCTGCTAGAGGCGGAACTGGGTTGTAGACTAGGGTGATGAGGTGAGGTGGCGGTGCACTAAGGTGAGGCTGATGCACTGGGGTCATCCGAATATGTTGTTATGGGAGAGGGGTGCTACAGCCTGGCTAGAGGCAAGGTTGGGTCATGACGCACAACCCCAGGCCGCATTGACTCATATGAAGTTGGTCGTCACTATGAAGTGGGGACCATCTAGGATCCTGAGGTAGGATGGTCGTTCAATGGGCCTTCTAGGATGTGGGTCAGGCTATGGATATAGAATAGGCCGGGAGAAGGCGAGATGGGGTGTGCAATGGGCTGCAAGCCGGCCGGGTCCGGCCAGAATGGGCCGGACTGGTTTAAATCTAGCCCAAATGACTTTAAAAAGCTATATCTTCCATTCCAGTCATCCAATCGACACACAGTATATTTCCAAAAGTCCCTCTCTTAAGAAATAGATATTTTTAGACTATTTCATGACTTTTATGTTTGGTTTTTGTTTCTCAGATGCACAAAACACCTATGTTTATTAATAATAAATTATTTATTATTTTTCAAGGTTCTTGTATCGAACCTCTCTCCTAAACATGATGTCCGTTTGATGCACCGTCAGCGATGGTGTGGCCCTGGTCCTTGGAGAACCTTTTGAGATTAATTTCATTTATTAAAATTAAAGTTAAGGTGTGGGCCCTATGGGTCCAGGTTCACACATTTTGTGGTGAAACACAACCTTTTCACCAGTTATCCACTTTGGATGTTCGATTAGACAATGCCATGTGTTTTTCCAATATAATCTCAATGGTGTGATCTTTATAATTAATTTTTAAACCAAGATGTGGGACCCATGAAACTCATTTTCATTGTAATGCCGAAATGTTAAAAATTTTCATCTGATGTCCAATTAGGGCGAGTTAATAGTCTACCTCGTGTGTTTTTTCTATAAGGATCACAGTAGTGTGATCCATTTTTATGTGAGGAGCCTTATGTTTGATCTCATTAAATGTAGAATATTGAAATGAATAATAGTGGACGATTATTTTGACATGTTTGAAGAGTGTAATCCCCCATTGGCATGGGCGTGGGTCCTCTTCCAGCTACTTCTGAGTGAAATCCCCAGGACGCACTAGGGTTCATGTCCTTGTTGAACAAGACTAGAATCCACATTACGCATTAGGGTTTAAGTACTCTATGGTGACTATGAGAGTGGAATCCCACATTGGAATGGGCCCTGGTCCTCTACCATCTATGTTTTTAAGTGTAATCCCCTAAAACCACTAGGGAGGGGGTCCTTGATGACTAATAGAGTGAAATACCCCTAACGCATTAGGGTGTGATTCCTTTACTATGTGTTTGAATCATCCTGCTTTCCAGATCAGTGGTGAGATGTACTTTGACGTTTCCTTGGGCTCATGAGTTATCATGGTGATTTCCCCAACGA
Organism: Viscum album; assembly: GCA_963277665.1. Lineage (NCBI taxonomy): Eukaryota > Viridiplantae > Streptophyta > Magnoliopsida > Santalales > Viscaceae > Viscum > Viscum album. The sequence goes on along the minus strand of OY728142.1, from coordinate 1,107,739,105 downwards.
GTCATGTAATTTTGATGTGACCAAGAAACCTTGTGGGTGAGATAGACCCACCTAAAGTAGATAGTATCGAGGTGTTTTCTTTGAGAACTTTTACTTGAAGTTCAGGGCCGATATGAGGAATGATGGGCATCAATGGTGGTTACTTCTAAGAATGTTAAAGATTATATTGTTGGGATATTATGTGAGATATAGATCCCATTATTCTCCAATTTGGGATTCTTTGACTGAGCATATATATAAATACACCCTATTACAGTACCCATTCCTTGGGTTCTAGTTACTCTCCTTCCAGGAGAGGCGAATATGCATGGGGTATGACACATGCTTTCTGTGTCTAAATTCTCATGGTTTGGAGAGTATAGTCTCCTATTATAGATAGATAAGACTCAACAAGTAGTTCACCATCTCAATGTTTCTATATCCTTGTGTTTGGATGAGCTTACACCATTCTCTTGTTGGGTTGAGCTACACTCGTTTACAATACTTTGTTCCATCTTCTGTGCTTATTTTACTCTTGAATCTCTTACTAATCCTCTTATTTTTGTGTAATATTACTGAATATGTTTATATTCACCCCTGTATAGGAATTACCCACATGTATATTTTCCTATGTAGATGATGCATATGTTTGATCATGAATCCAGAGGAGATTAGGGATACAAGATCTTGGACAATGTGTGGTGTTTACAACTGGGGTTTCAGGGGCGAGGCTTCCTTTCTAGATTTACTTTACTTAGTTTCCTATCAGGTTGACACAATTTTTAGTTTGGTGTGTATTTTTACACTTTTTTTCTTTTAGTTTACTTTACTGTTTCCGTACTGTTTAGTGGTCAATGCATGTATAGATTTTTTATAGCAGTTTTCATCTTTTACATTTCTCCCTATACAATTCACAACGAAGTGGTTGTATATATATATATATATATGTGTGTGTGTGTGTGTGTGTGTATAGGTACTTAGGCATAGGTCTCCACAAATTTTATGTGCCTTTGGAACTTGTCTCCACCCCTAGCCTATGGAGGTGGTCTTGGGGTGGTTACGACTCGAGCCCCGACACGAGTCAGGTCCTGACAACATGTCACTTTTATTATTTTATGATTTCATCTAGTGTGATGAACATGATCGATGGATTTATAATTTATTTGATTTTATCTATTGTACAATGGGAATAGGTTAATGTACATTCATTAGTCATGGAATATAGAACTCACATGTATTATGCAATCTTTTGTTTGATTTAAATCACTGATGTTTATGGTTTAGTTTTTCAATGTTTCAATAATAACATATAAGGTGTTTTCCCATATAACATAGAGTCAATTTTTTAATCAACTAAACTAATGTATATATGTTATGATAAAAGTTAATGAGTGTTATATAGAGATATTATTTTTGATGGTATGTAAAATTTAAAAAAAAATTGAGATGTGTGGTGACACATAACTTGTTTGTATATGCAATAGATTCGATTGTGATGAACCCTTTTTTAGTAATTACAAATATTTATTTTTACACAAAGTGTAAAAAACAAATATGATGTTTCACAATATTCCATGTCCTGAAATTATATATAACTTAACTAACTAGATTGGTGTAGTTGTCACAAATCATCATGGGGTGATGCTTTTATATCTATATGTATATTGATAGTTGAGATCTAGATCTAAGTGGGGGAAGTTATGTATGTAGATTCCTAGTGAGGATTAGTGCCATAAGTGGATGATGAGATAGTATATGATGACTAGTATATATGTGTGGTAGATCATATTGGGTGTTTTTGAAAGTGGTGATATGATTCATAGTTTAGAAGGGAAAATTTATTTCACCTATTAGTTGTGGCATATTCCAAATTTATATTATAAGCAAGGTGGGGGTGTCGTAGTGTAATTCACATGAAACTAGGATATTAGTGTTTTGAGTGACATATATGGGGGTAACTCAAGAGAGATTTTATCCATTATTATGAGTGATTTGAAGATAAAAAGAATTTTTAGATTTATTATGTTATAAGATAAGTACACATGTGGACATAAAAGTTATATTTTGTTAGAATAGTGATGCATTGAGTTTCGTGATGTAAAAAGACATGGGGTAAAATGTTATCAAAGTTTGGTTTCTAAGGGAATGATCGATAAAATTAATTTCTATATTTTTTTGGGTTGGATTCCAAATTTGAATAAGGATAATGATCCTATATTGTCATATCAAATATTTATAGATTGTGGGTAGACACTTATGTTTTTTGATGATGTCGGATTGGTAGGTGATCATACAAAAGACCTTAGTCTTGGTGAATTGGACCAATTTTGGTGGGGTGAACTGATGGTGCATCAGATAGAAGGGGTTTTCATGTGGTGGGTCATGTTTATTTTTTAGGAATGTGAACCTAGGTATGATGAGAAGAAACTTATGGGATCATGATTTATGTTATTTCACTGAGTGGTATATGAGTTTACACAATAGGGTTATAGATAGTATCGAGATTGAACTGGTGTGTTCTCATTATCTATATTGTAGTTATCATTGATCTCAGTGAGATTCCATATCCCGGTTGAGTATTGATGAAATAATGAAATTATGTGTTATTAGATAAAGAATACCTACCCTTTCACACATATTATGACATGATTTCAAACATAATTATCTAAAATATATAAACCAAGGACAGAAAATTCTTGTTTATTAATAATATTAGGTACATAATTATAAAACATTAAACCAAACTATAAGATATTTTCTTTAATTACATCCTAAATCCAATTGATCTCTAACAACGACTTAGCATAACCTAGGGAATATATAGAAAAAATGGATGAGCTAAATGACCAGTAAGGGAAAAACATTTGAATAAAGAATACCACATGAGTTATAAGGAATAACATGGTAACATAAAATTAATGAAACAAGAATAAAAATATGGAATAATAGAACATAGAACATGGAATCATATTATAATGTAAACATAAGAATGTGGTAGAAACACATAACATGACATAAACATGAGTTAATACTAATAGCCAAGTTTGTGTCACATCATGGAAAAAGTCCCATAATAGATTAGTTTTAATCCCTAATATGAAAAATGACATCTCATGCGACTAAGAATTAACCAATGCATTGAATTTATATCTGAGTGCACCCATCATAACATGATCATGCATATGTATTCCACCCAATGAATCCCACATAATGAATAAACATAAGGGTTAACCATATAATGAATTGTGTATTATAATCATGTCATAAGGAATAACTAAAGGGATTATCATAATGGTTTCCATGAAATAATGGAATTAAATTATACTTGGGAATTAATTCGGGATGATAAGAATATATCATGATAAAATATGACCAAAAGTAGTGGAAACATGTAAAAATAGTTTTTAAGAAACATTAGAATTGATCTACTTTAGTTCGGTTTAATGGAAAATATCAAGGAGTATTTAAAAAGGAAAAATAAATAATTTTTTTTCATAAAATAGTAAATGAACCAATATATTTTTTCATTCTTAAAATTTTGATTTAATAAAATTATTTGTGGATTAAAACTGATTATGGAGTGAACTTGAAAATTGGTTAGAAATTGGGATATTCCCTTTAACTGAGCTTTCTTATCTAGAAGAATTGAGAAGAGAACCTTATAGAAAATTTATTTACCCATAAAATTAAGAATAGTTGATCTAAGATAATTTTTTAACATAATAATATAATTTAAGAGGATTCAATATGTATAATTAAGAATTACATTGGGGTAAAGAGATAGAATGTGTAACCCAAAGGTAATTTAGAGGTTAAGAGTGTCCTAGATAATAAAATTAGATTAACTATTAATTAAATTATGAAAATAGTATACATATAATTAATTTAGTATAATTTTATTAAGTTTATATATGACCATTTTGATGAGTTATATTTTTTAATTCTGTTATTCTGGGAGCACCTGTTTCATTATTTTAGAGTTGATTCCCTTGAGTATAATTACGGGAGTTCTTGAAAAATATAATAAAAATGAAAATTTAAATGAGATGGTATTAATATACTTCCATAATTATAAATGGTTACACATATCATTTTTTCATATATGAGAATGACTCATTGGATAAAATGTTAATGATAAATGTTTAGTTTATTTTTGGTGGTTTTCAATCACCACAAATGAGTTGTTTTATGTATATATATTAGTTCTAGAACATGAAACAAGTTATAGAATATATTTTAAAATTTTAATTAACCATTATAAAGGTTTTATAGCCATCATTGAAGGCATAAATGAAAAAAACTCATCATCTATTAAGGTGGTGAATTGACATATCATGTATGATATTTTCCTTTTTAGAAAAAAAAGGAGACAAGAAGATATTGTATGATGGATATTATATTAAAAAAATAAAATTAAAGTATACATATATATATATATGATACTAGAGTGATGATGTTTTTTAGAAAGGTGAGGTGAAAATAAGGTATAACAAAGAATGAATTTTGAAGAGAAAGAATGAGGATTTAACATCCTGAATATCGTCTCCTTGAGAACATTCTAAACGAACTTGGTTTTGGACTTTTATAGATACAAGAGTCTCTTAGAATTTGGTAGGAGGAATGGTAAGTGAATTGGATCAATTTAGACAAGCTAAAATTCTTTAGAGGTGTGAGGAGAAGGGGTGGGGAGGGTTGGTATTTATAGGGGGATGAGAAAAGTGTTTTTGATGATTTTATTTATCAACTTATTATTTGGGGTAAAGACTCTAAATAGTATTGAACCCTATCCCAAAATATATTAAATAATATATTATTGTTCTATATATTGGTGCTTAACTCATCCATATATTATTCATGACTCAAAAATTCATGTATTTAGCTTATACAGTATATTATCATTTTTCACTATTCATTAAAAATTCAACTATTTTAGAAAAATCCAAAAACATAAACCTAACAATTTTTAATGAGTATATTTAAAAAATGGACTCAATTTTATAAAAATAATTTTCTATATATGTGAAATTGAATTTTAAATTAAATTCATTATTTATTCAAAATATACATATTTTACTATTATAACAATTTTATGAATATTTGAAAAATTAATTAAGGTCTCATAAAATTACATTAAAATTATAATAAAACCTAATATTAATTTATAAATATATTTTATGAAAATAAATTTTATTTAAAATCATTATATTAATTTTAAAATTGTAAATAAATATTTAAATTTGACAAAAATATCAAAACTTAAATTATTATTTTTAAAAAATTTATTTATTTATACTATGATATAACTATATCATATTTATATTTTAAGATTCGTAAGTTGTATTTATACTTTCATATGTGAGGTTACTATTCTATTAGCCAACTTCCTATTCCTAATGTTCGTATTACTATTCTAATGGTTATGTTACTATTCCATATTTTTAAACTTTTAAATTTCTATAAAGAACATTTATTTCATTCATAATTTATGAAAACAATGTTTTTATAGTGGTATATATATGATTTATATTTTTTATAATAAATAACATAATTATAAGATTAAAAATTACATCGATAAAATTATAGTTCATTGCATTCTTCCCCCGTTTTGAAAATTTCTCTTGAAATTTTGTTTTTCATACTGTGGTAAAAACAAGTAAGGGAATTTCCCCTTTATCACTTCCAATAGTTCAATTTTTTTATTTTTATAAACATGATTCCACTATAAAACATCAATAATATGATCCCACTTATTGTGTAGGGTTTTGTCTATATTGTCCAAGATATTTACTAGCTCATCTTCATATGAGAGGTCATTATAATGTTTTACCGCCTCCAGATTTAGTATATTTGAGGGATCAGTTATGTACTTATTCATGAGAGATATATGGAACAAATCATGAAATTTATGCATATTTGGTGGATGTAAAAGACAACATGCCACTTCTCCAATGCAGTCAAGAATCTCAAAGGGTCCAATGTACCTTAGTCTAGGCATCACTTTCTTTCCAAACCACATGAATCTCTTCCTTTGTGATATTTGAAAGAAGATTTTATATCCATATTCAAAATCCAAATACATTTGTTGGTTGTTAAGGTAGCTCTCTTATTGAATTTTATTTTTTTGTTGGATGGCATGAAGCTTCTCTATTATCTCGTTCACAAGATTAATTTCTTGTAGATTATGTTCTCTAACATCATCCCAACAAGTTGGAGATTTAAATTTCTTACCATATATGGATTCATATAGATCAATTTGAATACTTGAATGGAATCTATTATTATATGAAAATTTAACTAATTAGATATGATAACCCCACAAACCATTAAATTTCATTGACCAGGATCTTAGAATTTCCTTGAGCATCAGAATATCCCTTTAACATTTCCAATTAGTTTAGGTTTGATAGGATATGTTGAAATTAAATTCATTACTCAAATCATGTTAAATAATTATCTAGATTTTAGAGGTGAACCTTCGATCTCGATCATATATGATTAAAAGTGTTACTCTATGAAGCCTCCCAACTAACTTCACATATAACATGGAATTTCATTTAAGCTAAAAATCATCCCGAATAGTAATGAAGTGGGTAGTCTTGGTGAGTATATCCACCATGACCCATATCATATTATTTTCTTTGGATGGTTACGAGAGATCAGTAAAAAAGTTCCTAGTCACAATATCCCATTTCCATGTGTGTATAGGAAATGATTTTATTATCCCTTAGGAATTATTTCACTCTTCTTTAACATACTGAAATAATAAACACCTTAAGATATACTCAAAAATCTTCTTCTTCATACTATCCCACCAGAAGGGTTCTAAAATATAATGGTAAATTGGGTACTTCTTGGATGGATGGAGAAATAATATTTTCGTGAATTATCTAATATTTCCCTCTTTATCTCAAGTGATGAAGGCATAAAAAGAGTTTTTGAAAATATAATCACACCATGATCATTAATTTGAAACCAATGTAGGTTCTCTTCATTTACCACTTTCACCTTATTTTTAGAACCATATCATCTATTTGTGCCTCCTTGATCATCTGTTGGATAGATTCTTGGAAAATAATTTGGGCAGGTTAGGATGAATTTATTATCATAATAATTCAATGATCCATTCCTTGAATTTCCATGAATATAGGGTCTTTCTCAATCTGCATCATGGATAGAGTAGCAGGTTCTTTTCTACTAAGAGCATTATCTAACTTATTTGCATTTCTAAGATGATATTGAATAGAGTAATCATATTATTTGATTATATATAACCATTTACTTTTATGCATTTCAATATAATTTTGTGTGAATATATACTTTATGATTTTTTGATTAGTATATATGTCACACTTCTTACCAAAGGGGTCATTCCACCAAATTTTTAAGGAAGAAATTACAACTGTTAGCTCCAGATTATGCATTGGGTAGTTTTCACTTACATATTAAACATCATTGATGAATAGGATATCATATTATTATTCTATAGAGTACACAACCAATCCTTTCATAAAATCATCACTGTATATCACAAAAAATTCTCCACCTATTAGCAGTGTGAGCACATGTGCAGTGATTAACCTGTTATTGAACTCCTTAAATATTTCATCACATTCTTCTATCCTGATATACTTTACCCATTTCCATGTTAACATAGTCTTAAGGTTATAAAATCATGAGAAATTCCTCGAAAAAAGTTGGTTGTACCCAACTAGTCTAACAAAACTATAGATATCTGTTACAGTTGCCGGTATGGGCCACTCCTCAATTTCGTTTTTTAGAAGGGTAAAAAATATCCATTTTTTGTGATAAAATTTCCCATGAATTATACTTACTCCACATATAACTCACATTTACTATAACTTTCATATAGTTTCTCCTTCACAAATTCCTTAGCATAGTATTCAAATTCTCCTCAAGTTCCTCCTTTCTCTTGGATTATATCAAAATATCCTCTATAAATACTACCCCAAAATTTTCAATGTAATAACTAAAGAAAATATTTATTAAGACCATGAAATGTTCTAGAGCATCAGTGAGTCTGAAGGGAACCATTATAAACTCATAGTTTCCATACCTTATTCGAAAGGAATTCCTTTGAATATCTTCCTTCCTCACATTTAATTGGTTATATCATAAATGAAGTCCCACCTTAGAGAAATACATGGCTCAATGTAATTGATCAAAAAATTCATCAATATGTGGAATGATAAACTTTTTATATTTCATGATTTTGTTAAGATCATGATAATCAATACATATGTTCATTTTTACATCATTTTTATTGTCGAAGAGGACTGAAATTCCCCATGGTGAAGAACTAATGCATATGAAACCCATGTCAATATTCTCTTGTAAATGGTTATTTAGTTCCACTAACTCAATAGTGTACATCCTGTAAAAAGTATTTAATATGGGAAGAGATTTGGGTATAAGATGAATTGAGAACTCAGAATCTTATTCTGGAGGAAGAACAATTATTTCATTATGGAACACATTAGTGTAGTTTCCCATAATGGGCATTTCATTGATTATGATCATCTCTATTGCCTCAATCATTTGATCTAAATATGATTTCACATTAGAAAATAATATCTATAGTTGAAATAATGATTCTAAAATATTTTTATCCTCTTCCTTACACTTGTGCATAATTGGAGGATGCATTGGGATGTAAAGAGTGATATCTCTTTACTGAATGTTGATGTTGGCCTTATAAAAGTATATAAAATCCTTTACAAATATAGAATCAAACTACACTAAATTAAGTAAGACAAGATTCTCTGGGAGTTTAATTACCAAAAAATTAACCATGTATGAGGTATATACATTAGATGTAATAATTAACCCATTATCTATTCTCACAGATAACTCAACCTTTATATTTTAAGGTGGTATTTGAATATTTCTACTAAACTTATAATATATGAACAAATTTTTAGAACTATAATCAAATAGTATATTCACTATTCTTTAATGAATAACCATCATACCTATCACCACATTGTTTTTGGGATCCACCTCAATAGTAGTGATTTCATATTCCCGTCCTTATTGCCTTAGAGGTTGCTGTTGTAGATTCTCCTTGACAACCCTTAGCTTTGGTATTGGCTCAAAGATTTCCCATGCTCTTTGTAGTTAAATAAACAAAAAACTAAAACATAGTTCATATAAAAATTCTTTTCCACTTCATCATTAGAGGGTTTCTACATTTTTCTTTAACATTGATTTTATTTATGCCCTTATCTTCCACACTTATAGCACCTTCTATTTCCCCTTAGGAAGTTTTAAGAATTATTCTTCCCACAATTTGAACAAGTGGGATTCTAGGATTTATTTTTCTATAATATTTTTATACTAGACCTTATGAAGAGAATTACATATTAAGTTTCTTGTCTTGAGTCCCACAGGACCACTTAGAATCACCAATATCTATATCAATATTAAGGGAACATGAAACAATATATTCATTATCATGAATGTCCCAAATATGTAATGCTTTTAGTACACACAGTTTATCCCACTAAATAATTTTTCTTCCTTACATTAATTTATGATGAAAAAGAAAATATTATATTATGAAAGACTTATTAAATTTTCTCATATTCTTTTATAGACTCTTATTCCTTTTTCTTCAGACTAAAGAACTCTCACTCTAATATAAGGCATAAAGTTCAGGGAAAATATATATTGAAAAATAGTATCTTCAATGCAACCCATTACATGAAACCCATTTACTCTTTAGAATTATTGTTCTTTATCAGTTCCCACCACTTGTCATCTTCGAATAAAAATGATACACTTCCATAATTACATTCCCTTCTTATGAATATTGGAGGACAAATAATATCTCTTCAATATAGTTAATCTATTATTCTATGATGAGGGGATCAGAATATTCACTAAGGATCATAGGCCTTTGTTATATAAAATATTCAAACTCAAATTACTCTTTATTATAATGAGGTGGGAAATCTATGTGATTCAAGTTATTATACACAACTTTATCCATTTTTATAGTATTTTTATGATGTTTTGAGTTCCCATTCCCATAATATTTTTAATTTAATTAGAGAAATCATCACATTTTCTATCACATTGATTGTTGGAATGGGTTATCCTATTTTCATCCATTATCTATTAGAATAAAATACCATTTGTGGGATTGAATAAATAACTAATATGAAAATTAAATGGAATGTTTGAACAAAACATGATAAACATATTGATGAATAGTATATCCTAACATCTGATTTTATTTGTTTCAATCTAGGTTATCCATAAATATTGAATTATCCCTAGTATTCTTAATAAATACTTCGAGTCCTAATATCCAAAAATAACTAGACCATGATCTGATACAAACTAATGTGAACCATCATTTGACACATATTATTAAATGATTTTAAATGTAATTATCTAATGAATATAGATGAGGGATCACAATGCCTAATGTATTTATAAGATTAGGTACATAATTAGAAAAAATTAAACAATAATATAAAAATTTTGCATAGTGAGATCCTAAATCAAATAGAGATCCTAAAATAGTATTGGACGACATATGGAGTACAAAGAAAAAATGGATGCACTAAAAATCCCAGTAAGCAAATAAGTATGGGAATAAATCATAACACATGAGTAAGAAGGAAGAAAATGATAACATAAAAGGAATGTATCAGAAATATTAATTTAGAATTATTGTACATGGAACATGGAGTAATATAATCATGGAAACATATCAATGTGTAATAAAAACATAACATGACATAAACAATATTCAACACTAGCTTCCAAAACAATATCACATGGTGGGAAAAGTCCAATTACGGATTAGGTTTACTCCTTAATCTCATACAAGATTAATCACAAGAATAAAAATTTAACAATTAATTGGATTGATATCTAGGTGCACCCATCATAACATGTTCCTGAATATGTGTTTCACATAAGTAATTAATCATAAGGAACAAATATAAGGGTTAAACATGGAATTAAATGGGTATCATAATCATGTAACAAGGAATAACCAACGGAAATATCAAAATGGTGTCCATGAAAGAATGGAATTAAATTATAATTAGGCACTAATAAGGGATAATAGTCACATAACATGATAAATTATGTCCCACTATAGTGAAAAAATTTCAAAATAATGTTTAAAAACATTACAAATGAGCTACTTTAGTGTGATTTAACGGAAAATACTAAAGAGTATTTAAAGAGGAAAAATAAATATTTGTTTGTGTAAAACCTGAAATGAACTAATATATTAGTCATGATAAAAATAATTTTTTTTATTAAAATATTGGTGGATTGAAATAGATTATGGAGTGTACTTAAAAATGGGTAAGAAAGTTGGAAGTTCCCCTTAGTCGGGCTTGTTTATTGGGAGTAATTAAGAAGGGAACCATATAAAACATTTATTTACCCAAAAAAGAAAGCAAATTTAGATACGTAAATATTTTTGGAACATACACACATAATTTATAAGGATTACATAATAACAATAAATAATTAAATTGGGGTAAATAGCGAGAAAGTATAACCCAAAGGAAATTTGGAGGTTCAGAGACAATCCCTTACCTTTTGTCCAAAAGCATTATTCACTTTAATTTAATGTACTAGAAAATAAAATTAGATTACTTAATAATTTTATAAAGAACCTATTAAAACTTAAATTTATTTATTATACTTTTATTAATTTTATTTATGGAAATTTCGAGGAGTTATAATATTCAATTTCGTTGTTCTGGGAGCCTTTGTTTCATGATTTTCTGGTTGGTTCCCTTGTGTATAATTATGAGAGTTCATGTAAAATGGAAGGAAAACTAAATAAGTGTAATGATATAGAATTATTATAGTTCAATAATTACAATTTTTTACCATATATAATTTTTTATATGAAATAATTATTTATTAGATAAAATGTTAATGATAAACATTTGGTTTATTTTTGGCAGTTTTTGATCATCATGATGTAGTTGTCTGTTATTATTTATTATTATATATATATACATGTTATATAACATGTAAAAAGTTATAATATATATCTTACAATATTTATCAACCATTATAATGGTTTTATCAACATAAATGAAGAAAATAATGAAAAATGAAAACTCATCATCCATGAAGGTTGTGAGTCGACACATCATATACAATGTTTTAATTTTTAGAATAAAAAAGAATAGAAGAGATTGGATTATGGATATTCCATTAACACAATAAAATTAAATTAAATATATGATACTGGAGTTATGATGTATTTTTATAGGGGTCTTGTGTATAAGGTATAAGGAATAAATAATTTAAGACAAAGGAGAAAGATTTTTCCTCCAAAATATCGTCTCCTTGAGAACCTCCTCAAGGAATTTGGTTTTTTGTATTTTTTTAATACTATAACCTCTTGTAAGTGGTGAGTAATATTAGGAGGATAATTGGTAATAAATTATAAAATCTAAAAGGATTTTTATTTGTGAGTACAAGGGGGTTATTTATAGGGGGAGTGGGGTGTTATTTATTATTTTATTCATTTATTTATTATTTTGGGTAAAGATGATAAAGAGTGTTGATCCTTATCACTAAATACATTAAATTATGAATAAGGGTTTGAGATAATGCTTCTTATATTATCCATAAATTATCCATGATTCAAAAAATCATGTATTTATATTATACAACAAATTATTATGTTTCCCTATTCAATAAAAATTCAACTATTTTAGAAAAATCTGACATATTTACCCTACCCATATTATGTTGCATAGATTTTAAAATGGAATACATTTTATAAAACTAATTTTATTAATTTGATAAATTTAATTTCTAATTAAAATCAACATTTATTTGAAAAATACTAATTTAAATATCATAATCAATTTTATATCCCTTTGAAAAATTAATTTCGGTCTCCTGAAATTATATTATAATTATGATATAACAAAATATTAATTTATTAAAATATTTTTTGAAAATTTAGTTTCTTCTACATAATTTTATTTATTAATAAATTATAAATAAACATTTACGTTTTACAAAAATATTAAAATTTAGTCTATCATTTTTAAAACATTTCTTTACATATACTATGATACAGTTATATATTGTTTTTTATAAGAATCAAAAATTTTATTTATACTTTTGTAGGTGTGGTAACGATTATATTTTCTGTATTACTATTCTTAATGGTCATATAACTATTCCAATTTTGAGGTTACTATTACATCGATATGGGTTCATTAATTTTTTTTAAATATCACTTATTTCTTTCTTCATTTGTGAGAATTATATTTTTATTGGGCTTTATAAGTGATGTGTGTGTTTTATAAAATATAAAATAATAATAATTAGGATAATTTAATCGATAAAATTCTAGGTTTTTACATTATATTCATGATATTTTTTATATCTTTAGAGTTTTTATGCTATAGTAAGGCCAAACATCAGTGATGGGTGAGGGTGAGATGGCACTATTTAACTGAGGGTGTTACTAAAAAAGTACTATCTGGGAAACATCCACATGGATCAGGAGGAGGGGAAAAAGTTTTGGTGTAACATGATGAGGTTTTTATTCAAGATATTTATTTGTAAATCAACATATTGTGGAGTGAACAATTACCTGATTTATGGTATGGTCCTCATTATAGATAGATAAAGGGATGGTTCTGAGTAGAACTATCAAATTATGTTAGGAGTGGTTAATGGTCTATGTCATATATATATATATTAATAGGTTTTATTTGTACCACTATTTCTAGTCATTACATTTTGAAACAGAAGGAGAATGGGTTTTGTAGGAATGATCTTCTTGTGGGAAGGGTCATGAGTGATTTGGATAGTTATTAGTGACTATAAATGAATTTGGAATACTTGTATGTGAGTGAACCCAATTTTATTTGAATCGATTTTTAATACAAAATTTCTAATAATTATTTTTCTACTGTGTAGAGTATGTGCATTGAAAATGCTCATGGGTTTGTTTTTATTTTATCTAAATGTGTTATATTGGTTATCTTCCAATCCTTGGTTTGAGGTAATGAGAGGTGATTTGGTTGGTGGAGGATGTACAAGAAAATTCAATGTATATTAGGATTTATTATTGGTGTTAGTGTTTGGAAAATCTCTAGTTTTTTATGGTTTTAGTTATCAATATCAATTGATGAGATAGTGAATGATATGGAGAAACCAATTTTTTTAATTAATTTTCACAAATATTTTGTCTTTATAGTGATTTCATTTATTTTTGGGTGCAGTGTGATTGAAACCACACCAACAAGGATGTCAGACCAATAAAAAATAATTAAAGTAGGTGATTTCATTGGCATGGAGAACCATGGTTTATAATCAAACTTTCTATGTTTAAAATTTTGTTGAGGAGAACCATATATTAGTTTATGAATTTGTATATGATATTTTAATACCTTTGGAAAGGTAGGTTTTAGTGTTTTTATTCTTGGTGTTTCAGTGATGGTACTGAGTGGGAGATCCAATTTTTTTAATAGTGTTAATATTGTTTGATGTTTCATTATGAGGGATTCTTTGGTGATATTTAACATAATGTGATGTATAGATCATGACTTGACTACCAGAATAAGTCACAATTAATTAAAGAAATACAACTATGGTTTATCACATGTGGAAAGTGCTTTGGTATGGTGGTTGTAAAACCTTGTGTCTATCCAAGATATGACTTTTAAGAAGGATTTCAATGTGTATTCCCATAACAGGGCTCATTTTTATAGTCATGATTCATATCAAAATTTTGATAGTTTTGATATATATATAAGGTGTTTTGGATGAATAATGTATACCCGTTATTGATTTTTTTTATTAAAGAATAATTAGAGTATGGATGGGTTGAGAGACTATTGATTCTTTACATTAGACTTTAAATCACACCCAAAATGAGGAATATCATGGAATTATTGGGCATTAATGGGGGAGGATCCTCAGTTTAGAGTTAATCTTGAAGAGAATTGGTAGCGATATGAGCCACTGCACAATGATGTAATGAGTTAGTTCCTCCTCCATTGAGGTGGAGTGATTCAAACCATAACCCCTTTTGGTACCATAATGATTTCTGGAGGAGGTCTATATTGTGTTGGGACATTCTTTGTCACTCCATGAATGATTTATTGTTCCATTTTTTTATAGGTGTGTTTTTAATCTTTTTTCTATTATTTGTTTGTTTTTACTTAGTGGGGGACCTCAAGAGGATGTAATTTATCAAAAAAATCATCTTCCATTATACCTACTATTGATCCCATGTAAAATGGAACATTTTTTGGATTAATTTCATGGTATATTTTCTATAATATCATCTATTTCCTTTCCAAACCATATTTCTCATTGATGGATACTAATTTACTTATGCATTGGGTTTAGATTTATTTAAAAATTTATTTACATCATAATGGAAATAATATAATATAATGGGGATTTTAAAAGGCATGGCTATGGGGAATACTGATAGGATGCTGATATGTCATTTCACACCATTTAGATTATGGAATATCTTAGGATGGTGTTATTTGGGTTTTTTACTCAATAAAATCATACTGGTGGTCGAATCAGTGTTGTGTGATGGGGATTCTAGCCAGAATGGTTTTAAGAGTACACCATAGAATTTATAGGTGCAGTTAGTCCTGGTTTTAATGAGAATATGTTTCTTTGTTAGTTTTTAGGACTTATTCCTAATTTAATTATATTTTTTTAATTTATAAATGACAACAACTTATTAGTTTGACTATTTTTTATTTATTTGGGCCCCATGATGATGGGTGATGGTTAGTTTTAATTAGATGAGTGTTAGGAGTACTGAGCATTGAATATAAGGAAATATAATCTTATGAGGGTTGTGATCATTGAAAATAAAACTTTCATCAATTAATTTTGTGTATATTCATGTGATATATAATTTATCTATTTAGGGTGATTAAAATTTTATTTAAATACATTTTTACCACTGTATATAGATAGAAAAGTTTATAAATTTCCATGTTAGAAACCTGAATAGTAGTTGATATCTCCCCCACTGAGGATTAAGGGCCTAAATATTAATGTGTCCCATGTGACACAAAGAACCATGGAGTGTAGAAATGAAATGATTTGAAATTAATGGATTATAGTTTCCCATAGTGTAGGTTCATTGAATGCCTTTGATTATATGTAAATTATGGGTTAGGGGTAATTGGCCCTAGTATGTCCTGATAGAGATTTAATATTTATTATATCCATAGGGATAGTTGAGTTGACCATGGGGTGATCATTCCTCCCCACTAGTATGTGAGAGATTTTGTGATTATACCAATGAGAGTTTTGTTAACTCAATGGGTAAGGTGATTCACCTTGGATGACATAGGATTTGAGATGGGAAATATTCCATCTTTATAGAGTTATTCCGGTAAGGCTTATCCAATGAGGCTTGTGAGACTATTATATAATTATGGTGATGTTGAGGGATATTATTCCATCTATGTGATAATCTTGGTTTAACTGATAAGAATGAGATTTAGGAACCCATATATGGTGTGTTCTATTTTTCAACATAGGGTTCCATTTTGGGTGCCTCATCCTGATGAAAACTCTTGATAGGTTGTGTGAAAAAATGAGTACTGATAATATATGATATAACCATAGAACACGAATAAATTATATAACCATAGTAACTTTGTTGTGGTAATCTAGAAATTTATTATATTATGGGTCTAGGAAGTGTGAATTGGAGGATATCTGAGGAAACATGTGATGAGTTTTGTTAAGTGGCTCAACCACATTTTCTAATATGCAATTTTTGGGAGGATGTACCACCTGTTGTACATGATTTATGATATATATGAAGTTTCATGGTCTAATCCCCTATCTATATTCTATAAAATGTATCAGGTGTGTTAGATACTGAGTTTTTATATGAGTTATAGATCATTTGAATTTAAGTTTAATTCCTTGGTTTTTGTCTAATGTGAATATATAGGGAGTCTATAAAAGAAACATGAGTTTTCATGTCTCGATCGAAGCTCCGAGCATGATTTTTTTTGGAAAAGGTAGATGTTACACATGGTAAGTATAAAATATGTCTCCCAAGCCACACGATTTGATTAAACCTTTTGGGGCGGTCTCGGGATCTGTCCTGCAACACACGCTTTGAGGAAATATGATTCTGGGGCCACTTGACCATGAAAACCACTTGAAATTTTTAATAGTGTAAAACCACATGGTTTGAACATTGTTTCTCATAACTTGTGCATTGACTATGTGAGTTCCCTTTTGAGGCATAGAGGTGAACAAATTTGGCACATGGTCTGTCCAATAGTGCAGGAAAACCATACAACATAGTTAAAATGGATAAACTATCCATTTTCCCATATCTATTTAATAACATAAATACTTATTCCTATTTTCTTATCTCTAATGGATCTTATCCTTCCTTATGAGATTCTCAATCATAATATAGGATTTGGTGTCGATTCTATATCTAACCTCATAATTGAGATATGATTATCTTATTAGATTCATGTGGGTAAGTTCTTTATTCTTTTTATGACTTCCATCAATTTTCTTCGTATTATTAGAGTCATTTTGGTTACAGTTAATATTCTATATTTATAGCATATCATTCCTTTTATCCCTTTTTCTACCAATACCTATAGAGGTTTTACCCATAGTAAATGAGTGTTCTACCAAATACTTATACTATGTATTATATACCTTTTCCCAAAAAGTTAAGTAGTTTTATAGCTAATTTCCATTGTGATTCATGTTGGACCTTTTGAGAATATCTTAAAATTTTAATTTAGTTCCATGATTAAATTCGTAGAACCTATTTATTTTTCCCAATTTGTTCCATGATAATGTTTGTGGTTGTAAATCTCCATATGGAGCACCTGTGAGGTGTGTTTATGTATCCTTCCCATGATTTACCACCCATTTGGGTGTGTATGAGCTCTCCATGTTAGAGGGATCCTCGATGAATTTAATGAGATATTAGGAGAGGTATTATGCCTTCATATCATGGGATATAAATTATTTAAAATGATTAAATGAATTAAATGGAAAATATAAAATGATGTGGATGAACTCATAGATTCAATATGATTATGAAATGTGTAAAGAAATGATCAATGAAATGATTCTGGTTATATTAAATCCCATGTGCATTTATAGAACATGGATTCATAATTACATACCATTATATGGAAATTTTTATACCAATGATTTAGAAATATATTGAATTTCATGGAAATTTATACTCTAGGGATTTAGAACTGCATTAAATTCCTTCTTCATTTCTACTACATGGATTCCATATTATATTGGAAGCCATGTAAATTTATCTTCCATCGATATATATTTCATGGGACTACTTATACATTACTAATCTTAATATGAGGCTGTTGGTTCTTAAATTGGTTTAATGAGCATATGCCACAATGTATTTTTAATCTTTATTTATATATTTCCTTGGTATGGGAGTCTGATTATAGTTGCTAGATTGGAAATCATAACTGTTGTTTTATTATTCTTTATATTATCCAGTATCTATAGTTCATGTATTATCGTTAGACATAGGATGTTGGACCATTTTACATTTACATGTATGACTCCTTCTAATTAATTTATATTACTATTATATATATTTCACACTATTTTATCTTATAAACATTGACTAGATTTTTTATAGACACCGTTGGTGGTGGCCTACTTAGTGTATCTCACACACTATTTAAACCAACCCAATATTGACATACATATAAATTATATCACCTTTTCAGAATATATAAAACATAACAAAAATAGATTCCCAATTACTATACTAGTCTAGTGCCTTTCGAAACATGGAAGCATACTCTGGTATATAAATTAGCTATATTATCTGAAATTGGGTTCTTCTTCACTTGCACTATTATTAGACTCATAAAAAATAATACATATCTTCATAACCTGGAAAAGGAAACATAAAAAAGTGTGATCTTAGATGTTCATTAAGGGTAAAAAAGGGAGACATGTAAGTATAATCATGAGAATAAGAGTATGAGAACATGATCAAAAAATAGAAGATCATACCCTACATATCAAAGATCATAAACATGAATCTTGTTACAAAATTTGGATGTTCATAAGACACGAATCATATGAAAATAAACAACATAAGCCATAGAAGAATAATATAATAATAAAACATTGAATTTTTTTATACACATAAGTATATAATATGATTTTCATTGTAGCTAACACATCACTTCCAAGATAATCTTAATAGTATGATTTCACTCCCCATACCATCTTGGTAGTTATGGTTCACTCCGATGTCCATCTTAGTAGCATGATTTCACTCCTCATACCATCTTGGTAGTCATGGTTCACTCCTATGGCTATATTAGTTGTAAAGGTTTTCTCCCAAGACCATTATAGTCTATCTCATGAGATATAAATATTTACCCAATTCATTGGAGGGATATAGAGGTCCCACCCATCTTATAGTGAAATCATATATAAATGTTCCATAAGATCATATATAATCATATCATAACCCATTAAATAAAATTGGTATCATAAACATGTAATCATATCATACCCTATGTAAAATTAATGGTTTCATGATTATTTCATCATAAATAGAACCCATGAAAAGAAGCAGGTTTCAAAAGCATATAACTAATGAGAGAGAAATGAGTTTCATAAACATCATTTCATTAATACATAAACAAATAAGTGAGAGAATATGAATGAAAAATTTAGATTATTTACCAGAAAAGCATGAGTAACACTAAAGGGTATCATAATAGATGGAAAATAATTTTAAGAGATCCTTTAGAGACACTGTATAAGAAAATTATCCTTTCTCCTTTGAAAAGTCCTTCTTAAAATTTTAATACTTTTGAGAATAATTTTCCTTGAAAAATAATTTTAAAAATTATAAAGAACTATTCAAAATGATTTGAAAACCATTTCCCTAAAAATTGATTTAAAAAACATTTTCTATAAAAATAACATTTTAAACATGAAAAATAACCTTCAATGAAATGACATAGAGTAAAACTGTACCTGTTGTTTAAGGTAAAAAGAATATTCTTTTTTTCATGGTAAAGGGATAGAAAAATGACCTGGTTGTAATGTCAGAAGACGTTTCTTTTGAAAAAATTGGTAAAAGTCAAAAAGGGTAGAAATTTAATTTAATGATCATAATATATTAGTAGAATATTCGTTGAATCACTTTTTTGAATTCATGGTTTTTAAAGAACAAATATTTTTTACCAAAGAGAGAGGTAAGGAAATATTCTCTTAAAAAAATTCATAGTTATATTAAGTACAAAAGTGTGGAATAAATGGTTCTAATAAATGAAGAAATCAATGATATAATAATAAAAATCATGACTGTCATTGAAAAATGATCATAATATTTCATTAATGAAAACACCATCATAAACAATATCTATAAATGATGATATTGTTTTAATAAAATATTACCACATTGTGACTTTGAATCATTCTCCCCATGTAGTAAAATGAAATTACATTGAGAATAAATTTTCATTAAAATAATAAAACTTATCATATAACATTTCATAATCAGTTTGTAACCACATATAAAAATTTAGGTGAATAACATGACATGTGTCTCGAAGATGGAAAATTGAGATAAAATTAATTTACAAATTTGGTAACTTTTGAAACACAAACCCCAATATAGAAAGATCATAAAATGGTTCTGTAAATACCTATATATTTATGTATAATATTCATAGAATACATTCATGGTAATTATATACACCACACAAAATAAGTGAGTTGTGAATAAGGTATTTATCTCATGGAAATAAAGAGTGAGATGAAATTACCTAACCTTGAATCCGACTTGTGTAATGTGCCTTTATATTACTAAATAATAAACATATGTTAATTCATTACTTTATTCATAATTTATTCATATTTATTATAAATTTTACTTCACTTATTACCATTTTGTATACAACTTCTTAAAAAATTTAGTTTAAGTCCGGTGTTTTGACCAAATTCGGTTCATGTGTTAAAAATGACTTTGGTTGGTCGATTATGGTAAAATGGGTCATTATATTAACATATGAAAAATAATAATAATGAAATAACTATCACATTTGTGTATTAATTATACTTTTAAAACCAATCATTATACATGGTTGTGAAAACTGAATCAATGTTACAATCGTAGAGATAGTAGGTTGTACGAACGCATGAGTAACATTCCCATTTCTCAATGATTTTTATAGAAAGAAGTTAAGTAACATTAATATTTATAGAATGATCATTATATAAAAAATACCATATTATTTAATCAAATATAATTATATATTTAATTTTTTTATATAAAAGAATCACATCGTGTCGATGAGGCGATATTCCACACATCCACGAATAACGTTATCACTTTTTTAGTGTATGAAAGGGAAATATAGAAAATGGTATACATTATTTTTATAGGAAGATAATTATTTCATGAATATCATATACATATTTTTTATTTTAAATATTTTTAATTAAAACCTTTTTTTATACATTCCATGTATCGTGTGAATGAATGACATCGCTTTGAGGGGGTTGTAGTCCACACTTCCTTAAACAAAATTATTGTATTTACACCAAATGGAATGTATACATATACATTTAGTAAAAGGATTATAATATCTTAAAGATATATAAATATCATATATATTATATATAAACATATTTTTCATCATAATGGACACCATAAAATGTGGTGAAGGAAGAAGAAATAATCATCATTTTGTGAGACGATAGTTCATCATACACATAAAGAGTATGTTCGTTACACATTAGATGGAGGTTTTTCGATGTGAAGGTAGAAAACTTATCATAAAAAAATCTCAATATATTTACTATAATGTTTTTTGTATAATAATGGAATAATAAGAATTGATGTGGTGGAGAAACACAGTAAACGAAAGGATCTTGAGGGAGTGTGTAACCTCTTAATCAGGTTAATGCATTAGTTTTAACCAAAGGGAATCCTTGGAAGACTTTATACCTAGTGGGGTATTCAAGGAGGAATGAAGGATTTTTGGTATGATGTTTTAGCAGATCATGGATGAACCTATTTTCTTTTGGAGGTGTAATGAAGGGGAGGAGAGGAGGTATTTTTATAGTGGAGGAGTGACACTCTTGTAAATAATTAGAAATGAAATTCCATCAACATTTTTGCTAGGGAAAGTGGATCCCAAAATAGACCCAAGTAGATAAATGGGATTATAGGGTCTAAATGTGGACATATAATAGGTGTTGGACAAGTTTATATGTATTTTGTATCTTAAATGTATGGTTTAGTCCATAGTTAAGCTTACTTTTACCTTAATAGATGCAATTAATTTGAATTAATTTTAATAATATTATTCGTAAAAATATAGGTTTAAATTATAATAATTTATAAAATATTCTGATTTAAAATATGTAATCCATTTTTATAAATTTCAATCCTAAAATTGGCCAAAATTAATTTCAAATTAATCCTGCAGTCGGGTGGAAAATGCATGTTTTTATAGTAAAATATTCAAACATTTACTAAGTTTTTATACCCAATTTCAATGTTAAATTGATCTATATGACCTAAATTTTATTAATTGATAAAAATATTATATAAATAAACTTTGAAACGAATTTAAAATATAATTTATCCTTATAAATAAACTAGATAAAAAGAAATTTTGAACTAAAATTCAGTATTTTTCACAATTCATTAAAAAATAAATCTTAAGCGAAAAAAGTAAATCTAACCTAATTATTATATTCATATATAAAATATGAAGTTTAATTTTACATATTACATCTATAAAAGTTAAAAAAATTGTATTTAAAATTGGTTCACCAATAAAAGGCGATAAAAATGCCTTAATAAATTTTTTGGGTTTTATGTATAAAATTGGGTTTGTTCTTATCTTATGTTTATAGAATATATTGGATGAATATATAAATTATATATTACATTAATATCACTCAATAATTTTAATTAATTAAATATATAATGGTAAAATAACCTAATGACCATTAAAATAATAATATTTTCCTTTATATTCAAAGAGTTTTCATAATAATATCTAATTAATTACTAACCTATGAATTCATATTATATTTTTTTAAAGCATTTATTTTCATAAATTTGTTAATATGATTCATAACCTATAATTTAAAATGTAGGTTAAATCTAATTATAATAAGTAATAATATTTTAATTTATTATTATTTATTATTAAAACTCATTCATGCGTTTTACACAAGCCATCAAGGAAGGTCATTATTGCATGTAACACAATATAAACACAGTGTTTCATGCATTGAAAGAAAAATTTATTGTAGTGTGTAGTGAATGAATAACTTGGTGTTGTATATAATGTATAATAAACCAACTGATTTAATATAAAATATACCATCTACAGTGTTGCGTGAAATTCAAAATATCAAAAAGGATAAATTAATTAGAAAAACATAATTCACAAAATCTCAACGTTTTACATTCTACCCCCCCATAAAATGAATTTCTCCCTCAAAATTCTTTTGGGTTATCAGAGTTTTAATACTTGTAAGTTTCATTCATAGAAACCCACATCATAAAAATGGAATATAAATCTTCTCTTAAGAAGGGAAAGTTGGAACCATAACAATTACCCAAAGTAACATATTACTAGGTTTCCACTTAGGATAACATAGGTAGGGAGTGAATATTGGACATGTAGGAAAAGAATAGATAGTTATAGGGAGTGATTGAGGTCATCAATCATAATTGAATGTTCAAAGAAAATTTGAGGGCCTCAAAGACATAAATCTGTAATGATTTAAAAGTCCATCAGTTCAAAATAATTAAGGTATTAGGAAAAAACATTTTCGTTTTATCATTATCCTAACCTTGAGTAGTTATTTTATGGTACAATAATATAAAGAAATAAACTTAATTTATATAAAAAAATATAATTCTTTATTTTTTCTTTTATCTATTTCTAATTCATCCTTTACATCAAGAAGTAGATGTCCACAAATTTTCATTGATTCTTGATGTACTAAAATAACCTTTTATAAGATCTTATATCCCATAAAAGAATAGAAAGTAAAAGTATTTGTCTATAAATATTCAAAAAAATCAATATGGTTGATATGTTCATCTATAAACATAAAAATTAACTCTTGGGTTCATCATTAATATTTATTAAAAAATAATAATAATTACAAATTCAATAGGACATCGTGTAGGCCTATGGTAGGTATAAAACCCTTACCATCCTTTGGTCATAGTTCAAGACCCATGGCCTTTCCGGACATGATTGGTCATCACATGGAATACATGATGTCCTTGTCTAAAAAAACACTAAAATAATTTCCAAAATAAACGATATAAACATCCTTGAAATAAGGTTTGTCACTAAATACCATTTTATCAAAGGTTTTTAATTGAAAATCAGTACATAAATATTTCCTAAGAATTTTAACATAAAATTTTCTTGAATGGTTAAACTTATAAACCTTTTGAAATATGAAATCCAACACTATAGGAACAATGTCATGAAATAAAAAAAAATTGATTCCCCTGTATATCACAAAGCAGCTCTTAGTTGGGAAATTCCGATCATGTGAATACCCTCATAATATATTATCTTGAAACATAGTAATAACCTGAATAACCATAAATCCTTATTGAAAACGTGCATGCTTACTTATTCAAAGTATATTGGATTTATTATTTAAACCCAAAAATGTTGTAAAATTTTTCAATGCTAGAATAAATCTCCATTAAACTATTCCTTAATTACTTTCAAGGTAATAATTACCTTTCAATTTAATTTCATGTCCCAAATATCATTATCCAAACAACATTATCATAACATAGGGAACATATTAAGGTTTACCTTTACATTAATCTTGTGTTTTCCATGGACATCACCTTACCATTATAGAACATTTCAATTCCATTAGAACAATTAAAGGTATTCTAGTAAATCTGTAGGAAAAAACATAAACTGAATAATCCCTATAACACCCCAAGATTTCATTGTACATTATTTCTTTAATGTAATAAAATAAATTGCGCTACATGCAACACTGAGTTCTAGCGCACCACGACTTACCAAACTAGCTATTCAAAAAACAGACTTGAATAGTATTATCTTCATTTCTGAATTTTATATATTGTATATTAATTTTAACATCCATATTATGTGTTTCTTAGACATGATATAAGAACACATTCATTTTTTCCAGATAAAGGATGTATTTTTCTAGAAATGAAATTTTACCTCCTTTTAATGGAGAACCCTTTTTAAATCCAATATTTGTCACTTTTATATATTAAATTTGACAAAATAAACTTATTCTTTAGAATCAGGACATAAAAATTTAGTTTTGACAATTTTTTTTGGGTTTTTCTAATAACTTTCATATTTGGGTGAATAGTGAAAATACTAAATTTTCATTAAAAACAACTTTTTAAATAAAAATAATTTATAGTGTTCAATTACACATTATAATGGTTTGGAATCATACTTAGTTTATATTTTTGTCATTTAATACAATATAGGTCATTATAAGTAATTTCACAATTGAATTTGACATAAACACAT
Organism: Viscum album; assembly: GCA_963277665.1. Lineage (NCBI taxonomy): Eukaryota > Viridiplantae > Streptophyta > Magnoliopsida > Santalales > Viscaceae > Viscum > Viscum album. The sequence continues at coordinate 1,107,713,531 of OY728142.1, read as the reverse complement.
GTCAATCTTTTGATAGTTTTTACTTTTTAAAAACCCGGTTTTAGGTTTTGACAAAGGGAATTAATTTTAAACTAACAAATGAAACATATATGTTTTGAATTTGGTAAAATAGACTTAATTTTTGAATTCATAATATCAAAATTATCTTAGGGTGATTTTTTGGTATTTTTCTGAAAACATTCAATTTTTGATGAATAGTGAAAAACACTGCGTTATTCTTTAAAACCGACTTTCCTTTAAATAATTATTTAATTTATTTAAATTTATTTTAAGTCTAAATAGATATATAATACCTATATAAGTTCAATTAAATTCATTAGAGTCTTTTTTTTTAATAAAATTAGATGTATAAATTCTTATTGAAGTTTTTACCATCTTTTACCCACCTTCTAGGAGCATTTGAAAATTTGCATAAAACATAAGTTTATCACTTCTGTGAGTTTAATTTAAAAAATCTGAGAGAAATGGTTAATATCATTAATTAATTTTTGTTTCAATAAGATGAAAATAATTTTTGGTGAATAGTGAATTTTGACTTTTATTTACCATGATTAAAAGTAAATAGGGTAATTAAAGGTAAAAATATTCTTATTATTACCCTAACACATGTTGTAATTCTATTGGATAAGTGTATTTAGACGAAAATAAACCTTAGAAAAAAAATACTATCCTTTAGGTCCACTTGTTTTATATTAGGATGTTTATTATTATTTTATTTAAATAATAGTTAAAATTGATAAATTCAATGTCTAATAACTAAATTATTTTGATATAGGGTAATACATAAGATAAATTTGACTATAAATATTATTTATAAATCTAATAAGATTTCCTACACAATTTTATTTAATTTATAATTTTTAGACATTAAATAATTAAAATTATTTATGACACAATGATGATGCAGTAATTACCTTCTTAATGAAATATTAAAATAAATGATATTATAATTATTAAAATAAATATAATTTGAATGTTTTGATTCCATACAAGATTTTATAGGTGAATATCACAAGTTAGGGTTGATTAAATGTATTTGGTTCGACGTAATCAAGTTGTGATGACTTTCAAAAAAAAATACTAAATACTATCAAAATTGGCATAAATTAGTTTTTAAAACAAATATTATATTATTTAATGATATAATATTTCTCAAAATATATGTTTAAAAAAAGACTTATATAATGATTAATATATCATTAATGACCCACTTGGGGTTCTTTTAGAATTTTACAGTAAGTTTATTAACCATTTATTATAATAATACAAGAGAAAAATATAAAAGCTAAACCTTTTAACATAGAGTTGAATCTAAAAGATAGGGCTAATAGGCTGACCTAAACATGTATAAAACATATTGGTTGTGATTATTTCGACCCATCCCCACCTTGTATTAGAAATAAATCAATTTTGATACATTATAAGCCAAAAATGATTTTATAATCAAACATCCAAAGCTATTTGGCATGGACAAAACCTCCCCAAATATCCTCCCAATTTCCCTCGAATCAACCTAGAGTCCTTAGTTTGATCAGAAATCCAACCTAAGGATCCCTTTTGATCAACTCAAAAGGAAACACTCGAAGAAGAGGTAATAATTTCACTACACTCTTTCAAGTTCTTTTCTTCTTCCACTTCCTCTTTCATTGTTGTTTCCATACCAAAATAATAAATACTGTACCTCTTACATACTATGATGTTATTATAAATATTGTACAACCATATTTTTTATTCTATCCATCCTATAAATGACAAAGTCACCATACGTGCGTACGTACAGCTTATGCTCTCCACGTCGTGGTGTAGTTTGTTATTCAAACACATCATTATTTGGATGGGTATAATAAAGCATACAAATGATGTAAATAATAAATATAGAATGTTAATTATTATTTATATATTATATACCATCCAATTACATATGATTTCAATATCAATATAATTATATTGTCGCTCGTGCGTATGTACGAATTACCGTCTCCATGAACGTGATGAGATTTATTTCCTATCGTAATCATTCAAGAATAATTTTCATTTTATGATTAAAAATATGGTTTAAGAAATTAATATCATTCTAGATATGAATCAAATATATCCATTCCATAACAAACATGGCTTAAGTAACAAATCAATTAAAGGAAAACCGATCAGTTAACACCCGAAATGATGATACTACTAAAATAATATTAACAAATCAATATTAGAGGATCATATATGATATCATATTTATGTATATAGTTATTTTATAATTTATAAACTATGTTTTAACTATTATACAAGAGTTTAACGTACCATCGAATAAGGAAAAGTACAAGGTAAGGGTTAATTCTACAATCTCTTCATTATCTGAGGTTGTTTAAATGTGAGTATCTATAGGGACATCTTTATCATCCACATCCTCGTTTCATAAAAATTTATTTCAAAACATTTTTACTATTTTCTAGACTATGGGTTAAAGTCATTTATACCCTTGTTTGACTTTTTTATAGAATTTTTATAAAGGAATATTTCTGTCGTTTTCCAAACAAGGTCCTTTATGACCTTTTCGACAAAATTAAGGAAAACATGTTTTTTAACTTAAAAGGAGGGTGCAACTATATTCCACTATTATAAAACCTTATAAGCTTCTATTACAAGATTATAAGAATATTTTCAAAATAAATGTTTTCTTTTATAATTACATGACTTCTAAATGATTTTAAAATAGAAAGATATATTTCTCTCAAAAGGGTTTGATTTCATCTATGTCAAAACCCTTTGAGGGATTTTAAACTTGTTTGAAGTTGATTTATTATGATACAAATATTCCATATTGTATTTAAGGTTTTGTGATATATTTGACTCTAGATGTGTTATTTTTATACCATTCATGATTTATAGATAAACTATTGACATTTCGTATGCTAGTTTAAATACGAATGTTTATGTTATGTTTAAAACTTTTCAAATGAGGAATGCATTGGACTTAGTAAGTGATGGGTGGAGCCAGCTATAGCTCCTCGATGCATCAGTAGGTCTCATGAAACAAAATAGTATCCTAGAACAAGGACTTGAAAAAATATTATTTATAGTATTGGAACAAGGCCTTGACTATGTGGTTATGAAGTCTAGAATTATGCTTTCCATCATTATGAAATTGGCTATTGATATTACATGTGATTATTAGACTAGTAGAATATCCATGTAAATAAGTAAATGGAATTATTTGATTTATCTTTTCCATATTATGATGTAGTTTAATTTTAAAATTCCTGTGTTTCAGTCTTATACATTGCCTTAAATGTTTATGCTTATTTATGAAAGTTTTTGCTATATTGTTATCCTTACTGAGCATCGGTGGTTACCCATTTCTTATGTTTTATTTTCCCAGGAATCCAAGAAGTGTTTTATGATTGAAAATAAGGGTTAAGATATGGGATTAATGGTGTTCTAAAAGGATCATTTATATTGTGTTTTATTTTCTAATGTGTAATGTAATATTCATGTATGTAATCTATTTTCCAAGACTTTTCAACTGATCATTCTTTCAAGATTTGATCCCTTGTGATCATGCCAATATATCAAAATAATTCACTAACTCTGGGCTTCAAGGTTCGAGGTGTTATAGTTGGTATCAGAGGATGTTTAACAAACCTGAAAAATATATTTAGATAAACTATGATTAGAAAACATTACCATAAGATATAATTTGAGGATTAGTATAGAAGAACTTCCTAAAATTTTGGAAATATAGTGATTTTGTGTGTTTTCCAAGAAATACATCCCTGTCTAGATACGAGTATGTAGAGGTGGCTCTCGAACAGATGTACCTAGGAGTTAAAACTCCAACAATGAGTTTCGGTCTTGACCCAAGGTATCCTAGTACACGACAACGGGTCTTACTGCACTCTTGGTTACGACACTCCCGAGGGATATACTTAGGATAATTCACATTTTCATTACAATCCATTACGAAGGATTTATGAGTAAATACTTCTTTAATGAATTTTTTTTATGATTATAGATTATATGCATAATATTTTCAATTTATGTTAGGTATTTTACAAGTTTGGAATTATGCATTGCGATTCATAAACTATCCTAGTGTATGCCATTGTTTAGGAATGGCGCCTAGTAGAAGGAATGGGAATTCCAGCAATACACATGATCGAATGATTAAGAAGGGTCATATCTTTCATGGTATTAAGCCAACATTTAAAAGGGAAATAGTCTCCCATGTATTCTCATCATATGATGAAATAGTATCAAGTGTTAATAATATATGTAATGAATTCACTGAGTCCTATGGCTTTGAAGGGAAGAAAGAGAAGAAAAGGATGGAAGATAGAAATATAGATAAAGGGAAGAGGGAAAGAAGGATTTTCCCATATGTAATAACTGTGGAAAGAACCACCTTGGTAAATGCTTGAAGGGAATGGGTGTTTTTTATAAGTGTGAAGAAAAAGGACACCAAGTACGTTATTTACAGGGTAAGAAAAAGGTTTCCAATGGTCAATGCTTCATCTACAATATGTTGGGACACTACGCGAATCAATGTCCAAATCATCAGAGTATACCCCCAATGCTGCTATTGGATAATAATCAAGTTGTGATACTACTGAAGATAAAGATGAATGATTAGATTTATTATGTTGTTATTAAAGTTTTGTGTCATTTGAATATTGTATTAATGATGTAAATGTTATAAGAATTATAGAGTATATAAGTATTGTACTGCAGTACTATTTGATTAAGGACTTGAGATTTTGTGGAACAAAGAAATGTGACTCAATAGCAGGTTAAGTTTTTTAGAAAAGATATGGTTGAGAGAAAGATAAACCATAATATGGTTCTGATACCGAGTTAGTGATTTTGGAATAATATATTTTTGATTTGGATAAATTATATTTGATATTCCTGACTACCTTGAAACTGATTATTGAGTTGTATATTCCATCATTGTTGAAGTTTACAACATTATTGGATAGAAGGAGTATATCCAGTATTCTATTAGGAATAAGGGATCATGAATGTAAAAAACAAGGTTTTATGGTAATTCAGGGTGTTACAGTGTTTTAAAAGAATACATGATAAAGGTGTTAACATGTTATTATGTGGAAAAAATGATCTTCATAGTGTTTAACTTCTTTATAAATTTTGGATTGTGAGTTTGGAAAAAATTATTTTGGATAAGACTAAAGGTTTGAATTGATTATGTTTGACATTGGATACTATTGTTAATGTTAAATCATTTCTTGAGATTATTTTTGGATTTTCATAAAAAGGACAACCCAGAGATCAGGTGACAACCCGTCGAGTCTGGAAAGGCCGTGAGACTTGAACCCGCAACTGAAGGACAACAAGGGTGGAACAAATACCACTGGAATACATGATTTACAAGTTTTTATAATGTAGTTTTTATAAATATTCTAACAAGTGAATTATAAATTCATTATTTTTGGAACCCTATATTATTTGGATAAATAGAATATTTTTTAATTCAATTATCTTTTGGAGTGAAAGATGAGTTTTTGGAATAAATTAGTTGAAGGATGAAACCTTATTGGTAAAGTATATTTTTTCCTCTTATTCTATGAATAAATTAATTATTAAACATTAGGGAAGGGATCTTAAAACCAAAAATTTTATATCCTAACACATTATGTTTTTTTGAACCAATGATATTTTAAATCATCATAGATTGATGGATTTGAGGCCCTCAATTTTACACTTGTTTGTGTTTGATGACCTCAATCACTCCATATAAATATTTACATTTTTCCTAAAATTATGTGTCTCTAATTTCCACCAATTTTCACTTAATTGAGATCATAATTTAGTAGTGACATTTTCATTTCCCTTTCCCTCTAATTAAGACTAAATATTATTAACCCAATTTCTGATGTGGGTTTTCCACGAGGTATTTTTCTATTTTTAACCTTTTATTTTCTAAGAAAAATTTAAAATTGAGAGGATGAAATTTATTGAATTATGGAAGAATGCAACACCCCAGTATTTCATAGTACGTTATTTCTTCAAAGTAATAAAATAACTTGCGCTACACGCAACACTGAGTTCGAGCGCACCACGACTTACCAAACTAGATTTACAAAAACCGATTATGAATACTATTATCTAAAATTTTCAATTATATATATTCCATATAAATTTTAACATCCATATTATGTTTTTCTTAGACATATTATAAGAACAAATTCATTTTTTCAGATAAAGGAAGTATTTTTCATAAAATGCAATTTTACCACCTTTTAATGGAGAACCCCTTTTAAATACAATATTTGACACATTTATATATTAAATTTTGAAAAATAAACTACATCTTTAGAATCGGGACATTAAAATTTAGTTTTGATAAATTTTTGGTGTTTTTCAGATAACTTTCATATTTGGGTGAACAGTGAAAAATACTAAATTTTATTTGAAAATAACTTTTATAATCAAAATAATTTATAGTGTTAAATTATAAATTTTAATGGTCTAGAAGTATAATTAGTTTATATTATTATCATTTAATTCAATATAGGTCATTATAAGTAATTTCACATTTAAATTTTACATAAACACATGTCAATCTTTTGATAGTTTTTACTTTTTAAAAACCAGCTTTTTGGTTTGGACAATGGGAATTAATTTTAAATTAATAAATGAAACATCTATGTTCTGTATTTTGTAAAATATACATCATTTTATAATTCATAATATAAAAATTAACTTAGGGTGAATTTTTGGTATTTTTTCTGAAAACGTTAATTTTTTGATGAATAGTGAAAAACACTACGTTATTATTTAAAACCGACTTTTTCTTTAAATAATTATTTATTTTATTTATATTTAATATATGTAAAAACAGATATATAATACCTATATAAGTTCAATGTAATTAATTGGAGTCATTTTATAATAAAATTAGATTTATAAAGTTTTTTTGAACTTTTTACCGTTTTTTTACCCACCTTCTACAAGAATTTGTAAATTTGCCTAAAACATAATTTTACCGCTTCTGTGAGTTGAATTTCAATAATAAAATAGACATAGTTAATATCATTATGTGAAATGTGGTTCAATAAGATGAAAATAATTTTTTGGGAATAGTAACTTTTGACTTTTATTTACCCTGGTTAAAAGTAAATAGGTTAATTAAAGGTAAATATAATAATATTATTTCCCTAACACATGTCCTAATTTTATTGGATAAGTTTATTTCCACCAAATTAAACCTTAGAACAAAAATATTATCCTTTAGGTCCACTTGGTTTAGATTATGACATTTATTATTAATTTATTTAAAGAAGAGTTAAAGGTGTTAAATTTAATGTTTAGTAACTAAACCATTTTTAATATAGGGTTATAAATAAGATAAATTCAACTATAAATATTCATTATAAATATAATAAGTTTCAATACACAATGGTATTTTATTTATAATTTTTAAACATTAAATAATTAAAATTACTTATGTCACAATGATGATGTAGTAATTACCTTCCTAATGAAATATTAAAAAATTGATATTATAAATATTAAAATAAATAGAATTTTGAAATTTGGATGCCATCCACGAATTTTATAGGTGAATAAGACATGTTAGGTTTGATTAAATTTATTTGTTTTGATGTCATCAAGTTGTGATGAATTTCACTAGAACCAATAACTAAATAGTGTCAAAATTGTCATAAATTAGTTTTTAAAACAAATATTATATTATTTAATGATATAATTTCACTAAAAATATATGGTCCATCCAAAAGGCTTATATAATGATTAATATATCATTAATGAACCACTTGGTGTTATCTTGGCATTTTATTGTAAGTTTATAAGCCATTTATTAAAATAAAACCAGAGGACATTGTAAAAGTTAAACCTTTGATCAGAAAGTCAACCTAAGGATCCCTTTTGATCAACTCAAAAGGAAGCACCCGAAGAAGAGGTAATAATTTCACCACCCTCTTTCAATTTCTTTTCTTCTTACACTTCATATTTATTTGTGTTTCCATAAAAAAATTATAACTCAAGTACCTCCTACATACTGTGATGTCATTATAAATGTGGTACAACCATATTCATTATTCTATCCATCCTATAAATGACTAAGTCACCATACGTGCGTACGTACAGCTTACCGTCTCCACGTCGTGGTGTAGTTTGTTATTCAAACACTTCATTATTTGGATTAGTATGATAATGAGTGTAACTGATTAAAATAATAAATATAACATGTTAATGATTCTATATATATGATATACCATCCAATTACATACAATTTCACCATCAATATAATGATATTGTCGCTCGTGCGTATGTACGGATTAGCGTCTCCACGAACGCAATGAGATTCATTCCCCATGGTAATAATTCGTGAATAACATTCACTTTATGATTAAAAATAATTCTTAAGAACTTAATATCATTCTGTGTATGAATCAAATAAATCCTATCCATAACAAACATGGCTTATGTATCTAAGTGTATAAAGGAAAATAGATCAGTTAACACCTGAAACAATGATACAACTAAAATATTATTAAAAAAGAAATATTAGAGGATCATATATGATATCATATTTATTTATATAGTTCTTTTATAATTTAATATCATTGTTTTAACTATTATACAGGAGGTTAACATACCATCGACTTAATAAAATTACAATGTAAGGGTTAATTCTACAATCTCTTTGTTATCCGATGTTGTTTATACGTGATTATCTACTAGGACCTCTTTATCATCCACATCCGTGTTTCTTAAAATTATATTTCAAAACCATCTTAATATTTCCTAGACTATGGGTTAAATTCATTTATACCATTTTTTGAATTTTTATATAATGTTTATAATGGAATCTTTTCATCGTTTTCCAAACATGGTCCTTTAGGACCTTTTCGACAAAATTAAGGAAAGAATGTTTTTTAACTTATACGGTGGGTGCGGCTATTTTTCGCCATTATAACACCTTCGAAGCTTCCCTTACTAGATTATAAGAATATTTTCAAAATAAATGTTTATTTTATAATTACATGACTTCTAAATTATTTTAAAATAGAAAGATATATTTCTCTCAAAAGGTTTTAATTTCATCTATGTCAACATCATTTGATGGATTTTAAACCTGTTTGAATTTGATTTATTATGATACCAATATTCCATATTGTATTGAAGGTTTTGTGAAATTTTTGACTGTGGATGTGTTATTTTTATACCATTCATGGTTTATGGATAAAGTATTGACATTTTTATGAAAGTTTTAATATGAATGTTTCTGTTATGTTTAAACATTTTTATATGAGGAATGCATTGGACTTAGTAAGTAACAGGTGTAGCCTGATATAGATCCTTGATGCATCAATAGGTATAATGAGAAAAAACAGTGTCTTGGCACAAGGCCTTGACAAAATATTATTTGTAGTCTTGCAACAAGGCCTTGACTATGTGGTTATGAAGTCTGGCATTATGCATTCCATCATTATGAAATTGGCTATTGATATTACATGTGATTATTCGACTAGTATAATATCCATGTTAATAAGTAAATAGAATTAATTGATTTAACATTACCATATTATGATTATGTTTAGGTTTAAAAGTTCTGTGTTTTATTATTATACATTACCTTAAATGTTTATGCTTATTTATGAATGTTTCTGCTAAATTGTTATCCTTAATGAGCAACTGAGCTCACCTTTTTCATATGTTTTATTTTCCCAGGATTCCAAGAAGCGTTTTATGGTGGATAAGAAGGGTTAACCTAGGGGATTAATATTCTTATAAAAGGATCATTTATGTTGTGTTTAATTTTGTAATGTGTAATGTAATGTTCCTGTATGTAATCTATTTTACAAGAATGCTAAACTGATCGGTCTTTTGGGATTTGATCCCTTGTAATCATGCCAATGTATTAAAGTAATGCACTGACTCTGGGCATCTGGGGTTAGTGCGTTACAATCCTTATGAATTTTACTATTCATATAACTTATTTCTTGAATAAAAATATGTAAAAAAATTATTATTCCACATCATCCTTATGCCATTAATAAGGCTACCTCATCCTATTAGGAAATACCACTTCTTTTCACATTTCATCTGTATTCTCATCATCATCCACAATGTAATCATTAATTGAACCACCTTTTTTATTATCTTTAGTAGCTTTCTTCATAAGACATTGAGTTTAATAGTGACAATGTATTCCACGCATAAAACACTTAACCTTCGATGATGACTTAGGGACGCCAACATTATCCTCCATTTCATTAATTGAAATCATTATTTTTCCCTTACAACCACTTGTTTTGATTCCTTCTTTTCCATAGTAAAAACAAATAATTGTTCCTCTAAGACATTTTCTTAGGTGATTATTTCCATCTTCCTGACACAAATGAAAATTAATCTTCTCTCCTCCATGGTTTTAATTACCTGAACTCTCAAAATACTTTCTCTTTCTCTTCCTTAGTAAGTCCAAGGGTTTGTTAAGGTACACATTGTTAATCATGTTACATGAAAACTAATTAGGAATTTTCAAAATATTGTTCACTCTAGTGATCATATCGATTGACTTCTCATCATTAAATCATCCATCACATTAAACTTTAATCCAATTTTTTCTAGATCCCACCATTGATTAAAACCAGAAGCATTGTGTGAGCATTACTTATCATAGAAAAAAACCACATAGTTATGAAGTGTTTTACTTATAGGATTTCTAAATCAAGACAACTTGCTTAATGTATGACTTCCTAGGTTCAGCATAGGTTATTAGTTTCCAACTTAGATTTTAATCCTTCATGATGGTTTGTGAAGAGTTTTTTGAATTCCTAGAGTATATCCCCTAGGATTTTCAAACCAGGTGTATAGCAAGGCCCATTTTAATTTACCAGATTACCCTGAGTCAGGCCCATGATATCTTTTCAAAGTTGTTACCCCTAGTTACATTTTTTCCAGATCCATGTTCACTTATAGTATCCAGACATGGATTTATCTCTAGGAAACCACACACTCTATCCTTTACTAAATATTTAGTGCATTTTCTTAAATGTTAACTTATCCTTATACTTATCCTTAGAGATACCCCTATAAATATCCTTATAAATATACATAGGGATATAACTACAAGTTTCTCATAAAGTTTTCCAAAGGTTAAATAAAACTTTTCTCTAATACAAACTATAACAACCCAGTCTTAACATACACAGACATTACATCACTTTTTCAGAATACATAAAGCATAAAAAAAATAAATGCCCAATGACTGTATTGGTCTAGTGGATTTGGAAACATGGAGACATAAACACTAGTACATCAATGAGATAAATTATCACCCACTAGGTTCTTCATGGGTAGAACCCTTATAAGACACATCAAACATAATATGTATCTCATAACATGGGAATGGAAACATAAAAATAGGTGAGCTCAGATACCCAGTAATGGTAAAAAAGGTAGACATGTAAGAATAATCATGAGGATAAGGGTATGATAACATGATCCAGAAAATAGAAGATCATGACCTACATATCATAGAAAAAAACATGAATCATGGAACAAAGATTGGACGTTCATAATACATGAATCATTAGGAAATAAGTAACATAATCCATGAAATAATAACATCAAAATAAAACTTATAATTGTGTCAAACTCATAATCATATAATATTATTTCCAAATTATCCAAGGCATCAATTCTGAGAGCATCATAGTAGCATGTGTTCACTCCCCATACCATATTTTTCATCATGATTCACTCCCATGGCCATCTTAGTAGCATGAGTTCACTACAAATTCCATATTTTTAGTCATGGTTCACTCCCATGGCTATCTTAGTATTCAAGGTTCACTTCCAAGACCATATTAGTCTATATCATGATAAATAAATATTTACCAAATGCATTGGACGGAGATATAGGTCCACCCATCTCATAGTGAAATCAGACACAAATATTCCACAAGATCATATATAATCATTCCATTTCCTAGGAATTTAAATGGGTATCTTAAACATGTAATCATATCATAAAATTTGAAAAAATTTAGGTTTCATAATCATTTCATCATAAACATAGCCCATTAAAAGAAGAGGGTTTAAGAAGAATATTACCATGAGAGAGAAATGGGTTTCATAAATAAGATGTCATCAATACATAAAAAAATTAGAGAAAGAATATGAATGAAAACTATAGATTGTTTTCTAGAAAGGAATGAGTAACACTAATGGGTGTCATATTAGATGGAAATTATTTTTTAGAGATCCTTTAAAAATACATCATTAAGAAATTATCCTTTCTCCTTTGAAAAAATCATCGTAAAATGTTAATCCTTTTTGAAAATAAATTTCCTTCGAAAATAAATTCAAAACATATAAACAATTACTCAAAAAAATTTGAAAACCATTTCATTGAAAATAAATTTTAAAAAAATTCTTAAAAATTAATCTTTTAAACATGAAAATGAAACTTCAATCAAATGATGATGGGTAAATCCAAACTTGTCGTATGAGGTAAAAAGAATATTTATTTTTAAAAATTAAATGTTAGAAAAATTAATTTTTAAGAAATTTAGAAGAATATTCTTTTGAAAACATTGGTAAAAGAAAGAAGGGATAGAAATTAATTTAATGATCATAGTATATTAGTATAATATTTGTGGAATCCCTTTATTGAAAGCATGGTTTTGAATGTACACAAATTTACGAATGAAGAGAGAGGTAAGGTCATATTTAATTAAAAAAATTCTCAATTATCCTAAGTAAAAAATAAAATAAAAAATGTTACTAATATATGAATAAATCAATACTAACCTAGGTATAAGAAAATTCATAAGTTTTCTTGAAATATGGATCACAAAATTTCATTAATGAAAACATGATCATAAACAATCATGACAAACGATGAGATTGTTTCAATAAAATCTTACCACATGGTAGCATTGAATCATACTACCCATGTTGGAAAATAAAATTACACTAAACATAAAATATCCTGAAAATATAGAGATTCATGATATAACATTTAAAATTCATATTATAACACCTCATATAAAAATATAGGTTTATAACATGGTATGTGTCTCAAAGAAGAAAAATTGATATTAAATTAATTTATGGATTTGGTAACTTTTGAAACATAAACCCCATGATAGAAATATAATAAAATGGTTAAGTAAATACCCATATATTTAATTATAATAACCACATAATACATTCATGGTTATTATATACACCACACCGAATAACTGAGCAGTGAATATGGGATGTATCTTATGGAAATAAAGAGTGGGATGAAATTCCCTTAACTTGAGTAAAACTTGTCTCATTGGTATTTATATTACTGAATAATAAAAATATGTTAATTAGTTAATTTATCCATAACTTTTCAAGTATATTATTAATTTTACTTCACATATTTGCATTTTGTATACAACTATTTAAACAATTTTGTTTAAGTCGTGTGTTTTGAACAAATTCAGTTAATGTGTTAAAAATGACCTTTCTTGGTCGAATATGGTCAAATGGGTAATTATATAAACACCTCAAGAATAATAAACATGAAATAAATATCAAATTTATACATTAATTATACTTGTAAAACCAATCATTAAATATTTTTGTGAAAAACGAATCAATGTTACAATCAGAGAGATGGTAGGTCATACATATGCATGAGTCATTTCTCAATGATTGTAATGGAAATAAGTTAAGTGACATTAATATTTACATAATTATAATTATATAATAAATAACATATAAAATAATCACATCTAATTATATATATTATTCTATTTATGTTAAAATATTTACATTGTGTTGAGGAGGCGCTAGTGCACATGTCCATGAATGATGTTATCACTTTTTAAGTGTGTGGAAGGGTAATAATAAAGATGTTATATATTATGGTTAAAAAAGTTAATTATTTCATTAATATTATATATATTTTATTTATTTAAATTTTTTTTAATTAAAACCTTCCTTTATACATACGACGTATCATGTAAACGAATCACATCGCTTTGAGAGGGCGGTAGTCCACACTTCTTCAAACGAAATCATCATATTTACACCAAATGGATCATACAAAGCTATGTGTATTAAATGGATTATATAAACTAAATAACATAATAAATAACATATATATTATATTAAAACATTGTTCCCATAATAATAAACACCATGAGATGTGTTAATGGAAGAACAAACAATCATCATTTTGAGAGACGATAGTTCATCGTACACATAAACAGTTTATTCGCTACACATTTGATGGAGGGTTTTGTATGTGTAGGTAGAAAAATTATCATAAAAAATATCAATATATTTATTATACTAGTTTTTTTCTTCAATAATGGAAGTAGACAAAATGAGGTGGTGGAGAAAGAAAATAAATGAAAGGAGATTGAGGGATGATGTTACCTCTTAATCGAGTAAATCCTTTTGGTATGCACCAAAGGGAATCCATGGAAGACTTTATACCCAAAAAGTTACATCAAGGTGGAAGGAAAGATATTGGCTGGAACTATGTGGTTTGATAGGTGTATGGAAGTAGAGGATAAGAGGCCTTTTATATAGGAGGATTGGTACTTGTTTAAATATATGGAAATGGAATTCAATCCACGTTTTTCCCATGAAATGTGGATACCATAATAGAAAAAAGTATATTAAAGGGAGTATAATGTCTACATATGGTAATACAATGGGTGAGGAGAAGTTTCTAAGTCATTTTGTGTCTTCAATTTAAGGTTTAGTCCATAGTTTAGCTTAATTTTACCTTAATCGATGTGATTAATTTAAATTACTCTCAATAATATTTTTGGTAAAGATATAAGTTGAAATTATTTTTAATTATAAATAATTATGATTCCAAATATGGAATCCATTTATCAATATTCTAATTTTATTTTTAGAAAAAATTAATTTAAAATTAATATTGTAGTTTGGTCGACAATGTATGTTCTTAAAGTAAACCATTCAAACGTTTTCTATGTTTTCATTCCAAATTTCAATGTGAAATTGATCTCGGTGGAGTAAATTGTATTAATTGATAATAATATTATCTATGTCAAAATTTAACCAATTTATAATATAATTTATCCTTATAAATAAGAAGTTTTAAACTAAAATTCAGTATTTTCACTATTCATTAAAAAAGTTAAACTTCATAGAAAAATAAAAAAAAACTTCCCCTAAGATAATTATTATGTTCCAATTTCTAATATAATTTTTTTGAGGTATTAAATATATTAAAGTTCCAAAAATTTGTTTTAAAATGGTTTCTCCACTAAAAGGTGGTAAAAATGCCTTAATAAAAATATTGGTTTTTAAGCATAGAATTGGGTTTGTTCTTATCATATGTCTATAAAATCAATTAGATGAATATCAAAATTATTTTATTGAATATAAAACATATATATTACATTAATTTCACTCACCATTTGTAATTAATTTAAT
This sequence comes from Viscum album, assembly GCA_963277665.1. Lineage (NCBI taxonomy): Eukaryota > Viridiplantae > Streptophyta > Magnoliopsida > Santalales > Viscaceae > Viscum > Viscum album. Next base: position 1,107,698,096 of record OY728142.1, on the reverse strand, counting down.
TTATTACTGTAAAACATCTTTGTGACCATAAAAATTAAAGTATTTTCCCTTATATTCAAAAAGTATTTATATTCATTTCTAATTAATGGGAAACCTATGAATTAATAATATATTTTCATAAACCATATATTTTCAAAAATTATTTAATAATATTCATAAACTATAATTTAATATCTAGCTTATATCTTATTATATTAAGTAATAACATTTTAATGTTATACTATTGTTCGGTAAAACACGGTCTTGAGAGTTATGCAAGTCATCGAGGAAAGTCATTATTGCATGTAACACAGTCTAACATTTTTTTCCATGTAGATAAATTTAAAGACAATGTTTCATGAAGTTCAAGATTAACATGTTGTTTCATATATCTCAATCCAAACATAATGGTTTAATTTAAAATATATTATCTTCAGTGTTGTGTGAAATGAAACATATCAAAAAGGATAAATTAATTCGAAATAATTTATTCACAAAATATACTGGTGTTAAACTATTTGGGATGTCCTTGGGTACCGGTATAGGCTTCATGGATTCATGTATGGACTAGTTTAATCAATCTTTAGAATTATTTATTTATTATTCTGAGTATTAGAGGAGCATATGGCCAAGTTATGCTCATGATTCTAACTAAAGATAATTCATTTTTGTCTTTTTTTATTTTAATACATGTATTATACTATATGTGTCTTATTATGTATTTCACGCCTTTTTATAGACACATGAGAAATTCATCATATTTTATGTGACATTTATTATGGTTTTGATTGTTATTTCTATCATATGAGAGTTTATCTACTGTTGTTCATCTATTTGATATGATTATGATATTGAATGACATGTTTACACCTCTATTATACACTCTGATTACGAGGGTATAATATTCCCCTTGTAACACCTTAGACCATCACTACTAGTTAGCATCTTCTAGAGCATGGGGGGATTTATTTAGGGCATATGACCCACTGGCTCAGGGCACCGTTTAGTGACTCATCGGTTGAGATGTTACAATGTGGTATGAGAACATTTATTTTTTTTCTTTTTTCATACTATTTCAGAATATTATGCAGGATATTAGTAATGTGTCTATATTTTGTAATGATTTATTTTGTGGAGTATCTAACCCACATATAAATTTTTACTAAAATTCTTAGGATGGTATATTGTGTTTTGGTTTTTCTTATTACAATTGATTTTATTCCACCATTGGGTGATGCACATTATATGTGATACTATTATTGCTATGATTGAGAAATTTCATTTTATCATTGTCCTGATTTAGTGAAGAAACATGGATGATTCATCATTTTAATAACCTTATCAGATTCACATGACACACATATACCATTCCATCTATGATTAATTTCTTGACTTTATGAATTTTACTATATATTCCTTTTGACTAAAAATTATTATAGAAGATTGGGAAAAATAATTGGTCCATAAATTGTAGCCCACAATCTAAATTGTGTTTTCTTATATAGGTTATAATATACACCTTAATCCATCAATTATGTAACGTTCATTCATGGGTCATTGGTCGCATGGGACAAAACATGTTATGGTTGTGATTAAATGGATTCCTCACTTCAATTTATAAGGTGTATGTGCCCCTAAAAATTAGAAATGGTAATCCATATAATTCAATCATATTAAAGATAACTGTAATATAAATTTGAACATTATGGGATTTTGAATTAGTAAATGGAATGGTTTCCATTGAATGGAGTTTCTAATTTCCATAAATATTAAATATAGCAAGATTTGTGTTGTAAAACATAAAGATTAAACCAGAGACTACTTTATTAGTGGGAACGAGGCAGTGTCTCTAGTGGTCATTATGTTTTTCTCCTTTTTATCCGTCCCAAATTTTATGAGTAGGAAGAGGGGTGTGTCTTATTTATAGGAAGTTTTATACCATTCCTATGTTTATTTTTTGTGATATTATTGTCAATGAATAATTTATTATTCATTTTTAAGAATTATTAGAGATATTCTACCCTAAAAAACTCAAGTCATGTTCCATGATGGTGGTAGTGAACATGCTCTGAAGGAGGTGGGCCCTGAGCCTCCAGTATAACCTTAAGTACTAACTCTTACGGTACTTCCCTATGTTTCTAATATGAGTTAAAATGCATATTTATGAGGTAATTTGTTTCCTTTTATGTATTCTATTCCAGGATTCTCATAGACTTCCATGTATATGGAAGTTCTTATTTGTGTTTTCTAATAGTAGAATCTGCCAACTTTTTTATGGGATGGTGGACCACATGCTACTAACCAATGGATTGGGAGTGTTTTGTATATCTTTTAGCACATAGAGACTCCTCTAGAGTGGAGATTCAAGATCACTACCTATATTCTTTGGGGATACTCAATGAGTTAATGGGATGTTCTAAAGAAGACTGATACGCTTCGAGATATGGTTTAGTGGGATTTCCAAACTAGTTTTTGTCATTACATTTTGACTTAGACTAGGAGAGCATAATAAGCCAGTGAACTTATGCATATAGAGAAATGTGTGATTTCTGTTATAGAATATTTTACTCAGCCTGAAGTTATTCAATGCCTTTCAACTATCTATCTTACTGATGAGCTGTTCTGGGATTGATTCATAGAGGAAGGTCTCAATAATGTTGTTCAATCATAGGTGGACATGTTTTGATTGAATACTATAAATGAGTTAGAAACTTATTGCTGAATGTAAAATAAGGGAAGATAGGGGGGAGGAGTACGGTAGTGTAGCTTCCCAACCAAGTAGTTCAGTGATAGATTAATGGAACCATAATATTCAGATTCCTATAAGGGGAATACCAACTAGGGTGTGAGTGTGGGTAGTTTAATCTTTTTTCACTAGTGTGGATAGTAAAGATATATTTTGAGAAAGTGCGATAGAGGTGAAGTCAGGTGTTGAGCCTACAACAAGACTGTCCATCTACATTGTTTTTGTAGGACCTTCCCTCCAATAACCAATGAGAGTGGTTCAATAGAAAATCTAGGTTCAGGAGTGATATTCACATCTCCGTTTCAAGCTAGGTGCTTGGGTACTATGAGTTGTTGAGTCTAAGGAGTTCGTGGTGGCTAGGGGTTTCAAACACCAATTCACCTTTATAGTATAGTAGGTCAGCTCATAGTAGTAAGGTTGTTTATGAGTGACACATTTCAGTCCATTTACACTCAATATTACTAATACCTAAGGAGTATATATCTAAGACATATATAGTGTGAGGTATGATATTGGTAGCTTCTACTATTTTATATTACTTTTTCGATAAAGGGGCTTCTTATTGCTTTATATATGTTACTATAGTGGATATCCTTGGGCATGATATTCAGTTTTATAAAGGTTTTAAGAATATAGATACTATGTTTTTGATATTATTAGAGAACATACACTAGTATAGGGAGTCCCCCCTTGACATATGTAGGTGTCACTTTTCATGGGACCTCATTGTACTCAAGATGTTTGGTTTTCACATCATTCTTAGAATGGAATTTTTTGCTCCCTATTTGGCATTCAATGAGTGAAATCCCTATAGGGTGAACTTCACATCATTAGAGGTTTGGTTCATTACTCAAAAGGGTGAATGTGATTTCCATGGAAGCCAATATTGACATGAGCATCGTAGTTCGAGAGGGATGATAGCCCAAATTCCTAGATTGTATATGCATGATAAAGGATCATGTTAGGTACATTTCTCTCCATTGGTTGATCATTTAAGGGTATTTTTCCTAAAATAATTTACATGAATACCTACTAAGAATGGGGTGGAGTTCTTTATTGATCTAGTTCTAGAAGATATATTGGTATCTATTCCTCCTTATATGATGTATAATACTTCGTTTTGAGAGCTCAAGAGGAAGCTATATGACTTGGAAGAAAATAGATTTACCTAACCAAATACTTCTTTGCAGGGTATCCCATCATTTTCTCTTGGAAGAATGAAAAACCCATTTTTTATGTGTGGACTATCGATCATTGAACCACATAATTGTTAATAACTTGTATTCTTTTTCAAAAACTAGTGTTCTCTTAGAGTATCCCTAAGGATCTTAGGTGTTCAAGAAGATTGATATGATATTAGGTTATGACCAGGTTCATGTTAGAAAAATATGCATACCTTATACATTTTTCATAGCAGGTATGGTCTATAAGAGCATCTAGATATTTCTTTGGTCTTCATGAATGCATGATCAGTTTTCATGGCACCGATGATCCGTGAATTCCATCAATATCTTGATTCATTTGTTGTTGAATTTTTGGATGATATATTACTTTATTACTCACAATCAATATGACCATTACAAACATCTTGATATCATATTGGATACACTGAGATAACATTAGTTAAATAAAAATATCACAGTGCAACTTCTAGATGGATACGAATCACTTCCTCTGTCGTGTTATCTTAGAGATAGGAGTATCAGTTGACCCATTAAATGTGATTGCTATACTTTCCTAGGATCATCCCAATAACATCTTTGATATATATATTTTCTTAGATCTTGTTGGTTATTATTTGAATCTCATACAATATTTATCATCCTTGGAAGCACCTATCATGGGATTGACTAAGAAGAGTGTGATTTTTGCATAGTTAGATACTTATGAGATATCCTTTCAAAAGATGAACATGATATTGACTTTGTTGTTTGTCCGAGTTCTTCCAGAGGAGTGTGTTGTGTTTCGTGGGTCACATTATTTGAGGAAAAATGAGAGGAACTACCTAAAACATGATCTCTAGTGAGCTGTTAATGGTGAGTTCCTCATGCTATAGGAGAAATTATTTTTTGGGAGAGTGTTTTGTGGTGTACATGGACCAAAAAAATATCATGTACATATTTTCATCCACTGAAATGAATTTTAGGAAATGAAGTTTGGTTGAATACCTATATTATTTTCAGTTCGAGACGGAATATACACTCGGGAATGGAAATGATGTTACCAATGCATTGATTAGGGTAACTCAGATACATGTAGTTTAGGATACCAGTAGAGAGTGGAAGCTTATAGACTTATTTTAAGAGATACACTTGAAGTTATAGGATAGTATCAACTAGACTTTTCTCTCATCCTTAGTAGTGACTTATTCTCTTCTGAATTCGGTGAGGATAATACATCTATCATATTTGGTGGGCTTAGTCCAATGATAGAGAATTTAAGGCGAGGACCCAAATTGTGGTTGGTCCATTGGAAAGGATAATATTCTACACATAGATGGAAATGTTTTCATTCCACTAGTTATATGTGGGTATATAATGAAAGAGTTCTATAGCCTATCATAGTCAGTACATCCGATGATAACTAATATGTATCAGGATTAACATATCCTATATTGGTGATTGGGTATGAAAGTAGAGGTAGCTAGGTTTTTCATGAGCTGTTCCACCTTTTAGTAGCTTAAGGTAGAATAACATCAACAGGATGTAATCCTATAGAATTTAACTACCCCTAATTGAAAATGGGATTCTTTTGGGATATATTTCATAATCGAGTTCTTGAGGTTACCCAAAGGTAGTGATTCTATATGGGTTGTCATGGACATGATCATGAAGGTCAACCATTTCATTTTGATCATAAATAAATTCTCAATCGATGAGAATGGGATACTATATATCCATGATATTTTTCTCCTTCATGGGGTTCCCCATACCGTTGTATCAGATAGGGACACATGGTTTACATCTTGGTTTTGGAAATGTTTACAGAGGGAATTTGAAAATATGTTGTTTTGAGAATGGAATACCACCCATATATCTATATCCAATTAGAGAGAACAATATTGGTTATAGAGGAAATGAAAAGAGCATACATCCTAAATGTTTTGGTATCTTGGGAGAGGAATATTCTACTGGACAAGTTTACCTACAAAAATAGTTACAAAGAGGCTATACATATGGAACTATATGAGGCGTTGTACAATAGGCCATGCCGATCACCTCTATGCTAGTTGGAGGCACGAAATACATCTCTCCTTCGACTTCATCTTGTTTAAGAGACATTAAGGTTAGTCTAGTTGTTCAAAAAGTTGATAGCTATTGTGCAGTCTAGATTGAAATATAACATTGATCACTATCAATTACCTCTTGATTTTGAGGTTGTAGATGAGGTCATTTTATGTATCTCTATGAGGCTGGGGAGAAGACGAATTCATAGATAGGGTAAGATTTCACCATGATTTGTGAGGACTTTTGAGATTACAGATAGATTCAGGCTGATAACATATCATTTTAAGTGACTTCATAGGTACAAAACCATACGTGAAATCTTTCACATATATCAAATACTCCATGATCACAAAGACCCACCACATACTCTTTAGTGTAAAGAGGTTGTGTTGTAGGTAGTTTTGTCTATTTAGGACCATCCTATATGTATCATTGATCAGAGCATTAAATTCCTCTGAGGTAGGTCAGTTCCATTAGTTCAGGTTCTATGGATATATGTTCCTGTATAAGATGAGACCTTAGAGAGAGATGAAGATGTGAATTCTTAGTGGATGAAACAATATTTAGATGATTTACTACCCTCAAGAGAAAAAATTGAGGATGACTAGTCTTAAGAGGGGGATATTGTAAGATATTAGAATTTTTTGAGGTATAGACCTTATGAATTTCAATTTAATTCTTTGGTTTTTTCCTAATGATAATTCTTGGAATGTCTAAGGGGGAAATGGTGGTTTCTGAGGCTTATTCAGAGCTTGGAACCCCAGTTTTCAGAAAAGGAAGTTGGGGTTCATGGTTATTATAAAACATGTAGCCAGGATGCATAGTTTGAGTAAACCATGTGGTGGTGGTCCATGGATCTATCCAGTGATGCACAGATTGATGAAAATATACATCAAAAACGTCACACTCATGTGAACTACCAAAAATTTTTAAAAGAGAAAAATAAAATGGTTTTCACTTGGTTTCTTAAATTGTTCCAACGAATAGTGAAACATCCTTTTTGATGTATAGGAGTGTACTGTTGTCACACTGTATGGCCAATTGTGCTGTCAAACCATGTGACCTAGTTAAAAAGGGTGAAATTTTTATTTCCCTCTATAAATTTAATAATTCAAACCCATATTCCTATTTTTTTCTCTAGTGGATCTCATCCTCTAATATGAGTTTCTCTAGAATAAAATAGGATTCGGTGTCGATTATCCATCTATCTTTGAAATCAAGATATGATTTTCTATCATGCCCAAATATGGAAGTTAATTTACATTATTTTATTTTTAGCCTTGGATCATTTCCTTGAGGTTTGGGTTGAGTTCCATGTTTGAACTTTTGTGTTATGGAAGTCTCTTAGTTAGTCATTTGTGTAAAAATAGTTATTTAGATCTTGAAAGCAGTTAGCGCACAGTTGAAACATAGTTAAGGGAAATTGTGCACCCTCTCCCAAGGTACAAATTAGTAAATGTTGATTTTGGATAGTGGATACAACAAGGTTGTCACACAGGTTAGAAACTTATATTGGCTAACTTTTTGGAATGTCCCTCTTAGATAGTGAGGGGAATATGGCTGGTGCATTGTTTTGAAAATCTTATAACCAATCCATGCTATTTTATCATGCCATTAAAATTTTGAAATTAACTCTTTCATTGTTAACCCAATTTTGGGTTCCTCCTCCCTTTCAAGATAATGGTCACTACTGAAAATTTCTCCTATCCCAATGGTTTCAGGAACTGTTGGTATGATGGGAATTTTAGTAGCTCTATAGAAATGGTTTATAGAGAACTATTGGCATAGGTGGTCTAAAATTAATCTGTACCAACGGTTTATGTAAAATCGTTGGTATATATGTGTACCAATGGTTCAAGAAATGTTGGTATACATACCATCCAACATATAAAGAGTTGGAATATATATATATATACCAATAGGTTTTGAACCATTGGTATACATGCAATATGTATTCTATCCCAATGGTTTCATGAAATCTTTGGGATATATGTTGTCCAGACTGAGTACAAAACGATTCTGTGAACCGTTGGCCTATTTTTTCCATCATTTGAATACCGATGGTTTAGTGATCCATTGGCATATGTTGTCCGGGATATTGAATACCAATGGTTCTGTGAACCATTGTTATATCCTCTACTCCCCAGAAAACATCAAATATGGGCAGAGTACATGGGAATATGACATAAACCAAACCTGTAAACCCACTTAGAGCAGTAAACCTTCACCTATAAACCTGTAAAACCTGCACCTCTAAACCTGTAAAACATGCACTTCTAATCTTGTAAACTTTCACCTGTAAACATGCACCTCTAAATGTCTTCCAAAGCACACTTTACACATGTAAACCTGCACTTGTAAGTATAAACTTGCACCTCCAATAGTCTTCTAAAGCACATGTAAACCTACACCATCATGCACCTCATATAGAAGTAGATTCACATGATGAATGGGAAAAGTCCTTAGGTTTTTTCCATCTTGGTTTAGACTATTCTGAGTCTAAAAATGTTGAATAAGATGCTAGAGGGCACAGAGATACTCAGGGTGGTTTTACCTTGGTAGAGGGTGAGGTATCATGTAAGGGGGATCCCTCATCTGGTTCCAAATTGTCTGGAATATCATATCCAGACTCATATGGAGATAGTGATGGTGATGGACATAGTAGTCCACCAGATCATGGTGGATCTACTATCTCATTTGGAGTTAGGACATATCCTATGGGATCTTTAGTTATGAAGATTGAACAAGCATGTGAGCTTCAGGCTTTTCCCTTAGATGTACCTACCAAATCATAACCTGTAGAGGCTTCTTTACCTAGTGTTAAGAGTGTTGTTTCCCCAGTGAATTCAGATTTTGTATCCATAATATATTTATAATATTTTAGAGAAATAATTCTTTTTTATTTAAGTGGAATTTTGAGTTATCAGGAACCTCTTGTAAGTCAGCTTAGTGAATATGATGCTAGACTCCTTTTTGAGATGGTTGTATGTCGTATTCATCCCAAGATGAGTTTTCATATTCAAGAAGTTAAGATTTAAAATCGAATTTTGGACAGTGAGATAGAAACCATTTTATCTATTAAGGAGTAAATGAGGACCTCCTTTGTTTCCATTCAATATTCCTTATGTAAGAGATTGGAGAATGTTCCTATTGTTTCATCTACATCTAGTACTCCACCTCCCTCAGCTTTAGTTGATGCTGATTTGATCTAGTCTATAGTCAAAGTGTGTCTACATGTTGTTATGGGTGATGTACATTCATCTCATTTGGATTAATTGAGGCAGATTCTATAGAATGACTTTTCAAGGAATAGGTTGACTGGTTGAAAGTGATGAAAAATCTACTCAAGATATTCATGGAGGAGAAGAAATATTTCTTTAGTAGTATGTAGAGAGGAGGAAACATTATTATAGACTTTTTCAATATTATGAATCCTTTCCTATATGTATCTAATACTCTAGTGGCTTCTCTAGATGTGATTCCTATGACATCCTTCACCTCTAATTCTTCTTCTGATCCTCTACCTCCTTAATTCTAGCCTTTCAGCATGTCTTCGGTTGAAGCTGTCTGGAATCTCCAACTTATTGTGATCCAAAAACATTCTACCTCTATATCTATACGTTCAGCCTCTACCATAGTTCCTCCTACATTTGGAAATGGAAAGTTCCCTACTGATCGCACCACCCTGGATAAGAGTGATTTGAATTAGCTATAGACTTTTATCGGGATTTTTTTGTATAGATGACTTTTGTCCGTAATGGAATTTCTCTCTTATTATTAATCTATTTCCTTTTTCTATTTACTGTTTCTAGTTTTTTTATAATCCCAAAATGGGGAGAATAGTAATGGAATTTACTTATGACACCAACCTTATCCTTTAATTTTTTATCTATTATCCCATAATTATTTGTATGTTAATATTTGATACAGACTTCTTTATATGGATTTTATCCTTTGATATTGTACTTATTTGGATGAAATTTAAGTAATTCTATTTTTTGTTTTGATACCATAAATTTGATACCAGATCAATTTCAATAACTGTTGTTTTATTCCTAATTGTGTTTTATAAATCTCAAATTATCTTTTTGGAATTTTGATCAGACTGTTACTCTTTAAACATTTTATATATATTCATAATTGTGTTTTACAATTGGATTATAAAGTTCATTGATTAGTAATCATCAAAAAGGGTAAGATTGTTGGAACCTACATATTTTAATTCTCACAAATCAAGTTTCCTATGATTCTAATGAACCAAGTGTTTTTTGATAGTATGTCATTTTATAAAGAATATTAAAACGAGTATTGAAAAGATCCACTATTAGCTCAAATTGTGCCACAGCTAGATATTTCTAATGTTATGAATTTTCTACCACTATCTATGTTCCACCATCGAAATTACCTACCACTAGTGTGTGCTGCCACCAGAGCATGCTACCACCAGAATAGGCTACCAATAGGATTAACCACCACCGAACGTACCACTTCTAGGTTCATGCCACTACTAGATGTGCCATCACTAGGATCATGCTATAACTAGACATTCCACTACCACAATCATGCTACCTCTAGATGAGATACCTCCAGGGGTGTAGTCATCTGTTTCTACTGTTGGTCTCTGATACCATCATATTTGATTCACCATCATATTTTTCCACCATTACTGTTCTTTCTTTGAATTAAATACTTCCAATGGATATTTTATGGGAGTTAATTTATAGGGATTAATTAATTATTATACGAAACCCTTTGTATAGATGCATTGAAAACAATATTAGATTCTGTATGAGGATCTAAAAAATCTTGATGATTATCCTTCAATGGGTGCATGCAGTGCTATATTTATTTCATAGGATCTCCCTCATGCACATGCAGTTAGAAGGTGGAGAGTGTAGAATGATGAAAGTGATCATCTCATGAGATATTACACGCTGATACATTTGACTGTGGAAGAGTGGAGTACATTGAAGATCAAGATCCTTTCCTATGAATAGAAAATAGAACATCATGATACTCAGTTTTTCTCTTGCTTCTAAAGAAACTATTCGAGATCCTCACCAAGCCAACCCCGAGGACTCTCAATCATCCAAAGCACTATAAAACTAGATACTACATTTTCTATATCTTCATACTTTATCTCTATATAGTTTCATTTTAATTTTGAATATTGTTTTGGTTACTCTATTTATTAACACACTGACTACCATGGTTGAATAGGAGAATACTAAATATTATCTTTTTTTTTCTATTATTTGAATACCAATTGAAACTATGTAAGAGGTCCATTTGAGGCCCATGTTGTTTTTTATTTGATGTTTCTTTTTAATAATACCAAAGGGGAGATTGGTTGTATGTGTTTTTGTAGTTTCAGTATGGGGGTAAAGGGAAGAGAAATTATTTCATCCCAAAGGGGGAATAAATGTTTAGAAGAGGATAATGCTTTTGTGTTCCTAATTGATTCTAAAAGAATAAGAAATAATATTCTAGGGGGAATTATTAAGTTTAGAATAAGTATTTTCTAGGGGGATAATGATAGAAGAATGTAAGGGGAATTTTTTTTCTAAACATTTATTGTATATTTTATGGTAGGTGAAATTTTTCAGAAGTTATAGAGATTTTTCTACTTTATTTCATTTAATTTAAATTTATTTATTTGTTACTTATCATTCCATTTTTTTGTGATTATGAAAAAGTATAAGACTATTGATTGCCTATCAGAATTGGAATCAGATTTAGTTGGTTGGAAACAACATTAGGCATGACATTCAAGGGATAGAAGAATTATTTTATAGACATAACAATCATATTTAAATTAGCATGGGTCACTAACAAACCTTGAACCTTTGATTCCAAATATATGATCATTGATATTTAATGATTACTACCCCTTCCTTTCAACCAGATGTGAACAACACCTCATCTGTGTGGGTTAAGTCTTTATATTCACTAGATTTGCAACAATGGAAAGCTTTTGTCTTCAAAGGCTACATGGATATATTCACTAGAAAAAATATTCCCATGTTCACTCTCTTTTTCCTAGATTTTTTTCCTCTTTGAAACAAATTTATCAATATAGCCCATGTATATCCTTCCCTTATTCTTTATTGAAGAACTAGATGTTTCAATATTTTGTTGGTATCTCCCCTTATCATAACAGACTCATGAAATATATATATATATATAAGCTATCCATTTTCATGCACAACTATGAATGGTGTGGATCAAGACATGCTTCTATAATATTCCATTTCTTCTCACAGTGTTCATGCGAAAGAACATGTTTTTGAATTCAAATAAATATGCAAAATAAGACTTCAAGATATTTTGCCACATTCACTGTAGTTCTCCATTATCTTCTTCATGTTTTGAATCAAAATCCATTCAAAACTATTAACTATCCATCCACATAGTCTGCATATATCTTCTTTTAAATCCACCACTTAAAATATCCGAATATCTTGCAAGAATATCTCCATTTTAATTCTACACATTGTCCATAACTTTGTAAGGATTTTAATCCTTCAACTAAATATCCGTGGCATAAACAACCCATCCAAACTTTCCTTTTAAAATCATGAACCTCATGACATAGAAACTCATTTTTTTAATTTTGTTTCCAAACAAAATGGCTTCGACCTTCACACCAAGGCATGAAACAACACTTCTTTATGAAATATTCCCTTCAAAATGTCGGACACCATGACCACTTGGAAATTTTTCTCCACTAAAAAATCCTGATACACCAAAACACCCAGCTTTCCAAAAATTCTATGGGAAATGACATATGCATCTCTCCAACATCTTTCTATACTTATCTATACAGAAGTCTACCACAGTGAGCATAATGCCTTTAGTGAGTGTCCCTTATATAATTGTTCTCATTAGAACATGGGAGAAATGTTTCAATATGAATATTCAAAGGAGGTACTAAATCATATAAATTGGTTGTGGTAAGATGAATCTTATGGTGGGGAGCACCATAAGACTGAAAAATGTTAAAAAATGAAATGATTAGTGTTTTTAGATATTTGGGCTCAGGTAAACACCCAAAGGGGAGTCCAAGAGGCCCCGAAAACAACCCAAATGGGTTTCTACATAAGATAAATTCACAATGGACATGATAGAACAAATCAACTATTTAATATGCTATAATAAGGGATTTCTAGAATATTTTAGTGAGCGATAGAATGAAACAACATCTAAAGGGAAATGAAACAACAAAAAAGTATCCTACACCCTACACAAACCATTTAAAATTTCATCCACTGTACATAAACATGAAAATTTCATTTATAATATTAAATGAGTGAAAAGGAAAGTGTCATGGTCAAAGAGTATGCCTACTCAGAAAATGTCATTTGAGCTAAATGGGTATAATAAGCCAATTTATATTATTCAAAGAAAATAAAAACTAACTTGCCCCAAAAAAACACCAACAAGAGACATATGGAAAACTCAAACGAAATATAAACATGATAAAAATAAATATCACCACTCTTTGGTTTAGAAGATAGCGCACCTCCTTTGGAGGGGTTTTATTATAAAATCATGGTATTGATTTATCACACAATTCATTTAATTATATTTAACATTTATTCTAAAAATAGTTCAGCACAAATCAAGTGCAATAAGTTAAGAAACAAGATAAACATAACCATCACTGTGAGTTTTCGTAGACAACGTACCTTTTTTGTAGAGGTTTTATTATAAAAACATTACTTTATTTATCAAATGAAACAATTATATTAAATAACAGTTATTCGTGATATGAAGTTCAATATAATTATGCCGAATTAAGAAAGAGTACAAATTCAATTTATTGCATTCTTGAATTAAAGAGACTAGGAGAGGGAACCTACCTCAAGGTGGAACCAAGTCTTCCACTTCGACTCTTAGATATTTCTAACTAAAATATGCTACTCCCCCACTGGGTATACACCCTTCACACACATGCAAGGACACCTAGACCCTCTGTAAACACCCGCATGGCCATGAGCATGTGCAAGGGGATCCTTGCAAAAATGCTTATATGCATATACCAGTCTCCAATCACCTGTGTATACATATACATATACATATACATATATATATATATATATATATATATATATATATATATATATATATATATACATGGGAACACATATCCCTATACGTGAATAGTCACTAACATGGATGACTATACACATAACGGTGGAACCCACATACATATAATTACTTACCTATGCACATGAAGGCAAGTCTCCATTGACTTGGTGACTTGAAACCAATGAGAAGGGATCAACACACTACACAAAGGATATTAGGAACCTTAAAACACATAAAAGATGCTAAATAACCAGTGAGAAACTAACCAACATCATTAAAGCCCTTTCTCGATTGAAAGCAGAGAACCAAATCCACCCAAACCAACACAAAACAATTCAACACCCAACCAAAAACATTATATGGAGTCAAAAACAGCAAAATTCTCAAATACATGAGGTGTGAAACAAGTAGTAACCATAGAATCTTACCTCGGATTAAAGCTGGTGTACTGAATCAATCTAAACCCCTTCACAGAATATAACTGCCCTCTATCCATAGAATGTAGCAAAAGACCTATGTGGCCAATGAGATAAAGAAAATAAGATAAAAACTAAACTAAAACATACCTGTCCCCTGTGACTATACACGTCACCACCCAAAAAATAAGAACCACAACTCCCCATGGGTTAAATCATGTTCCTGTATGAAAGGGGGAAATAAATCCATGTTTCAAAATGATACTATCAAATAATAAATTCCTATTAATTAAAAATTAATATTCATATTAATGGTATATAATCAGTTTGGATCGAGTTTGAGCTTAGTTTGGTTTTGTTCAATACATGTTTTTGGGACATTTCCATTAGATTTAGTTTATCTTATTTTTGTTTATATTATCTTTGACAATTTCGTTCATTTGGGTTCTAGTTGACCAGGAAATTAATAATAATCAGTCAATCCATATTAATAATTATATCCATTAGTTCCATATCTGGAGTAAAAAATACATTAAAATGAATGATAACATATAAGAAAAATCATAAGAGGGGAAATATGTAAAGTAGTCTAATTCATGCAATTCACACCCAATATAGATTTGTCTTGGGCACATAAGTAACCAATATCCCCAAATTAAATTGGGCCAAATAAAGAGGGTAGAATAAACCAATCTCAAATGGTGAAAAATGGTGGTAGATGAAACAAGATGATCCAAACTACTTTACCTTCAGTAGTTAATGCCAAATCATGTCTGATTTGGACCTAAAAGAACCTTGATATTCCCTAGAAACAAGTATCAAAGTTATATTAGGGGAAATTATAAAAATAAAGATCTATAACGTTTTTGATAGAAAATTTGAACTGAAAATGGAAACCATCCAAGAAAGATATTGTAGAATTATATTAGTAGTTGAAATTTATTAGAAAGATCCTAAGATATTTCATAAGGAAAATGAAAAGTAGTTGAAGATGTTTTGTGAAGGTGTAATTATGTTGGTCATGGAGCTATCATATGTATGACTTCGATTCATAGTCAAATGAATTTGATTAGTGGTCAGGGAAAAGAGCCAATGTTATCATATTCTAAATCAGTTGTAGCAAATGGATACACACCAATGAAGAAGGTTGAACACGATAATAAAGAATGTTTTATCATATAGTTTGATGAGTTATAAAATTATAATCCAAAAAATCAGAAAACATTGAGAGTTATCTAATTGCTCAAGTGAATATGCAATTTTCAAACAATAATAAACATGTGAAAGAAGAGAAAACCATGTTTCCTCAATGTAAACATGTTTTTAATGTGAGAAATAAGAATGCGCAAAGAAAATAAAACATTTTTAAGATACAAAGTAAATTGCTCCAGTGTTGAGAAGAAAGCCTCAGCCAGTGTTATATCTTAGAAGTTGATAAACCCACCTTATTACCATACTTGTTGATATAAAACAACAATAAAATGGAAATGTCACATAAGATGGACTTCACACACACATATATATTTTTTGAAGGAAAATATTTTTGCAAAATGAATCCTTCATATAGTGTTGTTATTCAATTGAAAAAATAAACTTGGTGAAAATAAGAAAATACATTCTTATTAATCGCATCTTTAAAAATGTTTCAACACCTTTACCATGATTTAATGCCATGTTTATAGGGAACTTTGAATCTATATAACACTTTATAATTTAATAAAATATGGTTACCCATTAAACTGTATATGAATCCAAAAAGAACAACACATTTATCCATAAACAAATTTCCCTTCACATGCATCATGTACATATTAAAACAATATGCATTAGATAACATTTTCCTTTGAAAATTATAACACTCCATTCACATGATAACTACATCCAAAATGCATCAATGTGTTTATTAATTCTACACATAAAATATTCTTAACATTTTCATGAGTTCCAAATTATTTCACATAGAATATGATATTCTTTATAAAAATAGAAACACATCATATATTGTTCACCTAAATCGCAAAGAAATAATGTTCTCATGGTATCTTATATCTGAACTTCCGATGATTTATATCTACAAACACTAAAATGATAACTATTTTTATGTTTTGAGAAAACCAAAATCAATAATATATCACAGATAAATGAAAAAATATGAAATGATGGAAATTGAATCAGAAAAAATCAAACTAAACAATGAATCAATTAACCATACCGAAAGAAGATTTGGGCTCACTACCAAAGAATACCAGAAGAAAGGGATGTTCCACCAGGGGGGTCCTCAACCTAGGTGGGATGCTCGAACATAGGGGATCCTCAACTTATGGGGATTTACATGGAGTGAGGGAAAGATCGACCTAGGGGGATTCATGTTGGGTGAGGGAAAGATTGTCCTAATGGGATTCACGTCGGGTGAGGAAAAGGTCGACTTAGGGGGGATGTGAGACCTAGAAGGGGATGCTCGATTAGAGGAGGATGGGGAGGGGGATGCGTACGCAATCATGAGAGGGGAAGGGAGAGCGAGGTGCAGTGAGTGGCGTGCGGAAAGCGGGGAGATGCGAGTGGTGAGCGACGAGGAGGATGAGAGTGGCAGCGAGGAAGACTCGGGATGGGAGTGGCAGCGAAGGGGCTTCTAGATGGAGAGGAGTAGTGTTTCAGGGATGAAGAAGTGGGGCATGATGCGAGGGGAAGTGAGTATGGGAGGAGGGTCGAGGCATTTTATGTAGGTCTATCCCAATGCTTCTTATGAACCGTTGGTTATTGAAGTGGTTTTTTCTAACAGTTCCTATTGAACCATTGGTAAAACCAACATAAATTAATCTATACCAACAGTTTCACAAAACTGTTGATATAGGTTATTTATTTGAATTGTTTTCTCAAACCATTGGAAAAGAACTATTGGTATAGGTTGGATTTCCATCAGTGGGTGCACCATGGGAGCCCCCACGATTCCCTCCTTTAGAACTACTTAACCCATGGATTCATTTTGAGGGTTATAAGGTGAGTTTTTAATTTCTTTTGGTCTATTTACTCTTCTATTATTTTTTCTCTCTTGATTTCATAGTTTCCCCTAATGGGGTTTCAATATTTATAAACCCTAATAGTTAGGGTTGATTTGTGGGTTGTTCTCCTTGGATTTCATCATATGTGGATTGTCTTCCTGGATTGGTTATTCTTTCTTTCAAAGTTTTGTTGAGTTCTCACATCATTGAGTTTGGTGTTTCCATCAATTTCCCTTCCAACACATTCTATTTGGGGTTTAATGTTTCCAAAATGATTTATAAATGTGTTTCCCATTCTAGAGATGTGTTAGTATGAATATATTTGTTTTTTTGATGATTTTAAATTAGTGTGACATGGGTTTTCAAGTGTTTCATTAATTATGGATATATTTGAATACATGAAAGGTGTTTAATGAAATTCTAATTGCAATTTATGGTGAAATTTTGTGATTTGGGTGGTTTTCACCCTTGGGTATGTTTTGAAAACTCTGTTGTGGTTTGAGTTTAGTGTTTTATGTGGAATTGATTGAATTTTATGGCATGATGATTATTTCTATCTTTTTAGGGTTTTTAAAAGTAAGTGATAGTTCTCTTAGAAGCGGGTTTTAGAGATATTTTAATTACACATGTTATAGGAGAATTTTTTCTAAATGAAATTGATTGTGATTCATTTATTATTCATCATTGTGATTTAATAGAGTGTTTAATTATTTTATTTAAATGTGTGATTTTTTTTTTCAATGGTATTTTATGGTTTGGACATGTTGAAAGTTGGTTTTACAAGAGAAATGGGGCTTTTGAAACATGAATTTCTTTTGTGTGCACCCCAAAATGTGTTTGTAAATTGTAAATGGGGTGTGAATCATGTTTCAAAAAAGATTGAATGTATGTGAAATTGGAAAGGGTATTTTCCCATGGTAATGGTTGTATTTCAAAATGTTTATTCCTAACTATTTCTTGAGTCCTGTTTCGAACATGGTTGAAAATGGGTTCTTCTTGAACCATGGTTTTCCAAAGGCTATTAGACCCATATCTATTTCTTTTCAAAATTGGTTATATGATTTATAAATTGTGCATTGGTTTTTCCTTTAATTTTAAATGTGGTTCCAATTTTTTTTGAAAACCTAGACCATTTGGCATCTTGAGGCTTGTTTTGACGACTTGTTTGAATAAAGTCCCATTTGGAATTATTCATGTTAGAGTGGTGTTTTACATTAAAATGTTAAACGGTGTCAAAATGAATTTTTTATATGTATTATATTGGAATGGTGAAAGGTCTAGTTGGAACATTGAGTTTTCTATGAAAAGTTGGTTTGATGTGAAATGATGTGAAATCCCAATTGACACCTTTTGATATTTTGGAAAAAAATTAGAACTCATGTGGCATGTGGGCTCAGTTGGATTTTTAGCATGTTTAAGAAAATTGATTGAAAAATTAGGTGGAATGATTCCTAGTTGGTATTTAAAAATGATTAAGAAAATTGTTTTTGAATCCAAAATGAGGTAACAACCTAATTGGAACTTGTGAAAGTAATGCTTTTTCCTATGTGTTCGTGATGATTTAACTTACGATATGGAGACCACTATATATTTGGGTTGGGATCCTTTATAGCATCTCATGCACATGTATGGGTTGGAAACCACTAGACCTTGGGATGCATTCCCATCTAGCTTCTCATGCATGGGAACACTATGGTTTATGGTTTCTATAATAATTTTCACTGTGTATTATTGGCTTGGGATTCTTGGGTGTCATCTTGAGTTTTCAGTGATGATTTTTTTATTGACCCTGATTAGATAGGTTGTATCCCCATATATTTACTAAGAGGCTAGGTGGGATGTGCCATGAGTAAGGCTATTTTAGATCATTCTATTAGTTATAGACTATGCAGATGGACCATGGGTCGGCAGGTGAGTTTGAACTGAGTATGTCTATTGATTTCTTATAGATATGTTTATGAAATTCCCATAATTACAACTTATATATTCTATTTATTTTTTTTTGTTGGTAGGATATTGAATTTACCAGTTATTTCGGCTTGTTTGGTTTCATTTACTTTATGTGTGTCCCCTTTTTGGTCATCTAGTTTGGATTTGTCTTTGGGTTTTTGTTTTAAAATGGGTTGTGGAAGGTGAAACCATTTCTAAAAAGTAAAGTTGTGTGTGTCATTTTAGAATGAAAATTTATGTATAAATATGTTTACTAGCTATAAATTATTTAAAAACAAACATTATGAATGTATTTTAAATCGGGGTTTGTGGAATATTTTGTGAAAGGAGTTATGTGGAATCTATGGTAATTTCCTTTTGATCTTTTCAAGATCATAACCTAATTGTGAAACTCATCGTCGGTAGACTCGAGTTATTTTTCAGGTTCAGGTTTATGGTTTGGTTGAACCTTTGGAGAATTTTGATTTTGTGGTTGGTGGTGAGTGATAGGTCATGTGGAGATCATTTCAGCATGGTTCAGTCTTATTTTCATATTTACTTATGTTATGGTTTTGTATTTGTAGTATCTATATCATTTTTTCATTTATCGATATTATGTTATTGTTTTTTATGTTGCATTCTTATTTCGTTTAATTGATCCTGGTTTTTCTTGGAAAAAATCATTCCCATTTTGATTACTTTGATTACAGGCACTAGTTTTCCGCCTGTGGGGATCAGGAATGCCATTCAAGCCATGTCTTGGATCAGGTCGGGTGTCGGGTTGGATGAAATCCCAAATTAGTTCATTAAAAAATTTTATCAATGAAGGCCCTCATTATTTGGGGTATCAGGTATATTAGAGATTAGAATTGTTAGAAATTAGGAGGTAGGAATGGGAAGGATGTTATGAATCCTTGGTAATTCTGATCCTAGAGTTTCTAGGGATAGATCAGGATTTTAGTCTTTGTTTTTTTTGTTAGTGTGGGTGTGGAAGGAAAATAGATGCATGCTGGTGTTATGTTGTTATCTCCCAGGACTAGTGACCCATGTGTAATCTGATTGCATGGTTCAAGGTTATCTTAGTGGGTTGTTCATTATTGGGTGCATGGTCCACTAACAATGTCTCTAGATTAGGCATGTAACCTTGTTCCTCATTCTAGTATTTTTTTGGGAGTTCTGTTTTGTTTTGGTTTTGGTTGGTGTGATTTGAATTTTAAAATGAAAAAGGTTTTCGAGATTGAAATTATTTTATCAAGTGTTTTTGGACTGAAAAAATGTAAATAGTTTTTAAAATATGAAATTATTATGAATTTTGAAATTTTTGGGAAAGTTTGGAGGAAAAGGGAATTGATAATATATTAAATGTATAGGTTTGATGGTAAAGTGGTATGTGTGACCCATGTTATTCCTTATGGATGTTCCCATATATGTGGGTATATATAGAAAGTGAATGTTGTAATGTTTACATGGATGATATAATTGAAGATAGGATGAACACATATGTTTTGGATCATAGGATTCCATGGGTGATTATTTGATATCATAGGGTTGGATTGGTTTTTCCAAAATTATTTTTGAAAGGTAAAATGATTTGATGAAATTATTTTTCTATGAAAAGTGGGTTCTTGTTTTCTGAAAAATGGATTTCATTATTTGGATAATGGACTTGGAAGAAGGAGGTTTTGGAATTGAAAGGTGGTTTTTGAGAATAGTATTTTTGGATGTTCTTGTATATGTTTAGCTTGTTAGAAATTTTGGGTTGATATGTTATTTATGATTACATTTCTTGTTTATATTGATTTTGGTTCTGTGGTCCATTTTTTATTTAGAATATTCCACCCAGAAAGGTCCCCAATGTTTCATGCGAGTCTTTTCCAGTTTCTATCCCTTCTCAGTTATTTACCATCTTTTGTGGTGATCGAGTTTCATTTTAGGCAGTGTAATGACTTGAGAATGTTGAGTGTATCATCAAATCCTTGGGAACTTCTAAATATTTGAGAGTGCATGCTGTTCGGGGATTTTTTGAGGATATAGCTTTGGATCAGTTGAAGGTGATTTCCCTTTCATTGATTCAAGTTGGGATTATGTGAGAGGTTCTCAAGAACTCCTTCATCATAGGTTTTGTATCTTAATAGATGAAGATGAACAATGTGGAAGTGTTTGTGAGTAATCAACAAGGCTAGCAGATAGGGAAGGCCTATGTTGGCCACTTCAAGGAGTTGGTTTACTTTTCCCTGAAGGTAGAATCAAATTATTTTTTGAAGGATCCTATTTTTATTTTGGATCTTTTTATATATATAATGGAGAGATACCTCTCTTCCAAGGATCTTAAATTTGAGGATTTAGTGAAGGAATCTTTCTTAACCAAGATGGTTTTCAGAGCACAGGTAGTTGGAAATATGGTATCAATTACCACTCATAAAGGTTCCCTATCTAGAGGGATGTGTGTGAGAGAAGATCCATTTTCTAAAAAGCAACTTTCATTGGCTATAGCTTCTCATTCGTCAGACCATTTTCTTGTATGTTTTCAGTGTGGTTGGTTTGGGTATTTTAATCAGTCTTCACACAATCCTCAAAATACATGTTGTCTTTGTGGCCATTTGGGTCAACTGGATAAGTTTTTTATGAATATTTTCCCAAAGAAGAATAAGTCTTGATCATAGGATGTCATCTCTTGACTATAAGGCATTGTAAGCTTCAATCATCAGTGCTCCAACTTTATACCTTGGAGTGAAGCTTGCGCATAGTCAGGAAATTGTTAGGGGTGCAGGAACCATATCCCAATTATAGTCTCTAGTGTTGGGGAGGAAATGATTTTAGTTTCTTTTTTTGGTTTCTCCCTTGATTTGAGTTCCTTTTAAGGGAATCGGTGTTCATTTATTCTTTTAGTCCCATTTCTGTGCCTTGGATGTGGATATTTATATGGTTATCCTTTTTTGAACCAGTTTTAGTTTTCTTTTTGGCTTGTTTAGAGATATCTATGTTTGTGGAAATTGATGATTGTATCTTGTGTTTATCTATTTGGTTTGGGGTCCTTTCATTATTTTACACTTGTGGTGGGGGTTTGGTTTATAGGTTTAATTCCAAGTAATATTAGTTATGTTGTTTAAATTTTGTAGAGATGTTGGGTTAGATAATTTTGAGAGATCCTTTGTTGTTGTCCCTGAGGTGGTGATGTTTGTATTTCACATTATGTTCCGATATGAAGACATTATAGGAGGTTAGACATGCTCTTGTGGTGGGTATAAACCTATGGTGTTCTACCATTGTTCTTTATGATGTTTTTACCCTAGAAATGCTCGGGTGTGACTTGTGAAGCTAGAATTCACCCTGAGGCTCATGGTTTATTTGGATTTATTATGTTTTGAGATTGAGTTTTGTTTATCATATAGATGGGTGGAATTATGGGGGAAGAAAGTGTTTGTGGTGGGGATAATTGTCATACCCCAACCATAGAAATTTTATTTTATTTTTTTCTTCGACTTGGATCATCTATTTAAGGTTCAGGTTGAGTTATTATTTTGAAATTTTTAGTTTTTTAAGTCTTGGCTGAGACATTGGTAGAAAAATTGAGATTTAGGTCTTGAAAGTTGGTGGTGCACTGTTGGATCACTATTAAGGGAAACAGTGTTCCCTCACCAAGGAAATCATGTCAAAAATATTGATTTTGGATATTGGCGACCACATAGTTCTCGCATGGTTTGAAAAACCATGTTCACTAACCATGAATCATGTCCATCTGGGATAGTGAGGGGTTCATTATTGGAACACGATTTGGAAAACCATGTGTCCAAACCATGTGAGTTTCGCAGGTAATTAATATTTGTAAATTACTTATTTCCCCCTCTGAGGTTTTAACCATATTTCTTGTTTCTCATCCCTTCATCAACCTTGTCACACCATAGAAGATCCCATGCTTCCCTCCTTTAGCCCTCATTTTCCCATTTATTCATTTTGAAGGTTCTACGGTGAGTTATTCATGGTTTTTAGTTGATTTATTCCTCTTTTATATTTTATCTCATAGTTTCTTTGTTTCCCATGGTGGGGTTTAATTTTTGATGAACCCAAAATATTAGGGTTGATTTGTGGGTTATTCTCAATGGATGTTAGGGTGTGTAGAGTTTTTCTTGGACTTGGTTCTTCCTTCCCCCAAAGTTTCATAGCATCCACATGTTATTTATTTATGTGTTTCCATCAATTTCCTTTTTGGAACATTCAATTTGATTCTTAATCTTTCCTAAATGATTTATAAATGTGTTTGAATTTATTTTTATGTGTTAGTATGAATTTATTTATAATTTTTATGAATATTAATTGGTTAAAAATTGGTTTCAAGGGGTTTTAGTTATTCCTATATTTGAATAAATTTAAGGTGTTAGATAAAATTTAAATTGAAAATATAAGGTGAAATTTTGTTCTTAGGGTGGTGTTCACCCTTGGGTATTTTTTGAAAATGCATTTGGGTTCTGATTTGGGTGTGGTATTTGGAATTGGGTGACTTTTAGTGTGTGATTATTATGTGTTCAATGTTGGGTTGGTTTAAAATAAAGTGATGGTTCTTTAATAAGTTTATTTCAATGTTATTTGAAGTACAAATGAGTTGGAAGATGGTTTTATGAGATAAATTGATTGTGATTTATAGATTTGTTTTATTCTTTTTTTTTGAAATGTGTGAAATGTTTTTTCAATGTTATTTAAAGGTGGGAATGTGTTGAATGTTGGGTTTATAAAAGAAATGGTTTTTTGGAACGTTAACTTCTATGGAGTACACCCCAAATGGGTTTGTAAATTTTAAAAGTTATGTGAAGAATGTTTTAAAATGGATTGGGTGTGTGTGAATTTTTAAAGTGTCTCCTTCCCTTGGAACGGTTGGATTTCATAATGTTTTTTCTTAAGGGTTTTTTATGGAATGTTTGGATCTTGGATGAAAATGGGTTCTACCTTGGACTACGGTTTTCCAAAGGCTTTTCCTTCCATTACACTTTATTTTCAAAATTGATTATTTTTAAATGGTTCATTGGTTGTTCATATAACATTAAAGGTGGTTTCAAACTTATTTTAGAAAACATGGAATGTTTGTAATTTTGAGGTATAATTTTCTGAATAATTGGCATAAAGTCCAGTTCTGAATTTATCATATGAGAGTGGTGTTTTACATTGAATTTGGAAATTATGTGGAAATGGATTTATAAATGTATTGGATTTAAAATTTTAAAGCTCTAATTGGAACTTAATGTTGCCTTTGAAAATTTGGTTTCATGTGAAGTGATGCAATTTCTTAATTGGCTCCCTGTAATATTTTGGAAATTTGGTTTGGAATTCAAGTGGAATATGGTCCTGATGGGATTTTTGGCATGTTCTAGAAAATGGATAGAAAAATTGGGTAGCATAAGGCCCTTTTGTTATCTAAAAAATATTGAGAAAGTGGTTTTTGAATCTCAAATGAGGTGACAAACCGATTAACATTTATGAAGGAAATGTATTTTCATGTGTATTCGTCATGATTTGGCTTAGGATATAGATACCACTTGATCTTTAGGATGGGATCTATTCTGGTGGATCAGAAACATGAATAGGTTAGAAACCACTAGACTATAGGATTCATTCCCCATCAGTGGATCATTCATGGGAAAATTATAGTTTATGGTTTATTTGATTTTTAAATATGTATTATCTTTATTGGATTACTAGATGTCATCTAGAGGGTAGAGTGATGGATTCTTGTCAACCCTGATTATATGGTCAGAATCCTCCAGGATTTGCTGAGAGGCCAGGTGGTACATGCCACAAATGAGGATAGATTAGAAAAGAAAATTAGTTATAGACTATGGAGATGCACCATATTCTAGTAGTTGGCTCTAAACTGAGTACTTATAGGGATTTCCTCTTGGGATGTTTAGGAAATTCTATTGATTATTATCCATGTGTTCTGTTTATGTTGCATGTTGGACACTGGATTTACTAGTTGTGTTATCTTGTATTTTTCCTTTAATTTATAAAATTAATATTTTTGGTTATCTGGTTTGGATTTATATTTGGGTTCTATTTTTAATATGGGTTGTAGAAAGTGAAAGTTTTTAAAAAAAAGAAAACTCTATATATTTTTTTAAAGGAAATTTTTGGATAACTATGTTTACTTACTGGAAATTATTTAAAATCATATTTTATAAATGTATTTAAAACCTATGTTTTTGGGACATTTTCATGAATGGAAAGGCATGGAATCTATGATAATTTCCTACTAAGATGTTTAAGATCACACCCTACTTTTTCCACTTTGCATCAGTAGACCCAAGATATTCTGTAGGTTCAGGTTTTTGGTTCCATTGTACCTTTCAAAAATATTGGATTTTTGGTTGGTGGTGACCAAGAGGTCATGTGGATATCATTTTAGTATGGTTTGGTATCAATTATTTATTTTGTGTTTTTTGTTCAGTAGCTGTTATATCTGGATCAGGTTTTTATTTATCGATATTCAGTTATGGTTGGTTAGGATACGTGATAATTTTGTTTAATTGGTCATCGTATTTCTGTAATATTTTTTACCATTGTGATTAAATTGATTCCTAACACTTGTTTTCCAGCCCATGGGTATCCGTAATTCCTTTCAGGCCATGACTTAAACTGGGATGGTTTTTGGGTTGGATGAAATCCCGACTTGGTTTGTGAAATTTTCTCATTAGATCCACACTAGTATGTTCTATGTTCCTATTTATCATTTATTTATTTATTTTTATATCAATAAAGTTATTTTTGTGCAAGATAATATGAAATATTTATTGGTTATTTTTCTATTATTCCATTTTATTCCATCCCAGATCATGTTATGACCCGTTACCGAATGATTATTCTTCTAATAACTTGAGTTAGGTAGTATATAATTTTTCCTAAAAATTATATTTGTTTTATATATAGTTGACATTATTCCGAACATTGGAAATTATAGGTGTTCCTTCTAAAATTAATTTAATTCCTTGATTAAATTATTGGATCCTATTTATGTTTCCATCTTAGTTCCATACTATTGGAGGTTTCCAATATCAACATAGACCACCCATAATGTGTTATTATGTATCTTCCCCATTATTTACTACAATATTCAGTGTTTTTTATCTCACCATCTTAGAGGTATCATTAATGAATTGAATGAGATATTATGAGAGGTATTATGCCTTCTTTCCATATGATATACATTAATTAAAATGATAAAAAGGATTAAATTGAAAAGGTGGAGTGAGAGGAAGAACTCATCGCTTCTATGTGTTTATAAAATGGGCAATTAAATGATTATGATTGTATTGGATTCCATGGACATTTCTTCTCTATGGTTTTAGAATTACATTGGTTTCCATGGTCATTTATACTCAATGTAACTAGAAATATGTTGAATTCCATGGACATTTATACTCTATTGATTCATAATTTCATTGAATACCATAAGCATTTCTACTCCATGTATTCAACATTATATTGGATTCTATGAACATTTATACTCCATGCATCCTTATTTCATGGGATTCATTGTACATTAAATCTCTTTGGTTTTGGATGTTGGGTTTGGAACTAGTTTACTCAACATAAGATGTTGTGGATTTTTAAGCATGCCTTATAGATATCCATATTATGGGTATTTGATTAATGTTTCTAGATTGGAATGTTTCGCACATGTTTTATCATTTTTTGAAATTATCCAGTGATTGTTGTTTTTTAGTTTATAGTTAGCCTTTCTAGGTTAGAAATTATCACATTAACATGTATCACTATATATTATTCATTTCTATTGATGTTATATATATTTCACACTATTTTAGATTATATAAATAGGCTAAATTTTTTATAGACAACATTTATGGTGGCCTACATAGTGTATCTCACTCTCTTCAGGATACCATTTGGTACTCAGACACACTTTATAAATGCGGGTAGGGGTCAGGAAAAGTTATCCATTTATGATTCATGGTTGATTATGCTTCAGAGTATAGGATCATATGATATAGCTATGCTCGTGATGCTATCTAGAGATAGTAATTTTTTTTGATTTTGATACGTGTACTGTATTGGATGTTTGTTGTTTTGTATTTCCTTAAAATTTTCATATATAAAAGACATGTTCATCATATTGTGTATTATTTTTTTCTAGTTTTTATTATACTTATTTTCATATGGATGTTTATCTACTATTAATCTGTTATTTTATATTATTATGATATTGATTCATGTGCTTACACAACTGTTCTACACACTGATTATAAGGGTTTTATTTGCCACTGTTCAACCTTATACCCTCATAGTTATTCAATATCCTCTGGCGTATGGGGAGGTATGCTTGTGGCCATGTGACCCACCAGCTCATGGAATATTTTAGTGCCTCCTGGGCTTGGATGTTACAAGGTGAGGTATAATACAACTGTATGATTTATATTATCATGCAAATGAGATCTTTAACACTAGGGTTGGAATATTACCACCATTTAATTGTGTCCTGATACCTAATTCTTGGAGGATACCTTTATCCTATTAGGGTTCAATTTTTTTCTTTGGATGGGAATATTTCCCTCTACTGGAATCTTATGGTTTTAGGGATATACATATTTTTTTTAAAAGGATGGGGTCGAAGCCTCATTTATTATTAAATCAAAGAAAAGACCTCTTTAACTAGGTAGAGGGAGACCCATTACATAGCTCTAAGGACCAGTATAAATTTAACCCATTACATGACCCGTAGGCCCAATTTTTGGCCCAATTCCCATTCTGTGAATAATTCTGCTACAGTACCCCTGCATTGTAACAGTACCGCACAGTACCCACTACCATAGTACCCAGTCGCCGCTATAGTGACCCGTCGCCACTGCTAAAATTTTAGGGATATACATATATAAGAAGGATGGTTTCAAATAATTTTTGGGATGGTTATATTTTCCCAAAGTGGTTACTCATGTTTTAGGGATTTCTATATTTCTATAAAGTTTACTTATACCTAAATATAGTCTGAAACACATTGAGGTTTTTATAGTTAATTATGAGTTTCATGTTAGAAACCAAGGATCAATAATTAAAATGTAAATACACTTACATAATATTTTGTTTATAATTCTAATTATATCACATGTACATAAATGTATTTAATAGTGTCACATAGAAAACTATTAATTGTGTGATAATCTACTACACTCACACCATGATTTGGTAGCCACAATAATTTATTACCCTGGAAGATCACATTTATCATAGGTTCAAGTAGTAAAAACGTCTCATATTTCATGACCATACATGATATCTCACATTTGATTAATGTTTGAGATATGATAATGGTAGAGGGTGGTAATAGAGCCCCTTTTGTGTTATATTTAATTTATTTATCATTTATATGTTATCATAATGATGGGATTTCAGTCTAGGTATACTTTTATGACTGTTGAACTTTAGGTGACATTTAAATTTGATATATCATGTTGTTGTTTATTTCGCTTGTTAACAATTATTATTCATTATTCTAGATGATATGTTTTCATTTCTTTTATTTTTTTTTACTCAAAAATGATGATCTAGACTTCCCATAGTAACACCCAAAACCATTTTCCTAGTCAAAAGCCATTGGAATATGGAAAGGAATTCCTGATATCCCAATAGCTCTCTATTGAAGACACAAATCTGTGGTCCATGTCTATGGAATTACAATATACATGATTATATTTCAACTGATAGGACATGTATTACACTCTGAATATATTATATTAATTTTTCTATGAAATCTATGATACTAATGAAGTATATATATAAAAAATAAGCCATCCCTATATTGGTTATTTCTTAATATATTTTAAATCATTTATTTTTTATTATAGAACATTGTCAAGTAATTTTTTTATTCACCAACATTTTGTTGTTTCTTTATAGAAATTAGTTTATAATAGAATGGTAATTGTTGTTTTGTGGATGATTAATTGGTATATTATAATCACACTCTATATGTTTCCAATTGTGTGCGTGTTTTAGACCCTTTTTTGTGTCATTTATTATAGATTAAATCTTTTTAACATGGATTCTAGAAGCGTATGATGTGTTGATTTTTAGTTGTATCTTTTGATATTCTAGATTTGTGGACTAAGATCTTATGAATGGGAAATAAATGGGTTTGGAAACTAGTGTTCCATATTATTATATGTTATATTTGTACAAATTAATTAAAATTTTATAAACATAATATTATTATAAACCATGTTACCATGTTTTTCATTTTTTTTTTGATTTTATAGATTTTTAATATTTTTGTTTCATGAAATTACATGTACACATTGTTATTTCATTTTTTACCTTACAAGGAGCCATATGAACATGTACATATATTGGGGATAGTGATATTTTATGATAATGTGGTCAAAATATATTGTGGTCAACTAAAAAATAAAATTTTCTCATATATTTATTAATTTTGAGATAAATAGGGAAAAAATCCCAATAGTGGTATTGTTCATCCCTTATTATTCAAATGTGTGTCTAGGGAATGGGTGGTGCAACTGAGAAACAATGAAAAAATTATTCTTGATATTTTTTGAATTTGATTCTGTTTAATTTAAAATGGTTATAAAATCCCACATATATATAATTATTATGGTGTTTGAGAGTATCCATAAGACAAGAGTATTTGGATTCAGATCGACTCCCTAAAATACTTGAGGGTAGAATAATTATAGTGGAGGATTTGGTTTCCAAGGGTTGTTAAATATCTATTCTTAGTTCAAATCTCAATGATTTCTATATTACCAAGTCTGATGTATGAAAAATAGTCATTAATATGTTGGCACGTATATGGTATTAAGCTATATTTAATTATAACACGGTTTTTATGATCTATATTTAAATTGGAATAAATTGATGGTTTTTATTAACTTAAATATTAAAAATTAATAAATATTTTTTCCTATTTTTTTAATTTTTATTTGGATAATTTGATTAAAAATTAGATTAATTTGATTGAGAAAATAGAAATTCTTATTTTTGATCACTAGAAGTTATATTATTATGTTAAATGTTTGTCTTGATTTTAGTTAAATAATGTTCAATATATTTTAAAATTTTTAACATTATTTGTGAGTATTATTTAATGGATCATTTCTTTATAACATTATTAAATTATATATTTAATTTTTTTACTATTAAATACATAGTTGGAAGATATAGATAGATATGGTTTATATCAAGAGGGATTTTAAATTCCACCATAATTTAACTCTTTAATGTGTTATATCTTATCAATAATAATAAATGAATTAGAATCATCTCTATTAAATCATTAAGATAAAAAATATAAAGGGTAATCACAAGGTATTATATTTTAAATTCTTATTAGATGTGGAATTCCATTGGTTATGGGATATTTATTAATAAGAAAATAAATACTTGAGAATTAACAAGATGAAATGTTAGAATTTTTTTGATAAATTTTATCATAAAATAATACCTTATGTTATAGCTCTAGGGTTTATGGTTTATAAGTTATGATTGAATACTCATAATGAATATAATACTATGTTAATGGATTTATTTTTTAATCCATTTATGATATGAGATAATTAAACAAAGAAAATTTATTTTGATATTAGATTAATAAGTATTTTATAGAGTCTAGTGATTCTAAATAATCTATTATCCAAAATTAGAGTAGTGATAATTTTTTTCTTGATGGGGTATGTTATAATGGTTGATAAGTTTTAGGTACCAAATTATATAGTTTAACTGTTGGATATATTTTATGTTGGATTTATGTGATGATGTGAATAGATCATTACATAAGTCCAATTCTGGAGAACATAGAGACATGGTGAACATTCATAACTTATCTTAAAAAAATTATATCAAATTTTATTAGTGTATGAATCAAGGTTATATTATGCTAGATTTTACCTTATAGGTGATTATATAGTTTTTTTGTTTATGTATCAATAAATATTCATTAACACAATGATGTGTATAGAATTTTAATTGGGAACATATTCATACATGATAGATATCACATGATCTCTCAGTTGCAGAATTTATAAGTGGATGATGAATCCATAATTAGATATTATTTGGAGGAGTTTTATGTGATAGTATAAACAATTTGACTATTTTAAATTCACTGTATTAGGGATTTATAATTTAGGGTAATATCAAAGGATAATTTTGGGTCAATATTGGTGATTAATATACATGTAATTATAGTGGGGGGCCTTTAAATATTACTTGTAATATTCTATTGATTTCACCATTATCTTATGGCCTTATTTCATAAAGGTGTTTCAGATTATTTTATCTCTAATTAATTTTAATCACTCTTCAAAATCAAAATAATTTCAATTCCTTAATTAATGTTTCATGGTACCACATTAGGAATAATTATAGAATGGATTTAATGTTGTCAATCATGTACATTTTTAGTGTATTCTTATGATTTTTTGTGATATAGTGTTTCACAATATGAATTATGTTAATTTAGTTCTACGAAATGGGTACTTAAACTTATACAATGAATTTGGCTATTATTATAATATGAGATATGTTTTCTTAAATTCCATTATAAATATAATTAATATTAATAAAGAGTTGATGTTTTAATCTATTTGAATAGATCATAATTTTTGGAAATACAGAGTGATAATTTTATAAAAGGATTTTCATGTAATTATAGGGGAAATGAATAAGTGTGGAAGATTTTACAGTTAAAAATATATAAAAGTTAATATGTTTTTTAAATGAATTTTCCATACTACTATATACAAGAGAATTTGAAATTTCTATTAATTTGTTTTATAGAATAAAACCTATCTAAATATGACCATATTAAATGACAAAAAAATATTTAAAGGTAATTTTAAATTCAATTAGATGACATTTATGAAAAATGGTTTATTAGACTTCCAATGTGTCTCTAAGGTGCACTGATTATTTTCAAAATAATGGTAAATAGAGGTCAAAATATCTATAAATTCTACATTATTACTAGTTATGAAAAGATCAGTATACATTACCCATTTTCGAAAATTATTTACTCATTTGATCAATAGTTGGTGAAAAATTTGTTTTCAATTTTTTATCTATATTTATTTTATTAAGATATTGAAAAAAGTCAATAATACATTCCAATGATGACTTTTTGAGAAGGTATAACCATTTATAATAACAAGTGTTTCTTTTTCATTTAATAAATATCGTTGGGATATGTACATCTTTGGTGACTATGAATTTTCATGTCATTTTGATTGTGTATGTTTTAAGATATAATAGTGAAATACTTATATATGTATTGCCTTATAATGTGAATGATCGATTTATTTGGTTAATTTTTTATAATTTATGTGAACATTAACTATAGTACATTCATTAAAAATTTCAACTTGTGTTCTAGTATTTTATGTTCCTTAGACCTATAATTTCTAATTTTTTTCATCATTCTTAGTTCTTAAAATGTTCAGTCATTGATGCATATTAAGGTATATTCCAATGTTTTTTATAGAATATATGTCATTCCACATTCAGGATATTCTCATCATTTAATAAAAAATTTATCTAAGACATAAATTCAAATAATATCATTAGAAACGAGGGTAAAATATAATACAATTTGTCTAATATGATGTTTCTTTTTAATTAATGAGAAAAAGGCTATCGATAAACCTGATTCGTATATTGTATCACTTAAATAATGGATATAATTTTAGTTATAGTGTATTTGTACTTAGTTTTGAATAAGTTTTTCTATTGTATATTCATACAGACATTATACAACCAATTATTTTGAGAAGGAAATTGTTGTTCATGATTTCCAAGGAGGGAAGAAATGTATATTTATTTATATTTTCAGGTTACTAAATGTAAAATCCTTAATTTTAACTTTTCATTGATGTTTTAAGCCTAATGAATGTTCATTTGGATGAATATATTAAATAATTTTTTTATATCTATATTTTTGTCAAAAATGAAAATTTTGTTACAGATACCCTCAATAGGAATGTTAACATTGAAATTGTTCTTAAGTAAATATAAGAATACATGACTAAATTATTGATGGATAATAAATTCATGGATGTGATTAAGGATCATAGTGGTATTAAATACTACTATATATATATATTACATAATCTCTTTTTGTCTGTGTTAATAATTAATTAATAATAAATTATGATAGTTAAATTATCCAAGTGTCACTCGATGTTGGAGAAATCCATAATTTTTTTCAAGATAATATTATTATATATATTGATGAAATGTAATAATATTTGGTATTATAGAGGAATAATTAATTATTTTTATTTTTTATTGTTTATATAAGAACGGTTTAAAAGAATGCTTTATGGTATTTTGTGTTATATTTTTCTGGTCTGGTATGATGAAATAGATTGTAGGCTTTATATGATGATTCATTCATTTTCAATCACATAATTCAGAGTTTCGAAAACATCAAAGAGAACATCCAAAACATATTAAAAAATTATGAAATTAAGGGAAAATTATAGTAAATTTGTAACTAAATAGTTGATTTTATCTAGAGGTTATGATGAAATTTGAGTGATTGTGGATTATCCGATTATATTGTCTACATTTTCATATAAAAAATACATTTTCTACTGATGAGTTATGGAATCTATATTTCGATTATATTGTTATTATTTATGGTTATATAACCATTACATTCTTTTATATTAACCTAAATTTTATGAATTTGGTTTAAAAATTATTATAATGATATTTAGTTAAAAAGTTATAATTGAATACCACAATTCACCCATGAACCAATCAAAAGATATAACTATCCATTCATATTCATAAATATATGGTTTTACATTGGATTCTTTATTTTTGTGGGTTATGCTAGGATCACTATTTACTAATTGAATAGTATTATGATAAGAATTATTAATCCCCCGTTTAAATAGATCACATTGATGATATTTATTATAGTCTTTTCCTCTCTCTTTTATCTTCGACATAGTTTTAAGATTCATATTCCCAAAATCCAATCATCAATATAGAGATGAATAAGAATGTAAAGTTGATTTATAAATAATAATTTACTACACAATGTATATAATTATATGACGATAGATAGAGGTGAACCATGTATTTCAGTGTTTTTGATTATTAATTTTTATAGTATTCGTTATAACTAGGTTACTGATAGTAAGTGAAACAACAAAAAACAACATATATATTTTTTAAAATTTCTAAATCATGAATATTATTGTAGAAAATTCTTATGGGAATTAATTAATTTTGAAATCAAGGGTGCACAAGAACCATCCATATTGGTCAACATTGTATTTATGTACTTAAAATCATGTTAGAAACTAGATTAGATGATATTGAACATGAAACTGCTATATCATTTATAGAGATACCCATATATATTGTGGATAATAATGATTTTTTGTGTGGTAAGGTAATTAATCTTGTTTTAAATAGGTGGTTGTATAGGAATAATCATGATGAATCATGGGATAATGAATTTAAATAAAGAAAACGTGGTCTAAATTATATTCTTCAAAAGTTAAATAAAGATTCTTGGGGATGCGAACCAGAATGGGGTGGAATTTATAATAACCATCATTTAGAGTAATTAATATAGTCCACTAGTATTAGTAATTTAATAACCTTTTGCATAAAATTGTGAGTTATATTATACAGATATATTTACAATTTTGTGGGATAATGGAAGGAGAAGATCAGGACCATGGTGGTAGGACAACATTGGTTACCTAGTAAAATTGTACTAGGTTAAATAATTTATAAGGTATGTAATAGTAAATATTTTCCTCCACTTGGTGACTAGGGGTATTTATTTGGAACTAGGTTGATCTATATGTGTTTCAATAGACCATCTTAGAAATTTGATATTTCTTAAGTAAGAATGTATTCACTGAAATCTTTAATGATGATATTCACACTCATATTGGTTATAGAATCACCTTTATTATTCTCACACTCTCCTACATTTCACCTCAATACAAATAATATTAAATATTTTTTGAATTGGGTCCAAAAGGTCATGGGATCTCATCATCAGTGATAGTTTAGGTTGTAGTTTACTTTATATCATCTTCCATACTATTTCTCATAGTGTAAAATCAATACCCATAATATCCAATTCATAGTGTTGTAAATATCATTTGACTATATATCATATTATCTACTCATGAGATTTACCTAGGTAATATAATGGAAATACATTGATTTTGAGGCATGAATTTAGTCTCCATTTTTTGTAGTAGTTAAACATTAAATATATATTTTCTTAGGTTGGGTTTATAATAATAGTGGTGTTATGACATTTTCATTTTAACTTGAAATTTTATTTTATCACTAGCCCTAGTAGGTAAAAACTTTATCATTTTATAATCCTAAATATTTGATATATAAATTTCTTAAGGCTAAGAGAATTGAAGTAAAAATCTATTTTTGATAATAATAACTAAATTCAATTTTTTTGTCCTAGTATAAGTTAAATTTAACTATGTTCATCAAATTAGAATATGAAAAGAGTTATATAAATTCATTAATTTTTTTGTTTCTGTTTCTATAGAATTATATATATATTATTTATGTTAATATGTAGTTTTAATGGGTGTATTCATGTTTCATTTTTTCAACCTCTTTTGTTTAATTAAATTTCTTGTGGTATCAAATTAAAATCTAGTGTAAGGTAAAAAGTTGTTTTGAATTTCTTGATTATGATAGAGTATTATATAATAATATTAATTATAGAATTATTATTAATGGAAATATTAGAAATGTTATAATTTTTTAATATAATGTAGTAGTTTTTACCCCTCATGTTAATGAAAATATTAATAGAATGGGATGGGATCACTATGCCTTATCTTTATTATTCCACTTCCCCTTTTCCTGATGGGAAAATCCTCACAATTTCACAATATTTTTCTACAATATTTATATTAACCAAATGATATGTTTACTGTACATTCAATATGTTATAATCATTTTTTATAAATTTATAGGCTAGTCCTCATGAAGGAAACATAGGTATTGATAAACCTATTATTTTGAGTTATAAAATATAATTGAAATCATTAGAATGAGTTTTTTCTATAATATTGTTTTGATTGGTTTTGTTGTCCTGATTAAATATATTATTGGCATTTATACACTAGTTTATGAAATGTACTTATGGGTTTTGTAGTGACTTAAACTATGTATGTTATACCTACATATTAAACATGTTGAAATTTTTGGTTTGTATTGAACATTTTCCCCAGATACATATCATAGAAAAGCCTTAGTCTATTTGATACATTAGCTCAAATATTATTCAGTTTATGTTGTATACTATGAGAACATATATGGATGTTTTAGATGTCGATGTTAAGTATTTCATCAGATTAATACATGGGAATTATAAAATTTATGATATTCTATTTCTTCCACTTTAGGATGGGGTTTTATCACTTATTAGGGGTATAAACCATTTTCCCAAATTTAAAATATATTATATACTATAATGATTTTGATCATTTTTTTTGAAATTACATGTACATATATTTTTCAAATATATTAATATCTATGGAACCCAATAAACGATTACATTATTAGTAATGATTTTTATATTTAGTTCATGAGTACTAAATATCTTGGCATCTTGTGGAAATCGTTATAGGACACATATAATTATTAATATTTATTTATAGAGAGTAATCCATTATTCAAATTTTTTATAGAATCTTCTGCTAATCAAGATGTGTTCCTGCAGTTTTGTGATAACATGGTCCGATACTATTAAGGTATTTGAGTTTTGGCTATTATAGGATTTGTTTCTAAACATTTTGTTATGATTATGTTAGTAATTAAGGCTTGTAAAAAATTCCATCTTTCATTGAATAATTTATATTTTTTCCTACTTAGGATTAAATATAAATTTTAATGAGTACTATATATTTTATGTACTTACAAATTTCAATTGGTATACAGTTCTAAACTATTCTATAACGTGATATACGAATTATTTCAAGAATTTTTATATAAAAATTCAGCTTGAATATATTATCATACCTTTGGGTATAAATATATTTTTTCAATTGATTTCAACCATTTTATCAATATGGTTTATGTATATAGTTTTATATGATTATAAAATGTGTTTTTTTGGAACCCGATGTTTTTAGTAAAATGTTTGTCAATGATTATTCTAGGATAAGTTTGGTTAAAATTATTCATTAAAAAATTGATTAATTTTAAATGAATTTCTAAGATTGAAATAACTTTTTGAGTATAATTCATTATTTTACATCAAAAAATGGAATTTTTATAATTTAAAAAATAATAATGTAAACCCCTTGCACTTTTTTTTAAAAATGATGCATTATATCTCATTAGAATATATAGTATACAAGTTAAATTTTGTTGTTTAATTAGATGATATGTAGTTGATGATATGTGTGTTTCAAAAGTTATCCTATTTTATTTTCCATTAATGATCAATTATGATAAAATCCTAAGAAACATTAGGTATAAAAGTAAGAAACAAGTGATAAATATTAAACTATGGAGATAAATCACAAATATTGTCCACATTTTTGGTATTTAAGAATTTATATGGAATTACCTCCCCCCAAAACGAAATGTGTAGGTATTTTAGGTGTGTGTTTGTAGGATGTTAACCAATTTCTTTTCGTATTTTTCCCTTAGACCTTCCTTGAACTATCTTTTTTGGTCCATTGATATTTATTCTAGAAGAAAATATGTGTGAGGCTTGTCATTTGATGAATTATATTTATAATCATATTGTTCATTACATGATTTAATTATAGGTTTGTAAATAATGCTTGTTATAAAATAATGATAATCGAGCTATTTATCTTCATTACCCTTTTGGTGATTTTTTTTGCAAAATGTTTTTTCCTAAATTTGATCAATTGAGAGAGACACCTTGGATTATTATTCTTAACAATTATTTTATAAATAAATGTAACTAATTTTTATTCTCAAGAAATATTTTTAAATTTGTCTATGTTTGTGGAAATGTTATATAAAAATTTATGGGTATCATACTAGGTATATTATACCAACAAAAAACTTATTATTTTCATAGAATATATAGTTTTTTATTTTTTTATACAATTTTAAGTTAAATAATGGGTTTTTAATCAAATTTGAAATTGATGATAAAGTGTTCCCACATTGAGTTTTGATTGATAGTATATATAGAACTATATATATTTAATCTATAACTATATTTTCTTAAAAAAATTCATTCTAATGAATTTTCATGTACATATTAGTTATTTTTATTTTTAATTCAATATTATCATTTGTATATAAAAATATAATTTTTATCAATAAATATAAATTGGTGTATAATTTATGGATTAGTTTGATTAAATATGAATCATTTCCTAATGATATATTATTACCTATTTCTTAAAGTTGGAATAATTTTTTGATTAGTGGAAACATTCATGAGGTTAGTGGGTATTTAAATTAGGTTCTTGGTAAATTTGGGAAGGTACAATAAATTTTTATCGTAGTGTGTTTTTTATAAATTGATTATAATATATATGAGATGTATAATGTTTACTTGAGATGTATATTACTAAAAATATATAGTTATAATAATTACTAAAAGGAGTTGATTTACCCTGATGTGTCAAGGTTATAAAATTTCTAGGTGAGCATTGGGAGGTTACTCATCTTATATACTTCCTAATATACCCTTTTCCCAAATCCTTTCCCATGACTATGGAAGATAGCTATTCAGTATATTAAGCACGATTTGAGAATATATGAATTATATTATATATTTGGCTGTGATTATGTGAAAATGATAAAATAATTAATAATATTTTTTGGTGTTTCAATCATGTGTATTTGGTATCAGTTGTTTGAAAAATAAAAACCTAACATCATTACAAATACCCTTTTTAGTTATTTTCATAAGAATGAATGATATAAGTTGTATATTTTTTCCATTATTAACCTTTAACATAGTGAAAATTAATATGTTGTGATATTATGATTATCACCTAGCATATATTAAACCATCAATCTAAATGGGTTTTAGAGTTTTAGAGTGAAGAATTTCTATTAAAATTTGAAATTTTTTTCAGCATTCCAATCACTGAGACAATTCAATGAAGTATATCAGGAATTTATTTTGATTCCTTGTTTAATAAATATTTTGAAAGGATTTTTATATTTAAAAATATTGGTTTATATTATTTATTATTCTCTTCTAATGATTTAGGAATTATCCTTATTTTTTCTATCCTAATAAAATTAATTCATTTATAATATAGAGTTTTAAAGAGATATTTAAGAAATATTATTATGTTATTTTAGGTTTATTTAGCAGTATTTTATTTTAAGATGAGTTATATTTATATTATATTTTATTTTAGGTTATTATATGGGTTTAAATAATAGTTTATTAATTTTATAAGACTTACATT
The DNA here is from genome assembly GCA_963277665.1 of Viscum album. Classification (NCBI taxonomy): domain Eukaryota; kingdom Viridiplantae; phylum Streptophyta; class Magnoliopsida; order Santalales; family Viscaceae; genus Viscum; species Viscum album. The sequence continues at coordinate 1,107,658,271 of OY728142.1, read as the reverse complement.
ATAGAACGTACATGTATCACATATCATGGTTTGGAATGTGTTTTTAAATTATTAAAGGAATGTTTTTAGAGTAATTTTTTTTCTATTGGTGTGATTTTTTTAGACTAGGTAACATGAAAATAAATAATTATAATTATATGTATAATGATATATTTTTAATGTGATGAATTAAAATATACTATTTTTTATGGTGAATGAAATAATTGTTCTTATTGATGTATTTTGGCATAGGTATTATTTATATATCTATAGTTCCTAGAAGTAAATATTTTTTTTGTAATTAAGGATTTATGTTCTAGTTGGTTGGTTAGTTTATGATTTTAATAATTTTTTATGACTATGTTTAGATTACTATTTTCACCATAATAGAGTATATTTGTTTTTATGTGGATGTATTGAATTTTTTTAGTTTCATGTAAAAACATCATTCCATTAATGGTTTACATGATTTCAATTTTATAGATTTTAAATTATTGGGACAATGTTCGAAATAAATTTTGAAAATAAATATGTGTGACTTAGATTAAAATAATAGTTTATTATATTTAATGAATTTTATTTTAATGAGATACACAAAAAACATTCTATTTTTTTACGCATAAAATTATTATTTTTTATTATTTGAATTATTTTTTCAAAAAAAAAATTACAAAGGTTATTTTATTAATTTTAATTGGATATTTTTACTATTTTATTTAAACTAAAAATTTAATTTCATTTTATATTAAAGATGGATTTATGTTAAATGGGTTTTATTAGGGGAATTTTGAGTTCAAAATAAATAATTTAATGATATTATTAAAATTCTCACGCATTATTGATTCACAAAAATGTACATCTCAATTTGAGTTATATATTAATTGAGAAAAAATTTCACAAATCTTTCATACACATTTCACAAAAAATTATGACATTTTTTTAGGATAGTATTAATATGGCGAGATGCTAATTGGTTATTTTATTTATGATATATTGGCCATGGAATTTAAGTATGATAATTAAAATTTTGTGCACATTTAGTTCTATAATTTAATTTACTAATTTTAGTATCTATCCAATGAATTTATTAGTAATGGAATTGTTATTTAATATTTGGTTTTGAAATTGAAATATAAATATTTTTTGTCATAAAAAAGGGTAGTATGGATTTCGTATGATTTTCCATATATAATTGGATGATATCATTGGTTTGGATCTATGGAGGTTGAATTATTTGTGTTAATATGTGTAGATTTTTTTTATTTTATTTATATGTTATAAATATGTATATTTTGTGTGGATGTGGTATGTTGGATTAATTAGGATTTAGGGATTTATATTAACATATGTATTGATGATTTGTTTGATTTAATTTTAATAATTTAATACAAATACAATTCTATTTTCCCTATAAAGTACTATGAATTTTTATCTTTATGGTTATTGGAAGTTAATTATGGATTTTTTTTCAAAAATCTTTTTTTTTGAAAATTTCATAGAGTGACATTTTTTTGGTAAAATATTCAGAAGCCCATTTTTTATCATAAACTAAGAAAACTAATTTTTTAGTTATAAATTTATAGTATAGTAGTTTGGTTTAATGCTAATGGATTTAGATTATAAAATTTCCATAAAATAATCTTTTTCATAAAAAATGGCCTAAAATACTTTTTAAGGTCCTTTATATAGTCATGGGGATCTTATAACCCTAAATTATCATTCCTATGAATAATACACATTATCATGCCCTATTTTTAATACTAACTATGTTATTAGAAAACAGGGTCACATAAAAAGTCTTTCAATCTATTGTATGGTCTTATGACCATTTATTTTGACCATAATATCTATAAAATATCTATGTACTTAAATATTTTCCATCCTTTAAACCTATTTTCTCTCCAATGTTTTAGTTTGGGTCATTATACACGTTCAATTTCCTAAAACATGTTGAAAATAAATATTTATATTCAAATAACGATAAATTTTTATTTTACATCTAATTTTGGATTTTTTTTTTCAAATTGATTAATATAATTAAATATATGAAAATACCTAAGAAGTACTATCTAAACTATTACTTTATATAAAAAATGATCAATATAATATCATTGAAAATTAAAATTCTTGTCAATGATAGCTAATAATAGATATTGTAGAAATTTTCATTATAGTTATAAAGGGTGAGTACACCATGATATGTTATTGTTTCTATTTTCAGTTATGAATTTCAATGTGTATGTTGCAAAAGAGTATAATAGAATGGGAGGAATATGTATGCAATTGGAGAATGATAATGTTTATGACCAAGTCCTAGGTAAAATAGAATTAATGATGACTACCATGGTGATTTTTTTTAATAAAATGGAATATCTACCATTATAGTGTTCTGGATGAATGTTAAATGATTGGATGAGATCTTCATCATGTGAATGCATTTTATTGAATCTTAATGATAACGAAAGACAATTTAAGGTAATTTTTAATAATTAGCTGGGTGAATAGAATCCAAATGTTATTTTAATAGAGATAATTGATATATTTAAGGGTTTGATGATGTGATGAAATTGTTGGGGGAGACATCATTTAAATGTTGTTTAACAAGACTGTAGAAATTAAAGTTATCAAATAGATGGATGAAGGTTTTATTTTAGTAAATTTATATTGATGATAATAGTGAATTGATCAAAATTGAAGAACTCAAAAAGGAGTAAACATGATTTATATTATTTAGAATGCTGGTAAATAGTATTATATTTTATGATAAATATAAATCATTTAATAGTGTTTTTTAAATAAATTAATGTGTTATTGAGTTGATTTGGTGTCTTTCAACCCAGTTTTTTCATCATATTGACTTGTGTAACCATTAATTACACCTTTTTTGAATGATACACTTAATTTATAAAGGATATGGAATTATATAACCATGAATTCCCTATATATAAAAAATAATCATGTCAATATAATATTCTTTTTTGAATCTTTAATGTAATCATATACATAGGGGAATAATTTTTATAATCATGATGCATGTCTATGTAGGCATAAATAGTATGACAATTTTGAGAATTAAGGAAACCAAAATGTGAATATTCATGATTATATATTGTATTGACAGAATGTTTTAAAGTATTCATGAAAAACTTTATATATAAAAAAAATTATTGTGATAAAATTCCCTAATTATAGAAAAGATTATCATCTTTTTACAAGATATAATATCAAATATAGATGAATTTATTAAGGATATAAATTTTGATTATGTTGAAAAATTAAAAAATAAATGAGATTTTATTATAATGATGTTGAAGTTTCTCTGAGTTGATTAGAACATAAAAAACAATTTGATCCGTGTTGGTTGTCTATGAAATGATAGAGATGAGAACATAAGGAAATTATGAGAAATAAATTAATCCTCACATTGAGATTCAATATTTATCCCGTAAATATATAAATACATTGTTTTTATGATCAGAACTAACGATTTCTTTGAAGATCAATGTTTTGTTTGATAAAAAATTTGAGTTCAATATTGTATGTTATGATGAATAATCTAGGTATCTATAGAAATTTAGAAATATATAATTTGTGAATAAATTTGAGAATTATCAATGTTCTTGGGCATACTAAATTAATTTCAATATATAATTTATTTATAAATATGAAATTAGTGGTATTATATAAATTTATCTAGATACATAATGTTTATGATTGGGAAAAATATTACATGATCAATTGAGAATGAATGAGTGATTAACTGAATGTGTAAATAAAAAAAGAATGCGTTTTTCTATAATTGTACGAGATAAAACCATTGAGGGGGAAGTAGAATATTGAAATTATTGGAACATAGATATAGATAAATTGTGGGAAAAAAGGAATATAAATTCATTTGAATCCAAATTCAAGATGAGATTTTTGTATATGTAATATATAAAATATTATTCAGGCAGTCTATAGAAAGAAAGAAAAATAAAAGACTGAAATCTGTGTTTTATAATGAAACATGAGATGTAGTAAAGAAAATTTGAACACCCAATAAAGAACAAGAAGAAATTAATTTAGATCCTATTTTAACTAGATGACTACTTTATAATCAAATGTGGAATAAAAATAGGATCTTATGGAAATAGTTATTGAAGAAGATTGATATAATGAAAAAAGAGGAGGTTGGAGAGTGACCAATGTACCATGAATAATTATATTTATTGGTGTCGTGACCTTTAATTCTTAAGGAGATAATGAATTTGAAAACATCATAGGATCACAGTGAAGTTAGAATCTTGGAAACGTATAGTGTCATAGATATGGATCTGAATAAAACATACAGATGACAAAACATGTAAATATTCATGGAGAATATTAGGTTGTTAAAGACTATGTGTGGAGAGAAATGAATGAAATATTTTCTTTTATTTTTAAGAATGATGAGTATATTTATAGATATTACCTATAAAATATCTTGAATTATAAGACCTTAATATATATTATGAAAATCCATATAAATAGTGGGACTATTTGTGTTTAGGGAGATCACGTGGTGACTCTATGACTATGTAGTTATTCTTTTGAGGTTGTAGAAGTCCTATGATAATTAAGCGATTTTAATTGATTGTGATAAACTATATTAGTTTGAGAATAACTAAACATTATAATTTTCTATTGATTACAGTGGAGAAGATATGATTGGAGAGAATAACCAATCATAACTAGGAGTATTTTTTTGAGATGAAATATGTAAAAAAACTAATTTCTATCATTATTTACATTAAATTAATTTTGTGTGGTATTATTTCATCGGTGATTTTAAAATGGATGAAACTATATTCAATAAAATAGCGGTTCATTACTAATGGATGTTGATTATTTAAATAAGATTTTGTAATTGGAGAAATTTATAAAGCACATGATTAACCCCCGCCCCATAAGTGTCATCACCAATCATATAGGGTATTAGAGATTGTATCACAATAATAAGTTCTATCTAACTTGATATAAGGACCTAGCCTTAAAACATTACTTAATATTGAATTAAATGAAAAATTAAAATTGAGGATATTTTCAAGTTTAGAGTTTTAGAGAATTAGGAAATAACTAGTACATCTCAAAAGATTACAATGTAGACACTTCTACACAGTTTCCATTTTTTTCATAAAATAAAAACTCTTGAAAAAAAAGTCTAGTATAGTTCCATGTTTAAGATAGAACTACTTTTCCTTGATCTCATCCTTGACCCCATTCCACATTATGTCCGGTGAAAAACATTTCAAAAACTTGGGGTGATCATAAAAAGCTTATTAAGGGATACACAAAGAAGGAAAACTGTTAGTTTTTCAAAACATCAAGTAAACCATGAATACTTTATCAAAGTAATAATTCTAACCTTTATGAAGTAGTAAATACTCTTCACTGAATAAAAGATCATTACTTACCCTTTTGTAACCAAAATATTACCATAAAACCCATATAAAGAACACATAACATTTAAAGGTAACTTAGGACATAAACATACATAAATGGAATAACCATACGGTCGAATTCCACACATATCACTTAATGGAATAGCCATTCAGCTGAATTCCATCCCAATGCATTGGAGGTTATAATATAACCACCCGTCCTAGTATTCACAGCACCACCCGTCATTTGGTTTATCAGGTAACCACCCGTCAAATGTCCATTTACCATTATAAAATCATAAGACATAAAACAAATACAATGGAAAGAAAAAATTTCCACATTCCAATAACAATATATCACATAAATATATTGAAATAAAAAATCCATTGTCAAAACCATTTTCAATACCAAAATACATAAAAGAGTAGATGATATTTATTTTCTTTTAAAAATATTACGGCTTGTTAAGGAAGCCAAAGATCAAGTTGTATTCGCGGCGGCGGAAAGGTCTTTGTCACCGCGTACGTTAAAAACAAACATAATTTTTTTCATTTAGTAAAACTATTCGTAGAGAAAATATTTCTTTTAAATAAAAGTAAAAGTCAAAGGGGTTTATATACTGTATAAAAGAAAGTTGTGTATAAAACAAAATATGCATCAATGAAAAGAGATTTAGACGAAGTCCCATACCTCATGTACGACTTGACTCGATCACTCTTTAATCTACTGAATAATAAACTAGTGTTAATTTCTACTTTCTTAAAAACCTTTTTCAAGTTTATTATTCATTTTATATCACTTATTACCATGTTATGTACACTATGTAATCATTTAAGTTAATAACGGTCGTTTTATCGATGTTTGGTACAAAAGTCAAAAATGAACTTCTTACAATTACATATTGTTCATGTGGTCAAAGTTTCATTATATACAGAATGATATTCATGATTTGGATATCATATATATCATATATAGTCATCATATACATGTATTTATAATAGTACATAACATTTAGAGGTAAGAAATTAAATTCACCATTCATGGAGACGATAAGCCGTACGTACGCATGAACGCTACTTTCATTTCTATTTTGAATTTAATGGAATGAAAACATTATGATATATAGGTACATTATATTTCTAGTATAATATCATATATAATATTATTAACTCTATCCTTTATACATTCCACATATGGCATTAACGATTCAAATCACTTTGAGGGGGCGGTAGTCCGCACTTTCTAAAATGAAATTATCACGTTTATCCATTATGGAAACCATAAAGGTATGCCATAAATGAAAACTTCAGAATCATAAGGAAAAAATAAACATAATATATATCATATATAAATACAGTGACATCTTAATTTCCACCATGAAAGGTTTTAAGAGAAGATTGAATAATCATCGTTTCGTGAGGCAGTAATTCACCATCCACAGAAATAGTATGTTCTTTAACCATTAGACGGAGGTGTGCATAAGTGTAGATCGAATACTTCTCATAAAAACATCCTATTATATTGAAGATACTGGTTTTGTTACAAAATAAAATAATAAAAAGAGTTTAGGGGGATGGAGAAGCAAAATAAAACAAATGAACATAAGAGAAGACATTACCTTTAAATCGGGTAACTCCCCTTGGTTTGAACCAAAAGGGTTTCTTAAAGAGATTTATGCCTAAGGTAAGGCTTATAGGATGAAGAGAGAGATACTTTGATCTTATTTGAGTAGATTTTGTATGAAACAAAGGGCTTGAAAACTGTGTGAAATGGGTAGGAAGTGGGGTCTTTTTATAAGGGAGAGGAGGGGCTCTTTTGGAAAGCATGAAACTATTATTTTATTATATAATGCTTTTCGGTTTCTAAATGTCCAAAAATTATTATAGTCAAAGATAAGGTGGCCCATGTTCGAAATAAAATCATCAAATAATAATTGGACAAGTCTTGGATATTATTTTATACATTATATTCTTATTTATTTAAATCATTCATTCATGACGTAAACATTGCATCATCATTGTGTCATAAATAATTTTATTTATTTGATTTCTAAAAATTATAAAAAAATTACGAAGTTGTAGGAAATATTTTTATCTTTCTAATGAATATTTATAGTCAATGATATAACTTATATAACTCCATGTAAAAATTGTTTTAGTAAAATAATACATGTTTGTGACATTTTTATTTTTACTTTAAATAAAAGGTATTAATGTCATTATCTCACCCAAGTGGCTCCATGGGGTACCAAAAATTGACCCATGGATTTTATGGGTCGTCCATGACTCATCAAATAAGTTTAGGACATGTTTCAAGGTGATTTAATATTATTATAACATTATTTTTACCTTATATTACACTAATTGCCTTTAATCATGATTAATAAAACTTAAAAGTTACTATTCACCAAAAAATTATTTTCATCCCATTGAACAAAATTTTACTTAATAATGAAAACCATTTATGTCATATTTTTGAAATTCAATTCACAGATGTGGTAATGTTTTGTTTAAACGAAAAATTCAGTTTTTTAACTACCACGTAGTGGTTTCACTATTCATAAAAAATTGACTTTTTTCAGAAAAATACCAAAAATTCACCCTAAGCTATATTTGATATTCCAAATTCAAAAATGATGTCTATTTTACAAAATTCAAAACATATAAGTTTCATTAATGAATTTTATAATTAATTACCGTTGTCAAAATAAATAGCATGTTTTTAAGAAACAATATCTATCAAAAGATTGACACTTGTTTAAGTCCAATTTAAAAGTGAAATTAATTACAATGACCACCATTGGATTAAATGGTAAAAATATATTCTAATTGAACTTTAAAACCAATTAAAATGATAATATAATCATATAAATAAATTATACTGAAATGAGGTTTTGAATTTAAATACAACATTTTTCACTTATTCATTAAAAATGAACTTTATCAGAAAAATAAAAAAAAACATAAAAAAAGTAAATATTAATATCCCAATTCTAAAGAAGGATTTTATTTGGTCCAATATAATGTATAAGAGTGACCAAAAATATTTTTAAAGAGGGTTCTCCATCGAAAGGAGATAAATCAACCTTTTAGTGAATATTAGAGTATCTATGCCTAAAATTGAATTATTTTATTATTTTAAGCCTTTATCTTTTATTGGATATATGTAAAAACATTTAAAAAACATATATAATCATATTTTAGTTATTTCTATTCATTCTCTCTAATACAACGGCTACGTGTTAACTACCATTTAAAAATAATGTTATTATATTATTAGTGTGCAACGTAAGATTTCAAAGAAACTCGTTGTTGTGTATCAGATACACTATCGAACATAGAAACCCCTTTAAATTAAAATAAATATATAATTCATAAATATTAATAAATATTAATATGTATTATTCGTTATTTACCTGGGATGTTACATCCTTCCCCCTTTTGAGAATTGTTTCCTCACAATTTTATTCACTTATCAAAATAAGTGGGGGTATTTATCCCTCATATCATTTTTAGATTCCCATGTTTACTCTTCAACCATATGGGTTTTCCATAAAACCTTAACCTGATAAATTGCTTTATTTTGCAACACTTTCTCTCTTCGGTCAATAATCTGGACTGGTTGTTCTTCATAAGAGAGATTCTCTTCCAACTGAACTACCTCTGGGCTCAAAACATGGGATGGATCTGGCATATACTTTATCAACATCAAAACATGAAAAAAAATTATATACCTAAAAAAAACATGGAGGTAATGCCACTTTGTATTCAACTGATCCAACTTTCTCCAGGATTTTATAAGGTCCAATGATCCTCAGACTCAACTTTCCCTTCTTGACAAAACACATCAAACTTTTCCAGGGAAAAACTTTGAGAAAAACATGATCACCTACATCAAAAGATAGATCCTTCCTCTGGTTATCCGTATAAATATTCTTCCTGCTCTGAGCTGTTCTCAGGTGCTTCTGAATCAACTGAACTTTTTCTTCCATCTCTTCTACCAATTCTGGTCCCATTAGCTTCCATTCCCCAACTTCATCCAAAAAATATGGAGTTCGACATCGTTTACCATATAATACCTCAAACAGAGACATCTGTATACTAGAATGAAAACTGTTATTATAAGAAAATTCAACCAAAGAAAGATGTTATTACCAACTTCCATGATAATCCATCAAACAAGGACGTAGCATATCCTCCAATGTCTGAATTTGTCATTCTGAATGCCCATCTGATTGAGGATGAAAAGTTGTACTAAAATTTAACTCAGTACCCAATGACTTCTGAAGGCCTTTACAAAAGTTAGAAGTAAACCTGGGATCATGATCAGATACAATGGAGAGGAGAACCCCATGTCACTTGACTATCTCATTAACATACAACCATGAAAGTTGATCTAGAGAGAATGTATCTTGAATAGGGAGAAAATGAGAAGATTTAGTCAATCGATCAACTATAAACTAGATTTCATTATTACCTCGATATGTATTTGGTAATCCCACAATGAAGTTCATGGATGTATTTTCACATTTCCACTCTGGCACTGGTAAAGACTAAAGAATCCCTTTAGGTAACTACCACTCTACTTTAACCTGCTAAAAATTCAAACACTTCATAGTAAAATCAGCAATATCTATTTTTATTCCATCCCACCAGAAATACTCCTGCAGATCTCTGTGCATATTAGGACTGCCAGGATGAACTGAAAAAAAGTAACTATGAGCCTCACATAACAACTCATTCTTCAATTGTGAATCACGAGGCACACATAAGCTCTTCCCAAACCTCAAAACACAATCATTATCAATGTTAAATTCAGGCAACTTACCCTTCTGAACCAGCTCTACCTTTTTCTGCAACCCACCACCTTTCTTCTCCACTTGCATAATTCTATCTCATAGAGATGATCTCACTGACAACTGAAACAAAATAAAAGAACTTCCTGCACCAACAACTTCTATGACAAAGTTCATCAAATCAAAAACTAAAGGATCTCATTCCAAACGTAGCATGGTTAATAAACCATTAATTTTTCTACTCAAAGCATCACCCACTTTATTTGCATTTCCCGGATGGTAAAGAATTGTACAATCATAATCCTTGATTAATTCCATCCAGCTCCTCTATCTCATGTTAAATTATTTCAGAGTGAATATATACTTTAAATTTTAGTGATCGGTATATATTTCACACTTTACTCCTACAAATGATTCCTCCAAATTTTTAGAGAAAAAAAAATCAGCTAATTCGAAATAATGTGTAGGGTAATTTAACTCATGATTTTTCAACTGACGTGAAGCATAAGTAATTACCTGATCATTATGCATAAGGACACAACCAAGTCCCTTCAATGAATCATCACTATAGATAATAAACTCACCATTTCTGGAAGGAAGTTCCAAAACTGGACCATTCACCAATGTTGTTTTCAATTCCTGAAAACAATCATCACATTCTTTTGTCCAGATGAACATAACACCTTTTCGAGTTAACCTAGTCATTGGACTATATAACCATGAAATTGTTTCAATAAACCTCCGATAATAACCTACCAAACCAAGAAAACTATGGATCTCAGTTATATTTTTGGGTCTTGGCCATTCTTCAACAACTTTTGTTTTAGCATGATCAACAGTTATACCATCTTTAGAAACAATGTGACCATGGAAAGAAATTTGTTGTAACCAAAACTCACACTTTCTGAATTTCCCAAATAGTTTCTTTTATTTTAAGGTTTGCAAGACGACCCTTAAATGACCTAAATACTTATATTTATTTTTAGAATAAACCAAAATATCATCAATAACACAACCACCAATTATCACCTGATTCAACTGAGCCATCACTGTAGTAAACTGCTCAATTCTGATTCCGACCATCTCTGGTTGCTGATTCGGATGGTCATTTTCCTCTGTATGCCTTCCCAGAAAATCTGCACTGTTTCCTTTATGAAAAACCATTCATAACATAGACATATCTGAGATGAAGAAACATGGTAATCTGTGAATGCTATATGATTTCAATATTAACATAAATTACTTTATGGACATTTATTGAACAATACCTTAACTCCTACTGTTACTTAAACCAACCTTTGGTACCAACTATTAGGACCTAGCCTTAAAAATTACTTAATCTTGAATTAAATGAATAATTCACATTGAGGATCTTTCCAGGTTTAGATTTTTAGAGAATTAGGACATAACTATTACATTTCAAAAGATTACAAAGTAGACACTTCTTCACAGTTTCCATTTTTTTCATAAAATAAAAACTCTTGAGAAACAAGTCATGTCTTGTTCCATGTTTAAGATAGCCTGACTTTTAATTGATCCCATGCTTGACCCTATTCCAAATTATTTCCTGTGAAAAACATCTCAAAAACTTGGGGTGAGCATAAAAAGCTCAGTAAGGTATACACAAAGACGGAAAACTATTAGTTTTTCAAAACATCAAGTAAACCATGAATACTTTATCAAAGTAATAATTCTCACCTTTATGAAGTAGTAAATACTCTTCACTAAATAAAAGATCATTACTTACCCTTTTGTAACCAAAAGATTACCATAAAACCCGTATAAAGAACAGATAACATATAAAGGTAACTTGGGACATAAACATACAAAAATGGAATAACGATACGGTCGACTTCCACACATATCACTAAATGGAATACCCATTAGGATGACTTTCATACCCAATTAATTGGAGTTTATAACGTAACCACCCATCCTGGTATTCACGGCACCACCCGTCATTTGGTTTATCATGTAACCACCTGTCAAATGTCCAAGTACCAATATAAAATCATAAGACATAAAACAAATATACTGGAAAGAAAACATTTCTACATTTCAATCACAATATATCACATAAATTTATTGAAATAAAAAATCCATTATCAAAACCATTTTCAATACCAAAATACATAAAAGAGTATATGGTATTTATTTTCTTTTAAAAACATTATGACTTATTAAGGAATCCAAAGATCAATTAGTACTCACGGCGGCGGAATGATCATTGTCACCACGTACATTAAAAAGATACATAATTTTTGTCGTTTAGTAAAATTCTTCATAGAGAAAAAATTCTTTTTGAATAAAATTTAATGTCAAAGGGGTTTATACACTGTATAAAAGAATATTGTGTATAAAACAAAATATTCCTCAATGAAATGAGATTGAGAGGAAGTCCCTTACCTGGTGTCCGACTTGACTCGACCGCTCTTTAATCTCCTGAATAATAAACTAGTGTTAATTTATACTTTCTTAATAACATTTTTAAAGTTTATTATTCCTTTTATATCAGATATTACCAAGTTACGTGCACTATTTAATAATTTAAGTTAATAACGGTCGTTTTGTTGATGATTGGTACTTAAGACAAAAATGGACTTCTTACAATTACATGTGGTTCATGTGGTCAAAGGATCATTATATCCAGAATGATATTCATGATTTGGATATCATATATATCATATATATCCATCATATACAAGTATTTATAATAGTACATAACATTTAGAGGTAAGAAATGAAATGCACCATTCATGGAGACGGTAAGCCGTACGTACGCATGAACGCTACGTTCATTTCTATATCACATTTAATGGAATGAAAACATTATTATATAGAGGTTCATTATAATTGCAATATAATATCATATATAAAATTATTAACTACATCCTTTATATGTCCCACATATGGCATTAACGATTGAAATCACTTTGAGGGGGCGGTAGTACGCATTTCCTAAAATGAAATTATCACGTTTATCAATTATGGAAAACATAAAGGTATGCCATAAATGAAAAATACAGAAGCATAAGGAAAAAATAAACATAATATATATCATATATAAATACAGTTACATCTTAATGGCCACCATGAAAGGTGTTAAGAGAGGATTGAACAATCATCATTTCGAAAGGCAGTAATTCTCCATGCACAGAAATAGTATGTTCTTTAACCATTATACGGAGGTGTGTGTAAGTGTAGCTCAAATAATTCTCATAAAAACATCCTAGTATATTTAATATACTTGTTATGTTACAAAAGAAAAGAATAAAAATAGTTTAAGGGGTTGGGGAAGAAAAATAAAACAAAAGAACATAAGAGAAGACATTACCTTTAAATCGGGTAACTCTTCTTGGTTTGAAACAAAAGGGTTTCTTGAAGAGCTTTATGCCCAAGGTAAGGCTTCTAAGATGAATATAGGGATATTGGAAGCTTATTAGAGTAGAGGTTGGATGAGACAAATTTCTTGAAATGTGTGTGAAATGGGTAGGAAGTGGGGTCTTTTTATAAGGGAGAGGAGGGGCTCTTTTGGATAGCATGAAACTATTATTTTATTATATAATGCTTTTCAGTTTCTAAAAGTAAAAAATTATTAAATTCAAAGATAAGGTGTCCCATGTTCGAAATAAAATCATCCAATAATAATTTTACAAGTTTTGGGTATTATTTTAAACATTATATTCTTATTTATTTAAATCATTCATTAATGACGTAAACACTGCATCATCATTGTGTCATAAATAATTTTATTTTTTTGATGTCTAGAAATTATAAAAAATTTCCATGTTGTAGGAAATATTTTTATATTTCTAATGAATATTTATAGTAAAAAAATATAACTTATATAACCCATGTAAAAATTGTTTTAGTAAAACAATACATGTTTGTGACATTTTTATTTTTACTTTAAATAAAAGGTATTAATGTCATTATCTTACCCAAGTGGCTCCCTGGGGTCCCACAAATTGATCCATGGATTTTCTTGGCCATCCATGACTCATAAAATAAGGTTAGGAAACACTTCAAGGTGATTTCATATTATTATAACATTATTTTTATATTAAATTACACTAATTACCTTTAATCGTGATTAATAAAACATAAAAGTTACTATTCACCAAAAAATTATTTTCATCCCATTGAACAAAATTTTACTTACTAATGAAAACCATGTATGTAGTATTTTTGAAATTCAATTCACTGATGTGGTAAAGTTTCGTTTAAACAAAAAATCCAATTTTTTAACTACCACTTAGTGGTTTCACTATTCATCAAAAATTGAAGTTTTTCAGAAAAATACCAAAAATTCACCCTAAGATATATTTGATATTCATAATTACAAAATGATGCCTATTTTACAAAATTAAAATTATATAAGTTTCATTAATGAATTTTATAAATAATTCCCATTGTCAAAAATAGCATGTTTTTAAGAAACAATATCTATCAAAAGATTGACACTTGTTTAAGTCCAATTTCAAAGTGAAATTAATTACAGTGACCACCATTGAATTAAATGGTAAAAATATATTCTAATTTAACTTTAAAAACAATTCAAATAATAATCTAATCATATTAATTAATTATATTAAAATGATGTTTTGAATTAAAATACAACATTTTTCACTTATTCATTAAAATTAAACATTATCAGAAAAATAACAAAAACATACACAAAGTAAATTTTTATGTCCCAATTATACAGAAGGATTTTATTTGGTCCAATATAATGTATAAGAGTAACCAAAACTATTTTTAAAGGGGGTTTCCATCAAAAGGTGATAAATCGACATTTTAGTGAATATTATAGTATCTATGCCTAAAATTGAATTCTATACTTATTTTAAGCCTTTATATTTTATTAGATAAATGTAAAAACATTTAATAAACATATATAATCATATTTTACTTATTTATATTCATTCCCTCCAATAAAACAGCTACATGTTAACTACCATTTAAAAATAATGTTATTATATTATTAGTGTGCAACGTAAGATTTCAAAGAAACTCATTATTGCGTATCAAGTACGCTATCGAACATAGAAACCCCTTTATAGTAAAATTAATATTTAATTCATAAATATTAATAAATATGAAAATGTATTATTCTTTATTTACCTGGGATATTACACTATATCTATTTTTATGATCCAAAATTCTTTTAATTTTATTTACATTAACATTTTACATATATAAGAATGATCATCATGTAGATAAAATAGTGTCGACAACTACTGAATCAAATATTGGAGTTTCAACTATGAAATTATAGAATATTAGATTGAAATATTAAATGAATTATTGATTGAAAACATAATGGATGAAAGAATAAACATAAGTATACGGTGGTTAGATTGGTTTTTTATGAGATATATCTATTGATCACAGTTTTTTACGAGACATATTTCATAATGTGATGAGAATGATTATATAATTGATGCTAATAACAAAAAATATGAGGCTGTAATTTGTTTAATAAATGTCCCAACTAAAATTATATCTTAAATATATTTTTTCATTTAGGATCAAGGGGATAAAAAATTATTATTGATATATGATTCCAACATAATGTAAATTCATATCTATGAAAATTATATAAATTTAACATTGTTTCCAATTAATTTTATAACAATGGTAAATATTTAAAAATTTATTGGTAGAATACTCAATAGATGAAGAGAACATTAAAAATTTTATTTATGAGAAAAAATGATTATAAAAACAAGTGAATATCACCCCATAGATTCAAATAATGTCACAAGGAAATAATTAGTGTCAAGGATTATTAGTTCTATGTGAAATATAAAAGAATAAAAGACCAAGAAAAATATATAAATTATATTAGAAATAACATGATGTTAAAAAACATAAGATGTGTACTAAATGTGAGTAAATATTGAAATTAACTACAGAGTAAATGATAATTCTTAACAAGATTCATTTTAGTTGGATGAAAATATGACGAATCCCAAATCAACTCATAATAGAATTTCCCAATGAATAAAAAATATAGAAAATGAAATTCATATTTCTGATGAGTAATTTAAATAAAAAGGTAATCATTATAGTAGTAAATAGTGTGCGATATCATTGGGTGAATCATCCACATCAATTTAATAGATAAATCCAATCCCTAATTATAATAATCATGCATTGACTGAATATGTTTTGTAAAATACTCCCTTTATGTAAATCAAAATTTATGGATATGTGGGTGACTAAAAATGTTCTAAAACCCCAATATGTATACGGTGTATATGAGGATGTATGAGAAGATTTTTTATAACTCATTACTAAATATATTGTAAGTATATAAAAAAATATATAATAGTTGAAATTTACGAGAGACTATATCAACTTGAAAGTGAAGGTGATCTATTTGGAATTTATTATTTTTCTAGTGGTTCAAGAATCTATAAAAATACTAATAGCATAATATGGACCTGTTTAAATGTTAGATAAGGGAAAATGTTATGGGTATTTTCTATAACAATATTGGAACATGATAAAAAATAAACAAACACTCTAAAATAATAATAATATATTTTGAATAAAAAAATAATCAAATATTTATTTGAACATTATTTAGTACTATAATTTTTATAGACACACATTTGATGAATAGTAGTATGTTCCAACTTTTCAAAAGTCTTATACTAATGTGAATTAGAAGAAACATCAGAAATAAAACCAAGTAATAATAAAATTTAATTCACCCTTGATGATTTAAATAAATAAGAAATAAGAGAAAGACGCTACCCATAGGAAATTAAATATGTGTATTGATCAAGGTGTTATAATTGAGGAAATATTATTCCATTGTGGAATAAGAGACTAGATCATGGTCTATTTCATGTTTCCCAAGAATTACAATGAAAATGGTTGAAATATTGTATCTATAATGAGATAATCCTAAGAGAGAGAGAGAGAGATAAGAACATTGTTATTTTGGTTTAAATTCTTAAAGAAGTTGGCGATTTCCCAAAATAGATGGTTCAAAGGATGAGAACTTATCATGTGGGTGAAAAAGTATAGCTAAATAGTTCTTAAAATCAATATTAATGTATTTATTTTTGGATATAATTGTAATTGAATAATGGAAATGAACCATTAGTTTCATGTTCTAAATATCTAGTTGCAATGAACAAGTACACAATGGAAAGGAAGAAATAGTATATTCCTTAAGATATATTCATTATAATGAAATATTATCTGGAAGATAATAATAATAATGGACAATTTCAAATTTGTAAATTCATTGTAATACCTCATGTAAATATGCCATTATTAACTAAGAAGATGATTTAAAAATCTGACAAAACCATAATACTAAAAGGCTTATAGATTTTGAATTTTAATAAAGAAGAAACATAAAGAAGATAATAAAATTTTGAGATGTAAATGATATATTTTCTTGGTTGAGAAGCAGGTCTCATCCCTATAATAAAACTACTACTTAGTGGATGATTAACCTTAATACAAATTTTGGGGGGTTTTTCATTATGTATGAAATTGAGTGTTATGTTATTTGAATGATACCCATCTTGGTGAATTGAACATTGAAATGGAAATTATTTAAATATTTATCAGATATATACTGGTATTATGACTATATAAATTATGTTTTCATTTATATGGTAGAGAAATAAGGAAATAATCCCATGATGGAGAGATTTCAAAATGATAGAACTACTAGGGATGAAAAATTTCTTTCTTTACATGGAGTCAGTAAAGCCTCAGCCTTACCTAATATGTAAGGTTTGATTATCATTTTTAATTTTTTTAGATTATACATAATAATAAAAACCCATAATTTTATCAATGGAAACACCCTTCTTATAATTATTTCATATATTATAAATATCATTAAATCGCATATAACACAATACAAACATTCTAAATTATGAATAAATTAAATAAGATGTATTTCTAGAAGTTAAGGAACCTATACCAATGAAATAGTTAATTGAACCTTAGAATAGTTACATAACTCTTAGGAATAATAATACATCGAATATAATAGCAACCTCACCTATGAATGTATAAATACAATTTAGGTAACATATTAATGAAAATATGATATACTTATATCATAGTATAAGTAAATAAATGTTTTAAAAATGGTAATTTAAGTTTTGGTATATTTATAAAACATAAATGTTTATTTAAAATTTTATAATTAATATAATTATCTAAATGAAAATATATTTTCAAAAAATTTATTCATAAATTAATATTTTGTTGTCTTTTTATTATAGGATAATTTCGCGAGACATTATTAATTTTTTCAAAGTGTCATGTAATTAGTTATAATTTTAAAATCAGATACCATATTACATGATTCATTGACTATGTAAGAAAAATAATCTAGAATCCTCTTCAATGATTTCATATATTTAGTGAAAATTTTCTAACTATTCATTGTCTTGATCAAAAAATAATAATTTAATGAATATAATAATAAAAAAACACCCCTCCCTAAATATAAATACCACCAATTCTCTTTACAACTCCAAATCCTCGAATCCTGTCCAATTTCTAACTAATAATATTCCCAAGCCCCTCCCCTACGTCTAAGAGAATTTGGTAAAAAAAATACCAAAACAAATTTCCCTAAGGAGGTTCTCAAGGAGGATAATTGAAGAGGTAAAAACCTCTTTCATTTTCATTTAATTTCTTTTCAATTTCATTTATTTTCTTATAATTTTCTCATATCTACTTAAAAAAGAGTAATTGTAACTACAATTTCATTTATTTAATTTAATTTTATTTGGATAATGGAATAATCCTTCATCAAACCTTTTCTCATCTCCCTTTAATTCTATAAATGATAACATCATCCATGATGTGTCTATTTACCGCCATCATTGATGATGCACCTTCATTTTCCTATAACACATTCAAGGATGGTCATAAAAACATTATAATGGATGAAAAAGATGGTAAATTTTATTTTTTGACCATTTTTAAGTTCTGTAACAAAATTATATACAAAATATTAAATAATAAAATAAAACGGATTTTTTGTGATAAAAAACAACCTAGTTAATCAAAATGATTATCATTAACATTTTATCTAAAAAATCATCTGTATATTTAGAAACAAAAGAATATATAAGACCAATTAAACATTTTAAAGTCAAAAAATAATGTTTAATTTAAATTTTATATAATTATCCTCGTTTTAAATGATCTTATATACATGTATATAAGTGAATAGTTCATGAAAACCAAGGAAAAGAACAGTCATGAATGGTGAAATTAGACTATATAAGTCAACAAAAAGTATATAATTTAACTTAATAAAATTAAAAAAAATCAAATACCTATATAAGAGGTTATGGAGTTTATAATTTTTGAATAAAAATTGATTATTCTGGATATTTATGCGCACAAATCATTAAGACTTAAGGTAATGGGGTTC
Source organism: Viscum album (assembly GCA_963277665.1). Classification (NCBI taxonomy): domain Eukaryota; kingdom Viridiplantae; phylum Streptophyta; class Magnoliopsida; order Santalales; family Viscaceae; genus Viscum; species Viscum album. Next base: position 1,107,638,664 of record OY728142.1, on the reverse strand, counting down.
TCGAACCCAATTCCTTTCTTTGGATTATTCTCTCTTCCACGATATGAATGTTCATATAATATTCTCCAAATGTTATGTCCATTTTTATTTAAATTATATACACTTTTCCATTATAATTTTATGATCAATGCAATTATTTTTCCAAAATAACTCTTCTTTCAAAAAAACAAACCTTTTACTTCTTTTGAGAATGTTTGTTCTTCACTCAATATTGCTGATAATTATTCCAATTATGTTATTAAATTTTCATTTTAGGAACCTAGAGTATATTAGTGAATGTATTCTTTATGAAATTTCCATGAAACCCATTTCCAATCCATAGGTTATTTTATGTCCATGATTGATATAAATTCTAATTGGCATGCATGATTATGTAAGTGCTATGATGTGACAAGTGCACCCAAAATTATATATCACTCCAATGCATTGGGTAATGTGATTTATCTCTTGATATAATGTAAAATATGCATGAACATGACCCCATATTTTTTCATAGTGATGATGTTATTTTGACGCACATATGTTATGCATGAATACGATACTAGATTTGTTCACAACTATGTTTGGTAGTTCACCACTATGAAACGATGATTCATTTTTATGAATTTCCACATTCCTTAACTTTTTCCACTACATCAATCATGATTATGATAATGATACTTTGTAATGTCCCAAAATTCCATGTATTTTTTTTATAATTATATGTGATTATTTTGAAGCCATGTGCTTACACGACAATTGATTTCGGGGCCCGGTGAGCCCAAAATATGTAATATCCCAGGTAAATAAATAATAAGAAATTTTCATATTTATTAATATTTGGGAATTAAATATTAATTTTACTTTAAAGGGTTTTCTATGTACCATAGCGTACCCGTTACGCAACAATGTGCTTCTTTGAAATCTTACGTTGCACACTAATAATATAATAATATTATTTTAAATGGTAGTTAACATGTAGCCATTGTATTGGCGGGACTGAATAGAAATAACTAAAATATGATTATATATGTTTGTTAAATGTTTTTACATTTATCCAATAAAAGATAAAAGCTTAAAAAAAGAAAAGAATTCAATTTTAGGCATAGATACTCTAATATTCACTAAAATGTCAATTTATCGCCTTTTGATGGTGAACCCTCCATAAAAATAGTTTTGTTCACTCTTATAAATTCTATTAGACCAAATAAAATCCTTCTTTATAATCAGGACATCAAAATTTACTTTGTGTATGTTTTTGGTATTTTCCAATAATGTTCATTTTTTAATGAATAGTGAAAAATGTTGTATTTTAATTCAAAACCTCATTTTAATCTAATTAATTTATATGATTAGATTATATTTTTAACTGGTTTTAAATTGAAATTAGAATATATTTTTACCATTTAATCCAATGGTGGTCATTGGAATAAATTTCTCTTTGAAATTGGACTTAAACTAGTGTCAATCTTTTCATATATATTGTTTCTAAAAAACAAGCAATTTGTTTTGAGAATGGGAAATAATTATTAAAATTAATTAATTAAAATTATATTTTTTGAATTTTGTAAAATAGACATCATTTTTGAATTCAGAATATCAAATATAGCTTAGGGTGAAGTTTTGGTATTTTTCTGAAAAACTTCAATTTTTGATGAATAGTGAAACCACTAAGTGGTAGTTAAAAAAATTGAATTTCTCGTTTAAACAAAACATTACAACATCTGTGAATTGAATTTAAAAAATCTGACATACATTATTTCCATTAGTAAGTAAAAATTGGTTCAATGGGATGAAAATAATTTTTTGGTTAATAGTCACTTTTAAGTTTTATTAATCGCGATTTAAATGTAATTATTGTAATTTAAGGTAAAAATAATGTTATAATAATATGAAATCACCTTGGAACGTGTCCTAAACTTATTGGATGAGTCATGGCCGACCAATAAAATCCATGGGTCAATTTTTGGGACCCCAGGGAGCCACTTGGGTAAGATAATGACATTAATACATTTTATATAAAGTAAAAATAAAAATGTCAGAAACATGTATTGTTTTACTAAAAAAAATTTACATGGGGTTATATAAGTTATCTTTTTGACTATAAATATTAATTAGAAAGATAAAAATATTTTCTACAACATCGTAATTTTTTTATAATTTTTAGACATCAAATAAATTAAATTATTTATGACACAATGATGATGCAGTGTTTACGTCATTAATGAATGATTTAAATAAATAAGAAGATAATGTTTAAAATAATATCTAAAACTTGTCCAGTTCTAATTGGATGATTTTATTTCAAACATGGGACACCTTATCTTCTACTTTAATAATTTTTGGACCTTTAGAAACTGAAAAGCATTATATAATAAAATAATAGTTTCAGGCTTTCCAAAAGAGCCCCTCCTCTCCCTTATAAAAATACCCCACTCCCTACCCATTTCACACACTTTTAAAGACATTTTGATCATCCAAACTCTACTCACATAAGCTCCCAATATCTCTCTCTTCATCCTAGAAGACTTACCTTAGGCATAAAGCTCTTCAAGAAACCCTTTTGGTTCAAACCAAGGGGAGTTACCCGATTTAATGGTAATGTCTTCTCTTATGTTCTTTTGATTTATTTTGCTTCACCAACACCCTAAAATCTTTTTATTACTTTATTTTGTAACAACAACAGTATATTAAATATACTAGTATATTTTTATGAGAATTATTTGAGCTACACTTACACACACCTCTGTCTAATGGTTAAAGAACATATTGTTTCTGTGGATGGCGCATTACTGCCTCACGAAACGCTGATTATTCCATCTTCTCTTAACACTTTTCATGGTGGACATTAAGATGTCACTATATTTATATATGATATATATTATGTTTATGTTTTCCTTATACTTCTATATTTTTAATTTATGTAAAACCTTTATGGTTTCCATTATGGGTAAATGCGATAATTTAATTTTTGGAAGTGCGAACTACCAACCCCTCAAAGTGATTTGAATCGGTAATGCCATATGTGGGACATATAAAGGATGGAGTTAAAAATATTATATATTTTATTATACTAGAATTATAATTTACCTCTATATCATAATTTTTTCATTCCATTAAATGCGAAATAGAAATGAAAGTAGCGTTCATGCGTACGTACGGCTTATCGTCTCCATGAACGGTGCATTTCATTTCTTACCTCTAAATGTTATATACTTTTATAAATACATGTGTATGATGGATATATATGATATATATTATATCCAAATCATGAATATCATTTTGGATATAATGAAACTTTTACCACATGAACAAATTGTAACTATAAGAAGTTTATTTTTGACTCAACTACCAAATATCGACAAAATTAATTTTTTTGTTTAAACGAAACTTTACCACATCTGTGAATTGAATTTCAAAAATCTGACATACATGGTTTTCATTAGTAAGTAAAATGTTCTTCAATGAGATGAAAATAATTTTTTGTTGAATAGTAAATTTTAAGTTTTATTAATCTCGATTCTTCTTTCTTTAACTTTTCAAAAGGTAGGGGCCGGGAAACAAAGCGGGTGATGGCCCAGCCCCCGAGTGGGTACGCGGTCAGGCATGCAGTGGCCCGAGAATCCCCTACCTTCCCCAGGCCCACCCAAGGGGTGAAGCCCAGTTCCCCACGGGGGCCGGCGCCGCGTAAACGCTTGGGTAACCGGCATGCAATACGTGCACCGCGTGTGGTGAACATGCTTTTTACAGCATACCCCCTGACAGGGTTCGAACCCCCGACCTTCCCAATGGGAAACGGAGCCTTCGACCACTCCACCACGCCCACGGGGGCTATTAATCTCGATTTAAAGGTAATTAGTGTAATTTAAGGTAAAAATAATGTTATAATAATATGAAATAACCTTAACACGAGTCCTAAACTTTTTAGACGAGTCATAGCCGACCAAGAAAATCCATGGGTCAATTTATGGGACCCTATGGAGCCACTTGGGTATGATAATGATATCAATACCTTTTATTTAATGTAAAAGTAAAAATGTCATAAACATGTATTGTTTTACTAAAACACTTATTTACACGGGGTTATATAATTGATATATTTCACTATAAATATTCATTAGAAATATAAAAATATTTCCTACAACATGGCTGTTTTTTTATATTTTTTAGACATCAAATAATTACAATTATTTATGACACAATGATGATGTAGTGTTTACGTCATTAATGGATGACTTAAATAAATAAGAAGATAATGTTTAAAATAATATCCAAAACTAGTCCAATTGTTATTGGATGATTTTATTTATAAAATGGGCCACCGTATCATAGACTGTAATAATTTTTGGACCTTTATAAACTGAAAAGCATTATATAATAAAATAATAGTTTCATGCTTTCCAAAAGAGCCCCTCCTCTCCCTTATAAAAAGACCCCACTTCCTACCCATTTATCACACTTCTCAATCCATTTGGATCATACAACATCTACTAAAATAATCTTCCAATATCCCTCTCTTCATCCTAGAAGCCTTACCTTAGGTATAATGCTCTTCAATAAACCCTTTTGGTTCAAACCAAAGGGAGTTACCTAATTTAAAGGCAATGTCTTCTCTTATGTTCTTTTGTTTTATTTTGCTTATCCAAACCCTTAAACTCTTTTTATTACATTCTTTTGTAAAAAAACCAATATCTTAAATATACTATGATGTTTTTATGGTAAGGATTCTAGCTACACTTACAAACACCCCCATCTAATGGTTAAAGAACATATTGTTTCTGTTGATGGCGAATTACTGCCTCACGAAATGATGATTGCTAAATATTCTATTAACACCTTTCATGGGGGCCATTAAGATGTAACTATATTTATATATGATATATATTATGTTTATGTTTTCTTTATGCTTCTGTATTTGTCATTTATGTCAAACCTTTATGGTTTCCATTATGGGTAAACGCGATAATTTCATTTTTGGAAGTGCGGATTACCGCCCCCTCAAGGTGATTTGAATCGTTAATGCCATATTTGGGACGTATAAAGGATGGAGTTAATAATATTATATATTATATTATACTATAATTATAATTTACCTCTATATAATAATGTTTTCATTCCATTAAATGCGAAATAGAAATGAAAGTAGCGTTCATGCGTACGTACGGCTTACCGTCTCCATGAACGGTGCATTTCATTTCTTACCTCTAAATGTTATGTACTACTATAAATACATGTATATGATAGATATATATGATATATATGATATCCCAATCATGAATATCATTCTGGATATAATGAACCTTTTACCACATGAACAACTTGTAATTATAAGAATTTTATTTTTGAATCACGTACCAAATATCGACAAAATGACCGTTATTAACTTAGATGGTTACATAATGTTCATAACATGGTAATAAGTGATATAAAAGGAATAAGGAACTTGAAAAATGTTCTTAATAAAGTATAAATTAACACTAATTTATTGTTTAGGAGATTAAAAAGCGATCAAGTCAAGTCGGACACGAGGTAAGGGACTTCTTCTCAATCTCCTTTCATTGAGGCATATTTTGTTCTAATACAAGACTTTCTTTTATACGCTATATAAACACCTTTGACTTTTTATTAAAAGGGAATTTTTTTCTATGATGCGTTTTACTAAAAGACAAAAAGGAATGTTTCTTTTAACGTACGCGGTGACAACGACCTTTTTCGCCGCCGCGAGTACTACTTGATCTTTGGATTTCTTAATAAGCCGTAATGTTTTTAAAAGAAAATAAATACCATACACTCTTTTATGTGTTTTGGTATTAAAATGGATTTTACAATGGATTTTTTATGTCAATATATTTAAGAGATATATTGTGATTGAAATGTGGAAATTTTTTCTTTCCTTTATATTTGTTTTATGTCTTATCATTTTATAATGGTACTTGGACATTTGACAGGTGGTTACGTGATAAACCAAATGGAGGGTGGTGCAGTGAATACCATGATAGGTGGTTATGTTATAACCTCCAATGCAATGGGTATGGAAGTCAGCCGAATGGCTATTCTATTTTGTGATATGTGTGGATGTCGACCGTATTGTTATTCCATTTATGTATGTTTATGTCCTAAGTTACATTATATGTTATGTGTTCTTTATATGGGTTTTATGGTAACTGTTTGGTTAAAAAATGGTAATTAATGATCTTTTATTCAGTGAATAGTATTCACTACTTAATAAAGGTAAAAAGTATTTCTTATGATAAAGTATTCATGATCTACATGTTGTTTTGAAAAACTAACAATTTTCCTTATTTGTGTTTCCCTTACTGAGTTTTTTAGGCTCATCCCTAGTTTTTGAAATGTTTTTCATAGGACATAATGTGGAATAGGGTCAAGGATGGGATCAAGGAAAATTCATTCTATCTTAAACATGGAACTAGACATGACTATTTTTTCTAGAGTTCATGTTTTGTAAAAAAATGGAAACTATGTAGAAGTGTCTACTTTGTAATCTTTTGAGATATAATAGTTAAGTCCTAATTCTATAAAACTCTAAACCTGGAAAGATCCTCAATGTGAATAATTCATTTAATTCAAGATTAAGTAATGTTTTAATTCTGGGTCCTTATAAAATAAGTGATTGAACTTTTTTTAAATTTATGTAAAATAGGGCTTCTGCACAATTTTTTCATCTTCTAAACTGGTTACCAGATTAAAAACATGAGGAATTCATTGCATTCAGGATGAAGACTTTACCTAAGAAAGGACTTAACCTCATCCAGCGTAGGTTGAGGGAAAAATATTGTTTTTGCACTTTTTAAGAAAAACAAAATAAAAGATTTTTCTTAAGGGAAATAAAATAAACCATAACGTTTTAATATTAGAAATAATATATTCATTGTAATGTAACGGTATTGCAACCCTAGAATAACTGAAATGTTGTTTCATAAATGAAACAACATAATGACGATGCAATGCAACATAACAGAAACGCTGAAACTCATTTTCTACTATTAATGGTTTAGTTGAGGATGGATTGTTGGAACGACCCGAGACCACTTTTAACCCTTGGATATTTGGTGTTTTTGAGCGATGATTGCTGAATGGACACCAATGATGGATTGTGGAGTGATGAGCGTAGTGGTGCGATCTTCACCAAAAAATGATCCAGTGTCAAGGTAGGGGTTCATTATTGATGAAATTGTTTCTCCATTCATTATTTCTAAACAAAAAACACGGATCAACCGACTAACAGGTTGATCCCTGTGTCATTTTTTCTTCCTGGAGGGTTACCTGATCTTGGGGTTTTTGATTCGGGATTGTACTTGATAGAATCATAAAACCTCCCCCAACATGTTTTAAACTCAAACACAGAGGGACCAGGCTGACACAAACAAGGCCTGAATCCCTCCATTGTGCATGTTCTTGTGTTCTTCATGACTGAACCCCCGGATTGATGGAAGGACAACTTTGATCCTGTATTAGTGACGACGATGATCTGAGGATCCCGAATATGCTCATGGATTTGAAAACAGACCCCTAGAGCAGACCTAGTCGGCCATGGAAGAGACTGCCAGTGGTGGTAGCCCACAGTTGCAGACAAAGCCCCCAAAAGGGGGCCACAGGTGGCACACAAAGGATGTGGCTCGACAGAGGTGGTAGAGCAGTTCCTAGTGAGATCAGATAGGTGAGGCGTACCCCTACTGATTCTTGAAGTTACTCTACACCAACCCTTTAGGTAGGGTTTTCTGCAGATATATTATAAGATACCTTGTACTTACTTGTTTACATCTTCTCTTTTGTTGGGTTTGTATTCTGGCCCATTTTAGTTACATCTTGTACTTCTACATTCTGTGGTTTTCTTAGTGGAATGCATGTTTTTCTTTTTCAATCATTTTGGGATAGGGTTGTGAGTGTTCATGTGTAAAGGTACTCTGAAAATTCCTCCCACTTGCAGGATAAATCCTTTGGCGCAAGTTTCCATCCCTTGTCCTTTGGGAGGTAGGCTTGGGGTAGTCACAACATGTGCCATGGGGGACTGGTCGTGAAAAATAGGTATCAAAGTTGGCCAGTTCTACCTTAATGATCTAGAGTCTATGGTTTTGTTTGGGGGTAACTGTATTGAATGTTCCGGATTTGACTTTCAGGATTGGGGAGTCCAGTGTGGGTACAACGGTTGACATATACATATACAAGGACCCTGAATTCAGCTTTTATAATTGGTACATGAAACTACTAGTTGCATGCATTATATAGGATTTTGGGTGTCTCCTAATTTCTTTTTTAAGTTAGCTCATCAGGTATAACCAATTGACTATGGTTCATCTTGATCTGTTTCAGGATTCCACCACATAGATAGTCAGTGAGTATTCCAGTGTGTGACCACGATTATGGTATGCCCAGTTATGAGGCATCAGTGTTGGGACCAGTACTATAGATGGCCCCACTAGGAGGTGCACCAGCGTTTCCACCACCCTTTCGTTAGCAATTGCTACTGAGGCTAGCAGTAGAGGACATGCGTAGGCTCAGTGACTCACACGAGTTAGATAGGTAGAGAACTCCTAGGTTCAGCTGTGGTACTAACCCCCAGGTGGAAGAGGATTGGCTCTAGGTGGTTATGTGAGTCTTCTGTCTAGTGAGGAAGCCTCTCAACCAGATGGAAATCTTTGCTGCGAGCCTTTTTCAGTGATCGGTAGGGAGATAGTGGAGCTTTATGATCCATACACACGACGAGGTGACTCTCACTTGGATATAATTTTGGAACCTCTTCATAGAGGAGTAATTTACAATAATGTTTCACTCAGTGTGCATACAAGAGCTACTGCACCTTTATCAGGGTGGCATGACAATAGCAGAGTATTCAGTTAAATTCACAGAGCTTTCTCGCTACTCCACAGACATGGTACGAGAACTATTCTTCAAGCCTCAAGCTTTTGAGAAGGGACTACATTGGTAGATCAAGGAATCCATAGTATCTCTTAGCATCCATACCCAGGCTTGGATTCTGGAGCGATCTATACTCATGGAGAGCTTCATGGAAGAGTAGGTGCTAATAGTAGGGCCAAACATTAGACCATGGGTGGCCAAGCCTTCAGTTGTGGGTAGCAGGAAGTGTACATGGGGACCCAAGCAGGGAAGTAATTTCAGGGGATGACCCTAAGATTTAGGATCGTGAGGTATAATATCCACATGGTATGGGGATTCATTCGAGGGGAAGGTTCTGCCACTCATGTGGTGGGCATGGGAACATGGCTTATGATTGCATGACTCGTTGTGCAGACGATCAGAAGATGGTCAAGGGACCACTGAGGCAGAGTTAGAGGTTCGATCAGGGTGGTCCCCAAGGTGGTGGATGTGGCATGTAAGATATTAGAGTAGTAGGAAGTGCGTGAAGGTTCTATGTGCTACCACTACCTCCCCCAGGTGGTCCACCACATTCTTTGGGAGCTGGTGGACAATGGGGAAGCCATCTATAGTCAATTGAGGTCTACAACCATGGTGCTACAAAGATGATTAGAGTTACAATCTATGTCTTCTCCACCTTAGTTGATGTTATTATAGACATAGGTTCCAGTAACTCTTTTCTTACCACTGACCTTTTTTAGAGCTCAAAGATTCTCATGGAGCCATTGGGTCGATCCTTACGATTGGAGACACCAACGAGAGAGGATTAAATGATTAAACACTAGTTTCAGAAGTGTGAGATTACTCTAGGAGGCGAGATGTAACGAACCGACCCCAGTTACCCAGAGTCGATGCATTATTATAAAACATCAACATGATCACAGGGGATCAAATCCTGAAAGACTGATCGGTTTAGTAAACATGGAAGTAATAAATACATTTATTATATTTACATTACATCATGAAATAAAAACATCAAAAACATTTTTTACCCTTTTGAACACACTTATATCCTTAGCCAATCCCTATGGGTCAACCATAAAATAGTTCTTCACATCTTTGAAAAAATAAAACATAGAAAGGGGTGAGCTTAGATGCTCAACAATGATAATAATATAGCAGAAAAATTCATAAATAAGCATAAACATTTAAGGCAATGTATAAGATTAAAACAAAAGCCTTTTGAAGTTAAACTTCAGCATAGTATGGAAAAGAAAAATCAAATAATTCCATTTACTTATTCAAATGGATATTCTAATAGTTGAATAATCACATGAAATATCAATAGCCACTTTCAAAATGATGGAATCCAAAATTCCAGACATTATAACCACATAGTCAAGGCATTGTTCCAAGACTAGAAATAAGATTTTTTTCAAGGCCTTGTGCCAAGACACTAGTTTGTCTCAAGAGACCTACCAATGCATTGAGGAGATATAGTAGGATCCACCCATCACTTACTAAGTCCAATGCATTCCTCATATCAAAAGGTATAAACATAACATAAACATTCGTATTAAAACTAGCATACAAAATGACAATACTTTATCTATAAACCATTAATGGTGTAAAAAATAACACATCCACAGTCAAAAATATCACAAAACCTTCAATAAAACTGCGGTTCTCCAGCTTTATATAAGATTTTCGAAGGATCTTGAATGTGGTGGTTGTTCATTTTACTTCACTCTGGATATGAAGGGTGAAGTAAATTCTAGATCCTTTAAGAATACAGCTGGAAAATGGTCGGGTGCTCCAAATGACAAAGGTATCCAGACAGAAATGAAGATCAGAAAAGAAGGCTGGAGGTCTCATCGCATGAGCAGTGACATGAGGGGGGAGGCTGACTATATGGGTTTTAATGACAAGGTTTTAGTGGTCCTGTTGAGTGATCATACGTTGGGAGGCCGTGAAGTTTTCAAAGCTTGCATGGGAGTCTCGGACCTCCTACAACTACTAAGACTACTTTTGAAGGCAATCACTGATGGTGCTGTCCTTTTGCGTGTTTCATTTCTCTTAATCTTGGATGGTATCCCCTAAATTCATGTTGGTGTAAGTTTTTTACACCTTGTGTCTGTATTTTTGCTTTTGACTTTAATAAATTCTTTTTGGTCATGAATTGGGAGACCAATTCATGTCACCGCTTTTATAAAAAAACGGAAATATTCATTTCAAACGATTTTATAGAAAATAAAACAAGGGTATAAATGAATTTTACCCATAGTCTAGTAAATATAATTTTTTTGAAATATATTTTTAAGAAACACCAATGTGAATCATATAGAGGTCTCATTAGATACTTACGTAAAAATAACCTCGGATGATAAAGAGAATGTAAAATTAACCATTACCTAGTACATTACCTTAGTCGATGGTTTGTTATCCTATTTTATAATAGTTAAAACTTTGTTATTAAATTATACATGAACTATATAGATAAATATGATATCGTAAATGATCATCTAATATTGCTTTGTTAATAATATTTTAGTAGTATCATTGTTTCGGGTGTTAACTGATTCATTTTCCTTTATATGATTGGTTATGTAAGCCATGATTGTTAGGGATATGATGTATTTTATTCATATATAGAATGATGTAATGTTCATAAAAATTATTTTTAATCATAAAATGAAAATTATTCTTGAATTATTAGGATGGGGAATGAATCTCATCACGTTCATGGAGATGGTAATCCGTACTTATGCACAAGTGGAAATATCATTATATTGATGGTGAAATCGTATGTAATTGGATGGTATATCTTAAATACATAATTATTAACATGTTATATTTATTATTTACATCAGTTTTACTCATTATTATACTTATCCAAATAATTATGTGAAACTACACTACGACATGGAGATGACAAGCCATACGTACGCATGTATGGTGACTTTGTCATTCATATGATAGATAGAATAATTAATATAGTTGTAACATTTTTATAATAAAATTACAGTGTATAGAATATAATAGATTTATTATTTTAGAATGGAAACAACAAAGAAAGAGGAAGTGAAAGAAAAAAAGAACTTGAAAGAGGTGATGAAATATTTACCTCTTCTTCGAGTTCTTCCTTATGATTTGATAAAAAGGGAACTTAGGTTGGCTTTATGACCAATGGAATGACTCTAGGATGAAGGGAGGAAAATTTTTAGGATATTTGGAAAGGGGTTGGTCGAGCCAAATGGCTTTGGTGGTGTGAAAGTAAGAGAAGGGGATGTACCATTTTATGAGAGAGGTGAGGGTTTCTTTAGGAAAAGCTTGAAATATTATTTTATAATAAAATCGTTTTTGGTTTCTAATGGCTCCAAAATGATTTATTTCTAGGATAAGGTGTGTATGGGTCGAAAAACTCTCAACCAATAGGTTTTAGACAGGTTTAGGTCACCATATTAACCTTGTCTTTTAGATTTAACTCTTAGTTAAATAGTTTGACATTTACCATATCTCTTTGTATTTTTATATTATATGGTTAATAAACTAACTTTACCAAGAAAAGAGAACCTTAAGTGGTTAATTATTAATATATATAACATTATCTAAATTGTTTCCCAACCTTACATAATTATGAAGATTGTATCAATTAATAATATAGTATTTGTTTTAAAAACTCAATTATGTCAATTTTGACACTATTTAGTATTTGGTTTTTGTGAAAAACATAACAGCATGATTACTTTGAAAAAAATTATTTAATCAACTCTAACATGTCATATTAAACTATAAAATTATTGGAATTCATCAAAAATCTCAAATTACCTTTATTTGGATATTTATAATATCAATTATTTAAATCTTTCATTAGTAAAGTAATTACTTCATCATCATTGTGTCATAAATAAATTTTATTATTTATTGTCTAAAAATTATAAATAAAATACCATTATGTAGGAAATCTTTTTTATATTTATAATTAATATTTATAGTCTAATTTATTGTTTGTATAACTATATATTAAAAAATTTTTATTTATTAAACTTTGAATTTAACACTTTTAAATCTTCTTTAAATAAAATAAAAATAAATGTCCTAATCTAATCCAAGTGGAAAAAAGGATCATATTTTATCCCTAAGTTTTTGTGATCTAATTAAACTTATAAAATAGAATTAGGACATGTTTTAGGGTAATTATTATATCATTTTTACCCTCAACTACCCTATTTACTTTTAACAGTGGTAAATAAAAATCAAAAGATATTATTCCCCAAAAATTATTTTCATCTTATTGAACCACATTTTACTTACTAATTTCAACCCTTTATCTCATATTTTTGAAATTAAACTCACAGAAGTGGTAAAATTATGTTTTATGAAAATTTGTAAATGCTCCTAGAAGGTGGGTAAAATACGGTAAAAAGTTCAATAAAATTTTATATATCTAAACTTATTATAAAATATCTCCAATGATTTACATTGAACATATATATGTATTATGTATATATTTTTACCTAAAATAAAATAAATTAAAATAAATAATTAATTAAATAAAAATTCGGTTTTAAACAATAACGCAGTGTTTTTCACTATTCATAAAAAATTATAAGTGTTCAAAAAAATTCAAAAAATTCACCAAATTATAATTTTGATATTTAAAATCCAAAAAATGAAGTCCTTTTCGAAAAATAAAATTTATAATATTTCAAAAAGTGGGTATTACTATTCATTACGACTAGTTTGATTTGTCGTGGTGTGTCAAAACTCCAAGTTGCGTACAATAAAAACTACTACATTATTCAAAGGAAAACGTACCATAAGAGATTGGGGTGTTACATTATCCCCTCCTTAAAATAATTTCATCCTCGAAATTTCTAGAATATTATTGTATAAAAAGATTCGGGAGGTTCTTCATCATATGTTCCTCAGGATCCCATATTGCCTCTTCTATCTTATGATTTCTCCAAAGAACATTCACCAGACGAGTCATCTGGTTTCTCAACACTTGTTATGTGGTATTAGGAATTCTGATAGGCTCTTCAAAATAAGGCAGATCCGTTTCTAGTTCTAATTCTTCATAGGTGAGTACATGTGTTGGGTCAGGCATGTATTTTCTCAATAGAGATATGTGGAACACATCATGAACTTCGGAGAGACTCGGAGGCATTGCCAAATGATAAGCTACAACTCCAATTCGTTCTAGAATTTCGAAAGGTCTGATGTACTTGGGACTCAATTTAACCTTCTAATCGAAACGTATAACACCTTTCCATGGAGATACCTTCAAGAAAAATTGGTCTCCTACTTGAAATTAAAAATCCCTCCATTGGTTATCGACATATCTTTTTTTCCTACTTTGGGATGCCTTGATGTGGGTTTGCATAATCTTCACTTTTTCCATTGTTTCTCAACATTTTCTGGGCCAACAAGTTTTCTTTCACCAACATCATCCCAACAAGTTGGTGTGCGACATCTCTTTCCGAATAACGCTTCATATGGTGCCATCTCAATACTTGAATGGAAGATATTGTTATAAGAAAATTCTACCATAGTTAACTATTGATCCCACATACATTGAAAGTCAAGTGAGAAAGATCTCAACATGTCTTCTAAGGTTTGAATAGTCCATTCTGATTGTCCATTGGTTTTAGGGTGGTAGGAAGTGCTCAAATGAAGTTCAGTATCCAGAACTTTCTAAATACTTTTCCAGAATCTTGATGTAAAACAGGGATCATGATCAGAAACAATTAATAGGGGTACTCCATGAAGTCTTAAAACATCATTAATATATAGTCTTTCCAGACGTTCAAGAGGAAAATCTTCTCTTATAGCAAGAAAGTGTGCTGACTTGGTAACACGATCAACAATGACCCATATTGCATCATTACTTCTAGGAGTCTTTAGTAGCCCCATGAAAAAGTCCATCGTAATATTATCCCATTTGCACTCTAGTATGGGAAGAGGTTGCATGACTCATCTAGGCTGTTGCCTTCCAGCTTTCACTTATTGAAAAACCATTCATCTTGACAAAAAATTAGAAATATCTCTCTTCATATTGTCCCACCAAAATTTTCCTTCAAATCTCTATATATCTTGGTGCTCCCAAGGTGTATACAGAAATTGGAGCTATGAACATCATCCAACAATTCTATTTTTATATCAGGTATGTTGGGAACACAATGTCTCTTTCCAAATTTGAAAATTCCATCTTCATATATGAATTCACTCAATCTCCCATCATTCACAGCTTTAATCTTCTTTTGATAATTCTCAACATCAATATGAGAACTCTTAATCCTTTCTAGTAAAGATGGTTAGGAAACCATTTCAAAAAGTATTGATGCTTCACCTTCCATGGTTATTCCCATATCCATCTTTACTAGATCCATGAAAATAATATCCCTTTAAACTCTCATATTGTTAAAAACACCATGATCATTTATGCTCAAAACATATTCCACCTTATTTTCCTTCCCCGGGTGGTAGTGTATAGTTCAATCATAATCCTTGAGTAGTTCAACCCATCTCCTTTTCCTCATATTGAGTTATTTTTGTGAGAAAATATACTTCAAACTCTTGTGATCAGTATAAATCTCACATTTTTTACAATAGAGATAGTGTCTCCATATTTTCAGACAAAATATTACTACTGCTAACTCAAGATCCTGAGTGGGATAGTTTTTCTCATGAAGTTTTAGCTATTGTTATTCATAGGAAATAACTCCATCATTATGCATTAGGACACAACCAAGTAATTTCTTTGAAGCATCACTATAAATAACAAACCCATCATTCCCCGATGGTAGAGTCAAAATAAGATCATTAACTAATCTTTTCATCAGTTTTTCAAATGATTCTTCACACACTTTTGTCCAAAAAAATTTAACCCCTTTACATGAGAGCTTGGTTAATGGGTTAGCCAATTGTGTAAACTTCTGGACAAAACACCGATAATAACCTACGAAACCAATAAAACTGGGTACCTCTATTATACTCATCGGTGCTGGACATTCTTGGATTGCCTTGGTCTCTGAAGGATCAATAGAGATTCCATCCTTAGAGACTATATGTCCAAGAAAAGAAATCTCTTGAGGCCAGAATTCACACTTGCTAAACGTTCCATATAATTCATTTCTTTTGAGGGTTTTCAGAAGTTCACAAGTGATATTCATGACATTTGTAGATTTTTGAGTATACCAGGATATCATCAATAAATACCACTAAAAATTCATCAAGATATTCCTTGAAAACTCTATTCATTAGATCCATGAAGACAGAGGTAGAATTAGTCCATCAAAAAGGCAGTACTGTAAATTTGTAAGGCCCGTACCTGGTTCGATATGCTGTTTTTGGAATTTCTTCCTTTTTCACACACAATTGATGATATCCAGATCGAAGGTCAATCTTTGAAAAATATTGAGCTCTATAAAGTTGGTCGAATAAATTTTCAATGCGAGGTAGGGGATACTTGTTCTTTATTGTTATATCATTGATCTACTTGTAGTCAATGCACAACCTCATAGATCCATCTTTCTTCTTAAGAAAAAGAATAGGGGATCCCCATGGAGAAACAATTGGGAGAATAAATCCCTAATTACTCAATTCATCTAGTTGTTTCTTTAGTTCCACTAATTCCATAATGGCCATTCTATAAGGGGTCTTTGATATGGACCTTGAAGCAGGAATAAAATCAATGTAAAACTAAATTTCTCTTTCTAGAGGATGTCTAGGTAAATCCTCTAGAAACACATCAACATATTTTTAAACAATATGTTCGTCCACTATTCAAACATTATTTTCCTCACCCATAGTTATTTCACTCTATTTTTCCCCACTAATTGAATTTAATAGAGCAACTGGGGGTGGATATAGATAAGAATCAGGTGGTGACGTTTCTTCTCTAAAGATAAGGCACTCCTTATCATCATCAAAAAATGTAACCTCCTTCTTCTTAAAATAAATTTTCACATCATAGTCGGAAAGCCAATTAATTATGAGGATTATATCCAATTCAATCATGGGTATGATGATGAGATCTTCAGATAAAAAATATTTATATGCCCTAATGGGAACTGATTCACAAAACCATATTACGATGATACTACCTTTAGGTGTTTTGACTCACAACTCCCTTGTTAAGTCTAATTAAAAATATTTAATTTTCTTAGCAAACTTGGAAGATATGAAACAATGCGATGATCCAGAATCAAATAAATAAATGGATAAACTTGAGGAAACCATTAAATTACCTGCCACAAAGTCTTTCGTAGCTTCAACCTCAGCAGTAGTGATCACATATGATTGGCCTTTCTCGCTTGTCCTTTTCTAAGGTAAGTTCCCTTGGCGCCTAGGACATTAATTTTCATAATTCCCCTTTTCTAAATAAATTTAGCATTCAACATCGACAACCTTTTTATTCCCATTATAATCACAAGCTTTGTGGCCTTTTACACCACACTTGTAACAGACTCCCGTTCCCTTCAGGAAAGTACGAGGGTGTTTCTTTCCACATTTACTGCTGGATGGATTTTCAACTTTTCCTTTCTTCCCCTTATTTCTATTTCGAGAGTGTTCAACAAATCTTTTTTTCTCTTACCTTTCTATAAAGTCATAAGACTAAGAGAATTCCTTTTCTGTCTTGATATCTCATGAGACATTATCATCGTACAATGAGAAGGATTGTGAGACTAATTCTAGATGGAGAAATCGTTTTAACCCATAAATGAATTGATTAATCTTACTCCATGGGTTACGTATATAATTTGATGCCTGACTTGGTAACCTTGAAAATTTAGCCTCATACACGACGTCATTCTCATCCTTCTTTTGTCTCAGACTTAGAAATTTACTTTCCATATCCACTTGATGGTCACGAGGAAAGTATATTTCTATGAAAATATCTTTAAAATCCCTCCATTCCATGTTTTATACTTATTAATCTTCCTTTTTTGGTTTGGATTAATGACCACAATTGATCTGCATCTCCGGTGAGGCGATAAACTGCCATGAAATTTTTTTCACTTTCACTACTCTCCAAAGCATGAAATATTTTCTCAAAGGAATTTATCCAATGCTCAACTACTAATGGATTTTTACTCCCATTGAATGTTGGTGGTTAGTGCCTCATGAAGCGGTCTACCATTGATCCTCCACATTGTGGATCAGGGTGCTCCATATGGGTAAGGTTGTTATTAATAACCTAAGTGAGTTATCCTAGTATGGTGATAATCTGATCAGTACCAGTTGCTTCACCAGCTCCACTATAATTATATTTAGTAGGAGAGAAATCACTACACAGATTATGTGTGATGATACGATTTCCATTCCTTTCACTAGGTTTCATTTCTAATCAATGGCATACACTAAATTAGTTTATGAATCGAAATACATAATTCAAAAATTGTAAAATAGTTAACATAAATTGAACAGTTTATTGATATAATCCATAATCATAAAAATGTTTTCTTTGAGGAAGTATATACTCATAAACCCTTCATAATGGTTTGTAATGAAAATGAGAATTATCCTAAGCATATCCCTTGGGTGTGTTGTAACCAAGAATGGAGCAAGGCACGTTGTCATGCACCAATTCCCATTCGAGTCTAGCTCAAATAAGTGTTTTCAGGTTTTACCCCTAGGAACATCTGGGCTAGAGCTACCTCTACCTACTCATATCTAGATATGGATTTATTTTTTGGAATACTCAAAAAATCTCTACAGTACCAAAATTCTTGGAAGTTCTTCTATACTAATCCTCAATGTCTATCTTAGGGTAGTTTTCTCTAATCATATTTTTTCTAAATCTAGTTTCCATGATTTTTACTAAATATCCACTGATACTAACTGTAACGCCCCAACCCTAGTTACCCAGAGTCGTTGCATTATTAAATAACATTGGCATGATCAGAAGGGATCAAATCCCTAAATACCAATTAGTTTAGTATCCTTGTAAGTACTAGATACATTCATAAGGTTTACATTACATTATGAAATAAAAAGATCAACAATATTTACCCCCCTTTTAACACACTTATATCCTTAGCCTATCCCTATGGGTAAACCATAAAATACTTCTTCAAATCTAGGAAAAAATAAAACATATAAATGGGTGAGCTCAGATGCTCAGTAAGGATAACAATATAGAAAAAACTTTCATAAATATGGTTAAGCATTTAAGGCAATGTATATGACTAAAATAAGACTTTTAAACATAAAATTCTGTATAATATAGAAAACATAAAATAAAATAATTCCATTTACTTATTCACATGGATATTCTACTAGTTTAATAATCACATGCAATATCAATATCCACTTTTATAGTGATGGAATGAATTATTTTATACTTCATAACCACATAGTCAAGGCCTTGTTCCAAAAAAACAAATATGATTTTTCCAAGTCCTTGTGCCAGGAAACTAGTTTGTCTCATGAGACCTACTGATGCATCAATGAGCTATAGTGGGCTCCGCCCATCACTTACTATGTCCAATTCATTCCTCATATGAAAAGGATTAAACATAACATAAACATTCGTATTAAAACTAGCATAAAAAATGTCAATATTTTATCCATAAACCATGAGTGGTGTAAAAATAACACATCCACAATCTAACATATCCAAAAACCTTCAGTACAATATGGAATACTTGTATCATAATAAATCAACTTGAAACAAGTTTAAAATATATCAAAGTATGTTGACATAGATGAAATGAAAACTATTTGAAATAAATACCTCTTTCTATTTTGAAATCATTTAAAAGTCACATAATTATAAAAGAAAATATATTTTTTGAAAATATTCTTATAAGCTTGTATGGGATGCTTCGATTATGATATAACGATGGAAAATAGCCACACCCACCATATAAGTTAAAAAAATACATTCTTACTTTAAATTTGTCGAAAAGGTCATAAAGTACCTTGTTTGGAAAACGATGGAAAGATTCCTTTCAAAACATTTTATAAAATGTCAAAAAAGGGTATAAATGTCTTTAACACATAGTCTAGTAAATATTAAAAAAATTTGAAACACATTTTTAAGGAACACGAATGTGGTTGATAAAGAGGTCCCAATAGATACTTTGGTAAAAACAACCTCAGATAATTAAGAGATTATGAAATTAATCTTTACCTTTTATTTTTATTTATTTGATGGTATGTCAACCTCATGAATAATAGTTAATGTTTTTATTAAATTATAAAATAACTGTATATAGAAATATGATATCATATGTGATCCTCTAATATTGCTTTGTTAATACTATTTCAGTGGTATGATCGTTTCGGGTGTTAACTTATTCGTTTTCCTTTATATGCTTGGTTACGTAAGCCATGTTTATTATGGATAGGATGTATTATATTCATATACATAATGATATTATGTTCATAAACATTATTTTTATCATAAAATTAAAATTATTCATGAATGATTACGATGGGGAATGAATCTCATCGCGTTCGTGGAGACTGTAATCCGTACGTACGCACGAGTGAAAATATCGTTATATTGATGGTGAAATTGTATGTAATTTGATGGTATATCTTATATACAGAATCATTAACATGTTATATTTATTATTTAAATCAGTTTTACTCATTTGTATACCCATCCAAATAATGAAGTGTTGGAATAAAAAACATTACCATGACGTGGAGACGGTAAGCTGAACGTACACACGTATGGTGACATTGTCATTCATATGATGGATAGAATAATGAATATGGTTGTACCATTTTTATAATAAAATCATAGTATATAGAATATTATGGAGTTATTATTTTATAATTGAAACAACAAAGAATGTGGAAGTGGAAGAAGAAAAGAACATGAAAGAGGGGATACAATATTTACCTCCTCTTGAGATTCTTCCTTTTGATTTGATCCAAAGGGATCCTTAGGTTTGATTTATGACCAAAGGTATGCCTCTATGATGAAGGGTGTAAAGTTGGTAGGTTGTTTGGGCAGGGTTTGGCCGATCAAAATGTCTTTGGAGGTGTGAAATTAAGAGAAGGGGAAGTACTCTTTTATAAGAGAGGTGAGGGCCACTTTAGGAAAAGATTGAAATATTGTTTTAGAATAAAATAATTTTCATTTTATAATGGCTCCAAAATTATTTATTTTGAGGATAAGGTGGGTATGTGTTGCAAACCTCTCAACCAATAGGTTTTATATAAGCTTAGGTCAACATAGTAACCTTATCTTTTAGATTTAACTCTTAGTTAAACAGTTTGACATTTACCATGTCTCTTTGTATTTTTATATTATATGGTTAATAAACATACTATAACAAGCCAAGAGAACCCTAAGTGGTTAATTATTAATATATATAACATTATCTAAGTCCTTTTTCTGAACCTTATATTTTTAAAAATATTATATCAATTAATAATACTGTATTTGTTTTAAAAAATCAATTATGTCAATTTTAACACTATTTAGTATTTGTTTTTTTTGAAAATCATAACAGCATGATTACTTCAGAATAAATTTTTCTAATCAACCCTAACATGTCATATTAACCTAGAAAATTATTTTAATTCATCAAAAGTCTCAAATTACCATTATTTGGATATTTATAATATCAATTGTTTTAATCCTTCATTAATAAGGTAATTATTCCATCATTATTGTCTCATAAATAAATTTAATTATACATTTTCTAAAAATTATAAATAGAATACCATTATATAGGAAATATTTTTTATATTTATAATGAATATTTATAGTCAAATTTATCTCATGTATAACCCTATATTAAAAATTGTTTAGTTATAAAAAATTAAATTTAACACTTCTAACTCTGCTTTAAATAAATTAATAATAAATGTCCTAATCTAATACAAGTGAACCAAAAGGATCATATTTTATTCCTGAGGTTGTGTTTTATCGAATTACACTTATCCAATATAAATAAGACATGTGTTATGGTAATCATAATATCATTTTAACCCTTAATTACCCTATTTACTTTTAACCGTGGTAAATAAAAGTCAAAAGTTACTATTCAAAAAAATTATTTTCATCTTATTGAACAAAATTTTACTTACTGATGTAAGCCATGTATCACAGAGTTTTTAAATTCAACTCACAAAAGCGATAAAATTATGTTTTATGAAAATTTGTAAATGCTCTTAGAAGGTGGGTAAAAGACTGTAAAAAGTTCTATAAAATTTTATATATCTAAATTTATTATAAAATGACTCCAATGAATTAATTTGAACATATATAGATGTTATGTATCTATTTTGGCCTAAAATAAATTAAAACAAAATAACTAATTATTTAAATAAAAAGGCGGTTTTAAACAATAACGTAGTGGTTTTCACCATTCATCAAAAATTGAATGTTTTCAGAAAAATACCAAAAATTCACCATAAGATAATTTTGATATTCCGAATCCAAAAATGAATTCCATTTTGAAAAATAAAATTTATAAAATTTCGAAAAGTGGGTATTACTATTCATAACGGCTAGTTTGATTGGTTGTGGTGTGTCAAAACTCCAATTTGAGTACAACGCAAGCTACTGAATTATTCAAAGGAAAACTTACCATGGAAGCTTGGGTATTACATGAGATATTTGGTTGGGATATCCTAGTAGCTACTTCAAGGCCTTACGATATCATCTTGGGTATGGACTGGTTATCCATAGTTCATGTTCATATCAACTGTATGAGGCAGAAAGTTCAGTGTGTCCATGAGGTTTGGACCCAGTTTTCCTTCACTGGAAAGAAGGGATCTCTTGTAGTGCAAGACAAACCTTCGCCGAGTATGGTATAGCCGATCACTCACTAATTGGATTGCCTCACCCTTAGTGTGGTGGACGAGAAGAGTCCTCATTTTCCCATAGTGGCGGACGAGTACAGAGACATCTTTTTTGAGGATGTTCCGGGATTACCCCCTCATAGGGAGGTTGAATTATGAATTGATACATACTCTGGGATGACAATAATATCCACACTATCATTTTGGATGGATCCTACAAATCTTCGTGAGTTGAGGGTACATATGGAGGATTTTTAGAGGAAGGGATTCGTGAGGCCCAATGTTTCACCACGGGTAGCCCCAGTGTTGTTTTCCAAGAAGGGGGATGGGAGTATGAGGTTTTTCATAGACATCAAAAGATTGAACCAGGTGACCATAAAAAACATGTATCCACTGTCGATGATTGATGACCTCTTCAATCAGCTGAAGGGAGAAAGATGGTTCTTGAAGATAGACCTTAGATAAGGCTATTATTAGCTTCCTATACGGGATGAGGATGTCCCCAAGACACCCTTCCTATTTTAGTATGGGAACTATGAGTTATTATTGTGGCCTTTCAGCGTAACCAATTCCCCATCAGTGTTAATGGGATTCAAGAACAACATCTTCTAGACTTACGTTGAACAATTCATCATGGTCTTCATTTATGACGTCCTAGTGTACTCAGCATCTGAGGAGGAGCATGCTACACACCTGTAGATAGTACTGGATACACTTCAATAACACCATATTTATGGGATGCTCTTAAAGTTTCAATTCTAGATTCGTGATTTCCACTTTCTTGGAAACATCATTTAATAGGATGGAGTTGTAGTGGATCTATCAAAGATAGAGGTAGTGCTTCCTTGGGAACCACCCATGAGTGTGACTGAGGTACAAACTTTCCTGGGTTTGGCTGGGTACTACCGGAGGTTTATACCTGACTTCTCTAGGGTATAAACACACCTTCAAGCTTTGATATGGAAGGGATATCCCTCTGTGAGGATGGATATGTTCCAATAGAGTTTCCCGAAGCAGAGGTAGAGACTGGAGAGTACCCCAATCTTGATACAACGAGAGGAGAACATTGGGTATATAGTATTTTGAAATGCATCAGGAACCAAATTGGGTTGTGTCCTGATGTAGGGGAAAGCAGTGATTTCCTACTGTTCATGTCAATTGAGGCAGTATGAGTAGAGCTACGCGACCCATTAACTGGAGCTAGAAGCAGTGGTATTTTTGTGGAAGATGTGGTGGCACTACTTGATGGATGAGTTGTTTAATGTTTACTCAAACAACAAAAGTCTTAGATATATCTTATCCCAGAAGGACCTGATATTATAGGTAGCATTGGTGGCGAGAGTTTCTCCAAGACTATGACTTCGATATAGTCTATACTTCTAGCTAGGGCAACATTGTAGCAGACACACTTAGCAAGAGATATGGTTTGCAGTTACTGAGTGAGGCATCGGTGTAGTTAGCTGTGATGTAGATTTAATTAATGGTTGGGGACGGAGTAGCTCATATTCAGTTGATGTCTATCACTCAAACACTTTTATAGTTATTTAGGGAGGAAAAACTTGTGGATGTAGACGATGAGTCTCAACATTCTCAGTTATACTTTGGATAAGCTCCTGATGGGTAATCGATATATGGGGATAATGTCATCCCTTTCAGAGGGCACACTATTATTATAGTGGCATCTCATGAGGAGGTTCTAAGGGTTTTCTACAACTCCCCATTATTAGTACATCTAGATGTGGCAATGATCTACCAAGACCATTGACGTCAATACTAGTGTCCAGGGATGAAGAAGGAAGTGGTAGAGTTCGTTTCGCAGTGCTTCACTTGTGAATAAGTGAAGGTAGAGCATCAGGTTCTAGAAAGCTTGAATTATCCACTCAAGGTGCCAGAGTGGAAGTGGAATGGTATCTTGATGAACTTCATGATGAGTTTACCCCACACATCCAGGGGGTATGAAGCTATATGGTTTATTGCTGACTAACTATCCAAGTTGGACCACTTCCTACTCATCTAGGATTAGGGTTTAGTAGAGAGCTTGGGACACCTCTACATGAAGGAGATATTTTGACACCATGGGGTCCCATTGATGATAGTCTCAAATAGATACTCAGGCATTACACCCCAACTGTGGAATGGATTGAAAGAGGCATTTGGGGCTTAGTATTTCTTAAGAAAAGCTTTCCACACTCAGGAAGATGGTCAGATAGAGAGGACTATCCAGGTTTTCAAGGAAATTCCTTGTGGTTGCATCGTAGACTTCGGTCTTAGCTGAGAGGATCACCTACCACTAGTGTAGGTCACGTACAATAAGAGATACCACTCTACCATTGGTATGGAACCATTTGAGGCACTGTATGAGAGTCCATGCAGATCACCTTTATGCTGGAAAAACCTAGAGGAGTTAGCACTCATGGGTCTAGAGTTTGTACAAGATACCACCGAGAAGTTTCAGGTCATATAGGTTCAGATGAGGACTACACAGAGTAGGCATAAATCTTATGTTGATCGGAGACAATGACCTTTATAGATTGAGGATGAAGATAATGTGTTCCTATGGGTCTCACCCTAATGGGGATTGCTATGATTTGGATGGGGTGGCATCTTTTCTCTGATATTCATTGGCCCTTTCTAGATCCTGAGAAGATTTTTTAAAGTGGTATACCTTCTATCTCTTCCCCCACATATGCATTAGGTGCATAATTTATTCCACATATCTTAGCTGAGGAGATACATTCATGATCCATCACTCGTCATAGACTGGGGTGAGTTGGAAATTGGTGATGGAAACAAATTTGCAGAGTCTCTGATAGAGATTGAGGATCGATAGGAGTGGATCCTTCTTGGACAGTCGATTCCTCAGGTGCACGTTCAGTGGATTCATGAGAATCTTTAGGAGAGCACATGGGACTGGGAGGATCAGATCCGTGATCAGTACCCCCATTTGTTTTTTTAGACCTTATTCTGGATTATAATGATGTAAATATCTAAAGGTTGGGGTAATTTAATGTCCTAGAATTCCATATAACTTTTTTTAACTATATAGACTTATTTCGAGGCCATGTACTTAGAAGACACTTGATTCTGAGTCCTGGTGAGCCCAAAATAAGTTTTTGAACATTTTTTTTATGTTTATTAAAAATAGTGAACTTGCATGGTTTTTTAAAATTCGAAATAGGTGATGATATTAACAAACTGAGGGCACCATTGCGTCCAGAATAAAGACTTTACATAATAAAGGAATTAACCTCGAATGGAACAGGGCAAGGGAAAAAGATAATTGTTGGATATTTTAATAAGAATTAAATAAATGTTTTTTCTTAAGGGAAATAAATTAAACATTAATGTTTATTTTATTTGAAATTAAATTTTTATTTTAATGTAACAGTGTTGCAACCCGAGTGTTACCAAAATTATATTTTAATAAATGAAACAGTATAGCAATGTTGCAACACAACATAACAGAAATGCTGAAATTCAATTTTTGTTATTAATGGTTTAGCCGAGGATGGATCGTTGGCATGATCCAAGACCTCTCTAAACCCTTAGAGATTTAGAATTTGTGAGTAACTATCAATGAAATACCACTAATGAAGGATTGTGGAGCAACAAACACAATAGTTTGATCCTCACCAATGAACGATCCAACATTGAGCTAGGGGTACGTTCTTGATGAAATTTTTTCCCCGTTCATTAATTTTAAACAATTAATGTATATTAACCCACTAATAGGTTGATCTATTGGTTGTTTTTTCATGGGGAGAGTTACTTGATATTGGGGTTTTTGATTCGAGGTTATACTAGACAGAATCTTAAAACTTCCCCCAACATGTTTTAAACTCTAATGTGGAGGGATTGGGCCGACAGGAACAGGGCCCAGATCCCTCCATTATGGGAATTCTTGTGTTCTTCATGACCAAACCCCCAGATTGATGGAAAGAAACCTTTGATCCCATATCCGTGATGGGGATGATCCATGGATCATGAATATGCTCACAGATCAGAAAGCGGACCCTCGGAGTGGACCCGGTGGCCCGTGAAAGGGGTCGATGGCGCATCAGAGGCACGTGGTAGTGACCACATGTAGGAGGCATCCGCATGAGGGAGGAAATATGCGTTGAAAATGCAATATGGTGACATAAAAAGCCCGCAGCATGGGGATGTGGCTCAGTGACAATGACAGTGTAGGAAGGCGGTGCACCGAAAGCAGGCTGCAGCGGCGTGCTGGCCCGAAGCAACAACCGTGGGCGGTGGATCGGGCCGCCAACAATGGGTTGCGGCGGCGACATGAGTGGATGTGGTGAGCCATGATGTTTCACATGGTCGAAGGGTCGCGATCCGAATTGACCATGACGATGCACCTTGCGGCGATCCGTGGGGTGGAGGGAGACACAACACACCCACTGCATCTCAGCCGGACCCGAAGCCCATCCAGTCCGGGCCGGGCCCTGTAGGTAGGGTCAAACCCAAATATGGTCGGGTCGATGGATACTGGACCGACCGCACCTGGACCCAACCTGCCCCTTTTTAGTAAAACATACATAACTTCCAAATCGTACAATCTGTTGACAAGAAAGTTGTGGCATTGGGACCCTCGTGATGAGGTGGTACTTTTGACATACTCCAAAAGAGGTTCCATTGAGGTTGAGTTACGACCGATGGATTGAGGAGTATATTCTACTAGAATCAAGCACACTAGGAGTAGAAATACAATGATTGACAAGGATGAGAAGGAAGTGGAAATCCAACCTCATTGGCCCAGTAGCTGAGTAGACCTTAGTGGCCTAGCAGACCAGCAAACCACAGTGGCCCAGAAGTTGAGTGGACCTCAGTGGCTAGATATAAGAGCAGACCTCTATGGTCCAATAGACAAGGGGGAATTAGTAGCCTGACATACGAGCGAGCCTTAGGGTCCCATGAACAAAACATACCCCAGTGGCCCGGTAGATGAGCGAACCTCAGTGGCCTATCAGACCTTAGTGACTCTTCGAGGTCGAGTCCCTCAATAGTACAAGATGTTCAGATTTACGACTGATAATCATGGTTTATATAAAATAGGTTATACATATGATCACTAACCATTATTAGTGTGTACTTTTCTATTGTGGTATTTTTTTGTGGTTTGGGGTCCCTACTGAGAGTTGGGTTACTCACCCATGAATGGGCTTCTAACACACCTGTCACATCTTATGCAGATCATCAATTATTTGATAGAGACCTTGGTGGTCTAGGACCAAGTAGTGCCCAGTGAGATTAGATAGGCAAGGCGTACTGCTAAGACTTATGGAAGCTACTCCACACCTCCCCTTCATGTAGGGTTTCTGGAAAATGTATTATCAGAGACCTCATACTCTCTTTATTATATAATTTATTTTATTGGGTTTTTATTTTATCCCATTTTACTTAAAACTTGTACTTCTACATTCAATGGTTGTCTCAGTGGAATGCATGTTAATCCTTTTCAGCATTTCGTACCGGGGTTGTGAGTGTACATGTGCATAGGTACTTGAAAAATACCTCCCACTTACAGGATAAAGTATTCAGCGCTAGTCACCAACCCCTGGCCTCTAAGAGGCATGCTTTGGTTTGTCACGGAATGGGCCCCTAAGGAATATTCTTGACATTCTTTTCTTATTTAATGGTTATAATGATTATTCTCACCCCATGTTATATTGATCTGTGTTCTTATCTGTCCTATTATTGAGCTTCTATTGTACCCATTTTTTTATATACTCGGTTGATTACTTCTACTAAGGAGAAAATGAGGTCCTATAAGAAGATATATAATAATGAATTAAATAAAGTTTATGTTTCTTTATGTAAATGTTATGTTTGGTCATAATTTTCCCATGAAACTAAGACTTTGGGTCTGTATTCTGTAACTATATTATATTGTTGTTCATTGAAATGATAGAATAGTAATGTAAGAAAATGTAGTGTCACTATATTTGGTAACAAGGTATGGTTTTTTTAATTTGGTAATTAGGATTTGGAAACCATAGTGAAAACCCTTAATATGAGACTAAGTAAATATAAGCACCCAATAATATTTGATTTAGATAAAATTATAT
The DNA here is from genome assembly GCA_963277665.1 of Viscum album. Taxonomy (NCBI): domain Eukaryota; kingdom Viridiplantae; phylum Streptophyta; class Magnoliopsida; order Santalales; family Viscaceae; genus Viscum; species Viscum album. The sequence continues at coordinate 1,107,610,006 of OY728142.1, read as the reverse complement.
ATATATATATAAGGTCCCAAAATTATTTTCAATTAATGTTAATTTCATAAAAAAATAATTTATTTATTATTTATTTGTTGGCTTATATTTTGTTCAAGCCTTTTCTATTTTAGAAAATGGTAGAAATAAGGATATACTAGGACAATAATCTTTGTGACAATCAATGCAACGATTTAACAAATTATAACCCGAATGCCTTGGGAGGTGGAGTTAAAAATATCTTCGTGATTCTTACCCTGATGTCTCAATCTATGTAACATAAAAAAATATTTTGGAATTTCCTATTTCACCTAATAGGGATAAATTTGATATCGAGTCTTTTATGAGGCAACAACTAATGACATTTAGGGGATCTTCTTATCCCCTAGTCAAAGAACCATGGGTCATCTCAATGGAGAAAATCTTTTCTAAGCTTCACTATTCTAAGATGGAGAAGGTGAATCAATCCATTTATCATTTAGATAGATAGGTCGATCAATGACGAGCATTGATTAAGTACACCAATCCAAAGGATGAAAGTGATGAGTTGGAGAGGGAATTCTTTATAAAAATATTTCATAACAAGTATTTCCCTTGAAATATTTATACAAACATAAAGGGATAATTTATACAGCTGAATCTGAAATAAATTTTAATCTATCATGGATTATGAAGAAAATTTCATAAGTCATTAAAGGTATGACACTTGGTTTTTTTATGAAAAATAATAAAAAAATATATATGAATTCTTTAGTGTTTTAAAACCAAACATTTGAAAATACCTATCTATTTCAAACTTTGGGAGTTATAAATAAGTTTCTCAATATATACTCAATGTGGAGATGGATTTTGGAGAATGGTCCCATGGACATGGAGATAAGAAATGAAAGATGATTTTTCAAGATGGAGTATCTAATGAAAAAGGTGGAATGAAAACTCAATCACTCACATGTAAAAAATGCAGAAATAAGCATCATTGGAATTTACCAAAAGGGATAGGGAAATTATTTAACTGTGCGATATAAGGAAACCAAACTCATGAACTTTGAAGAGACATGGGGAGGTTATACAATGTGGTGGAAGAAAAGAGACCACCACTTATGGTTCAATGCTTCAAATGTAAGGAGAAAGATCACTATGTAACCCAGTGCACTAAACCTTGAGTCCTTAAGGGTAATTAGCATCAACATCCACCAAAGATAAAGGATCAAGGGAAATATTATTCCATCTATAATTATATGGTAGATCCCGATAGTGATGTGTTCATTGTTACACTGGTTGTTATTTCAAGAATATTGAATATTCTATTTGATTCTGGTTCTATGCAGTCTTTCAAATCATGCATGTTTAGTAGTAAAATTCAAACACCAGCTCAAAATATGGATTTTTTGTTATTTGTAAGAACAAAAAAAATGAAATTATTTCTCCCAAAGTATATAACTCCTCCCATGTTAATTTTTGTGGAATGAACCACCCAATAAATATCGAATTACTTCCTTTACTGAAGTTTGATGCAATTTTGGGCATGGATTATATATCTTTATAAAAATCAAACATATACTGTCAGGAAAGGGATATCACTCTTCCTATCATGATCCATCCTATAATTATATATAGGTATAAGGATAAGGATGAGTCTTCTTAAAAATAATAAACTCCGGTGTGGATATTATTTCCTTATGACCAAGAATATATTTCTCAAATAATCGAGATAAAGGAGGGAATCATGCTTGAAGACATTACCACTGTAAAAGACTACAATGATGTGTTCCCCAAAGAATTACCCTTTCTTCCTCCCAAAAAAGAGGCCGAGTTTTCAATTGAACTTACTCTTGGACATCTTCCTATATGAAACAAATTTTATAGAATTTACACTATTGAGTTGTTAGAACAAAATAATCAGTTATAAGAGAATCAAGGATAGGGATTTATACAACTAAGTACTTCACTGTGGAGTGAACCTATCCTCTCCATCAAAAAGAAGGATGGATCAATGGGTATCTGCATTGATTATCGTGAGCTCAAAAAATCACAAATAAGAACAAGTATCCCCAACCAAAAATATTTGACTTGTTCGAACAAATATCTTGGGCCATGTATTTCTCTAAGGTTGACCTTTAGTTGGGACACCACCGATTAAAGGTGAGGAAGGAAGATATTTTCAATTCTAACGTTTGAACAAGGTACAAAAACAATGATTTCATAGTGATGGATTTTGAACTAAATAATTCTACTGCAATATTCATGGACTTAATGAATAGAGTCTTTAGATATTACCCATGATTTTTTGTATTCTTTATTGATGATATTTTGATATACTCCAAGAGAATGAAGGGACATGAGGAATAATTGTTTAAAGTGTTAAATACTTTTTGAATAGATAAACTATTTGAAAAGTATATTAAATTTGAGTTTTAGATGGTGGAAGTATCATTATTTGGGTATGTTATCACCAATAAAAAAATATCGGTGGACCCTTACAAGGCAATGGAAATCTATGAGTGGCCCTGGAAAACATCTGTAAAAGAGATCCATAGCTTTCTAGATATAGATGGGATTATTAGTGATTTTTTATGAACTTATAATTATTTTCAAACGCACTATCCAATAAAAATATGAAGGGAGATATGTTTTTATAGACTAGAGAATGTCTATACTACTTCAAAGAGATAAAAGGAAGATTATTATCACACAAGTACTGAAACTTTTGAAAAGTGGGGAACTATTCATGGAATAAAGAAATACATAAAGGAATGGATTAGGTTGTGTACTTATAAAAAATGTTAAAGTGATACAATAAACCGTATGGAAGTTTAAAATCATTAAGCAAAACTATCCTACACATGATCTGGAGTTGGCAGTTGTAATATTTGTATTGAAAATCTTGTGGAATTTTCTCAATGGGGAGAAGTGTGAGATATATACTGATCATTACAGACTCAAATGTATATTCACTCAGAATGAGCTTAATATGAACCAATAAAGATGGTTAGATCTCATCAAGTATTACAACTTCTCAATCGACTACCATTTTTGTCAGTAAAACATGTTTGAGGATTCTGTAAGTAGAATGGATCCTACATCATTATCAATGATGATAATTGAGAAGGATCAAATTTCCTTCAACCTACAAAGGATGAAAATTGGAATCATGAAGGAAGAAAAATCATTAATCTTTTCTAAAATTATTTTTCAACCATACGTCATGGAGAAAATAATGGATTCTCGGAAAAATTACAGGGAAATTTAGAAAAATGTGGAAGATATCTGCAATGGGAAAGCCATGGAATTCAATGTTAATGCAGAAGAAGTCTATATATTTGGGTGATGAATATGTGTACCATCCAATATTAGATAAATAGAGATATTATGAATGATTCACATAGTTTGACATTATCTATTCACACAGGGATCACGAATATGTGTCTAGATCTCTATGAAGACAGTTGGTGGGACAATATAAAGGAGGATATTGCGGAATATAATCAATGTGACTGGTACGTCAGCAAGTGAAATTAGAAAGGAAAAAGTCTAAGGTGATGATTCAACTATTACCCATACCATAAAATAAATGGTAAAACAACACCATGGACTTCGGCAGCACACATTCAAGGAAATCAATAAGAAACAATGTTTTTGGGGTAGTTGTGGATTGTCTTACAAAGGAAGTTAACATTATCACAATTTGAGATGACTTTTCACTGGATTAACTTTAATATATATGCATTAGAGAAGTGTTAATGCTGCTTGTAATAAAAATATTGATTATTTCCAATCAAGAACTAAGATTCAACACCATGTTCTGGAAAAGTCTCCAACATGATTTAAACCCCGATGTGAACTCCTGTGTGGATTATCATCCTCAAACTGACGGACAATATGTGTGAAAAATTGAGACACTGAATGACATGTTGAGATACTATTATATAAAATTCAATAGTGCATGAGACCAACATCTACCAATTTTTGAGATCTATTTCAATAATATTTTCTACTTGAGCATCCAAATAGATCCATATGAATCACTTTGTGGGAAAATATATAGAACACTAGCATGATTAGATGATGTTGATGAATATAAGGTGATATGACATGAAATTGTTGAAGAAATGGTAGAGAAGATGAAAACCATTCAGTGTCACATCATGGAATTTCAAATTCGATAGTAGAGATATGCAGACCATCATTGATGTGACATTGAGTTCAAGTTTGGTGTCATGATATTACTCTACATATCTTCATGGAATATGATAATGAGATTTAGGAAGAAAGTAAATCTGATTCCTAGGTACATCATCCCCTTCGAGATTCTTCATCATGTCGGAGTTGTTTACTATCGACTAGAAATTCCACCCTCCATGTCTCAAGTACATAATGTATTAAATGTATACCTCTTAAGGATGTACATACCAGATTCCTCACATGTACTGAAGTAGAGGTGGTAATTTTTGAAAATGTTCTCCCATATGAGGATCATCAAGTGAAGATATTTTTCTATAGAAAAAAATTTCTACTCAACAAGAATACTCACCTATTAAATTTACATTGATAGAAGAATAAGTTTGAAGAGGGAAAATGGGAAACTTGAGGAAGTGATGAATGAGAAGTACCCTCAATTTTTTTCACCATAGTATGAAAAATAAAATTTCTAAAGGGAAATTTCATAAGGCGGGAAGAACGTAATGACCCAAAATTTTATTAATTTAAACTACCTTATTATAATTATTCCAAATAATATGATCACATAAAATCACATAGATAACATAATGAAAATGATATAAATGACGAATGAATGTAATAAAAGGTATTTCTAGAGGCTAAGAAACCTATACCAATGGAATAGTTACTTGAACATTGCAGTAGTAACTTGACCATTTTAAATAGTAATCTAGCCAATATAATAGTAACCTCATCTATGATATTATAAATAAAATTTATGTATCTTATGAATATAAATTTAATATATTTATATCATAGTATTATTAAATAAATGTTTTCAAAATGCTAATTTAAATGTTGGTATTCTAATAAAACATACATGTTTGTTTATAATTTTATAATTAATAGAATCACATAAAATAAAATTTACTTTTACAAAATTAATTTATAAATTAATATTTTTTTCTTATGATTATAATATAAATTTATGAGACCTTGATTAAACTTTAAAATTGTTATAAATTTAGTTATAATTTTAAAAATTTTATTTTTTGAATTATTGATGGTTTTAATTTAAAATTTTAATTATAATATTTAGAAAATTAATTTCATAAAATATATTTTATTTTTGATGTTTATAAATCTAAAAATGGTTTGGATGATTTTTTTTGGGATTTTTTACAATTTTTTTAAAGAAAAGATAATTGTGAAATACAGTAATTTAAGATATATATATTATAAGTTAAATATAATATTACTTGAGTGATTTCTGATGTATGGAAAATAATATCTAATGAAACTTATTTATTTAATATATTTAGTGAAAATTTTCAAACTATTCAGAGTCCTGAGACAAAATAATAAAAAAATGATCGAAAAATTAAAAAACACCCCCACTATAAATATCGACACTAATTGCCTCTTCTAATAAAAACTAAAATTATTTTAACCTGGTAAAATTTCTATCAAATACACTTCCCAAGACATCCCCCATGTCAATGAGACTTTTTTATTAGAAAAAATAACATAATAAATTTTTCTTAAGGTGGTTTTCTTGGAGGAGAATTCAAGTGTTATGGCCCTCTTTCATATTCTTTTAATTTCTTTTCAATTTATATTCTTTTCTTATTATCTACGAATATCCCCTTATGCAAGTATCATGGTAACTAAAATACATTATATATATTGGAATTTTATTATTTTAATGGAATAATCCATTTTAAATCCTTTTCTTCCCTCCCTTTTATTGTAAAATTGAACACATTATCTATGATGTGTTGATTTACCGCCATCATGGAAAATGCACTTTATTTTTCCTATAATGCAATAAATTCTATTCATAAAACCATTATAATGGTTGAAAAATATTTTAAACTGTATTTTGAAACCTTTTCTATGTTCTGTAACTAACTTATATTAACAATATTAAATAATAAAACTAAATGAAATCATTGTGATTGAAAATCTCTAACTTAATCTAAACAATTATCATTAAAATTTAATCTAATGAATCATCCTAATATATGAAAATAATAATAATATATAACAAAAATTAAACATATTTATCTTCAAAAATAGTCTATATTTTCAATTATGTATAATTATCTTCATTTTATATGATCTTCTCCATGTGTATACAAGTGAACCGATCATGAAAACCAAGAAAACAAACACTCCCGAACGATGAAATTTTACTCTATAACATATCATAGTGGTCATAAGTGCAAAAAATAAAATTATAATAAATAAAATAAATTTATAAGATGTTAAATATTTAATAATTAATTAATATAATTTGATTCTCAAGGATATTAAAGTGAGTAAATCATCAGAGTAATGGTAAGTGGATTTTTGAACCCAATTTATTTCTTTGTGTTATTCTCTCTTCCACTATATGAATGATTATGTTATGTTCTAAAGATCTCATTTTACTTTTATTCTTAAAAATATACATGTTTCCAATATATTTGTTTTTGAAAAATTCCAAGATTTTTCCAAAATAACTATTCTTTAAAAAAACACACATTTTACTTTTTTGAGAATGTTTATTCTTCACTAAAAATTGGTGATTATTAAACCAATAATATTATTTACCTTTTATTTTGAGAGCCCCATATTTAATCCATGGATGTAATATTTATGAAATTTATAGGAAACCCATTTACATTCCATGGATTATTTTACGTCCATGATTAATATATTTAATAAGTAGAATGTATGACTATGTAAATGATTTGATGTGAAGGGTGCACCTAGAATTTTATAGAAATATAATTTATTAGGTAATGTGATTTATATCATGAGATAATGTTCAATATGTATGAACATAATGCTATATTTTTTCATAATTTTGATGTTATGATGATTACCATATTTTATGGATGAACATGATTCTAGGTTTTTTCATAACTAAGTGTGGTAGTTCACCACTAAGACATGATGTTTAATTTTTATTCATTTCCAAATTCCATGACTTTTTCTAATACTTCCTATCATGAATATGATGATGATAATATGATTATTTTATGATTCTAATGATTATGATCACCCCATGTTATATTGATTCATGTACTTATCTATCCTACTATGAGTCTTTTAGGTAACCCCTTTCTTTGATACATATCTTCAGGTTGTTACTTTTACTATTGAGAAAATAAGGAACACTATGAATCTTGAGAAGAAGGAATTAAATAATTTTTATGTTTTATTATGTAAATTTTAGGTTTCGTACCAATTTTCTTAACACACTAAACATTTGGATCTTAGTTTTGTGACACTATTAAATTTTTTATCATTAAAATGATGTAATAGTAATTGAAGAAAAATTAGTGTCCCTATATAATTAATTGATCATAGGGTGATATTTTTAAATAGAAATGGTGGAAAGGACACCTTGAACTGAAATTTATTGATTTTGTTGTGTATTTGAGTGGAGTTACATCTATTTTATTTCTATTTTTTTCAATATATACCCAAATTAATGAATTTTTTATTTTTTGAAACATTGAAAATTGTATATGGATATACTTAAGGATTTTATAAATAAATATCTTTTTTTTCAAAAAAGGGTTTACCCATATAGAATTAGATATGACATACCTAGACCTCATTTATAAGAAACATGTAATACCACCATTTTTTCTTATCATTTTCTTTGTGTAATTAATGTGTTTGAAAAAAAGGAGATACGAATTTACATTAACATAGATAAGTAATTTGAAGAAAATTTCCTCGTGGAATATCTCATTATGGATTTAATAGAAATGTGAACATCTATTAGTAGAGAAAAACCATCTCCCATTTTTAATTTACTATCACTATTTTTTTGAGAAAAATAAAACTTTATATGGACTATAAGATAGAATATAATGGAATTTAAAGTTAAATTTATATATTAAAAATTCAATATGGGTGATTGAAGTTCCCATTGGGGTGTGATTGTGTTCGATGTAAATAAATAATGCCAACGAGTATGTTTTCAATGTGCATTGAAGAAATGGTTAAATTTCATCCCCCTAATCAAGAATAAAGAGGATTAATATGTCTTTGGTAATTAGTAATAGAAGATGGTTTCCATAATGAATTTGTGGAAATGTGATGTAAGATCTATATGAAATATGTTCAATCCAAAAAATATATGATTTAATGAATTTACACATGTGAATGAATTTTATTAATTATATAGTTTTTTCTATAATATTCTAGACATTGTTGAAAATATATTTAGGTGAATAGATATAAAAATATATATGTTAATAGAGTTAAAATTAACCTTAAATTCAAAGATTATATGGTAAAAGGGTATGAGAATACATCTTTAATGTGATGTTGAACATGGATACAAAAATCAATGATATGATTTACATGGATGATCTTTTGATTCAATATAATTTTGGACAATGTTTGATGTTTAATAAGATATATATTAACTTAAATATGTTCAAACATTATTCAATATTTTGGTATTGTAATGAATAAGTTTTATACGTTTTGATGATTTTCTAATTTGTCTAAAGGTGTTATGAAGGGATTTTAGAGTTACTTTGATGATTTAATTTTTTTTTCAATTAAATTATGGAATTCAAGAATTTGGATTATAATGATGAAATTTTTCTATGTCATGGATTATATATATGCATTATCTCAGAGAAAAAGGATTTATATAATCCTCACTTTAGATCCATATAGGGATAATTTGAGCTTATTTAAGACACTTTTATGCTTTATCTATTGTCTATATACGCATAATACTTCCATTTTTAACCATCACATTGTCCCATTGAGAGTGAAATGAGATAATTAGATTTTCATAACACCCATAAATGAAAATATTTATAAAATGTGAATATAATATGATAGGAACAAATATGCATATTCAATTCTATAAATATAATATAGAAAATATTATTAATCTTATATAAGTATAAAGGGAATGAAAAATAGATTGAGATTTATATTTTTGAATTGAAGGATTATAGTGTAGTAAGGAAATGATAAACTCTTAAATAAATTTATAAAGTGAATTTAGATAAAACTATGAATAGAATATCATATTGGTATAATCATTAAATGAAGATGTGGTTCATATGAAAAACATTATTTTAAAATCTTGTGTTGAAAAGGAAGTATAATCTAAGGAGTGTCTTAATTTTATTTTATGGTTATATTTGTTACTATAAATATATTCAAGGATCAAATATATATTTAAATAAATAAGACAAAAAATATATTAGTTTGTTGAGAATCTATCAAATAAATATTGTAATAGATCTAGATATGATAAGAAAACAAGAACCGATCATAATGAAATAATTTTTCAAAAACATATGGCAGTTGAAGAATTTTTCAATGAGTATGATGTAGGACCCCAGGACACCCTGAGAGGGGAGGGGTGAATTAGGGTGTAAAATTTTTCTTTTAAAGTATCTGATCTTTTTCCCATGTTGGTTGGAACGTGTTAAACTTGTATGATGAATATGAACAACAACAAAAAATTCTCATGAAAAGAGACCACACAACACTTTTACCTGGTTCACCATAAAGGGATAAGTCCTAGAAGTATACACTAACTGTGTGTTTGTCAAACCAAAATCCACTAATCTCTAGTATTTGGGGATTACAAGGTTTCAGACACAGTCACTCAGTTCCAGGCACACTACCATTACAATAATTCAGGGATAACTCTTTGCATCCCTCAGAACACTTCCGTCGACTCCCCCTTGCTCACTACCATGGGAGAGGTCTTACTCAATTTATGGACTTGATGGTATATTCAACAGATTTTCATTAAGGTCTTTGTCTCAGTCCATCATGAGACACTTCTTGCATCGAAGTTCTAAATCTATGAACTTGAAGTCTAGATCACACAACCTAGATATTCAGAATATTGTAGGAAGCATAACACCACACTTGCACGCAATACCCAAACTTTCATTCAAGATTTGGGAATTGTCGCAAAAGATGACTTTTTCACAAAGCCTACTTTTTTCATAACCCTTATCTTTCATGAAAATACACCGAAGGGTTCACTTGGTCTTTTTAGACTAAAGGAACACCTTGTGTGCAAGAATAGCTCTCTATAATTCTTTCGTGTGCAAATCATCCGCGCATCAGAGCAACTGGATTTTCATTAGAAAAATTCATAATTCTTTCATGGGGGTAGTTTCCTATTTATAGGCCTTTATTACCCTATATTCATGTTTTCGATGTGTCTTTGTCAGTGTATGAAAGATTCTTCCTGAGCGCACAAGATAAATGTTTTAAAAATGTTAATTTAATTGTTGGTATTCTAATAAAACAAACATGTTTGATTATAATTTTATAATTAATATAACAATTTAAAATAATATTTATTTAAAAAAATTATAAATTAATATTTTTTCTTATGATTATAATTTATTTTTATGAGACCTTGATTATTTTTTCAAATTGTTATAAAATTAGTTATAATTTTTAAAAAATTTATTTTTTGAATATTTGATGTTTTTAATTTAAAAATAAATTTATAATATTTAGAAAATAAATTTTATAAAGTCAATTTTATTTTTTATTTCTAGACATCTAAAAATTGTTTGGATTAATTTTTATGATTTTTTCTAAAATTTTCAAATTTTCTGTTAATAGTGAAATACATTAATTTAAGATATATATACATTATAAGTTAAATACACTATTCATTGAGTGATTGGTGATGTATACACCATAATCTCTAATAATAATTATTCATTTTAATATATTTAGTGAAAATTTTCAAACTATTCATAGGCTTGAGACAAAATAATAAATAAATGAATAAAATACTAAAAAACACCCTCTTCACTATATATATCAACCCTCACTGCCTGTTTTAATCAAAACTAGAAAGCTTTTAATCTTATTTAATTTCTATCCAATACCCTTCCCAAGACCTCACCCATGTCCACGAGCCTTTGGTATTAACAAAAATACCCTAATAAATTTTTCTTAAGGTGGTTCTCAGGGAAGAGAATTTAAGTGGTAAAACCCTCTTTCAGATTCTTTTATTTTCTCTTCATTTTTTCCTTTTCTTATTATCTTCTAATATAACCTTATCCAAGTGTCATGGTAACTCAAATATATTATATGTATAGAAATTTTATTATTTTAATGGAATAATGCATTTTCAATCCATTTCTTTTCTCCCTTTTATTCTAAAATTGAAAACATCATCCGTGATGTGTTGATTTACCGCCATCATGGACAATGCACTTTTTTTCATATACTTCCATCATGCCTAGTCATAAAACCATAATAATGGTCTAAAAATATTATAAAATGTATTTTCAGATATTTTTTATGCTCTATAACCAACTTATATAAATTATATTAAGTAATAAAACCAAACAATTTTGTTGTGGTTGAAAACCGCTAAATTAATCTAAACAATTATCATTAACATTTTATATAATGAATCAGAATAATATATGAAAATAATAATAATATATAAGAAAAAGTAAATATATTGACCTTTACTAACAGTGTATATTTTAAATTATGGATAATTATCCTAATTTTACATGATCTTCCCCATGTGTATACAAGTGAACCGATTATGAAAACCAAGAAAACGAACAATCACGAATGATGAAATATTACTCTATAACTCATCTTAGTGGCCATAAGTGTAAAAAATAAAATTATAATAAATAAAATAAATTTATAAGAGGTTATATATTTATTAATTAATTAATATAATTTGATTATCTAGAATATTAAAGTAAATAAGTCATTCAGACTTACGGTAAGGTTATTTTCGAACCCAATTGATTCTTTTGTGTTATTCTCTCTTCCACTGTATGAATTATAAAGTTATGTCATAAAAATGTAATTTAACTTTTATTCTAAATAATAAACATGTTTCTAATATTATTTTATGAAAAATTCCAAAATTTTTCCAAAATAACTCTTATTAAAAAAACATACATTTTTTTGAGACTGTTTCCTCTTCACTCAAAATTGATGATTACTAAACAAAGAATGTTATTTCCTTTTTATTTTGAGAACCGAAAATTTTATCCATGAATGAAATATTTATTAAATTTTAATAAAACCCATTTCCATTCCATAGATTATTTTAGGTCTAAAATTGATATATATTATATGTGGAATGCATGATTATGTAAATGATATGATGTGATGGGTACACATAGAATTATTTAGCACTATAATTTATTAGGTAATATGATTTATATCATGAGATAATGTTATGTATTAATGAACACGATACTAGATTTTTTCATAATGGTTATGTTATGATTATTACCATATTTTATGCATTAACATTATTCAATGTTTTTTTATAACTAAATGTGGTAGTTCACCACTAAGACATGATGTTTAATTTTTATGAATTTCCATATTTCATGCCTTTTTCTAATACTTCCTATCATTATTATGATGATGATATTATGATTATTTTATGATTCTAATGATTATGGTCACCCCATTTTAGGTTGACTCATGTTCTTATCTATCCTCTTACAAGTCTTTTAGGTAACCCCTTTCATTGATGTATATCTTCAGGTGGTTACTTTTACTAAGGAGAAAATATGGAACACTAAGAATCTTGAGGAGAATAAATTAAATAATATTTATGTTTTATTATGTAATTTTTTGGTCTGGTCCCAATTTCCCCATCAAACTGAACCTTTGGATCTTGGTTTTTTGACACAATTAAATTATTTATATTTATAATAATGTAATACTAATGAATGAAAAAGTAGGGCTGTTATATAATTAATTGATCACATGGTTTTATTTCTAAATAGAAATGGGTGAAAGGACACCTTAAACAGAAATTTATTGATGTGTTTTGTGTATTTGAGTGGATTTACATCCATTTCTTTACATTTTTCAGTATAACCCGAAATTGATGACTTTTGGTTTTGTAGAAACATTGAAAATTGTATACGTATATCCTTGATTATTTTATAAATAAATATATTTTTTTATAAAAAGGGTTTACCCATGTAGAATTAGATACGACGTGCATAAAGCTCAATAGCAATAAACATGTAATACCACCATTTTTTCATGTAAATTTTTTAGTGTAATTGATGTGTATGAACAAAAGGAGATATGAATTTCCATTAACATAGATAAGGAAGTTGAAAAAACATCCCCATTAAATATTTTCACATGGATCTAATAGAAAGGTAAACATCTACTAGGAGAGAAAACTAGCCTCACATTTTTTATTTACTATCACTAATATTTTGGGAAAAATCAAACTTCTTATGGACTATTAGAGAGAATATCTTGGCATTGAATGTTAAATGTTTATATTAAAAATGTAATATGGGTGATTAATGTTCCCATTGGTGTGTGATTGCGTTTGATGTGAATAAATAAAGTCAATGAGTATGTTTTCAATGTTCATTAAATAATTGGTTGAATTTGAACCCCCTAACAAAGAATAAACATAATTAATATGTTTTTGGTAATTAATAATGGAAGATGGTTTCTATAATGAATTTGTGGAAATGTGATGGAAGATCTATATGATATATGTGTAGTTTAAAAATTAGATGATTTAATGATTTTTCTACACATGAATGACTTTTATTATGTATATAGTTTTTTCTATACTATTTTGGATAATGTTGAAAATATATTTAGGTGAATAAGTATAAGAATATATGTTAATGGAGTTAAAATCAACTGTAATTTCAAAGATTATATAATGAAAGGGTATGAGAATCCATCCTTACAGAGATGTTACACATGGATACTAAAAGAAATGATATGATTTACATGGATGATCTTTTGATTATATATAATTATGGATAATGTTATATATGTACTGAACAATATATATTAACTTAAATAGGTTCAAACAAGATTAAATATTTTGGTATTGGTTTGGAATAGTTTTAGATGTTTTGATAAATTCCCCATTTTCTATAGGTGTTTTGAAGGGATTTTAGAGTTCCTTAGATGATTTATTTTTATTTTAAAATAAATTACGGAATTTAAGAATTTGGATTATAATGATGAAAGTTTTCTACATCATGGATTATATATAAAAATTATATCAGAGAGAATGGATCTATATAAACATCAATCTAGAGCCATATATGAATCATCTGAGCTGATTTAAGACACTTTTAAGCTTTACCTATTATCTATATACACATCGTAATTACAATTTCAACTATCACACAGACCCATTGAGAGTGAAATGAAAAAAAATTAGATTTTGGGAAAACCCAAATAAGAAAGTATTTAGAAAATGTGAATATGATATAAGAGGAACTAAGTGCATGTTCTATTCTATAAATATATTTTTGAAAATATTATTAATATTATATAAGTATAAAAGGAATTAAAAATAGATTTATATTTATATTTTTGAATTGAAGGATTATACTGTAGTAATGAAATGATGAACTCTTAGATAAATTCATAAAGTGAATTTTGATCAAATTATGAATAGAATATCACATTAGTGTCATGTTTAAAAGAGGAAGGGGTTCACATGAATACCATTATTTCTAAATTTTGTGGTGAAAAGGGAGAATAATCTAATGAGTGTCTTAATTTTCTTTTGAAGTATTTGGTCATATTCCCACATTAGCAGAAATGTGTTAATCTTCTATGATGGATATGAACAGAAAGAAATAGTCACTCGCAAAGATACCACACAATATTTTTAATTGGTTCACCATAAAGGGATATGTACATGGAGAATATGCCGAAAATGTGTTGGTCCTACCAAAATCCACTAATCTCCAGTAGTTTTGGAGTAGAAGGGTTTGGAAACAGTCACTTTATTCCCGATACACTTCCATTATAATAATTCAGGGATAGCTCATTGCATCCCTCAGAACACTTCGGTTGACTTCCCATTGCTCACTACTATGGTAGAGGCCTTACTCAATTTATTGACTTGAGGGTATCTTCAAGATATTTTCATTAAAGTCTTTTTCTCAATCCAACATGAGACACTGCTTGCATTGATGTTCTGAATTAATGCACTTGAAGGCACTGATCACACAACCCAGATATTCAAAAGCCTGCCAAACGTATAACACCACACTTTTATGCAAAACCAAAACAAGCACGCACGATTTTGGAATTTTTGTGAAATATGACTTTTGCACAACCTATACTTTCTACGTAACCCTTATCTTTCACACAAATACACCGAAGGGTTCACTTGGTCATTTTACACTAAAGAAACACTTTGTGTGCAATATTAGCTCTTTTTAATTCTTTCTCCCACAAATCATTCACACATCAGAGAAACTATATTTTTGTTAGAAAAATTATTATGTATTTCATGGGGGTAGCCGCTTATTTATAGGCCCTGACGACCCTACACACATGTTTCTAAGGCATCTTTGTTACTACATGTGAGATTCTTCATGAGCACACAAAACCCCTTTTGACGTCGCATTGGGCGCGCTAGATTCTTCACGTTTCATTCATGAACTATGTGATCCCTTTCACAGAAAACTTCCTAAACTTCTAATGTGGATTGATAAAAAACACAAACCATTCTCCATTACCAGAAAAGAAGAGCCCTGGTTCCAGCATATGATGATTTTGGGTTTTAACACTAAAGCGTTCAGAGAATATTTATTGATATAATTCATGGAAAAATTTAATTGAAAAAACATTTACTTACATGGTTTAGATCAATAAAATAATTGGGACACTGAGGAAGATGGGAGTTCATTGGATTGTTTTATTACTATAGTGAAAATACATTGATGTTGTGTATATCTTGTGATGTTTAGGAAATTATATACATGGTGAGACTCTGTTTAGACGTGAAAAGAAAAATAAATCATATTCAAGGATTCATTAGAGTATAAGAAACATTATTATAGGGAAAACCAATCATGTAAACGTAAAGGTATTTTAGCTGAACCTTTTAAAAATACTGTGTTAATTATTTATATTATTTACTTTAAATTAATGTGGTATGATTTCTTAATTATGATTAAAAATAATCAAAATATTAAAACATAAAATATATTTTTAAAACCAATGTTGGCTAATAATTTTACAAGGATTGAAATATTAGTAAAAATTATACAACACCTGATACACCTCACCCACACCATATTTCTTTAGCATAGTCCTTAGAATAATTTATAATTGTTATTTTATTTATTTGAGGTTGAGTAATAAATTTTTTACACATTTATATTCATTGGTTCTAGTGATTTTAGGGTTTAGTTTATTCTCACTATGATGTGAGAGGTTTACTGGTTTCAACTTAGTGATGGAGACATAATAACCTTTTGAATTTGAGACCATGTAAAAATTGCAGAAATTTAGTGATATATTTATTTGAGTAATCTATTTAATGTTGGATGATCATAGAATATGGTTTGAGAAATATTTTTCCTAGACCCTATTCAATATATTTGAATGAAATGTTTTTATGAATACCATGTTTTAAATTTTTTTAATATCATAAATTCTATCTATATGAAGGGTATTTTATATTTAGAAATTTATTTTTTCCTATAATGATATGATTATATAATATCTAACCATTTTTTATTTTAGTAATTTAAGATTTAGTTTATGAAAAATATTTTTCGTGATTAATGATAGCTCAGATATTCAACAGAAGACATATATTCCCTTGAAAAATATGAAAAATATAAATGAACAGAATTAATCGATAAATAAATAAACTCTAGTTGATTAATATTCTCTAGGAGTTCAAAGGTATATTTTCATTATTTAAGAGTTTATGTCTCTAAATTGAATATAGATATTTAATTCAGTTTAATTATTTGATGACTTGTTACTCATTCGCTAACCACTATATATTTTTAAAAAGAGTTCACTAAAAAGGAAACATGACATTATACAATTATTATATGGATTTCAAGGGCTTGAATATGATATTTTGTGGTCATAATTTTTTGTGCAGTAATTTTTAATTACATTATTTTGTTTTCTTTCAAAATGGATAAAATATATAAATTAGAGAAAAAAATATTCTTGAATTTCTTAGTAATGTTGATGGTCTAAGAATTATGTATGATAACCATCCTCTTCCTTTTTCATATCTAGTTGGGAATGAATGTTTTTTCTCATAGTCTGGGAATCTTTCATTAAAATTGGGAATAATTTCTTACAACATTAATTGATTATTTATGACTTTAAATAAATTCATATGAAAATTCTTGTTATTATGGAATGTTTATTAAAACGTTCGATAATTTTTAAACTATTTGGGAGAGTGGAATATGACATCAAAATCAATTAAATGTGATATATTATATCATATAAAATGATATTAATATTAATTTTATTATAATATTATTATTATTTATGTGTTCAGTATAGTTGTGGAAAATAATTTTTTAAATGATGTATTATAATAATGATTTTATTGGAATTATTAATTTTAGGTGTATAATGATTTATTACAATTTATTTTTATTATAAGAAAATTATATTCGTGGATTGGTAATAAATTATAGAAAGGAAATAGATCCCATTTTTAGTTTAGACATCGACTTTCTGAGAAAGGAGTATGATACCAACTACTCTTCATTATCATAATCATCATATTATTCTTAAATATTCTTCCATGAGAAGTTTAAAGTTATCTTGTTATTTTCCCTTATCCCTAATTTTTCTTCAACATTTGTTTCACAAGATATATATTTCATTTCCAATCATTTCTATATATTCTATGCAATTCATTTGAAGTTTCCCGATTTTATATCACACCATTTAATTTAAAAGATGGATTATTTCTTAAGATGAAAAAAGACATTAAGTATAACATCAGGAAAATTATTCATAATTAAGTCCTCATTAAATCTTCTCTATGTAAGTATGTCAATAGCTAGTCCTTGGTTTATCCATATTTATTATTTTAATAATTTACGGCTTAATGTCCCAATGTTTTACTATTTTTTTCAGTTTAAATAGTAATGTCTAAAATAGCATGTTTCACATGAAACAATGAATAAAAAAACAATGATAAATTAAAATAAAATTATTAAATTTCACTATTTTAATATATCTATTAATAATTCTTGTATTATTTTATATTAAAGTGATATAAATAAAATGTATAAAATACAATCATATAGTGGATGTCTCCTTTATTAAATTCAATTAATTATTTCTATAAATGAGGAATGTTTACTTGGTATTTTCCTAGAAAAATCCCATTCCAATATTCAATTTTATTATACTACTGAAATCATATTATAGATAATTTTATTCTCATGAAAATTTCTGTGACATTAGTGCTTGTTGAATAACCACCAACAACCCCACTAGATATTACGTTATGCCTAGATCGTACATGTAGTTGTTAAGAGGCTATTTAATATGAATTTTGGAGGAAATAAAAATAAAAATGTAAATGTTAATTTAATTTCCTTTTTATAACTTGTATTTGACAAGTTTATAATTTGTTTAATTGAAAATTTTATTATTTATTTACTTATTCATGAGTAAAATTCAGAAGATAAATTTATTCAGAAAATTATTTTCTTTGAAATTCAATATTAATTTGAATTATTTGAAGAAGATAAATATATTAAATATATCATTAATATGTATAGTATATGGTCAATCTAATAAGTATTTTATATGAAATAATCGTAAGAATACATTTTATACATTTTATAGTCTATTTAGCTATGAAAATGTTTTTATTATAATTTTATGCTTTTATTTAAAAGATAAAATTTAGAACATTAATTTGAAAAAATTAATATAAATTTTATGTTATCGATAACAATATTTTCCAAGATTGAATGTCTAATAATTTTATAAAATAATTGATTTTAGGTGAATAATGAAAAATACTCTTTTTACTCAACTATAGAATTAATTACTATATCAATAACTTTTTATAATAAAAAAAATTATATAAAATTATAATAATAGAAAATAAATATATTTACTAAGATGGTGGAATTAAAATTAATAGGATGAAATTAAAAAAATATAAATGATAAAACAATAATAAATATATTTTATATAATATCTAATTTTTGTCATTATATTTTAATTATTCATTTAGCAGTTGAATTATGTTTTAGATTACATTTAAAATCACAAAACTATAAATTTTTAATAATAAATTTATTATTGGTATGTAAATATATAACATTGATAATTTTATATTAATGATTATTTTTATTTTTGTGAATACTCTTTTAAAATAAAACTAATTTTCACATGTGATGTGAAGTAGTATTAAAAAAATTTCACCCATATGAATATTATTTGAAAAATTTGATTTTATTCTTTGAGTAATTATGACCAAATTATTTTATATGTTATATTTTAATTTTATTCATTGAAATTAAATTACTTACATAATATTTTATTACAAGAAAAAAGAAAAAGAATCTAAAATTGAATAATGCTAAGTGTGAAAAGCCTAAATATTTTTCAAAAATATTATAAAATGAATGGTTGAGGGATAATAAACATGTAATAATCTCAAATTACCTTATTATCCAATTTATCTCTATTTTCCATGTGAAAAAATGTCCTCTTGTAATATTAAAATGCTAAAATTTCAAAAATTCCATTTCCATCACATTTTAAAGGATCTCACTTTCACCCAATTTCCTCACTTGTTTTGAATCATTATCCCACAAAAAGTAAACATTGACTGTTTTAAATTTTCTCCTCCTGTCCTACAGGCATTGGTGTCTCCAAATGACCATTCAATGTATCCTTAAGTTGTTACCTAAGGGAGAACATCAAAAGGGATAGGTAATGTTCTGAACTGAGCTCTCATAATTATCTTATAATTTTACCCACTCAATAATAATCTATATATTCATGTCTGATAACATAATTATTATTGATATGAATAAATATCATTATAGAACTGTATCATATGGTTTTTTCGTCCTTAAAAATTATTCATAAAATGAATACCTCATCATCCGTACATGCATAATATCTCATCCATGAACATCGTTTTCTATTTCTAAAAACCTATTCATATGGATGGTTCTGGAGTGTTCTTTTATAAAAATATAATATTAATTTCCTATTTAAAATTACATGTCAATATTTTTTTATTTTATACTTCTATCCCATTCATTTCTAAATGTTAATATCATTTCTTTGTATGCAAGGATTACCACCTCCACAGAATTACAGATTTTGTTTTCTAGTACTTCGCAATATGGATGAAATAAAAAACTAATTTCCTATATAAATATGATATTTTTTACTACATTAATATTTTTTATTGTTAAAATTTGACATTATATATTTTATGTTGACAATAAATGATCATACTAATTTTACACAGCTTAAAAAACATATAAAGACATTTTTCTTAATTTGACTTCATTTTTGGGAAACCTATGGAACTGTTTAATTTTGTTTTTAATATAAAAATAAAATGAAACAATTTATATAATTATGAAGAAAATGAAGTCATTTTCTCACATAGTTGTGCATAAGAAACACATGGATTGAATTTTAGTAGAATCAACTAAATAACAACAAGTAACCAATATAAGAGAAAACTTTATAAAAAATGGATAAAACCAGGGAGTAAATAGATGAAAATGGATCATATAAAAGAAATTAAAAATAATATTGTGATTTTTATTGATATTAAATACACATATAGAGATAATATGTTTCTAAGGTAATGTTTTTTGTATACACAATTATCATTCATTATGTTATGATTTACCTTCATAAATGTTATTATTATAAATTGGGTACTTTACACTTTATGATTATATTATAAAAAAGTTAATATTTCTTTACTATGGATCTATATTTTTATTAATATAACCCCTTTTTAAATGTTTCAAATATCACAAATGATGGTGTTCGTATGGTTTTCCACATCCTAATTTTATTTATTGACATTGGTTTTTTTTCACTAGTTTTTTCCATTATGAAATATAAATATTACCCATTGATATATATTTTTATATTAAATTTCATAAAATCTTGTATATTTATAATTCAATATCATGTTATAACTTTATGAGTTATTAATTCAAAATATTTAAAAGTATTAAGTGATTTTTTAACCCACATTCCTTTCTATTTGTGTCTTGGGACTACCTTTCTTGACTACACAGTTACATGTTCACTTATTCTTCCATTTCTGTATTCTAATAGGTAACTTATAGTTTTTTCTTATTGGGGAAATTTTCTTCATTAAATGAATAATTATTCACTAAATTATTTATTCATAAAATTTAATATATTGTTGGGATTAATAACCATTATTTTTAATTGTCCCCCCATGTTTATATTTTAACTTCACACCAATGTTCCCCTTTCATACATGGGAACCAAAATATTGTTTATCTCATGTGATACTTACATTTTTATTTACTAATTATTAAATGAAATTTTTATTATACATTTTATCTATATTGGTTTCGACAATTGTATTTAAATCCCAAAAGGGATCCTCTGAACCACAATAGATACATGTTTCAAGTTTTTATTGTGATTCTATCTTTAATGTAAACCCAATTAATGGGAACTTGCCAATTTATTATTTTATATAAAGTTACAAATATATAAAATATTAATAATAAATAAATTTATTATGATAAAATTTATTTGTTTTTGAAATCCCTCTTGTTACAATTATTTTTCTAATAGATAATATTAAAATAAATCATTAATTTAAAGTTCCTTTCAACATTTCCAATAGTATCACATAAGTGGGTCATTTTTATTCTTACATATCTAATACTTCCAAATAAATTTTCATAATTAGAACTTAATTTTAATAAAAGTTTTTTATATTTTAAATATAAACATATGAAATAATTTAAATTATTATTCTATTTGGAACCCAAAAAAAGTAAATGTTTTGAATATGAATGGTAAACCCTGATAAAACTCTATTTAATTGGGTAACTTCTTCATCTCTTAAGATACCACATACGGTTCAAGGGCGATAAGCCTGAGAACTCTCGGTTTTGTTTTATTTATGTTGATCCTTGATATATGATTGTGATGATATATTTTATATTATTGAAACATATTAATGATTTCATCTACTTGTTATATATATTTCTTATTCCAGGTATCTAATATTGTTTTACACTATTTTGTTGTGGGACATGTTTCTTCATTTTAGATTGCAAGCTATATTAAAATGACTTATTGACAGCTCTTATAATTTATTATATTTTAAAATTATATTTATCTAATTCTCATGTTTTATCATATTCTTATGATCTGATCCTTGATTAAATGATTATAGGGTTTACATTAATGAGTATATGAATTCACACTATTCCTATATTTCTATTCCCCAGCCGATTAAAATGCGTAGATGATACTATAAATCTATAAGGAGGATTGGTACATTTTTATTATTGGTATATATTCCCAAGTATATTAAAATTAATTTCTTATATAGGTAATTCAGAAATACATTAATTTTTTTACTCTTAGGATTATTTGGTTTTTTAGAATGTATGATTATATTATATAAATGATAAAAAATAAATATATCACTGCCTTGGTGTGTATAAAATCAAACGTATAAAGAAGTTATTTTGAGAATACTCTCTGGGAGTGTGGACCTAAGACATATTAGATGGTACCATAGATAGTTTTAGTTATTTTTATGATTATTTTAGTTCTATTTGAGGAAGAGAATAAGATATAATTATTGAAATTCTAGATATGTTTCTTATTGATATCTATAAATACTATATAGAATCCTAAAATTTTGGTGATTTATTTAGAAAGTTGATTTACTAGAAATTTAATCACTGTTTGGATACTTGAAATTAGATGTAACTATGGAAGAAATCCATATAGGTGTAATCACCCTTAAAAATCATGGTCATGTATTAACCACATCTTCACTCAGTACATTATGAGTTATCCTATGGCAGTACAACTAACTAAAAAATCCACGAGAGATATGATTTAGTCAATATCATTTCCTATAAGAGTTACTATAAAGGATTTTTTATTCTAAGGAGTAATGGAAAGGAGTTTTAGAGGACACATATCATGGAAAACATGATTTAACCTTGAGTGATTTGGAAATAATATATCAATAAACTAATTTAATGGTGAAAAAGTAAAATATTTTAAAGTTGAAGTTAAAATGTAATTTTCCATAAATAAATTTCATATGGTGATAATTATCTATCACCCATGTTAAATTATTTTTATTTTAAAAATTTATAATTCCCAATGGAACCATGTTAATGATGATTGTGGTAGAAAATATATATATTATCCCAATGAGACCCATAAATAGATAATAATTGGGGTGTAAAATTTGGAGATTATTCCAAACCAGTTATCATGAATTATGATTAACAATTATAACATATTTTCATTTATAAACACACTAAAATAACTGTATCATGTATTCTTATGGATTTTTGGGTGATAAAGTTGATGAAATGATGAAGAAAAAATTTCATTTGTGTAGAAAATATAGGAAGTGAAAATAAGATAATATCCAAATGATACTATATGATATTTTATACGTTGTTAAGAATTACATAGTGAACCCAATTTATAATGAATAATAGCGATCTCAGTGGACATAATGAGTGAAAAAATAGTTTGTTATTTGGTACAAAAATCAGCTCATTGTTTGAAAATTAGAAAAGATGGGAATTGGAAAAATTAATTCCTTAATGCAAGGGATAATAATTAGGATTGGAATCCTAAAAATAAAATTTACATGATAATTAGGTAAATAATGTGTAACATCAAATATAAAATCGAGTTCATAAAATGATTTTGAGTTAGAATCATTGATCATCCACTCAAGAACTAAAAGTTCAATATTTTATTATTATTATTATAACTAATCCTTTTATGATTGAAAAGAAAAGAAAATAACTGTTCTGTTGAAAATATTTTAAATTATTAATATAAACTTATTATTATATGATTATTTTATCCAAATTATGTAACACTTCTAGGATATATGTTTGTATGAATGTGCTCCCCAGTAAATCTAATAATACTTTATTTAAAATTTATGTTGTATTGGGAATGAATTAGACCCTAATACAATGATACTATTATGTTTTAAATGATTGGAAAATCTTATATAAAATCATAAATTTACACATGATCATTAATAGATACAATTTTCCTTAAAAATTCCTTGTAAAAAATTACTCCCAATATATAAGTCATATAACATAATCATGAGGGGAACATAGCTTAAACCATTAGTGGGAAGCATAATATATGTGATACCCCTATTATATGGAAAAAATGAGTTCACTAGTATTATCCTATATTGTGCGCATAATTCATAAATATAAATTAAATCTTTATCCTTGGACATCCCAAATATTTTAACTAGTGATTGGTGATTAAAATTATGTTGAAGATTTTTTTAAAGTAGGAGAATGAAATGTGCAGAAAATTTGATTTATTTATTACCTTTAATACCAAATACATTAATTACTCAAATTATTAAGATGTACCATACTTAAAAAAATATGATACATTAAAATATAATTATAAAATTTGACAGTTGTAATATATTAATTTTGTTAATAGTTATAATGGGAATTTATAATTTATTCAATGAAAGGAAATAAAATGAAATTGGGTAGGAGTAGCCTTAATGAAGCACAATTATCTAAGAATATAAAGTTAGTTTCTCACTAGGGTATTACCAAGACCAACCCAAATATAATCTCTAATAATTACAATATAAGAAAATTGTATACAAGAGATGTTCAAGATTATTGAAATTTCTATCAGATCCATACGAGAAGAATCACATCTTATGAGTTCCAAAAGGTCATACCTTATGAACAAAAATTACACAATGATATGAAGATACTACAATCTTAATACATGAGATGATATAAAAATATAACAATTATTTTAATAAGTTATTTATAAAATTTATTAAACAAAATGATAAATTTAACTTTTTAATGGTAGATAAAATTTTTATATTCCAATGCATTGATAAAATTAATGAGATCATTTATTTCTTAAAAATATTTTATCAAATATTAAACATTTTATGAAATTTATATAGTTAATATAAATATATTAATCATAATGATGATATGAATAATATAATAGATAATACAAAAAAATAAAACTTTATGGTCTTTTTATGTAATGTTAAATGATTCATTTAAAAAAAATTATTGAATTTATAAAACTCATGTTAAACAATTTTAAAATAAATAAAAATTTTATAATGAAAAATATTTCTTATACTTACCTTTTAGTAATGTTTTATCTATGTGAATTCTGTTTTATATTTAATTTAATGGAAAATAAATCACCTTTGGTTAATTTTAAAATCATTTCTTTTATCAAAAAGAAAAGCATGGATAATTTTTTCCTTAAGACATTTTTATGAATATGAACACTTTTTTTATAAAATATGTTATTAGAAATTCTGCATTATAATATTAAATTTAATTTTCATCTCCAATAAGAATTTTAGTTTAAAAAATTTATGGAAAATTTAGAATAATTTGGTATTAAATATTTAATAGGCTCTTTATTGGCAGTGAAAGTGAATTACTTAGTAAAATATTCAATAACATAGTAAAAACCATAAATAGTACTCATGGAAATTATAAGAGTAAAAGACATAATTATATGTTTAAAACATATGTTCAAATATATGGTTGTATAATTATTGACCAATACTCATCCTCCAATCCTATATTTTACCCTTTTATACCACTTTACAAGTGAGAAATGTGACTTAAATTTATTAAAATGTAACACATAGAAAAAAATCCCATTAACGTCACCTTTAAATGGAGATAAACTCTATCCCACTTCTCCACTCATTCTAATGAATTTTACCTACTAATAGATTTCAATTGGTACTCATAAACACTCTACCCATGTAATATAAGACATTTTCATTACAGAATTCAAATCTATTTACCCATAAGGTGTTCCCTAATGAAGAATATCCATTTAGAGAGTTAATGTTCTCAATGTGAGCACTCATAATTCTTTTCATCTTCTACCCAAAAATCCATTTATATCCAAGAAATTATTATAAAGTCATAATTATTAATTTTATGAAATATTATAGTAGTTTTTTAATATAAATTTTTAACTTTCCTCTAAAACCATTTAAAAAATGAATGTATAGTTATCTATACATCAATACTACAAAAAATATGAACGACATTTGAAATTTCTCACAACATCATTACGTTGATGTTTCTAAGTAGTCTCTTACTGAATTAATATTTCATTTTCCTAATTTTTTAATTCTAAAAAATCAATTTAATTTATTTTTTAACGCTCTTATGTTATATGAAATATTAGATTGTCATTAGTGTGTATGCGTGGACTACCACCCCTAAAGAATGATATAATTTGTTTTTAAATACAACCTAAGATGCATGAAATTAAAAATATATATCAATGTATAAAAATGTATTTTTTAAACTATTAATATTATAGAATTATGAAGTTTTTCATTCAATATGTGATGCTAAAAATAAATAGCAACCATAATCTTTACTACATAAAATGAACTTATCCAGACACCTTTCTTAATATGAGTCTATTTTTGAAGAAATTTTTTTACTATATGTTTATATTCCATTATAGAATAATAAAACATGTACACCGATAAAATTATTTATATTATGGAGGTATTTTATAACAAATTTGACAAAGGTCAATATACCAAAGATGTTTTAAAGAAATTGACTGAACCACCACATGTAACCAGCGTAACTAAAGTCAATTTAATACATTAAAAGTGATGATAATAAAGTGTCCATATGAAATGAAATATAGAAAAAATTATATATTTTTCTATAAACATAATTTCATTTCATAAAAGGTTAATCACACATTAAGAGAAAATCAGGGCCTAAGGTAAGGATTTTTCTTAACTCAATATTCTTTCATTGTGTTATGGTTATTCTTAACAAAAAAAATACTCTTATAAGGTAAGAATATTATTCGCAATGATTGTATTCAGATTAATTTCATCATTATTTTGTAGGTATTTAAATTTCAATCACATAATATACTTTGTAAATGATACATAATTTATGAATTATGATGCTTCTATGGACTTTTTCATCTTAGTTTTGAATCATTGAGATATAATTCTTGTTATCCTATTGTTTACTTTGTGTGATATAACTATTTCCCATATGTGTATTTTTAAAATATTTTTATTGATATATATGTGTTTTAACTATCTATATTGTATAATACCATTATAGGTTTTCAATTAAAATATATCAAATTCATTTGGGGTTTATTAACTCTATTACATTCCATTTTGGTCCTTAGTTAGATTTCCTGATTATTATTTTAATACTTCCCTTAATAAACATTTTATCAATTCAATATGGTATCATCCTTATTTTTTCCATTGATGGAAATTAAAAATCCAAATTAAATGTTAAATATTTCTTAATTTCTTTCTAACATTTTTGACATTGTTAGGATTAACACCCAACCTTTCTAAAGGATTTTCCAATTAATGTCCGCATTTTATATTCATATCATTGTTATCCTTTCCTAATTTGGAAGAGAATTATATAATAACCCATAAAATAAATATATTTATCCTTATAACTATTAAAATGAATTTTTTATTATCTTGTGTGATGATTTTAGTTTCAATAATAGTATCTTAAAACATAAAATGGGATCTTTTTAACAAACCTCATTACTTTTTGGAAGAATTTTCCTTCTCATTTTCATCATTTTCTACCCTATTATTATCATTTAAAAAATTATTATTAAATTAATATATTCCTCAAAACTTAACTAGTTTAATTTACCTCTCTTTAATATGGAAAATATACTTATTATGTTCCTACAGGGACACTATTTTTTATGTTATCCTTTTTTAGTGGAACATCCCAATTTATTATTTCATGTCAGGTAAAACCTACTAAAAAATTATCATTGAATTTATTTTTAAATATGAAAATATTTAATGTAAACCCTCATGCTAAAAATATGTATTAATGAATAATATAATTAACTTTAATTTTTTAAAATATCGTTAACTCATTTCATAAAGTATCACTTTAGTGATCTTTTTTATTTTTACTTCTCCAATACTTTCAATGATAAAATTTATAGTGGAAATTAATTTTTTGGACCATTATTTTATTATCAAATATGAACATGAAAAATAGTTTATTGTTTTTTATTGGGAGTTCTTATGAAAAAGATTTTTTCCTTCAGATAAGATTATAAATACCACTTTTCTCTGATGGATTTCGTATTTCTTATTTGTATATGTATATTTTATTTTATTTTTCGGTATCACATATTTATATAGATGATATTAATTTAAATAGTGTTCTATGATTATATCTCTAATTAATTGGGTAATGTTATCATCTCAGGATATACTATGTATAGTTCATATACAATTATCCAAAAAACCCTACGTTATATTGCCTTTTTGGTTATCCTTCATATATTATTATGATTTTTATGTTATTATCATATTTTTATGATTCCATGGACTTATAATATCATTATAGTATTCCTTATTTCTATTCCTGTCCCACAATTTTATTACAAGATACATGTTTTTTTTCAGGATTATATGTTTTTCTATCATAACTTATGGAAAAAACTTATTATTCCATAGAAGTTTTAACAAGTAATTTCTCCCCTATAAATGTTTTTTCTTATTTTTATGATCTAAAAATTAATTAAATGTTTATATGTTTTAACTTATAAATTTTTATGGGTCAACTATTTCTTATGTTTCCATCACACGTTTCATGAAGTTGAGAATTTCCAAAGTGAACTCTAAAATGCGGTCTAATTTAGTTTGACTATAATTAAATATTCACTAGTATATTAAAATGAGTGTAACATATAAATAGTCATAAAATAAAAAAACATACATTCTTTACATTGTGAGTTTTTTTGTGAGGTGAAATGTTTAATTTATTGAAATTATATAAAAAATGACATATTCATTTTGGTTTCTATCAAATCCTATTTTTAATGATTTTTTAAAAAATGAATCAGGATTTCGGGTTTGGAGAATATGATATAAAGTTCATTAATTAGAGTATATGATATGTGTTTTACTAATTCGATTACCTTATTTTATAATCACTTGTATATTCTGATTTCAAGTAGTATATATATAAGGACCCGACCTTATTACATTACATAATGTTCAATTTTATTCAAGAACTCACTCCTTTCATTTTTAGGATCTTTTAAAGTTTATTGTTTTATATAATTGGGATATAATACATAAATAACATTCCAAATTTATATAGAGAATATACCACAAAACAAAATCCATTTCTTCCAAAATATAAAACATTTCAAATAAAACATGTTTTCTTTGACAAAACTCTATAATATTGAACATGGATTCCTTATTTGGCTTGGAAATCCTTATAACCTATACAAAAAATTAAAAAATGGGGATGAGCACAAAAATATTAGTAAGATATATAAATAAAGATTGAAATTATTTGTCCCTAAATACTTATAAAGTAAGAAATCATTTTCAAAAATACATACTTATCACCCATATAAACTTACTTTTTGAAACATGACATTCCCATGAGATTTAAAAAAAACATATGGAACATAAATAGAACCATTAAGGTATCTTGGGGAACAACTTACTTATATTATAACCCTCATGACTACCATATGATTTGTAACCCTTAAGGCTACCTTACAATGTAACCCTCAGGACTGCCTTATGGTTTAACCATTGCAGCTACACATGGAGAAACAATATTGATGTCCTCCAACATACAAATATATAATGTATTTGAGAGAAATATGGGTCCTACACTTGATCGTAAACAATTCCCATGAAATATAACATAATCTTACAACACGAATATTTGAAATTTTAAGAGCATTTTAAAAGAAAATCCACTTACAAATATCATAAAATGTAAGTGAGGATTAATAGAGTTGATGTAATGTGTATATACACCGTAAATAAACATAATTAAATATAATATAAACAAAATTCATCACAAATACAATTTTAATACCACATAATTCATTAAGTAGAAGGTTAACCCAGAGAATGGAAATGGGGTTAATAATTCCCTTACATCAGCTTTTTCCTACTTAAAACATGTTTCAAACTCCTGTATATTGGTTAAAAGAGTGTTATAAATATCATAAAGGACAATAATAGTGTTTATAATACCTTATATGATCAATTCGTAACATCATTTCACCCATTAATTGTTAGTATTTTGTTCCTTCTTTTGTTTTGGGTGCGTTCTTTACATGATTTCCATGGTCGGTTTGTATTTTATTTTCTTCTCACATGGTAATGAAAATACAGAAGTGAAGTGAAATGGTGCCCATATGTTTAAATAATAAATAATGATAACATAAATCATTTTTTTATCAAATATGATGATGGATCATTAGATAAGACATTAATGATATTTGTTTGGAACATTTTTTCGGTTCCCCGAAAACAATAAAATTGTTTCATTATATAATTTGATGTCATGCATATAAGTTCATTCCATAACATAAATTAGGTTAAATAATACACATTAAATTATGGTTAAACCTTTAAAAGGGTGGTATTATTATCTTTGAAGGATGTAATGGAAATTGCTAACACATCGTCCATGATTTTGGTAAATCGGAACATCGCTGACTGTGTTTTTATTTTTAGAATAAGAGGGAGTGGAGAAGAAGAAAGATGCTGATTTTTTTTAAATGAACATGATAACATACCGAATATATATTATTTTTTAGATTTCATACCTCCTTGACAAGGTGATGGGAAGAGAGTATAAGAAAAAGAAGTAATTGAAAAGAAAACACATGAAAAAGGAAGACGATTATTACCTATGGATCTATTCTCCTTGAGATCCTACTTAAGGCCTTTAATTTTAGTATTTTGGTGAGACCAGATGGTCATGGACGTGGGGATGATCCTTGTGGAGGTGATTTGATAGAACATAAGAAATTATGAAGGCTTGAGAGGTGTGATAGGAATAGGGGAATGCGGGTGGTATTAATAGTGGAGGAGTGAAGGGATTTTACATTATTTTAATCATTATTTAATATTTTTGCTCATAACTATCAATATACATCATTAATGTGACCTAAAATAGTAATAATTGCATGTGATTTTTAACCATTTGGGCTTACATCATCTTTTCATCTCCTATGATGCTATAAAACAAGTATTTAGCATTTATCGTAATTCATCATATTTTACTATTCATAATAAATTCAAGATTTTCTAAAAAATACCAAAAATTCTCCCTTACCATTTTTTGGCATGTAGAATTTAAAAATGAAATTAATTTTTAAAAAATAATTTCATAAATATTATTAATTTTATTTTTAAATAAAATGACAATTTATTCATAAATAACAATTTTAAATCTAAAACTCATTTTTAACACGTTGAAAAAATAATCATCATTTCATTATTTTATAAACTTATGAAAATATAATAATATAATTTACTATTCCTTAGGGTCATATTACTGTTTATATTACTATTAAAAAGGGTATGTTACTATTCACCAAAAAATAAGTTGGTTCTATCAGACTCCAAATAATTTACGAATCACAACCACAGATGCCCATTTTTTGAAATTCAAATCATAGAAGAGGAAAAATTATGTTTAAAGGATAGTTATAACTATCTACTTAAAACAATGTTTCATGCATTTCAATTTATTTTTAAAACATTTGGTTGTTATATTTTCCCCACCTTCTATAAATTTTGTCCTTGCAATTTTATCCAGTTATTTATTTACTTATTAAACAAGTGAGGGTACCTTTACCTCATAGAATTTTAGACTCCCATGTTACTTATTCAACCATGTGGTTTCTCCACAAAACCTTTACCAGATAGATTAACTTACTATATGATAAATTTTTATTTCGATCAATAATCTGAACTGGTTTCTCTTTATAAGTAAGGTTCTTATACAACTGAACAACTTCTGGACTCAAGACAAGAGATGAATCTGGCACATACTTTCTCATCATAGAAACATGAAAAAAAATATGTACATGAGATAAACTCAAAGGAAAAGCTTTTCGATAGGCTAATAGTCTAAATTTCTCAAAGATTTCATAAGGTCCAATGAACCATAGACTTAGATAATTTCTTACTAACTTACATAACACTTTTCCATGGTGAGATTCTAATAAAAACATGATCACTTACCTCAAAAGAAAATTCAATCCTCCTATTGTTATCATAAATTTGCTATGTGCTCTGAGCTGACCTCATGTGTTGCTGGATGATCTTCACTTTCTCAGCCACTTCCTCTATTAATTCTTGTCCCATCAACATCCTTTCCATGACTTCATGCCAAAAAGTTGGAGTTCGACCCCACTTTTTATACAATTCTTTAAAAAGGTTCCATATGTATACTAGAATGAAAAATATTATTGCAAGAAAACTCAACTAAATAGATATATTGATCCCAACTTCCTTGGTAGCCCATTTTACAAGATCGAAGCATATCCTTCAACGTTTGAATCATTCATTTTGACTTCCCATATGATTGAGGATGAAAAGTAGTATTGAAATTTAATTCTGTGCCCAATAAATTCTGAAGGCCCTTCAAAATGTTAGAAGTGAACCTGGGATATCTGAAAAATACAATGGAAATAGGCACTCCATTTAACCAGACAATCTCTCTAATTTACAATTGAGAAATATGATCCAAAGAAATTATATATATAATAGGGAGAAAATGTACAGATTTAGTCAGTCAATCAAAAATAACACATATTGCATTGTTATATAGAGAAGTGTTTGGTTGTCCTATAACGATATCCATGGATATATTCTTCCATTTCGACTTTGGCATTGGAAAAGGATAAAGCATCCCTTTTGGTAACTGCCTCTATTATTTCACCTATTTACATGTCAAATATCTCATGGTAAAATCAGTAATATAAATTTTCATTCTATCCCACCAAAAATACACATGAAGGTCCCTGTACATATTAGTACTTTCAGGATGAACTAAAAATGGAGAAATATGAGCTTTAAACAACAATTATTTATTCAACTGGGAATCAAAAGAAACACACAACCTTGTACCAAATCTTAAAACACAATCTTTATCTATGTTAAATTCTTTAAACATGGAAATTTTTACCAATTATACATTTTTTTGTAGTTGATGGTCTTCCTTATTCACTTGAGTATTTCTGTTTGATAATGATGACTGCACTAAAACCTAAAATAAATTTATTCCTTACACAAACAACGTCTAAGAAAAAATTAATCAAATAATTAATCATGGGATCCTATTCCGAATGTAACATTGTTAATAATTCATGTTGTTTTCGAATTAAGGAATCTTCCACTTTGTTTGATTTTCCCATATGGTAATTGATTTTGAAATCATAATGCTTTATCAGTTTAAGAAATATTATATGCCTCATGTTTAATTCCTTCTGCAGGAATATATACTTCAGACTTATATGGTCAGCATAGATTTGACATTTGGCTCTGTTTAAATGATGCCTTCAAATTTTCAAACAAAAAACCACAGATGATAATTCCAAATCATGTGTGGGATAATATAACTACTATTGTTTTAGTTTTGTTAAATGATAAGCAATTACTTAATCATTATGCATTAGATTACAACCAAGTCCATCAAGTAAACATCACTATAGATAAAATTATAAACATTTTCGGAAGGTAGGGCCAAAACTAGAGCATTCACTAATTTCTTTTCAATTTCAGAAAACAAACATCACATTATTTTTTCCATACAAATTTAACCGCTTTTCATGTTAACTTAGTTAGTAGGATAGATAACTATGCAAAGTATTTAACAAACCATTATAAATAACCCCTTAATCCAAGAAAACTACCAATCTTTGTAACATATGTAGGTATTTTCCATTCATCAACTACTTTTTTTGTAGGATAAATTGTTATTCCATCCTTATTTACAATGGACCCATGAAATGAAATCCATTTTAACAAAAAAATCACACATTCTGAATTTTCAATACAGTTTCATTTCCTTTATGGTTTTCAAAAAAAAAACACTTAGATGTTTTTTTATGCTCCTCCTTAATTTTATAAAATATTATAATTTCATCTATAAACACAACTACAAACTTATTCAAGAACTAGTGGAATATTCTATTCATAAGATCCATGAATAAAGTAGGGGAATAAGTTAACCCAAATAGAATAAAAACATATTCATAATTCCTATATCTTGTATGAAAAGCTATTTTTGAGATGTCTTAATCCTTCACCATCAGCTGATGGTATCCATATCTTAATTCAATCATGGAAAAGTACCAAACTCTCTAAAATTGATCAAACAAGTCATCGATATGAGACGTAAGATACTTATTTTTAATAGTTATGTTATTCAAGTCTTTATAATCAATGAAAAGTATCATAGAACCATCTTTCTTTTTAACAAACAATATAGGAGCACCCAAAGGTGAAGTGCTATGAGGGATGAAGTCTTTATCAAGAAACTCTTGAAACTATTTTATCAATTCAATAATTTTCATCGGAGCAATTAGATGTGAGGTCTTTGAAATTGGATGTTCATATAAAATTACTTCAATTGTGAATTCAACATCCCTATTAGGTAAAACAATGGGTAAATCATTAAGAAACAAATCAAGATATTCATTTTCCACCGTCACTTCATTAATCTAAATAGATCCCTTTCTTTCAATAATATAATCAAGCTAAAATTTATTTCCATCATTCAAAAGTTTCTCAGGTTATTGATATGTTAATAATTTTATGGGTTCATTTTTCTATACAAACTGAAAATCTTTCTTAATAATAATTTCTTTAGCTCTACAATCAATCTTATCATGATACATAGAAATGAAATCCATTCCTATAATGACATCAAACTCTACTAAGGAAACAACAACCATGTTTCTAGGTAATGACTTTCCATAGACCAAAATAGAAATATTCTTATAATTACTCTTGGCTGCAATATTTCCCCATGGTGGTTTAACAACAAGCTATATTCTAATTTGATGAGGTGATATTTACAATTTACCAAAAAATTCTTTAGAAATAAAAGAATGTGTAGAACCCATATCAAACAAAACATTAGAAAAATATGAGTAAACAAACAAGGAACATGATAACAATTAATTGGATGACTCGACATCTGCTAATGTAGTGGGAAAGGATCAGACTACACCTTTCTGCTTATATTCTAGCTTCTTTTCATCATTAGGATCTCTCTTCGGGCAGGAATTTTCATAATAAATAATATCAACACATTAAAAACTCTTTATTGTTTTCGTATCAGGATTAGCCTTAGGATCATTTTCATTAAAATCTTAGGCCATATGCCCAAATGTACCCCATTAAAAATACTTCCCTATTTTGGTAATGCATTCCTAAAGCTTCCTTTTTTCACACTTTTTAAAAACTAGAAAATGGAATTTCTTACCATCAAATTTCTTTGATTGGTTCTAACCATTTTCTTTCCATTTGGACCTCTTCTTCTCCATGTTGTAACAGAACATGTGGTCATCAGTAAACTCAATATCTACCCTATGAGTTCATCTAAATTTTTTTTAATAACATTCAAATTCATGGGAGGACAATTCCCTATGATACCTTGTCATTAATCCTTACTAAAAGCGGTTTATTCTTCTATCAAGATATAGAATAAAATTTGGAGAAATCCTCAACAGTCGGGTGAATTTTTCTTCATACACAGCCACTGAATCTCCTCCTTTTTCTTCAATTCAAGTAATTTCTTCTCCATACATTGTCACACCACCTTAGGAAAATATTTTTCAAGGAAAAACTTTTAAATTCATCCCACTCTATAGCATCAATATCCTCTCTATCAATGATATTTTTGACCTTTGGCCACCACTGATTTTCTTGAATTTCAAATGATAAATGGAATGAATTAACTTTTTATTATATGAACATCCCATAACATCAAATATCTTTTAAATGGATTTAATCCATCTTTCAGATGCTACTGGGTTATAATATATACTGAAAGAGGGAGGGCTTTGCTTCATAAAATGTTCCACTGTAGTCATGTTCCTTGGTGGTAGTTCTGGTTATTCTCTTGAATGGTTTCCACCATAATTTATTTTCTATATCAGTTGTGCCATTACTGTCAAAAAAATATCGGCTCCATTCCCAACCATTCCAAGCTACTGATTTGGAAGGATATCATTCTATCGGTGCCTATCCACTTTATTTTCCCTAGTTCCTCTTCAAAAAACCATTTGGAACAAACATATATTAGTTGAAGAAATATGGTAATCCAAAAATGAAATATAATTTCATATTAACCATAGTTTAAAAATAATTTATGGTATTCTATTAACATAATCCTTACCCCTAATGTTATCCTAACCATCCTCTAATACCAAAAATAAAGAAATCACCTTATTATAATATATAATTTTGAATTTTATTCAAGATAGAACCTCATTTTATATTGAGGATATATTCATGTTTAGAGTTTTAGACAATTGAGAGATAATACATACATAACATTCTACATTCATCTAGAGTAAATACCACAAAAAACAACATCAATTTCTTCCAAAATATATAACTTTTCAAATAAAACATGTTTTATTTGAAAAAATATTCATAACATTTAACAAGGCATCAATATTTGTCTTAAAAATCCTTATAACCTATGAAAACCACTAAAAAACATGGGATGATTAAAAAAATATTAGTAAGGGACATAGAAAAATAAATAAAACAATAGTCCTATAATCCTTGTAATGTATGAAATCATTTTCAAAAAATCATACTTTTCACCCATATAAAATTAATTTGTGAAACTTGTGATTCCATGAGATTTCAAAAAAACATATATAACATAAATGGATCCATAAAGGTATCTTGGGGCATTACTTACTTATATTATAACACTCACTACTACCTTATGATTTGTAACCCTCATGATTACCTTACAATGTAACCCT
The DNA here is from genome assembly GCA_963277665.1 of Viscum album. Taxonomy (NCBI): domain Eukaryota; kingdom Viridiplantae; phylum Streptophyta; class Magnoliopsida; order Santalales; family Viscaceae; genus Viscum; species Viscum album. Next base: position 1,107,572,959 of record OY728142.1, on the reverse strand, counting down.
CATTGCTAACTTATGTTGTAACCATCAAAGCTACACATAGAGTAACCATATGGATGACATCCAAATTACATATAACCAATTAATTAGAGGGAGATATAGTTCCCAACCATCATCATAAACAATTACCAATAACTAGAACATAATTCTACAAAATGAATAATTTCAATTTTAAAAGAGGATTTTAAAAGAAAATTCCATTAAAAATATCATATAATTGGATTGAGAAATAATAGAGTTGATGAAATATATGTATACGATGTAAATACACATAATTCTACATAATGTAAAAAAAAATCATCACAGAAAAAATTTTAATACCACATAATTAATGAAGTTGAATGTTTACCCAAAGAATGGAAATTCGGTTAAGAATTCCCTTACATCGAGTTTGTCTTACGTAAAACTTGTCTACACATCCTGTATAACAGTTAAAAGAGTATTATTAATATATTACAGAAAAATATTCTTGCTTATAATAACTTATATAATCATTTAATAACATCATTTCACCCATTAATTGATAGTATTTGGATTCTTACGTTATTTTGGGTGCGTTCTTTAAATGATTCCCATGGTTGGTTTGTATTTGATTTTCTTGTCATGTGGAAATGAAAATCCAAGATTGGAATGAAAAGGTATTAATCTGTTTCCAAAATACTTAATGATACCATAAATAATCTTCATATAATATATGATGAAAAATCATTATATAAAATATTAATGATATTTGTTTAGATAATTTTTGGAAATTCCTCGATAATAATGAACTTATTTCATTATATAATTTAATTTCATGAATATAAGTTCGTTATAAAACATAAAATATGTTAAATCATAAAATTTAAATTCGTTATCAACCATTATAATTGTTATATTATCATATTTTATGGATGTAATGGAAATTTCCAACACATTATCCATGATTTTGGTAAATCGGCACATCGCAGATGGTGTTTTTATTTTTAGAATATGAGGGAGAGGAGAAGAAGAACGATAATTAATTTTTTACATGAACATGATAAAATAAATAATATATAAGATTATATATATTTAATTTCTCCTGGATGGGGGGGAGTGTATAAGAAAAGAAAATCATTGAAAGGAAAACATATTAAAATGGAAGAGGATTCTTACCTCTTGATATCCTCTTCACGAGATCCTCCTTAATGCCTATGGTTTTGGAATTTTAGTGAGACTACCAGGTCTTAGACATGGCGTAGATCCTTGGGTAGGTTATTTAAAAGATCATAGATAATTCTCAAGGCTTGAGAGGTGTTAGAGGAAGAGGGGAATGAAGGTAGTATTTATAGTGGAGGACAAGAGGGATTTTACATTATTTTAATCATTTTTTAATATTTTTGTTCAATACTATGAATATTATTGATTCATGTGACCAAAAATAGTAATATATTCTTATGAGTTCAAACCATGTGGGCTTACATCGGCCTTACATCACCTATTATGCAGTAAAATATGTATTTAGCATTTATCGTAATTTATCATATTTTACTATTCATCATAAAATCTTGAATTTCAAAAACATCCAAAAAATTCACCCTAACCATTTTTTTACCTACCGAATTCAATGAACTACAATTTTGAAAATATTTTTCTATATATTAAAATTTTAATTTTTAAATAAAATCATAATTTATTCAAAAATAACAACTTTAAATCTATAACTCAATTTTTAACACCTTGAAAATTTAATCAACATATCTTTATCTTAAAACCCTAAGAAAATAAAATAATAATATGATTTACTATTCATAATTGTCAAATTATAATTCAAATCACTATTCATAAGGGTATGTTACTATTCACCAAAAAACAAGTTTGTTCTATCAGAATCCAATATAACTTACCGATCACAACTGAAGATGACTGTTTTTTGAAATTAAAATCATAGAAGAAGAAAAATTATGTTTAAAGGCTAGTAATAACTATCTACTTAAAACAAAGTTTCATGCATCTCAATTTATTTTTAAAAAATTTGGGTGTTAAAATTATGCTTTATAAATCTTCTATACATTGATATTAACTTTGGTTTTTATATTTTCATATCTAAATATTCCACTTCAATAAATTTTCTTATTAATTTATATAAATAATAATTTTTTCAATTAATGTGATATTGTTTTTGTGGATATAAATTTTTCAGTGTTTGGATATAATTTGAAAACATATTTTTAGTTATACTATAACATTGATAAATTCTAAAATAAAATTAATCATGATATAATTAAGCAAAATGTTATTTTTTTATCAATGGATAATTTTTTAAAATAAATTTCACATATATAAATTGTGTTTCAATATTTAATAACATGTTTTTATTATATTATGTAAATTTTTATAATTGAAACATTCATAATGTATATCCCATTATTTTCACTGATAATTCTATTTAATTAAACCATGTTTGTAGCTCTGTTATATTAATGAAAATGACATATTTCATTATAGAGTATAAGAGTGGTGAGAATTAAATTTATAAAGGTACGTATTAGATTTTTAATTGACATTGACACATGAAAACATCATGATAAAAATTTTGTCTCAATAGAGGAAACTAGTGATGAGTTATAGAAAAATGATATTACAAACTTCTATTGTCCCGTGTTTGGTATTTCACATAATCTGTAAGATTTTCCTAAAAAATTGTCAAGTTTTGAGTATGTTTTGTGTTCTATGTTATCATTGAATAATATCTATAATGGGATTATTCTATTATTCTGGTCCCTTATTTGTTTCTTACACAATTTTTTAATTATCCAGTGATTCAAAATGATGAAAACATGATATGTGATGATTCAAATTAATTATCTTTTTATTATTTTATTTATTTTTTCATATCATCTTAAATTATTGATGTTCTAAAAATAGTAACAAATGTTTTTTCAACCATCAAAGGGGAATTGTTTTTAAATGAATATTTTACAATATTTTTTTCAAAAGAGTTTAAATAATTATTTGATTTTTTGTAACAACTATTATATAACTAATAATAATTTAAATTTACCTCAAAAATAATTTGATAAGAATTTCATTGTATTAAGTTGAAATATTACAATATTAGAGAATTTAATTTGGTAGATTTATAAATAATATTTCTTATGTATTCTGAAGAAATTAATATTTTAATTTACAAATTTTTGTGTTAAGGTAAAATGATAGTGTGGTTTATGGAATTAGTTAATGGCCTGAAAATTTTCCTACATGAAGATCTGATATGGGTAATTGGTGTCCTATAAGGTAATATTAATATTTCCTAAATGGTTTTAATTTTTCCTTATTTAACTATAATGGATCATATTATTTGTATGTGTTTTTATTGTTTTAATTTATTCATTATCATATATTAAGGATTTTCTAATATTTTATTATTCATTTTAAGGTAAATTTAAATTATGTATTACTATGGTTCATTGGAAAATATTCTAAAAATATTTATGCTTATACTAAACATATTATTGATAGATTTTATGGATTTTTCTTTCATGTAGCTACCACAAGTGAGGAATCATATTTTTTCAGTTAAAAAATAGAGGGTTATTTATGTGAAATTTTCTCGAAAATATGTTAATTACTAAACATATATATATTTTAATTTTTGTATTATTATAAAATGAAGAATACTATTTAACTCATTAATTCTTTTATCATCTGTCTTTCTAGAATTTTTTCCAGGATAAATTATTATATTATATAATAGAAGTAAAGAATGTGAGATGTCTAATACATCACTAAATTTTAGACTGTTCACATGAAAAAGAATGTGATATTTCTATAATTATTAATATACCAATATTCAATGAATAATTCCATAAATAAATAATTTTTTATATAGGTTTAACAAAAATAATATATATGTTATACTGCATATAAAAATAATAACTCTTAAAACTAATCCACCCATTTTCAACCGAAAAAATATAATCAATTTGTGAAATCATTATTACTGTATAATAAAAACTCGTTGATTAATATAAATGAAATTATATCTAATATTCAATATTATTTTCCCCAGTAAAACTCCTTAGGAGATCAGGATGTATGCTTGGAATCATAAGGGTCCTCATCATCTATAGCGACGTTCCCAATAATATTTCTATCAATGACTATAAATAATAATACTATATTAACAAATCAATGTAATCCTCACCAATGAATACAATCAACTATATCAAAATCATTAATCAAATATTATACATTCAAAACCTAGATCTACCAAAATCTCATTTGGGTTTGTGATGAAACCATTTAGAACCTCTACAATGTGTAATAAGAGTAAATCTAGATAAAAAATATTACTAATCTTTGAGATGGAAATTTCCATCATAAAAATTACAACTCTAATTAATAAATATAGATATAAATATTATGTATATATATATAAGAATAAATTATTGAAAACCAAATACATAAATAGAAAACAATATTATAAATAATTTTTTATATACCATATTACTGAATCATTAAATCAATATAGATGATTCTATTGTCTACCAAATTAATAACATTGACATAAGATATAGGATATTAGAAATTGACATGCATAAGATTAATTATACATTGTTGATAATTTTTATACCCAACATAATCATCTTCTAAATTGATAAATGATATTTCTAATATTGAATACTAATTAAAAATTAGTATATATAAAGGGATCAATAATGAAAATCATCAAATATTTCTAGGATATAAAACAGAAAACAAACATGAAAAGATATACTAAGTCACATGAAATTTGTAAAACCACTATACTAGTATATTATATTTTCAAAAATAATAATAAAATAATTAGAATAAACATATTCAATAATATATATTAACTATATATGAAAATAATAAAAATAACAAGAAAAATTACATAGTTTATATGTCTATAAAAAATTAGGGAAATGAATTTATTTTCAATCTTATGGTCCAAAAAAATTGTTTTCAAATACTTTTGGGATTATTTGAAAGAATTAAATAAAGAAGTTGAAGTGAATAAATTGATTAAGTAAATATGGTACAAACTAATCATTAAATACACCCTCTAGGTGGAGTATTTTTGAAATGAAGATTCATGTATGATTTTTTTGACACTGCTTAGGAAGACAAAAAGACTATGAAGGTAGCCCCTGATTGTTTCAAAATATCAGGATGAACTTTTAAGAATTAAAAGGAAACAGAACATTCCAAGGGATGTACGGAAGACCTGCACGATATACCTACATGTCAGACCTGCACGGTAGACATATACAGTTGACCTCCACAGTGGTATACTTTCTGTACACCTACACAATGGACCTACTTGGAGGGACTGCATGGTGGACCTCTACTAAAAAATTTTCTTCCACCAGACGCCTCCTTACTTATAAATAGGTCCCTTTGGATCCTCATTTGAGAAATAAATTTTTTTTAATACTTCCTGAAGCTCCCATTAAATAGCTCTTTCACCTAGACCCCTCAAATTGTCTTAGTTAGCTCTCTAAAAATATAAGAGAAGATATAATTAGATTGGATAAACATATTTTTAAAGTCTTTTACAATTTTAAGCTTACAGAGGATTGGTTCCCCAATTTAAATTATTTTCTTCAGTCATTACTCAGACCTACATGTAATACCTACATGAAATAGATTCACAGCACCCCTATGCAAAATAGCTACACGATACACGTACATTGGGTACCTATGATGTAGAGTTTTGCATGGGTCCTAAGAATTATCCTATATACCCACTTTAAGGCCATTCATGACACGGTATCTCCTTGTTTGGTTCCCTTATCTGAAAGTGACTAAGTTGAAACCTCTACTAAAACCTCATGACTTATCAAACCTTTGAGAATGAAACATCAGCATGTCTCCAATATATGTTTGTATATCTGCAGCCCGAGGTTTCCCACATTTGTTACATAATGGGGTTAGGATTCATAGAGTTTTTGTGGGTTTGTATATCCTCAGTCACATAGGGCTTTCTCTGAGGAATAGTTTTGGGAAGTTCCCAGTTTGGAGGATTCGGGTTTGGGTTTTATCCTACCCTTTTCGTCTCTAAAACCCAGAACCTTAGATCTTTGGTAGGGAAGGTATGGTACACACTTGCTTTTCCAGACAAGAAAATGAGAATTCTTCCTTCCCTGTTAAGGTCCATGAGGGAATCCATTCTGGTGTAAGTCCCTAACCATTCAAGTAGGAGGTTGCAGTTTTCCCCTCTCTACTTACTTCACCTTCACCACTTCCTTTCATTGGACCCTTGCACAATGTAAAGAGAATAGAGGGAAGGCTTTCGCCCCACCCTCTTCTCCAATATCCTCACTCTCATCCATCGTCGCTGCTGTAGGCGCACCCTCTTGCACCAGTGGAGGAGGAAAAGTGTGGGTGAATTTTTTGAATCTTTGACATCATAATGTTTCTCACACCAATCATAACTCATGTGGGATTAATGATTTTTCATGATCACAACCATTATACGAATGAACTATGAGAAAACTAATTCCCACCATAACTGGGATACGTAGAAATCCTACATAGGGCCCGATCTCACTGGATATCCTCTTCATGAATCTATGCCTAATTCCATTAATCTGTGCATCCTCCATGGGAATAAGCCCCAAATTAGACCCCAAAATCACTAAGTCATCCTTTTCATGAAGTAAGCCCAAACTCATTTCTCTCAAAAGACTACACTCTCCTATGAGACTCATTAAACTACATGGGATTTGATTCCTATCTAAATGGGATATATAGAAAACCTTGTTGAGGTTTAAACCCAACAATTCACATAAACCCTATTCTCCTTGGGGAATATTCCAAATAGGTTCTAATCTGACTTGGAAACCCATATTCTTTCCAATTTCCTTGGTATTCTTAGGCAGAAATCTCACATCAGACATTGACTATGCACCTTTCGCTTATATGTTCTTAACACATGAAATTAAACCATATGGACAGGTCCTTATCACATGAACATAAAAGGTATGATGTGTCCCACTAAGAATCACCGAACTAAGAGGGTTCTAATTCCTTTAATAAGGATAAGTAAGTAGCCCATTTTATGGGTATGATCCAAACATCAAAATAAACCTTTGTCTCCCTAGATGACAATAAATTACAATGTGGCCCACTAAGTAAATTAAAAACCAGTATCATCATAATGATGATTAAAAGAATATCTAAATAGTATATGAGATGATACCATTGATGGAGAACCTAGAATACATATATATCTCCATTAAAGAAGAACCTAAAATACATACAGATGACTGTAAATTTCAGAAATGATAATAAGTGATTGAGAATTCCAAGGGAAACCTATTTTATACTTAGTGAATAAAAACAGATTCATGAAAATAGCTTAAATCTATAAAGAGAGTCCAGAAGTAGACAATAATTCCCACCAAAAGGGTGTGATGAGTCCAACCTCCCATCCTCTTGACCAATGCATGTTTTTAAGTATCATAAATTTCAAACATAACGAATGTCTGCCTTTAGAAAGGAAGTCCCTTTTGGATAAATAATTTTTGGGTGTTTCTGGTGCCATGAATAAATCCAATGGAAACCACATTGATGCTGTGATTCTTAAACTAGAACACACGTTCCAAGTAAATACAAAACAAAAATGGTTAACCTGACATGAATCCTTAATCATGTTAATAATGTTACCAACTTATTAGGACCCTATCAATTGATAAAGGAATTCCATACAAAGGAATCAATCACTAAAGTATACATATAAAAGATTAGTATTTAATAGAGTTTATTTTTGTATTCAGTTTTTCTCAAAACTCCCTTCACTCTAGATGGCTTCCTTCAAGTTTTCACCAGTGAATGTCCTAGATGGTACTCAAGATGGATCCTCATCTTCTGGAAGGACATCATCACTAACTCAACATCTTCAACATTGGGTCTCTAATGTAATAGTAAAAGAATAACATCATCCTAGTATTATCAAAACCTTGGACGCTTCCTGGTAATCTCTCTATGTTAATAACAACCCTCGATCATCCAGTCAGCGATGTCCGATGGTCAAGAAGTAGATGGTGCCAAACACTGTCTTTAACCATTTATAGCATTTATCCCTAGAACGCAAAAACCATTCTCTTCCATACTATAGGTAGGTGGATCAATAGTTCACTCATGGCCTCAATTGAAAGTTGTTTGGGTCCTTCCTGAGGACTCCCACCAACAATCGCTGGTAGCAGAATCGTGCGGTAGTGAACCCCCAACATGATGGGGGTGTTGCCTCTAGATGTCTGGCCTAGTTCCCTCAGAGCCGAGCATGCAATAAGAACTGTTAAGGAAAACACCCAGTCAATAGACAGATGGTTATTACCTTTTCCCCCTCCAGGGAACTCCATAAAACTATCTTGATGGAAATAAATGAGTGAGCACATACACCCATCTGTCCTAATTCCACTTCCCAGAAGACTCATCTTGAAGAAACCTACCAATCCCAATATTTAAATTCTATATAGAACTTTGAATAGGAACATATACATGTTTACAAATTATAATTTAGTCAGCAGGCTCATTTGACTGCATTCAAGGAAGCCTACCAATCAAATTTGGTGGCAACTAGTAAACATGAATATACACCTTCTTACACCCACCAATTATTCTAACAGTCTCGTCTGCCAGTATTAAAAGAATTCCATCAAACATGTTTGATGGAAAACAAATGGTAGGCACATAAACCTTCCAACATTCATCAATCCTTCCAACAGTCTTGTTTGGCAGCACCAGGAGAAGTCAGTCAAAAAGCCCTAATGACAAATCTGGGGCAGACTCAACTCTATATCCCCATAAATAAGTACTGTCAGTACCCATTAATATAAAAAAGAAGACATAAGAAATAACACACACATAATCTAGATACAAAATGGACATATATTACCGTTCCGGCCACTGAAGTCACCAAACACAGCTTAGCAATGTTGAAAAGGGTGAACAAATACTCTTGCCCATATTCTGGAAGCATGCCAGAATATCATAACAATAACTTCAGGAATATCAGGGGAGAAGACACATAAATAAATCCCCACACCTAGGATGAAACATCATAATGCCTTCCTAATGTAGATACATATCTCTGTTCAAGTCCAGGTATGTTATCAATCACACACCCCAATATCATACGCATAACAAGATCATGAAAATACACATGTTCCAATAGGAAGTAATCATTCCATTATGATGATCACTTAAAGGTACAAACATACACCTACCCATGATAACCACTTCTCCCAGAAATTGTCCCCAACTAAGTGTAAGAGAGCATTCAATAATAAGTCTCTCAAAACACTGTTGGAAAATCAAGATCCAATCTGTGATCTGGATCCTCTTAATGCTGGAGTTAATGAAGCCCTTAGATATTTATCTCATTTAGATCAAGATTCTTCCATATCATTACCAAATTATGGGATTGGTAGCAGTAATTCTGAATTTCCCCATTATAAACTTCATTATGTAGGTTTTCTTCATGAAAATCCTATCTATCCAAAGATCTTATCTTCAGATGAGAGCCACGAAAACCCTCTATGTGGCCCAAAGACCAAGGAGTAAGTGGATTTATCCCTTATTGTAATACACCATGGTGGTCCTCCCCATGTGGGAATTTTATATGAAAGTTATTTTTGTAGTAGTATTTCTTATAGTCAAGATAATTCTATAATTCACAATGTAGTAATGAGAAAGCCCTGTTATCTTGGGGAGCTTTCCAACACAAGGCCCCTGATGTCTGATGCCTTTTCATTAACGGGTGAAATACTTTCTCAATAAGAATACATCTTAAGGGAACAATCATTCTCTAATCCTCCTTTGGTTCATTTTTCTTCTAATACGGTAGATGAAAAAGCGACTGATCCGATTATTTTTAATAAAATAATCGAGAAGTGTCATCTTTGGTAAGACCAAGTAGATAAACCTATAGTAAAAGATGATGAAGATATGTTGAATTTGAGAAAACAATTGTCTAAAGAATAAGTATCAGCCAGGTTCTAGACTTTAGCTGACTCTCAATACAACATTCCAGAATTGATAGCAGAAGATTGCAGTCATGATGTCTGCCTGAACTTATGGAAAAATATTTTCCATTTGAAAGCCAAAGTTTTACTATAGGATGAATATAAAAGTAATTTAAAGGTAATATAAGGGTTTAAATACCAAATCAACTTTGAATCTCTATCAATTTCCCTATATCCAAAGGTTGGAAAGTAGTGGAGAACCCTTCAGTATGTAGTCCTCGATGCATTAAAAATGTTTCACCAGTTAATTTATGATACCCCATATGGTGTTCGTATCAGAGGATGGGGTGAACATGGAGAATTTCATTTTACTATGATATATAATCATCAAAGTCCACTAAAAGTGGTCGCATGAAATGTTATTTCCCACAGCTGACTAAAATCATCATATTTTGTATGTAAAAAAGTATAATCTCAAGAACATGCCTCCACTAGCTCTCATTAGAGTTAGGCATAGAGAAAGAAATTTGTTGAGTTACCTTTTCATCAAGAATATGAGAATCTTAAGTATGCCTCCTAATTAGAGGATTTCAGCCATAAAATGAAACAAATGTCTGAAATAGCATAACAGTCTTATGAAATAGGTGACTTGAGCCGTTGTTGGAAAATGCACCCAGCCAATGTCTAAACCAAAATTCTCAAAATAATAAGATCAACTGCACGAATCTATAATATAGTAGTTCAAGAGCTACCCTGGACTACAGTGCTGGTGGCTAGTTTAATTCAACCTTTGAATTTAACAAACAATGTTCGAAGGTTTCAATGAGAAGAACATAAATAGCACCAACCTGCAGGGTTGAGAGATTTTTCACATCTATAATCCCCTCCTCAATGGAAGTGATTTTTCTCCTAATTAGTGATGAAGAAACAAATAGAATGTACAAATGAGAAATCTAAGGAATCACTTCAGGTTAATGTATATCAATTAGTTGTTAGGAATTCATCATATTGGAAAATAAAGTCTCATGGAAGATACAGAAGGAGATGATCTTACAAAGATACTGACAGAATTCCATCACGATATTATGCATAAGTAAATTTCATTAACACCATTGTATAAGATCCTATAGAAAATTATTCTAATTCAGGGGAATCAGAAGATGAATTTCTTATCCCTAACATGGTACATGCTGAAGCAAATGAAGGAGGTTTTCATACCCAAAATCATAGGCTTACCCAGAATCTAGGTATTCCCTTAAGTAAAAAACTCCCACCACTTCGAAAGGTATCTAACCAGGGAAACTATAAAAGTCAGATGACATCTCACTTTTCCACTGGAGAAGGTCAGTCTCTTTCACTTGAAGAAAGATTTGCACATCAAGAAAAGGAGATGAAATATTTGAAAAGAATCAATTTAGAATTCTTTCTAAGCATCATTTTTTCTAGATATGATTCTCAAGTGGATCCTCAACTTGAACATCCTATAAGATCTCCTCATCAAAGAGGATTTGTGGTAAATACTATAATGCCCCATCCCTAGTCACCTAGAGTCAGTGCATTATTACATAACATTGGCATGGTCACAAGGGATCATAAACCGAAAGGTTGATCAGTTTAGTATCCTTGGAAGTACTAGTTATAAAGATAAGTTTTACATTACATTATGAAATGAGAAACAACAACATTTTTTCTCCTTTTAACATATGAATCTCCCTTAGACTATCCCTGTAGGTATGTCATTATATACTTATTCGCATCTTGAAAATAAACATAAAAGGGGTGATCTTTGGTGCTTGGTATGGATAAAAATATTGCGGAAACTTTCATAAATAAGCATAAAAATTTAAGACAATCTATAAGACTAAAACAAAAGTCTTTTAAACATAATCTTCAATATAATATGAAAAAGAAAAATTAAATAATTCCATTTACTTATTCACATGGATATTCTACTTTTCCAATAATCACATGTAATACCAATAGCCAATTTAATAATGATGGAATGCATAATGTCGAACATCATAACCACATATTCATGGCCTAGTTCCAAGACTACAAATAAGATTTTGTCAAGGACTTGTTCTAAGACACTATTTTTTCTCATGAGACCTACCGATGCATCGAGGAGAAATAGTGGTTCCACCCATCACTTACAAATTCTAATGCATTGTTCATATGAAAAGGTTTAAACATAACATAAACATTCGTATTAAAACTAGCATAAGAAATGCTAATACATTAATAATAAATCATGAATAGTATAAAATAACACATATACAGTCAAACATATCACAAAACATTCAATAAAATATGGATGATGGTATCATAATAAATCAACATCAAACAAGTGTAAAATTTATCAAAGGATGCTGACATAGATGAAATCAAAACTATTTGAGAGAAATATGTATTTCTATTTTGTAATAATTTAGAAGTCACATAATTATAAAAGAAAACATTTATTTTGAAAATAATATTATAATCTTTTAAGGGAATCTTCAAAGGTGTTATAACGGTGTAAAATATTCGCACCCACCGTATAAGTAAAAAAAATTCTTACCTTAATTTTTCGAAAAGGTCATAAAGTACCTTTTCTGTAAAACGACTAAAAGATTCCTTTCAAAACATTTCATAAAATTCAAAAAATGGTAGAAATTAATTTAACCCATTTCTTATAAAATAGAATTTTTTTTGTAATATATTTTTAAGAAACACGGATGTGGATGATAAAGTGGTCCCAATAGATACTCACATATAAACAACCTCCGATAATAAAGATATTGTAAAATTAACCCTTACCTTGTAATTTTCATTGGAAAAGGGTATGTTAACCTCATATATAATTGATAAATCATTGTTATTAAATTATACAAAAACTAAATGCAGAAATATGATAACATATATGATCTTAAAATATTCCTTTGTTAATAATATTTTAGTAGTATCATTGTTTTGGGTGTTAACTGATTCATTTTGATTTATATATTTTGTTACATAATTCATGTTTGATATGGATAGGATGTATTTGATTCATATCCATAATGATATTAAGTTCATAAACATTATTTTTAATCATAAAATGAAAATTATTCTTGAATTATTATGTTAGGTAAATGAATCTTATCGCGTTCGTGGAGACGGTAATCCGTACGTACGCACGAGCGAAAATACCATTCTATTGATGGTGAAATTGTATGTAATTTGATGGTATATCATATATAAGGAATCATTAAAATGTTATATTTATTATCTACACCAATTATACTCATTATTATACCCATACAAATGATGAAGTGTTGAATAAAAAACTACACCATGATATGGAGACGGTAAGCCGTACGTACACACGTATGATGACTTTGTCATTCATGGGATGGATAGAATAATGAACATGGTTGTAAAATTTTTATAATAACATAAAAGTATGTATAAGGTACTGGATTTATTATTTTGGTATGGAAACAATAAAGAAAGAGTAAGTGGAAAAGGATATGAACTTTGAAAGAGGTGATGAAATTATTACCTCTTCTACAGGTGCTTCCTTTTTATTTGATCAAAAGGGATCCTTAGGTTGGATTTATGATCAAATTAATGACTCTATATTGAATTGAGGGTATTTGGGAAGATATTTGAGTAGGTTTTGGCTGATACAAATGGGTTTGGAGGTGTTATTTTCAGAGAAGGGGAGGTACCCTTTTATAAGAGAGGTGAGGGTCACTTTAGGAAAAGTTTAAAATATTAAATTATTATACAATAATATTTAGTTTATAATGGCTCCAAAAGTATTTATTTAGAGGCTTAGGTGGGGCTGGGTTGAAAAAATTTCAACTAATAAGTTTTAGATAGGTTTAGGTCGCCATATTAACCTTATCATTTAGATTTAACTCTTAGTTAAATACTTTAACATTTTAAATAACTTCTTGTATTTTTAAATTACATGGTTAATAAACTTAATATAAAATGACATGAGAATGTCATGTGGTTCATTAATGACATATATATCATTATATAGGTTCTTTGAATGAAACTTATATTTTTAGGAATATTATATCATTTACTAATATATTATTTGTTTTAAAAACTCATTTATGTTAATTTGGACACTATTGAGTATTTATTTTTGTGAAAGTTAAAAAAACTTGATTATTTAGAAAATATACTTTAAATCAATCCTAAAATGTCATATTAACCTAGAAAATTCATGTAATTAATCATAAGTCTCAATTTATATTTATTGTTATATTTATAATATCAATTATTTTAATTTCTCATTAATAAGGTAATTAATGCATCATCATTATGTCAAAAATAAATTTAATTATTTAATGTCTAAAAATTATAAATAAAAAACCATCATGTATGAAATATTTTTATCTTTATAATGAATATTTATAGTTGAATTTATATTATGTTTAACCCTATATTAAATATATTTTAATTATTTAAATTTTAAATTATACTTTTAACTCTTTTAAATAAAATATATCAATTTTCGTAATCCAATCCAAGTGGAAAAAAGGATCATATTTTATTCCTAAGTTTGATTTTGGTATAAATACACTTATACAATAGAATTAGGACATGTTTTAGGGTAATTATAATATCATTTTTACCTTTAATTACCCTATTAACTTTTGACCGTGGTAAATAAAATCCAAAAGTTACTATTCATCAAAAATTATGTTTCTCCTAATAAAACACATTTTACTTACTAATTTCAACCATGTATCTTGGATTTTTGAAATTTAATTCATAGAAGTGGTAAAATTACATTTTATTCAAAATTGCTAATGTGCCTAGAAGGTGGGTAAAACACATTAAAAATTGGAATAAAATGTTATACATGTTATCTTATTATAAAATGACTCAATTGATTTAGATTGAACTAATATAGGTATTATGTATCTATTTTTACTTGAAATAAATTTAAAAAAATAAGTAATTATAAAAATAAAAAGTAGGTTTTAAATAATAATGCAGTATATTTTACTATTCATAAAAAATTGAAGGTTTTCAGAAAAATAAAAAAAATCACCCTATGATAATTTTGATATTCTGAATCAAAAAATGAAGTCCATTTTTAAAAATAAAATTTATAAAATTTTAAAAAGTGGGTATTAGTATTCATAACGGCTAGTTTGATAGGTCATGGTGTGCTAGAACTCGAAGTTTCGTACAACACAAGTTATTGAATTATTCAAAGATAAACGTTCCGTGAAAGCTTGGGGTGTAACATTATTACCTACTTCAAATAATTTCATCGTCTAAATTTCTAGAATACTAGTGCATAAAAAGATTCGGGTGTTTCTTCATCACAAGTTACTTAGGTTCCCATGTTACCTCTCCCATCTTATGGTTTCTTCATAGAACTGTTACCAGAAGAGTTGTATGGTTTCTCAACACTTGTTCTCTTCTATCAAGAATCTCGATAGGCTCTTCACAATTAGAAAAATTGGGTTCTAGTTCTATATCTTCATAGGTGAGTTCATGTTTTGGGTCAGGCATGTATTTTCTCAAAAGTGTTATATGGAACACATCATGAATTTTGGAGAGACTTGGAGGCATTAGAAAATAGTAATCTACAACCCCAATTAATTCTATAATTTTAAAAGTTACTATGTACCTGGGATGTAATTTACCCTTCTTACAGAATCATATAATACCATTCCATGGAAATACCTTCAAGAAAACATGTTCGCCTACATGAAATTCCAAATCCTTCCTTCGGTTATCAAAATAGCTCTTTGGCATACTTTGAGCTTCCTTGATGTGGTTTTGGATAATCTTCACCTTTTCTATTGTTTCCTCAACATGTTCTAGGCCTACGAGTTTTCATTCACCAACAAGTGGGGGTGCAGAATCTCTTTCCATATAACGCTTCATATGGTTCCATCTAAATACTTGAATGGAATCTATTGTTATATAAATATTCTACCTGAGGTAAATATTGATCCCACATACCTTGAAATTCATGTAAGAAATATCTCAACATGTCTTTTAAGATTTGAATAGTTCATTCAGATTGTTCATCAGTTTGAGGGTGGTAGGAAGTGCTCAAATGAAGTTCAGTGTATAGGGCCATCTGAAGACTTTTCCAGAATCTTGTTGTAAAATGGAGACCCTGATCAAAAATAATCGATAGGGGTACACCATGAAGTCTTAAAACTTTATTAATATATATTATTTCTAAATGTTGAAGTGGTAAATCTTCTCTTAGAGTATGAAAATGTGATGGCCTTGTAAGACGATAAACAATGACCAATATTGCATCATTCATTCTAGGAGTCTTTGGTATCCCTATGACAAAGTCCATCATAATATCATCCCATTTCCACTCAGTAATGGGAAGAGGTTGCATGATTCCTCTAGGATGTTTTCTTCTTGCCTTCACCTATTGACAAACCCCACATCTTGACACATAATCATCAATCTCCATCTTTATGTAGTCCCACCAAAAATGTTCGAACCTCTATACATCTTAGTGCTACCAGAGTGTATAGAGAAATTAGAGCTATGAGCATCATATAACAATTCCCTTTTTAGATCAAGTATGTCAAGAAAACAAAATCTATTCCCAAATTCCAAAATCCCATATTCATATACGAAGTCAATCAATCTCCTATTTTTCACGACATTTATTTTCTTTTGATAATACTCATCATCAGTCTAAGAACATTTTATCATTTATATTAAAAATGATTTGGCAACCATTTGAAAAATTATTGATGTTTCACCTTCCATGATTATTCCCATATTCATCTTTAATAGATCCATGAACATAGGATCCATTTCAACTTTCATCTTTCTCAAAACTCCATGATCTTTTATTCTCAAAGCATCTTCCACCTTATTTGCCTTTCCCATGTGGTAGTGTATAGTGAAATCATAATCTTTGAGTAGTTCAATCCATCGTATTTGCCTCATGTTGAGTTCTTTCTGTGAGAAAATATACTTCAAACTCTTGTTATCGGTATATATCTCACATTTTCACCATAGAGATAATATCTCCATATCATAAATTAAAATATTACAGCTACTAACTCAAGATCATCAGTGGGATAGTTTTGTTCATGAATTTTTAGCTATCGTGATGCATAGGTAATAACTCTATCATTCTACATAAGGACACAACTAAGTCCTTTCTTTGATGCATCACTATAAATAACAAACCCATCATTCCCCGATGGTAGAGTCAAGATAGGAGAATTGACTAATATTCTCTTTAGTTATTCAAAACATTATTCACAAACTTTTTTTCAAACTAATTTTACCCCTTTACATGTGATCTTGGTTAATGAGTTAGAAAATCAAGCCAAATTCTGTACATAACTCTGATAATAACCTACTAAACCAATAAAACGGTGTACCTGAGTTATAATTTTTGGTACTGGACATTCATGGATTGCCTTGGTCTTTGAAGGATCGACAGAGATTCCATCCTTAGATACAATATAGCCAAGAAAAGAAATTTCCTGAAGCCAGAATTCACACTTGATAAACATCCCATATAATTCATTTTATCTGAGGGTTTTTAGAATAGTGCGCAAGTGATTTTCATGATCTTAGTATCTTTTGGAGTATAGAAAGATATCATCAATAAATACCACTACAAAGTCATCAATATTTTCATTGAAAAATCTATTATTAGATCCATGAAAATAGAGGGTGCATTAGTCAGTCCAAAAGGCCTTAATATAAACTCGTAATGCCTGTACCTGGTTTGAAATAATGTTTTCAAAATTTATTCCTTCTTCACACATAATGATGATATCTAGATTAAAGGTCAATATTTGAAAAATACTGATTTCCTTGAAGTTGATTGAATAAATCATCAATGTAAGGTAGAGGATACTTGTTCTTTATTGTTATGGAATTAATCTACCTGTGGTTAATGAAAAACTTCATATATCCATCTTTCTTCTTAATAAAAAAACAAGGGCTCCCCATGGAGAAACACCGGGGAGAATAAATACTTTATTACTCGATTACTATAGTTGTTTATTTAGTTCTACTATTTCTATAGTGTCCATTCTATAAGGGGTCATCAATACGGGCCTTGAACCATGAATTAAATCAATGGAAAACTCAATTTCTCATTCTAGAGGATGTTCTGGTAAATCCTTTAGAAACACATCAACATATTCTTGCACAATAGTTACGTACTCTATTTGACCATTCCTTTCCCCAACCATAGTTATTTCACTCTATTCCTCCCTAATAATAGAATTTATTAGAGCCACTAAGGGTGGATATAGATGGAAATTAGATGGTTAAGTTTCTACTCTAAAGACAAGGTACTTCTTATCATCATTGAATATTGTAAACTCTATTTTCATACAATAAATTTTCACATCATGGCCCAAAAGGCAATCCATACTGAGGATTATATCAAATTAAATCATGGGTATGATGATGAGAATAGTATATAAATCACGTTTATATTCCATAATGAGAACTACTTCACAAAACTTTGTTGCAATGGTACTTCCCTTAGTAGTTTTGACTGACAACTCCCTTATTAAATCAAATTAGAAATATATAATTTTCTTAGAAAACTGGGAAGATATGAAACAATGTGATGATCTAAAAAAAATAAAGCATTAGATAAACTTGAAGAAACCATTAAATTACTAGGCACCATGTCCTTCATAACTTCAGCCTCAGTAGTAGTGATCGCATAAGCTTGGACTTGTTCCCGTGGAATTTTCTGAGGTAAGTTTCCTTTTTTCTTAAGACATTAATTTTTATAATGCCCCATTTCTCTATAAATGTAGAATTCAACATTGATATCCTCTTTCTTTCCCTTGCAATCACAATCATGGTGGACCTTTTCACCACACTTGTAACATACTCACATTCCCCTCATGCATGTACAAGGATTTTCTTCCCACATTTACTATGGGATAGAAATTAAACTTTTCCCTTCTTCCCCTTATTTCCATTTATAGAGTGTTCAATAGACCTCTTCTTCACTTTCTTTTCTATAATGTCATAATACTTAGATAATTCCTTTTCTATCTTGTTATAACATGAGACAATATCTCCGTACGATGAGAATGATTGTGAGACTACTGATTGACAGAGAAATGGTTTTAACCCATAAAAGAATCGATGAGTCTCACTCCTTGGGTTATGTAAATAATCTGCTGTATGCCTTGATAACCTTGTAGTTTTAGCCTAATACATTTCGACATTCTCATCCTCTTTTTACCAAAAACTCAGAAATTTTCTTTCTATATCTTCTTGATGGTCACTAGGAAAGTATTTTTCTATGAAATGTTCTTTAAAATTTCTCCATTCCATATTTGATACTTCTTCATCATCCTTTTTATTTTGAATTAATGACCACCATTGATTTTCATCTTCTGTGAGGCAATAAACTTCTATGGAAACTTTTTCCTTTTCGCTACTCCCTAAAGCATGAAATATTTTCTCTAAGGAACTTATCCATTTCTGAGATACAAATGTATTTTTCCCCATTTAATGTTGGTGGTTGTTTCCTCATGATGCGGTCTAACATTGACCCTGTGCGTTGTGGATCAGGGTGCTCCATACGGGTAAGGTTATTATTTATAACCCGAGTGAGTTTTCCCAATACGGTAATAAGTTGTTCAACAACGGTTGCATCACCAGCTCTACTATAATTGTCTTGAGTAGGAGATAAATCCCTACATAGATTATGTGCATTGATACGGGTTCCATTCCTTATAATAGGTGCAATTTCTAAACAATAACATACACTGGATTAGTTTATGATTCACAATAAAAAATTCCACACTAGTAAAATACCTAACATAAATTGAACAGTTTATACATATAATCCATAATCATAAAAAAATGTTTTCTTTGAAAAGTATTTAATCATAAATCCTTCATAATTGGTTTTAAAGAAAATTTGAATTATCCTAATCATATCCCCCGAGAGTGTTGTAACCAAGAGTGCAGCAAGGCACATTATCGTGTACCAGCATACCCTGGGTCAATCCCGAAACTCTTTGTTAGAGTTTTCACTCCTAGATACATCTATTCTAGAGCCGACTCTACCTTCTCATATCCATACATGGATGTATTTCTTGGAAAATACACAAAATATATACATTACCAAAATTCTAAGAAGTTCTTGTATACCAATCTTCAAAGTCAATCATAGGGTGATTTTCTCTAATCATAGTTTTTATAAATATAGCTACCAATGATTGTACTAAACATTATATGATACCAATTGTAATGACCTAACCCCAGTTACACAGAGTTAGTTCATTATTACATTACATTGGCATTATCATAATGGATCAAATCCGGAACGACCAATCTGCTTACTAGCCTTGGATGTAATAGATACAAACTTAAGTTTTACATTACATTATGAAATAAAAAACAACAATATCGTGTGTCATTTGAACACATTAATCTGACTTTTACTATCTCTATAGTTCAGTCATAATATACTTCTTCACATCCTAGGAAAAATAAAACATAGAAAGATCTGAGCTTAGGTGATCAATAAAGATAACAATATAGTGGAAACTTTCATAAATAAGCATAAAAATTTAAGGAAATGTATATGACTTAAAAAAATCCTTTTAAACATAAACTTATTCAAAATATAGAAATGATAAATCAGATAATTCCATTTACTTATTTACATGGATATTCTACTAGTCGAATAATCACATGTAATATCAATAGCCAATTTTAGAATGATGGAATGCGTAATGCGAGACATGATAACCACATAGTCACGGCCTCGTGCCAAGACTACTAATAAGATTTTGTCAAGACCTTGTGCCAAGACCATAGATTGTCTCATGAGACCTACCGTGCATCGAGGAGCTGTAGTATGATCCACCCATCACTTAATAATTCCAATGCATTCCTCATATGAAAATGTTTAAATATAACATAAACATTCATATTAAAACTAGCTTACGAAATGTTAATACATTAAAAATAAACCATGAATGGTATTAAATAACACATCCACATAAAAACATGTAACAAATCTTTCAATACAATATGGAAGATTCTATCATAATAAATCAACTTCAAACAAGTGTAAAATTCATCAAAGTATGTTGACATAGATGAAATCAATACTATTTGAGATAAATATCTCTTTCTATTTTAAAACTGTTCAAAAGTCACATAATTATAAAAGAAAACATTTATTTTGAAAATATTTTTATAGGCTTCTAACGGAAGCTTTGAAGGTGATATAAGAGTGGAAAATAGCCGCACCCATCATATACGTTAAAAAAACATTCTTACCTTAATTTGTCAAAAAGGTCATAAAGTGCCTTGTTTGGAAAATAGTAGAAAGATTCATTTAAAAATGTTTTATAAAAAGTCAAATTATGGTATCATTGAATTTATCCCATATTCATGGAAATTTTAAAAATGTTTTGAAATACATTTTTAAGAAACATAGATGTAGATGATAAATAGGCCCCACTAGATACTCACGTATAAACAACCTCGAATAATAATGAGATTGTAAAATTAACCCTTAACTTATACTTTTCTTTGGTCAAGTGTAAGTTAACCTCTTATATAATAGTTAAATTGTTGTTATTAAATTATATAATAACCACATACATAAATATTATAGCATTTATGACATTCTAATATTACATTGTTAATAATATTTTAGTAGTATCATTATTTTGGGTGTTAACTGATTCATTTTACTTTGTTTGTTTTGTTATGTAAGTCATGTTTGATATGGATAGGATGTATTTTATTCATATATAGAATGATATTAAGTTTTTAACCATTATTTTTAATTATAAAATGAAAATTATTCTTGAATGGTTACGATGGGGAAATGAATCTTATCGTGCTTATGGAGATGGTAATCCTTTCGTACGCACGAGCGACAATACCATTCTATTAATGGTGAAATTGTATGTAATTGGATGATATATCATATATAAAGAATAATTAACATGTTATATTTTTTATTTATGCCAATTATAGTCTTTATTATACCCATCCAAATGATGAAATGTTGAATAACAAACTACACCACGATGTAGAGACGGTAAGCCATATGTACACATGTGTGGTGACTTTGTGATTCATAGGATGTATAGAATAATGAATATGGTTGTACCATATTTATAATAAAATCACAGTATGTATAAGGTACATGATTTTTTATTTTGTTATGGAAACAATAAAGAAATAGGAATTGAAAAAAGAAAAGAACTTTGAAAGAGGTGATGAAATTATTATATCTTGTTCGGGTGATTCGTTTTGATTTGATCAAAATAGATCCTTAGATTGGATTTCTGATCAAAGTAAGACCACATCATTGAATTGAGGGTAGTTGGGAGGATATTTTTGTAGGGTTTGGCCGAGCCAATTGCTTTGGAGGTGTTATTTTGAGAGAAGGGGAAGTACCCTTTTATAAGAGAGGTGTTGGTGACTTTAGGAAAATCTTGAAATTCTAATTTATTATACAATCATATTCAGTTTATAATAGCTCAAGAAGGATTTATTTAGATGATAAGGTAGGTCTGGGTCGAAAAACTCTCAACCAATAGGTTTTAGATATGTTTAGGTAACCATATTCACCATATGATTTTTATTTAACTCTTAGTTAAGTAGTTTAACTTTTACAATGTCTTCTTTTATTTTTATATTACATGGTTAATAAACATACCATAAAATACCAAGATAGCCTCAAGTGGTTCATTAATAACATATATATCATTATATATGTTCTTTTTCAAATCCTCATATTTTTAGGAATATTTTACCATTTAAGAATATATATTTGTTTTAAAAACTCATTTATGTCATTTTGACACTATTTTGTATTTGGTTTTTTTTGAAAGTAAAAAAACTTGATTATTTCGAAAAAAATACATTAAATCAATCCTAAAATGTCCTATTAACCTAGAAAATTCTTGGAAGGCATGATAAGTCTCAATTTAAATTTATTATTATGTTTATAATATCAATTATTTTAAACATTCATTAATAAGGTAATTACTGCATCATAAAATGTAGAAAAAATTTGAGGAGTTAATGAACAAAGGTTATTCTTTTCGAGATGAATAGGTTCACAGTTACTTCATATCATCTCTATGAAAAAATTTGGTTCAGTTTTCAAGGCTGAAGAAACCAAAAAAATAAAGAGATTAAAATCTTCCAAGTTATTATCCCATTAATCAAATGTTGGGGCATCCCATCTAAGAGTTTTTTTAGAGACCTCTAGCAAAAAAATGGTAGACTAAAGACAAGATAAACTGAAATGTTCATTAGCCTAAGTAGCATGTTTTACTGTAATTGATCCAGTAGAAGAAGGAAAATGGAAGGAAATAAAAGGTAAAAATACATAGAAATACGATTATTGGATAATCATGAAAATGATCAACCACACTCATTCCATTCTACAAACATAGTCGAAACAAATGATTGTGTCTTCTTCCACTCCCACAACAAAAAAACCACCTTCATCAAAATATCAGTCCTTCAAAGGTCAATCCTCAAAGAAGTGGCCTGATCAGAAGGAAAAAGGGCTATCAAATGAGGATGAACTCACATAAGGGAAAATGTTTTCCTTTACTCAAGAAGATTACTTGTCATCTATTACAAAGGCACATGCACTGCCCCATCAAACAACACAACCAAAACCAACCTATCAAGCATAATCTTCATCAGATAAATAATTTATCTTTGGTTCCGTCAATGTTATCCACTTAATGAATCCCTATGCCAATGGTGATTCTATTTATGGTGAACCTATTTTCGCAATACCTAACTAGGTAACTAATGGAAGAATCCATGTTCAAGGGTACAATGTAAGAAATCGGTATTCTTGAAACCACTATTTTAACCCTACCCTTGATAGAACCGTATATGCAGTAGAAACTTGTTGGAGAGACCTTCAGCGGGCTCAACAAGAACAAAGAGATTCTCCAATTCATGATAAGATCAGTCATGACATGATTATTTTGGAGGACTGATTAGAGGTTTCACCATCATTATCTGAGAAAGTAGATATACCTAGTCAATATAATCTACCAAAACCCAAAGTATTTCCATCTTATGTTCTGATTCAGGGTACATCTACATAAATAACATCAACTTCTATGGTACTTGAAAAACCACATCCCCATGTAGGAAAATACAGGCCTCCAGACCAAAAGTATGATGTTTTGAAATAGGTATCCAAAGTACTGGACATGTTTTCAATCATGGATGCATTGAATCTATCAAAAGATCTTGGGGAAGCACTTATTGAGGCTTTGTCAAGTACTCAAGAGTTTGAAATTTAAGTTGTTTCTGCTGAGGTTTACCATATGGAGAATGATCCTGAAAAATGTCATAAATTTATACCTTTTATGGATGAAGATGATGATGATGTTGCACATAGACACAATAGGCCCTTGTATATTTCTAGTATGATCAATGATATAGACATCTGACGAGCCTTTATTAACAATGGATCAGTTGTCATCATCAATCCTATTCATACACTTCTTCGATTGGGCCTCAATGAATCTAAATTATATCCTTCTACTTTAATGTTGCAAGGTTATGAACAGAATAAGCAAGAACCTCTGGGTGAGATTATAATCAGAACTCAGTTTGGGGATCTTGTGTCTAATTCAGATTTTATGGTTGTCCATCAGGACAAAACCTTTAACATTCTACTTGGAAGTACTTGGTCGCATCAACATGTGGCCATTCCTTCGTCATACAACGAATGACTAAAGTATTGCTTCAATGATCAAATTAAAACATTTTATGGTGAAAAAGATCCACTCAAAGCTTGTGAATCTTAGTATATTGAGGAAATTTTTTATCACATGATGGGAACAAGGCCTGTGAAAAAGGAAGTCACTACAATCACTACTCCAAATGGCCTGGAATGAATCCCAAAAAAACAATTAAAACATTTGATTATAGATTATGTGTTACCTATCAATAAAATTGAAGATGTATTCATTTCATCATCAAAAGATTAAAAAGTCTCTACTTCACCAATAAGACTAGAAGAAGTTGTTTCAATACTATTGGAAGACAAGGATGTTGATTCCCGACTCATCATATCCTCTTCAATGCTCCAAGAAGACCCTTCATCATCAGTAGAGTCAGAAATAGTGGCCTCTTCTTCAGGAAGTTCAAATAGTGACTCCTACCCTAGCTTAGATTGTTTTTCTTAATCACCTACTATGAAAGTAAAAATAGAAGAGGTTAAACATAATTAAGAATAAGATAAAGATAAAAGGGACTCACCTCTAGAATTTTAGGAAGGTGTCTCTACCACTGTGGATGAGCTCAAAGAAATAAATTTTGGTAAAGAAGAAGATCCACAACCCACTTTAATTAGTGAGGCTATTACTTATGAAGAGAAAGAGATGTATACTTAATTTCTAAATCAACATTGAGATATATTTTCTTTGAAATATACAGAAATTCAAGGCCTTAATCCCGATGCATCCACCCATCGTTTGGGTTTTCCTGAAGTGCATCGATGATTCAAGCAGGAAACAAGAAGAACACACCCAAATCATACCTCTAAAATTGAATCTGAAGTCGATAAGCTTATCAAGGATAACTTTGTCAAGGAAGTTCAATATCCCATGTGGATAGAAAACATTTTCCCAGGGAAAAATGAAAATGGAAAAATAAGAGTTTTCATTGATTTTAGATATCTTAACTAGAATTGTCCAAAAGTTGACTTTCCAGTTTTTATCACAGAGCTTTTAATTTATGTAACAGGTGACTATGAAGATATTTCCTTCATTAATGGCTACTCTGGGTAAAATCAAAACCACATGGCCCCAGAGGATGAAGAGTCTACAGTCTTCAGAGCCCCTCAAGGTGTGTTTTTCTATCGGATAATTCCCTTTGGCTTAAATAATGTAGATGCGACGTATCAACATATCGTGAATTGTATCTTTAAACCCTTCTTAGTAATGTTTATTGAATGTTATGTGGATGATCTGGTAGTTAAATCCAGAAAACGTGTCGATCATCTGATAAATTTGGAGGCCATATTTAACAACCTTCAACAACATTGTTTGAATATGAATCCATTGAAATGTGATTTTGGGGTAACCTCAGGAAAGTTCCTTGGATTCATTGTACCCCATAATGGCATTGAATTTGATCTTGAGAAGAAAAAATCAATCCTTGGCATGTCACCACCTCAAAATTTTAATGAAAAAAGAGTAATCCAAGGACATTTGGCCTATATTCGGCGCTTTATCCTGAATTTGGCTGGCAAGTGTATTCCTTTCATTAGATTAATGAAGAAGGTAGTCACTTATCAATTGACTGAATACTTTCAAGTGGAATTTGATACCATCAAGACATATATCTTGAGTTCACTGGTATTAATACCACCTATTGACATAAGGCCAGTTAATCTCTATGTGACAGCTTTAGAGTGATCATTGGGTGCCTTCCATTCCCAAAAGGACAATGATGTGAATGAAAAATAATTTTAATATCTTAATCAAACTATGCTTGACACAAAGACTCGATATTCAATTATTGAGAATTACTATATGGAATTTATCTGTGAAGTTTAAAAATTGAGGCACTACCTGCAACATCATGAGGTCCAATTGGGGTCTTGCAATAAGCTGCTCAAATTTATCCTTAGTCTTCCAATGCTTACAGGAAATTTGGAATGATGGGAAGTTATTTTTCAATATTTGGATAAATGTTTGTGACTCAGAAGACAATAAAAGGCCAAGATTTGGTAGATTTACTTGTTTAAAATCCATCTGCCTAAGATACATTGAAAACCTAACTTATTAATGAATATGTATTCTCTATTTAAGATAACCCTCGAACATGGGAAATGTAATTTGATGGTTCCTCTATAAGTCCAATAGGTATGATAATGGAAAACCCTAAACTCAAAAAAGTTGGGTTAGGAATTGTACTTCACTCCCCCAAAAGGAAGTGTTTCTTTATTATTTCTTGTTTTCATAAGGCAGAACCAACAATGAAGCAGAATATCAATATCTCCTCACAGGCCTGGAATTAACATTCCAGGTACATGAGAACCATCTGAAAGTGAATTGTGGTTTAGATTTGTTAATAGAATAGATCAATGAGGATCATGCTATCAGAAAAGAATAGTCAATCCCATTGTGTGATTACGTCAGAAGGTTAATGGATTAATTTCCCTCAGATCCAACATTGTATTATGTTCTATGATCAGAAAATGCCCAAGTTGATGCACTGGATAATTCAGTCACAACCCAATAAGATCCAAATTATGATGAGACAATCATCAGTATTTCCCATCGTTGTGTGGTTTCACCTTTTTTTCAAACTAAAATAGAGGAAATAAATGAAATTATCCCTATTTATGATCCATATGTTTATACCGTGGGATGGATGACACCCATCATAGAATACCTTCAAATGGAGTAATTTCACCAAATAGAGTTGTAAGAGAACAGACCTGAAGAAAACTAGCCAATTTTACGATTTATGGTAGTTTAGATCACTAGAATATCCTCTACAAATGAGGCTTTGATGGAATACTCTTTATATGTATTGATGGAGAAGAAACTGTAACTTTCATGAAAGAAGTCCATTTAGGAGCTTGTAGTGCTCACTAGTCTGGGAATAAGATTTCTGATCAAATATGAAGGCTTGAATACTTTTGGCCTTCAATGATGTAGGATTGAATAGATTTAACCAAGATATGTTATCCCTACCAAGTTCGTGGAAAATTCATTCATCAACCTCTGGAGTTTTAAATATAGCTAAGTAATCTTGGACATTTTCCACATGGGGAATGGATGTAGTATGACCTTATCCTCCAGCTATGACTAAGAAATTCAATTATTTTCTTACTACTACTGATTTCTTCTCCAAATTAGATGAGTCAATACCTCTCAAATAAGTCAGATCCAAAATGGTTGTTAGTTTTTTCAAAACTAACAACATCACCAGATTTGGTGTCCCTCGTTATATATTGATGTACAATGTCATTAATATTTATTCTGTTGAGGTAAAGAAGTTATATCATGAGCATAATACCATATCCAACCATTCATCTCTTTATCATGTGGTGAACAATGGACAGATAGAGGCTTTCAATAAAACCCAATCAAACATACTCCATAAGATGGTGGATAAAGATAAAAAAATATTGACCTGATAAACTTTTGTCTGCTTTTTGGGCTTATTGGACTACTACCTATACTGCTACTTAGGAAACTCCATACTCATTAGTGTATGGAATAGTAGTAGTTTTTTTCAAATGAAATTCAATTTCCTTCACTGCAAGTTGCAATCTGTGATCAGTTTTCTACAGATGAAAAGTATTAGAAACGATTTGATGAGCTAGAACGACTAGACGAAAAGAGATTTCATACTTTTCATCATTTATAAGTCTATCAGAAGATAATTGTGCGTGCTTTTAATAAGAAAATTTTCTTCCGTTCATTTATTCAAGGAGAATTGGTTTTATTCCTCAAGACTCTAATGATACCAGGAAAGAAACATCCAAACTTGATCCAAATTGGTATGAACCTTATTCCATATATATGGTTTACTCAAATAGAGCTTATCACCTAATCTCAATGGATGATGAGCTCATTAAATCTCCAACCAATGCGATATTCTTAAAGAAATAATTTGTGTAACTTCCCACAATTACCTCACTACATGACTCTAAACTACACATTAGAAATTCTTATTTTCAAGACATTAAACTGCATAAAAACCATAAGCTTCCATGATGCATGACGATTAAATTCATAGCATCTTTGTCCTTGTCACATGATGTTAAACTGCCTGACATAATTTGTCCTCGTTACATGACATTAAACTGTACGGTTAATGTATTCTTTATTTTGATGTTAAGAGCTTCTATAAGAAAGCATCATTGACATCATTTTTACTCCTTAGTGTCACATGAGTTCCATTTCTCCCTATGTATGAATTACATCTACCTAGGGGTCACGTTTCCAGAACTATGTGTGGATTGATTCTCATTTTCAATGAGATATATAAATACGCCTGGATCTCCAATCTTGGGCCCAGCCGCAACCAAAATTTTTATTTCCCTTTTCCTCCTCCTGTATAGGAACTAGACCTTTAAAGAGTGCTCTTTTAAGATACATGGTTTGATCATCATACCATTTTGTGTCTTAAGTTTACTTTTCTTAATGGATGTGTTAAAAACCCTCGTGTCTCAAATTAAACTCAATTGGTAAGGGAAATGATTGTTTAAGAACTACATTTTTCTTGATTATCATTCATATGAGATATATAGAGATTCTTAGATCTTCAATATTGGGCCCAACCACAATAAAAAACCTCTTTATTCCCTGTGTATTAATAAAACATTCATAGAGAATATTCAATAACTACGTATACCTTGATTCTTATCCATATGAGATACGTAGTGATACCTTGATTTAATTTCCTGGTCCTACCGCAATATTCCCTTTTTACATCAAAATCATTACAAAGTCCTCACCGCATGACTCTAAACTGCACAGAATAAAGTCCTCACTTCATGAATCTAAACTACATAGAACAAAGTCCTCGATTCATGACTCTAAACATCACATCAAAAATTCCTCACTACATGACTCTAAACTGCACAACACAAAGTCCTCACAACATGACTCTAAACTACATAGCACACGTCCTAGCTGCACAATATTAAAATGAAAAGCACCCAAGGAACTAAATATTGATTGATTCTCATGCATATGAGATTAATAGTGAAATCTAGGCCACATCTCCAAGTCCCTGTCATGGGATACTTTTTTATCTCATGGGTTTCCACCTTAGAGATCCCACCAAGGAAACAAGAATGCCCCATTTTAGATATACTCATATATATGTAAGGGACTCCAAACTCATGACCAATATTGATTAAAATATTTCTATTGTGCATTGAGAAATACCCCTTTACATATTTCACACTCTTAATATTGAATATTTTTAGATATTCATAATCTTTCTTATGGTTTTTGGTGATAGAGTCTCTAATATCTGAGAACTATTTTCCTTGACTATACAGTTTGTTCTCTTAGGTGTCCTTGCATAAGTTTCCCATATAAAAGGGCAGTCAGTCAAAAGATAACATTATTTTTCTATGCATCATATTCCATAGTTGTCCCTTCATAATACAGCCTCCATACCAGGTTTTTCCAATAATGGTAATTTCATTCTTGGTTGAAGTGTCTTTTGTCCACTTTACACTTTCATAACAATATACCATAATTTATATTTTGAGGAATTAATTCATGAATATTTTTCCCATTACCTTTCAATCATTGGGTAAGTATTCAAGACCATGGTTTACACATTTCCCTCTCTATGTGTTCAAATCAATATAAAATATCCTTGGATCACTTAACTTAGTAGCTATCATATTCCTATGATTCATTGGAAATAAAGTTTTGAAATATTCTCTCTGTACTTAAGTACCTTTATTCATAAACAAAACTCTATGATTCGGAAAATCTGAATCTATATAACCGTTATTCAAATTTTTGCAATAGAATGTCAAATTTTTTAGAGCTCTTTTTCTTGACAAAGTAGTATGTGCCCCTAGGTAGCCTTGCATAAAATTTTCCTACATAACAGGCCTGTTATCCAAAAGATTCCACTATTTTTATATATAACGTATTCCATAGTTGGACCTGCATAAAATAAACCCCATAACATGTTTTTAAAATAATGGTAATTTTCTTCTTAAGAAAGACTTCCTCTCATTCCCTTTATCCCTTTTCCCAAATCATTCTTTGGATCTAGAAATTCCCTGATCATAGTTTACAATTCTTCCTTTTCATACTTGAACATGGTAGTATGTTTCCAAATAAATTACCAAGAAATTGGGAGAGTCTCAAACTTTTGGTCAAAGATGAAGACCTTAAAATTAATGCCACCCAATGTCCACACTACATGACATAAAAATAAATAGTACAATTTCGACATTGCGTGAATTAAAACCATGTAGCCTGATATATGAAATTCCCTCTTAGTATAAATCTTAACCATTCATCATACACCAAATGTGTGTAGAAGTGGTTTTCCAATTCATGAAATATGTCGGTATAGATAACCCTTTATTCTTAAAATACATTTCCTTGTAAAAACAACCCACTGTGGTCTTGAGTCACCCAAATCTTATTTTCCCTTGTTTATCAATAATAAAATGTTAAATTCCCAAGAGCTCTTTTTTCTTGACTATGCAGCACATGCCCTTAGGTGGCCTTGCATAAGTTTCCTAAATAACGGGCCAATCAGTCAAAAGATACCACTATTTGGATATGTAGCATATTCCCTAGTTGGACCTGTATAATACAACCGCCATTACATGTTTTTCAAATAATGGTAACCTCATTCTTGGAAGATACTTCATTTATGTTTATAAATGTTTTAGATTTGCTGACCATTAAAATCATGACTCAAGATTCCCCTTGTAAATATTTAAAGAATATTAATGAAATTCTTAACTACTAATCCTTGGTTGGGATCTAATTTCAAAATTTATGGTCATTGATGTTCGACCATAAACACTATCCATTTCTCTTATAACATACATGACTCTAAAATACCAATAATAAGAGAAGTGGTACTCACTAGATTAGAAACCCTCAAAGGGAACTCTGTACAAAAGTCGATTCCCAAATCACTAAACGTACATTTTTTATGGTTTAGTTAATATTGAGTGATAAAAAGTCAAAATATACAAAGTTTGTGGGGTTTTATATATAACCCTAGTAATGAAAACTATTCTCATTAATCCCATTTGTTTAATAAGAAAATTTTGGGCACCCCCATATTGTTCTTGTAATTATGATTGTATGACAAAAATGTTTGATGTTAGAAAAAATTATCATCATTTCCTTAAATATTGTAATTACTAAATAAAAGGATTAGACATGTATGATAGGAGACAAAATTACTTTATTTATATAAAATTAGAGGGACACCCATAAAATGGAGCCTCTCTGTCATGTGTTTAAATAATCTCTCAACATGACAAATCATTAGTTGAATGACCTCATGATCCCGACCAACCGCTTGTTGAAGTTAAGAGAGATGAGAAACTCTGGCCGCCTCGTCTTGACGAAGTGCTAATTTAGAATTTGAAATGGTGGTTATCCCCTATAATTGTGTTTCTCCCATTGTTTCGTTCAATTGATCAAGTTTGTTATGAATGAAATTTTGTTGTTTTCGAAGATATACCAACTATTTAGTGGATTCTTTAATTTGTTTTCCAATTTCAATGAACTTATTTATATGATCATCCTCTACCTCAGCTACTACAACTTAGAATCTCTAAATATTAATAAGTCGTTAGCCTCTTAAATATCTTTTCATATCTTATGTTCCTTCTCTAATCAGAGAATGATCACATTCATTGCATCATAGACTGGTCGAAAATTAAATTCACAAAATCCCAATATGTTGAATAGTGCTGGGAGTTTTCCAAAATGGGAAGACAAATCATCCAAATGTTTATCAACAATTATGCTCTCTATTTATCTCCATTTCATCTTATGTTCCATTCCAAGAGAACATTGCATATCTATGTCTGAATATGAGTCACTACCATGAGGTATAATGTACTCTAAAATAGATCACTTAAATACTTTATTTGTTCTGCTTCTCTCGGAATACAAGAAGATTGACCTTCTACTGAGGCCTAAGACAATGCAGATGCATATCCTTCTGATCTGGCGGTGGGAGATGATAACCCAAATGATAAATCAAGATCATTGTCAGTTTCATAAAAATGAAAAAAAAGTATGATCCAGAAAAACGATAAAATTTACCCAATAATAAGTCGTCTAGATGATTGGATTCATCCCCAGTGTTTTCAGCTTCAACAATTTGAGAAGATGTTTCTTTAAAAGGTAAATTCTCTTAAGTATGCTCAGTTTTCATAATTTAAGGCTCTAAAACATCTCTCAATGGGAGTTACTCAGTAAGTACTTCTCTAACATTAGTAGAAGTTGGATAGAGTGGATTTCCCCATTATTGAAGAGCCTTTGAAACATTTTCTATAGACAAATCTCCATAAGAGAAACTTTGATGTAAAGTATCAAGTAATAGAATAACAATTATGTATGGATAATGAGAGAATGAGAAATTACGTCCTCGTAATTCCTTATGAAAGTCCCCAAACTCCTTGATGGAACTTGGAATATCAATATTTGGATTAAGGGCGTCCATCATTTTTATGTATGCGGCTTGGAATGTTATATCATCCTCACTATTTCTATTATCCAAAAAATGTTGGTTGATGCCCAAATTGGCTCTATTGTCATTCTGTTATGTCATTTCATCAATTGGTACAACATAATCATATCTTTCTAGGTTTGGGTCAACCCCAGTATCTACTTCATACTACCCTAGATCATCATTCCTTCCTTCCATAACAATAGTAATATCATCATTGATTATTCATGGAACCATTGGCAAGGTAAACTAGTCTGAGATATGTTGAAAAGAAGAATATTAGAAAATAGTTTAATATTCATGAGAAATGTATTTGACATTACCAAGGATTTTCTCTCCCTAAATAGAACCAGGATTAGTTACAGTTTAATCTTTTGATGTTTTATCTATCAAGGTAGTGGATTTATCAACATGAACCTGTGTTTCTATTGGGGTTCCCTTCTCTGGTCTTGAGGAATTAGTTCTTAATCCCTTAAGAGATGAGATAGAACATGTGGGTCTATACCCTAGTGAACCAAGAATCTGTCCCAAGGTTCCTTCTGTAAATTTAAGCTTTAAATTAAAATTTCATCAAGTTTAATACGAGAGAATGATAAAGTATAATTGAGGAAAAAGAAAAGGAAAATATGTTCTCAATATTAAAATAAATGTCACACTCCTCCTCAAAATTAGTAATTACCCCTTTTTGTATCCCTAATTCCATCACATGAGATACTCAATTAGAGGCTATGATTTGTTCATTAGTTGCATATATAAAAGCCTCTTGTTTCATATTATACTTCTATAGTTTTGTCAGGTTATTATCTGAATGAAAATAAGAATGTGCATTAATTTCACCCACATCCAAGATCTGAAGGTCATTTTTTAGGAATGCCCATGCATCTCTAAGTCCTCAGGTCAATCTCTCCCAAAATTGAATGGATAAAGGTCTCATATAATTTGATCCTATTATGGTTGGTTGTGGAGAAATTTTAAGACCTTATAATTGGTGATCCTGTTTAGGCCTCTCTTCTTCTTCAGAAAGGTCAACAGATGGGATAAGAATCTATTTTGGATGGTGGTGGTTGGATCCCCTTGGTTCCAAAGGTATTTATTCTTTTTCCGTTTTCATCCTAGTTTCCCTTTTGTGAGGATATTTTTAAGTATCTAAAACTTCTGAAACTTCTGCTTCATCTTTGATTTTGGAATTATTAACTTGATTGCAACAAAAAACACTAATTTTATCTACTACTCAATAAATTCTTTTTGTCAAAACCCCTTGAGGGTATGAAGATGCCCATGCTTTTGCATATCCATGTTCCAATCTGATTGACTCATCTGATAGCGGTATCATAATTGACAGTTTGGATGTCTCTAAATCGATTAGAATCCACAATTGTCTCGCTACCATTGGCTGTTTCTCATGTATAACATACGTGGGTGGAAAAGTTTTTTGTTATTGAAGACATCTAAACTGGAGAGAAAAACTATATGGGATGTAATCCTCAAATATAATTTCACCATCAATCCCAGTCAATAATTCCCTATCCCTGAATGGCATCATCTAAGACCTCAACTCATAATTATCTTCCTCACTGTCATCAATAAATGTTCCAATTGGTGGGTTACCAAAAGGAGTGAAGATAAATTCTCTAGATGCATTAAATTACCTTAGCAGTAAATCAGGTCTCATGTTCTGAGGCTGAATACTAGAAAAATTCTGTAAAAATGGGGTGAATTTACCATTGGGTACTCTAACAGAATTCAACACTGTGTATAGATAAAAGTGTGCCGCAATCTAGCCCCATAACACTTGGAATGTCCCTACCATTCTAAATCGAGCCTTCCCATTGTATAAATACATTAGGGAATAGAAAATTCTTGACAATACCAGAGTTTCTAACCCAATATACTTTCTTTCTGAAAATTTAGCTATGATAACAAAAGTCTTTGGCCTTACACCACCTCCAGACTCACGGACTAGAAGAATGTAAATGCTTAGCCACATGGAAAGGAAGTCGGCTAAGCATATCTTTGATTCAATATTAGATTTTAATTTATAGCCATAGTGATTATAGTCACATATCTCCAATGTGAACAAATATGTTATTGAACTTTATCAATTATCTACAGAAGGAAAAACAGTAGGATATCCACAGGTGGGACCATTCTTTGTGGTTGGTTCTAAAAAGGATTCCATTCACACTATGGCATGAATATCTTTCTTTTATTTGGATATTTTATTTTCTATTTTTAATAGTTCATGATCTAACAGTAGAGTTATGGTAACATCACCCCATGTTGTAACCAAAATAATAAACACATCACACATTTACCAGAGAATGGGATCCCCAAATATTTGGTAGATGATCGTACCACTATTCACTGTGTCATTTTCACCCTTACACCATTGTATTAAACTGAATTTGTATTGTAAATTAAAAAAGTAATAACAAATTTAATTCCATGTTTTAATCATTTATTTTGTGTTTATCTATATTAAAAATTAAAATTTTATTTGTCTTGAAAATTTCATTGAAGGTGAAGGTGATTTGGAGGGACCATGATGATGTCCAAGAAAAATGGGCCAAACTGCGCAGGATCCAAGCACACCAGTGGATTAATCTGCACACTACTACTAGACTGTGCATCCAATTGGGCATAAATTATTTGGGCTGGTCCAAAATTAATTGGAAAACATTTCATATGGAGAAACCCAAGACTCATTCGGCCATCTGATAACCTTTCCATCCTGATCTGTCCAGCACACCAAATCTACACAGAGTCAAAAGTGGTGTGCTCTGATCTGTTCATATCATGGGCTATAGGTTTCCATATTGTGCCAAACATTCGGTGTAGATAGCCAAGAGGTGGTGCTACAACTTTTTTATTTTCTCCAAATCACGATAAGGCTGTCTGGAGGTCAAAACAACTACGACATGTGGTTTTAATAATTTTGTGTGCTCAAAACCACCTTCCCATTTTCCTATAAAATGGAACCTCGGGCTTCTCATTTTCAAGTTCGGCCAGGAGGCAAATATCTGGTATTTTGGATACCCAAAGGAGTTCTCTCCTCATAATTGAAGTTCTGGAGGCCCATATTCTCATAGGGGAATCAAGGATGAAGAGGGAGTTCCACCCGAGCCTCCTCCTCCTCTCGATGGAGAGCTAAATAGTGGATGATCATTTCAAGGGAGCTACACATACTTGGGCTGGAGTTATAGCACTTGATTCTCTACTGGTTTTGTGTAATTTCTATGTTTATAATTTCATTTATTTCTTATCTAAACATGTTTCTCCTCTGACTTCATTTCTTTGGTTTAATTAAGTAAACCACTTTTCATTTCAACACCGACTGGGTTGAAATTTCATGTGGGAAAATTGAGATGATCCGATTGGGCAACACAAGGATCCTATTTCTCTCACCCATAAAAAATATATTAGTATTCTTTTGTTTCCATTAATCTGTTCTTGAAGTCCAAACCTTGACAACATGATTGTTGGGTCAAGGGTTGGTACTTTGTGCAACTTTTAGAGAGGCAAGAGGGGAATATGGATATTGACAACCCTCAACCAAATAATTAAATAAAACCATGTGAAATTTTCAGAAAAATGAACTATCTAAGATGTCTAGTGAACTTGAAGTGATATACTTATCTCATAATTCTTAATCATCCACCTAATTCTATCAATTATTAACCTCTTTAAGTTATGTTATTTTCTTAAAATAGTTTTCAAAATCATCCCCCTCTTTTAGTAATCTTTATTAAAAATACACACTATAAGCCACCAAAAATTCTTGAGAGACGACCTAGGGTCTTCCCTAAACAATAAATAAACCTTAAAAACATAATCAATTTGACATGTCATGACAACGCGGTCAAATTTTGGTGCTGTTGATGGGGTGCGATTTGATTTTTAGTGTGTGTTCTTGATTGTTTTTGTAAATTTTGTGAATATATATCTATTTTACACCTCTACTTATCTTTTTGTATTCTGATCTATTTTTTGTGTAGGTTTGGTGCATGAAGTGTTCTAATCCGAGAGATTTACCACCTTTCGAACCTGAATCGGAGAGGATCTTATGTCAGTGAACCCGAGAGGCATAAGATAACCCATCGAGGGAGGACACACAAAACATTGGCACTCTTCTTGATTCTTCATCTTCGTCTTCTAGAACCAATATAAAAACTGAAATTAACTTGCATAGTATGGATGAAAACAGTAGAACACTAAAATAACTAACCTCACCTGATGTTAATATTCATCCAACATACATTCAATTACAAGGCGATGCACCCAATTTTGATCTAAAATCTGGTATAATTCATCTATTACCAAGATTCCATGGACATCCTGGGGAAGATCCACACAAGCACTTAAAGGAATTTCATACTGTTTGTTTAGAATTAATACCTACTAATTTTTATGGGGAAGAAGTAAGGCTTAGATCATTCCAATTTTCATTAGAATACTCTATGAAAGATTGGTTATATTATGTTAATTCCCCAATAAAATGTTGGGCAGACATGAAACACCATTTTCTTGAAAAATATTTCCCTGCCTCTCGAACTGAAACAATAAGAATATAAATTTTTGGGATAAGAAAATCTCAAGGGGAAACATTAAATGAATATTTGGAACGTTTTAAAAGGTTATGTTCAAGTTTCCCACACCACCAAATATGTTATCAACTTTTAATTCAATATTTTTATGAAGGTTTAATCCCTATTGATCGAAATATGACTGATACTGCTACATATGGTGCATTAGTTGATAAGACCCCGATTTTTTCAAGAACCCTGATTGGGAACATGGCTCAAAACACCCAACAATTTGGTTCAAGGACCAATGTACCGATTTGAGGTGTCCATGAGGTGTAAAGTACGGAATTCGAGAAGAAGGTGGACACAAAGTTTGAAGAGGTAAGTACCCTTCTTCAACAACTTTCTCTTTCCCAATAAAAATCAAAATCTCCTCCTTCTATCCACTGTGGTATACGTTCTTCTGACACCCACTATTCTGACCAATGTTCTCAATTGAGGGAAACATCTGAGAGTTGTGAGGCAATATTTCCAGGCCACCCTTATAACCAACCCTTTAGGCAAGAAACTTACTATCCATCGAACCCTGGGTTGAAAGAGAACCAATCCTATAGTCAAGGGGGTATTCAAACCAACCTCAACAACAATGGAACCAACCAGGGCTGAGTAGTAATCAACCACCACCACCCAGAAACCCTCAACCACCCCAAAGGACTTTCCAAAAAACCCCTCAAAACATGAGCCTAGCCTAGAAGATATGATGAAACAAATAGATACCAACCATATCCAATCCAAACAAACCACTCAGGCAGCCATAAAAGACCTCAAAACCTAATTAGGCCAACGATCTAACTTAGTGGGTGAAATTTAAAGTCATGGGTTAGGTAAACATACCTCTCAACTAGTAGTTAACCCTAGGGATAAAGGAAATACTAGTTCCATCACCCTTAGGAGCGGAAAAAAAACTAGAAAGTAAAATTAATCCTCTATTAGAGTCATCCCCTCCTAAGGAAACCTCCATCCCAACCATTAAGAATGTTCCAAATGTTGAAGGACCTTGTACTGAGATAATTAACTCTAAATGAAAGAGTGTGAATATTGATGAGTCACCTATCCCAACCATTCCTCTTCGATTTCCTCAAAGGGAAACCCCGCCCAGAAAACAAAAGGAAACTGAACTTTATAAGGAAATTTTGGGAATTTTTAAGAAAGTGTAGGTTAACATCTCATTGATTGATGATGTGAAGCAAATTCAATGGTACACTAAGTTTCTAAAAGAGATGTTTACACACCGAAGGCGACTTTGAGGTGATTAGAAAGTGATCTTGGTAGGGAAGGTTTCAGAATTGATAGATCCATCACTCCCCACCAAGTGCAATGATCCCGGAACATTCTCAATTCCATGCACCATAGGGTAGTATTTCTTTTCTAATGTTATGATTGATTTAAGTGCCTCTATAAATGTGATGACTCATTCCATTTACTCTAAATTTCAGGTCGGGGAACTAAAGCCCAATAGAATTATTGTTCAACTAGCTAACTGGAGTACTACACACCCCTCTGGTGTGTTAGAAGATGTTCTTGTGAGGGCTCAAAATTTAATTTTTCCTGCTGACTTATATGTTCTTAAAATGGAGGTTGATAGGATTAATGGACTTGCCCCAATTATATTGGGGAGACCTTTATTGAGAACATCCAAAACCATAATTAATGTTCACAATGGTACATTATCTATGGAATTTTGTGGTGACATAGTCCATTTCAACATCCTTGATTCCATGAAGCACCCCTCTGAAGAACATTCCTCTCTCTCTCTGTTAATTCAATTGATGTACTCCCTACCTCTAAAAAAACAACTTTTCTTTCCCTTGACCCCCTTTCTGAGTTTTATTCATTGATAGAAATTCTCGGAAATGATTCATGCATTGATTGTCGTAGTGGTCTAGAAAAGTGTCATGTGTGTTCATTGATTGATGATTTCTTGAACACTACTGATCCACTGACCATCGATGATACTGCTATGCTTGTAAAAGCTCATTCCTCATCTGAGGATGATACTGTTGAGCAGTTAGATGATATTAGTGACCTCTCACTTTCACACACACTCCCATTAATCCAACATCCACCTAAATTTGAACTAAAACAACTGCCTCAAGTTTTAAAATATTCATATCTTGAGAATGGAAACATGTTTCCCATCATCATTGCTAGTTTACTCCCTCCTGAGCATGAATTGTGACTGCTTGAACTTTTGAGGGAGTATAGACATGATAAGGGGTGGACCCTTGCTGACATTACTGGTATTAGCCCATCAATTTGCACAGATCATATTTTGTTAAGTGATGAGGCTAAACCAGTGAGGCAGCCACAAAATCGACT
Organism: Viscum album; assembly: GCA_963277665.1. Taxonomy (NCBI): domain Eukaryota; kingdom Viridiplantae; phylum Streptophyta; class Magnoliopsida; order Santalales; family Viscaceae; genus Viscum; species Viscum album. Next base: position 1,107,532,911 of record OY728142.1, on the reverse strand, counting down.
GAACCCAAACCTACTAGAAGTTGTAAAAAATGAGGAAACAAAATTATTGGATGCTAGAATCATTTACCCCATCTCTGACTGCCAATGGGTCAATCCTGTTCTAGTAGTTCCTAAAAATACTGGCCTTACAGTAATTAAAAATGGAAAAAATGAATTGGTTCCAACTCGTGTGCAGAGTAGTTGGCCTGTCTGTATAGACCCTCGCCGACTAAACCAACACACGATGAAGGACCATTCCCTTTTCCATTCATTGAACAAATTCCGGAGAGTCTAGAAGGTAAGTCCCACTACTGTTTCCTTATGGGGTATTCTGTACACTTTTAAATCCATATTGCCCCTACGGATTAGGAAAAGACAACCTTCACTTGGCCCTTCGACACATTTGCCTATAGAAGGATTCCATTTGGTTTGTGTAATGCTCTAGGTACTTTCCAATGATGCATGGTTAGTATTTTTTCAGATTACCTAGAAAATTTCATGGAAGTATTCATGGATTATTTCACTATTTATGGCTCTTCTTTTGATGAATGTTTGAGTAGTCTCGGTTCAGTCCTATGTCGCTGTATTGAAAAGAATCTTGTATTAAATTATGAGAAATGTCATTTCATGGTGTGACAAGGTATAGTTTTGGGGCATGTCATTTCTGAGGATGGTATCCATGTAGACAAATCAAAAGTTGATTTCATTTATTCCCTTCCATTCCCCAAAAAATATATGGGATGTGCGATCTTTCCTAGGTCATGCCAGATTTTACCATCATTTCATTCATGACTTTAGTAAAATTGCACTCCCCTCTCCCGATTACTCCAAAAAGAAAAAGAATATGTTTTCGATAAAGAATGTGAGAATTATTTTAATAAGTTAAAATGGAGTCTCACGTCACCCCTGGTAAACCAACCACCTCGGTGGGATTTACCATTTGATCACATGTGTGACGCCTCTAACTATGCAGTTGAGGCAGTTTTGTCACAAAGGGTCGACCGAGCTCCACATGCCATAGCCTATGCCTCATGTACACTGTACCATGCCCAAGAAAACTACACCACAACTAAAAATGAATTCCTTTGCATTGTATTTTCCTTGGAAAAATTCAGGTCATACCTTTTGAGGTCCGAAGTCATTGTGTTCTCAGACCATGCAGCCCTCCAGTATCTCTTTAAGAAACCAGAATCCAAGCCACGACTCATTCGTTTGATAATCATACTTCAAATATTTAATCTAGAAATTAGAGATAAAAAAGGATCAGAGAATGTGGTGACTGACCATATCAGTAGGATTCAACCATCCCCAAACATTGACTCATACCCCTGTATTCCCATAAATGAAATGTTTCCCAATGAGCAACTATACCGAGTGCAAGATGTTATTCCTTAGTATGATAAAATTGTAAATTATTTGGTAGTATCTTTCATTCCTACTAACCTCAACAAAAACCAATCCAGTTGTCTAAAACATGAGTCCAATTGCTATATTTGGGATAACAACTACCTTTGGCGCAACTGTAGTGATCAAGTCCTTAGGCGTTGTGTTCCCGATAGTGAGTTTCAGTTTGTTCTTAGATTCTGCCACACACTTGCTTTAGGGGCCCACTTTGGTCTCCAATGGACTACTCGCAAGGTCCTTGATTCTGGTCTCTTTTGGCCAACACTTTTTCGAGATGCCCTTAATTTTTTCAAATCTTTTCCTCTTTTTCAAAGAATGGGGAATGTCTATAAAAGATATGAAATTCCACAACAAATGTTTCTCTTTAATGACATTTTTGATGTTTGGGGTGTTGACTTTATGGGTCCATTTCCCAATTCCTTTGGAAACTTGTACATTCTTATGGTAGTTGATTATGTATAAAAATGGGTAGAGGCATGAGCTACAAGGACTGATGATTCTAAGGTAGTTGTAGAATTTTTGAGAACCCAAATCTTCTGTAGGTATGACTTACATAGGTTTATAATTAGTGGCAAATGTTCTCATTTTTGCAACCGAACAATGGAATCACTTTTTCATAGGTATGGGGTCGGTCATAGAGTGTATACTGCATATCATCGACAAAAAAATGGTCAAGATGAGGTGTCAAATAGAGAGGTAAAATAGATTTTTGAAAAAATGATTCAACCCAATAGAAAAGATTGGAGTCTTTAACTTGATGATTCATTATGGGACTACCGTACTACTTTCAAAACTCCCATTGGAATGTCACACTATCGTCTTGTGTTTGGAAAGAGTTGTCACCTCCCTATTGAGATTGAGTATTGAGCCTAATGGGCCGTTAAACAATGGAATTCTAATCATTATGGTGCAGGTTCTCAAAGGAAGCAGTAGATTCAGGAGTTGGAGGCAATGAGAATAGATGCATATGAAAACTACAGAATTTATAAGGAGCGAACGAAGGCTACCCACGACCGTCTTATATTTCATCATCAGTTCCACATTGGGCAAAAGGTCATCGTTTATAATGCATGTCTGAAGTGACATCCAAGTAAGCTTCATTCCCACTGGTTTGGACCATTCACTGTTATTAATGTATCTCCATTTGGTGTTGTTCAGGTTCAAAATGAAGAAACCAAGCAAACCTTCACTGTTAATAGGCAGCGGATGAAGCACTTACACGAAGCCCTTTCAGAGTTCCCAATGGAGGAACTCCATGTTCAAGAAGCAACATACTGGTGAAACACACCAGGTTTTATCTTTCCTTCTCACCCTCTCAATTATTATAGTGAGGAAACTGCACATTCTAGGTGTAGGGTGATGGGAACATTCCTGGGTTAGATAGGAATTTTCATTTTTTTCTCTTTGTCATTCTTCTTTGTTCTCTTTTTTCTTTTCATTGTGGTATTTTCATTTTCCCCCATCAGGGGGAAAGTAAAAATACAATAAAGAATGTAAAACAAGAATATTTTAATGAAGTTAACATATGGAGTTATTTTTAGTGAATTGGTTTTATTTCAATGATATAAATGGTGGTCTCACTATGAAACATTTGAGATGATTGATGCTCCTGGTGTGAGTAGTTTTGGGAAAATGTTTCCCTAATATCTCTAAATATTTTTTCACCAAACCACGAAGTATGAATATTTCTTACTTAATATAAGGTGAATATATGTTAGGTTAATATTTTTCAGCTTTAGATGATATTTTCATATGTTCGTTCCTTATCTGATCTATTTCATTACTGTACTAGATTGACATATGTGTGTGTACCTAATGTCTGACTGTTGTATGACCTAAAAAAATATTTGTGTCTTGGGAAGGTAAAAAACTACTCCTCCTCAACCTTTTATCTTTTTATAACTATTTCAATTAGTGTTGTTTGGAGATCAAACAAGGGTTGAGAGATGAGTGTGAGATTTGTTCCAAATGCAACTTCAACAAAAAATATAATAAATGAGGGGAGTGATGAAATGTGAAACATATGGGGATATCTAGGTCAGGATCTTATGGTTTGAATTCTATGAAGTCTTAAGTGAGTGGGTCTTGAAATATGATTGCAAAGGATGTAGGACGAGTTTGGTGAAAATTCATTTAAAGCGGAATAATGTTAAAATAACCTATATTTATTTGATAGAAATTGGAAAGAATAGCATGGAATGGTTTTCACACACACACATGGTGCGTTAGTGGAATGGTAGAATTTTGAATTCCTTTCTCATTTTGGTGTCATTAATCTCTTTGAATTTTATTGTGATATGATTTATGAGACATCCTTTTCCATTTTCACGAGGAAGAACTCCCTTGTGTGGTCTGTGCATTGATCACATTACATTAGTGAAATAAATTTCCTCAAAAGTTAAATCATGATGATGTTGGGAATATATATATATTCATAATTTTATTTGGATATGTGACTTTTCCCAGGAGTTCAAATGTTTAGGTGCGGGGGTGTGATCGTACCATGATTCACTGTGTCAGTTTCACCCTTACACCATTGTATTAAACTGAATTTTTATTGTAAATTCAAAAAATAATAACAAATTGAATTCCATGTTTGAATAATTTATTTTGTTTTTATCTCTATTAAAAAGGCCAATGTTACTTGTCTTGAAAATTTAATTGAAGGTGAAGGTGATTTGGAGGGCCCATGATGATGTCCAAGAAAAATGGGCAAAAATGCGCAGGATCCAAGCACACCAGTGGATTAATCCACTCACTTGTACTATACCGTACAACCAATTGTGCTTATGTTTTGTGGTTTAGTCCAAACTAATTTGGGACACATTTCATATGAAGAAACCCAAGACTCATTCGGCCATCTGATGGCCTTTCCGATATGATCTGTCTAGCACACCAAATCTACATAGAGTTAAAAGTGGTGTTCTGTGATTTGTCCATATCTCGGGATTTATGTGTCCAAATTGTGAAAATTGTTTCGTGGAGACGGAAAAGAGGTGGGGATATAACTTTTATATTTTCTCAAAATCTAGATAAGGCTGTCTAAAGGCTGAGACACCTGTGACAAGTGGTTTTAATAATTCAGTGTGATCAAAACCACCTTCCTATTTTCCTATAAAATGGAACCTTGGGCTCCTCATTTGCAAGTTCAGCCAGGAGGAGAAGCTCTGATATTTTGGAGACCCAAAGGATTTATCTTCTCATACTTTAAGTTCTAGAGGCCCCTATCCTCATACATAAATTGGGGATGAAGAGGGAGTTCCACCTGAGCCTCCTCCTCCTCTCGATGGTGATCTAAATGGTGGATGATCATTTCGAGGGAGATACACATACTTGGGAGGGAGTTCTATCACTTGATACTCTAATGGTATTGTGTAATTTATGTGTGCATTATTTTACTTATGTCTTATCAAAACATGTTTCTCCTATGAGTTCACTTCTAGGGTTTAATTAAGTGAACCTCTTTTCATTTCAACAACGATTAGGTTAAAATTTCATGTGAGAGACTTGAGTTGTTCTGATTGGGAAACACAATGATCCAATTTCTCTCACACATAAAAATGATATTAGTATGATTTGGTAGCCTTTAATCTATTCTTGAAGTCTAAACCTTGACAACGGGATTATTGTGTCAACGGTTGGTACTTTATGCAACGTTTAGAGAGGCAAGAGGGGAATCAAGATCTTGACAACCGTCAACCAAAGAATTAAACAAAACCATGTGAAATTTTCAGAACAATGAACTATCCAAATGTGTAGTGAACTTGAAGTGATCTCCTTATCTCATAATTCTTAATCCTCCACCTTATTCTATCAACTATTAAACTCTTTAAGTCAAGTTATTTTCTTAAAACGGTTTTCAAAATCACCCCCTATTTTAGTAATCATTATTAAAAATACGCACAATAAGCCACCAACGCTCCTGGAGAGAAGACCTAGTGTCAGGCCTGCACTATAAATCAACCTTAAAAACATAATCAATTTGACGTTTCAAGACAACATGGTCAGTAGATATCAAATAAACTAATGCCAAATTCATTGTGCGTCAATTGGAAGTAATTCTTTTGTGGGCTCCATCAGCTTAGAAATTCATGAATGAAACCTTTTTTATAAAAATATGTTTGTCCCATATAGATAGATTTATATATGTACACATCTGATTTCTCTTTCCTAGATTTTTCATAAGTCTGGCGCATCGAAAACGCTAACATCTATTTAGGATTAACACCACCTCCAGATCAAAGATCCCAGTATTCCTTCCAACCATTAGACTGATCTATTTGAGAATCCCAAAAGGTTGAATCATTGAAATTTGGTCTTGGATCTCAAAATGATCTTTCATATCATGAGTACAACCACTATGATGTAAGATGTAGCCAATATGGATTTTTCACTCATGAACTGGCATACCCCTCATGATAATATTCACGCAATGACAATTGGAGTACTGAAGAAACCAATTCTTTGGGAAGTATTTCAAAAAAGGTGGAATGTGAGCATCCGATAAAATCCCATGTACATACAGAGGTGGGAAGTGACTTTGTAGATATTCATGATGATATGGAATTAAACCATTTCATTGTTCATGAATAGTACTTTCAACAATGTTATAATAATCCGGTGTGACGATCTTCATCATCTAATTTTGATGTGACTTAGCTTCTATAGTAGAGGATACCAAGTGAGCCATTTACTATAATATAATTACCAAACCCCTCCTATTAGGTTGGAATTTTTACTTAACAAAATTAAAATTTCAACATAAAATAATATGACTTTTTTTAAAGGAAACACTTTGAGTAGGTCCTTCACTGAGTTCCATCATGCAGGTCCTTCAATAAGGGTCCTAATGCAACTCCTTCAATGAAGTCCTTCTGCATTTCTTCATCACTCAGGTAATTTCACCTTGATAAAATTTGAAGGAAACTACGTGATAGCACAACATGTTGAGGTTAGACAAAGAAGATTTGAAATGAGAACCCAAAAATCTAAATGTGTGGGTGAAGAAAATCCCAAAGGATCAGACCTATTTATAGACCTCATTAGATATCCACGACATGCCTACATGAAACTGTTACGTGACATACCTGCGCGAACGAGCTATACGGGAAACTGACGTGGTTCATCAATTACTCAATAGTCTTTCCCCCACAATTTTAGCACAGGAATCAACCCCTTTTTTAATCACATCAAATCCTGAGGGAGGCTTTTGTTGACACTTTTTAGGAAGAAAAAACGACTATGAAGGGAGCCCCTAGATGTTTCAAAATATCAAGAAAACTAGAGATGAATTACAAAACAATACAATATTCCAAGGGCGATGTGGCTGACCTGCACGACAGACCTACGTGCCAGACCTGTGCAGTAGACCTGCATGGTGGTATACCTTCTGGACACCAATGTGGTGAACCTACATGGAGGGACTGCATAGTGGAACATTGCAGAAAAATTTCCTTCAACTGAACCCCCTCATTTCCTATAAACAGGACACTTGTGCTCCTCATTCGACAAATAAAAAAGTTTAAAGACTTCTGAAAGCTCCCATTTTGTAGCTCTTTCACCCAGATCCCTCAAATGGTCTCACATAGCTATCTAAAAAGATGAGAGAAGATATAATTAGATATGGTATATATTTTCTGAAAGTATTTTACAATTCTAAGCATACATGGGTTTGGATCCACTATGTAAAGTATTTTCTTCTATCATTGATTGGAACTAAGTGGCACACCTATGAAAAATAGTTGCACAACACACCTACTTGAAATAGCTGCGCGATACACCTACACGGGGTACCTACACTACAGAGATGTGCATAGGTCCTAAGCATCATCCTAGATACCAACTTTAAGTCCATTCAGGGCAGGGTAGCTCTTTCCTTGGTTCCCTATTCTGAATGGGACTAAGTTGAAGCCTCCACCAAAACCTCTTAAGTTATCACCCCTTTGGAAAAGACACATCTTCATGTATCCTATTTAGAAATGTATATCTGTAGTCATATGTTTCCCACATTTGTTTCACAATAGTTTAGGATTCATGGAGTGTCAGTGGGTTTCTATCTCCATAGTCACATGGACCATTATATCTAGAATAGTGTTGGGAAGTTTTCAGTTTGGAGGATTAGGGTTTGGTTTTTGTCCTCCCTTTTTTGTCTCTAAAGCCCAAAACCATAGGCCTTTGTTAGGGAAGGTACGATTCACATATTCTTTTCAATATAAAAAAATGATATGTCTTCCTCCCTGATTGAGATCCATGAGGGTAGCCATCCTGGTGTAAGCCCCTAACATTTAAAGTAGAAGGTTGTAGTCTTCCTCCTATCTCCTACCTTCACCTTCACTCCTTCATTTCATTGGACATTTTTCCAATGTAAATAAAAAAGAGGCAAGGCTCACCGCCACACCCTCTTCCCCGATCGCCTCACACTCATCCATCGCCGCCACTGTAGGCGTTCCATATTCCACCAGTGGAGGAGGAAAAATGTAGGTTCATTTGTTGAATCATTTACATCATCTTATTTCTCACACCAAGCATGAATCACATGGGATTAAATATTTTTCATGAACATAATAGTTGAATGAATGAACTGCAAGAAATATAATTCCAAACATAACTAGCATACTTAGGAATCCTTCTCAGGGCCCGAGATCACTGGATATCCTCTTCAAGAATCCAAACCTAATTCCCTTAATCTGGGCATCCTCAAGAGGAATAATCCCCAAATTAACCCCCTAAATCACTAATGCATCTTTTTAGGAAGTATGAACAAACTCATTTATCTCAAAGTAATACAATCTCTTATGAGACTCATCAAACTACATGGGATTTGATTCCCATATAAATGATATACGTAGGAAACCTCCTTGAGGTTCAGACCCAACACTTAAAATCAACCATGTTCACCTTGGGCCATATTCCCAACACGGTCTAATATGACATGGAAATCCATATTATTCTATGTTCCTTAGGCTGCTTAGGCATAAGCCTTAGACAAAATTATTTCTAAGCACTATTGTATTAGATTTCCTTAACACATGACATTAAACTGTATGACTAGGTCCTTATCACATGACCATAAAAGGTATAATGTTTCCCCTTAAGGTGCAACGAACTATTAGGGTTCTGTTTCCTTTCACAAGGATATGTAGGTAGCCCATTTTATGGGTACAGTCCCAATATCAAAATAAAACTTTGTCAACCTGGATGACAATAAATTCCATAGTGCCCCACTGATTGGCATAAAAACTTGTATCATCATAATGATGATTAAAATAATCTCTAAATATTATATATGAGGATACCGTTGATGGAGAACCTTGAATACATATAGATATCTCCATTAATGAAGAACCTAGAATACATATGGATGATTCTAATTTTCACGCATGATAACAAGTGATTGAAAATTCCAAGGTAAACCTATGGTATACTTGGTGAATTAATAAGGATTCTTGAAAATATCTAAGAAATATAAACAGATTCTTGGTGTAGAAAATAATTTCCACCAAAATGGTGTGATGAGTCTGACCTCCGATCCTCTCGATCAATGCATGTTCTTATGTATCGTAATGTTTAAACTTAACAAATATCTGCCTTTGGAAAGATGGTCCCTTTTGTACAAAGAACTATTGGATGTTTCTGGTCCATTAATAAATCCAATGGAAACTGCCTGGAATCCATGATTCATAAACTAGAACATACGTTCCAAGTAACTACGAAACAAATTTCTAGAGGAAATGTAGTGAAATCATCTTTTAGAAGAACATTTAGTAATAATGTTTTCTAAGTGAAAATTTCAAAGAGCAGTTTTTTAAGAAAAGTGTTCATGAAATGTTGTTGATTATGTGGAATAGAGATGATTTGGAAAAATAAGTGTTTAGTATTGTGCCACTAAAAAAACAAAATCACAAAAAATCTGAGTAAGGATTATTTTAATATAAGAATTTTATAAACATGATATATCGACATTTCTTTTACTGGGTTTTTTTAAATTTGTTAAAGAAAAATGAAATAGAAATGAAAAAAATGAAAATTAAATTTTTAATTGATAATTTCACATCCAAGATTTTTTATGAAACTAATGTCCTTATAAATTTCAAATATGTAGTCAAACATATTTAGTAAGTTTTTTAGTTATATCTCATGTAGTCCAAAAGAAGAAGATAGATTTAAAGTGATGAATTATTCATGGTTGAAGATATATCATCATAAGTAATTTTATCATATGACCATTTCAAAGAAAATGATATAGAGAGTTTGAGATAATTATTTATGATCAGATGCAGTGCTTCTTGAAGAAGTTTTAGAGAATTATTTTATGGAACAATGTTTTTCAATGAATGATGATGTGGTATTATTTTTCACTTAGCTTTCAATATAGATGAAAATGAGAATCATTGAATATTTTATTAACATGTGAATTTAAAGAAGTTCAAGGAAATATGGAATCAGTATAGAATTCATAATGTCTTATGAATATTTTAAAAGACTCGAAAATTCTTAATAAGTTTTCATGTGACATTCAAATGTGAGATAAATTAGGATTTGTGATTTTCAATGCATAGAAAAATGAAAAATATTTCCCACCATTTACATTCTAAGAAAATATATACAATAGTTTATAAGCACTCCGTACTAAACAATAGTAATCCCCTTTAAAAAGTGAATTTGTTGTAGATATTTTTTCACAAGTAAATACCAACCACATTAGTTTTGGGTTGAATAATTACAAATAGAGATTTTGATCAAATATTCGAGTATATTTTAAATTTAGAGAACCATAAAGAGATTATTAGAAAGAGTTTCCATATATAATTTTAAAAGAAATTATATTGTTATATTGGATATGACATTGGTTATAAAAGGACCACATTTGGATGAGGAATATTAGGATGGACATTCATTGAACTGCTGAATAAATCCCCTAATATAAATAATTGGATGGATATAATGAATTTTTTTTAATAGATTCCAAAAAGTTTCAATCATTTTGTAATGGAATTTTTTTTGAGACTCTTGAAAACTAATGGGAGTAAATAAAATCATACATATTAAGAGATATAAGAAGTCTAATGGGATTTAAATCAAAAGTTGCACCCACTTCTTTCTAATAGTAATTTTTTCATAAAATCATGATAGCTTCCATGTAATGGATGTAGGTTATCACAATGAGGGTGGATATTATAAATCATTCATTCCTTGTTTTCTTTCTCATATTTTCCTTATTGTGATGTTGTTCTAAAATTGAAAAATAAAGTAACTCTAATAGATTAATGGGTCAAATTTCATAAATATGGAAATAAGGAAAAATAATACTAATGATTCACCCCATAACCTCCTTATCAGTTGTATAAAATTTATTAGAATATTTAATTAGTATCAGAGGGAGGATCCATTATTATATCCTTATCATAAAAAATTTCAACTTAGTTAACATCATAGGTGTTCCTGCCTTATATGGAAATGTTAAAATCTTTAGAAAAATTGAATTATACCATATCAACTATACATTATAGTTGAGTTTATTGATGGTATAAAAAATGGAGTTCCACTAGCTGAAAAATATTCTATTCTTATTTCTACTGAAAATTATATCATTGAAGTTGATCAGATTGCTATAAATAATAAAATAATCATTTTTAGGAAATTTTATTATAATGGTGAAGGGACTAAAAATATATAATATAACAAGGTATAATCTCAAAATTATATTTTAGTGAAATGAAAAGATAAAGGAAAAATATTTCAAATATGGAAATTAATGGTTGCTGATATGATAATGATAGAAGATGAAAAAATTGATCAATAATTCATCATTGTCAATGAAGTTTTGTGAAATATTAGAGTTGTTTTAGATTTCATTAAATATTTCACCATTTTAAAGAAACACATGAGAAACTTCCCAGATATGTTTCATTTAAAAAAAATTTCTTTAGAAAATATTTAATAATATATCTTAATTAATTTAAAAATTTTATTGTTTCTTATTATATGAGGAATGCTCTGTAATTAAAAAAATTGTAGATGAAACATATTTTTTACCTATCAAGATACTAAAAATCATTGATGTTGTTTATAAAAATATTTACAATATATATTATTAAGAAAATTAAGATAATTAACTGGATGAATAAATCAGGTAAATTATATCCAAAAATAAATTGAGAGGTAAAGGAATGTATAGAGGTAGAATTTAAAAAAAATTATTTGATTATGGTGGAATGGATCATTTTTTCATAAAATATCCTAGAATAATTTTGGAAAATATGAACATCATTCTAATGAAAATAATAAATGGATGTAGATTAAAAAATATTATAATGAGAATAATAACTACATTAGTGGTATGAAAAATATCAGTTGAAACAGAATAATTGTGATGATTAAGAAAGTATAATATGGATCTATTGAAAAAAATTCTTCTAAAAATGAACGTTTAGAAATTTTCAAAACATTCAACAAAAATTTTGAGAAAAAGGAATTTTCTTAAAATAGTGATGAAGAAGAAGGTAGTGAGGAATACTACAGAGTTTTTAGTTGATATTAGAACTGGTTTCTTATTTGAATTGAAACAGAAAACAAAATAAATATATAATAATATTAAAGAAGTGAAGTGGGGAAAAATCATGGATACAAATATGTCATTATATTTGAAGATTTTTATATATTAGATTTTTTAAACCTTAGAATGAGTGTTTTTGATAATGTAAGTATTATGGAAAATGTGAGTAGGAAACTTGAAATCAAGTACTAATATGTTTGTAAACATAAATCAAACTTCCTTGTAGGTGAATATATATTAAGATATATTAATGAGAACATTAAAAAACATTTAGATATAAAAACTAAATCATCTCAATCTGTGGAAAAATGTCATCCTATGAACTAGGTGAAATCCTTATCCAGTAAAATTACATGTGCATATGGTTTTAATAATATTGCATATGTTAATAAATGGGTTGGGAATGAATTGGTTGAGAATGGACGTGAAAAACAAACCATATAAACTATATTATAAAATACAATTTTAATAATGTTTCCACATGGTATGAGTAAAATAAAACTAAATGATGTTATAATCCTTGGTAGACCATCTACATGTAAGGATCATACTTATATAGAAATCTGGGATTAAATGGTTTTTGTTTGTGGTATTGAACATATGGGATGAAAGAATATAATTTTTTCCACATCTTTTTTCCTCTTGGAAATGGAAATCAAATTAGAGACAACTATAGTAGAAAAAATATAATTTATATTCATAAGTAGAAAGATGTAGGAAAACCAAAATCTGAACATGTTAGAATGATTCCAATAAAAAATTAGTTTGGATTTCTCAGGGACGTTTATGGAAGATTCCATCAATAAATCCATTTTTCTGAATTATTTATGACTACTATTCTAGGAAAAAGATCTTATTCTAGAAAAAGAAATCTTTTAGGAATAAAGATAGTTGAGTAAAGACACATTATTTCTTAGATAGGTATGAAGGAATGAAAGAAACAAAAAACCATGGATTTTTATTAGTGCTTGTTTATAACATTTGATTAAAGATTTAAAAATATTGAATGATGTTTAAAATATTTATAGAGATGTAGTTACCTTTAGAATTTATAGTTCAATAAAAATCATAAGAATAAGAAGAATTTAGCATAAAAATGAGAAACTCAAATCTAAGGATGTTTTATATATTTATTAGATTAATAACAAAATACTTAATGTGATAAAACATTGTAAAAATGGAAAAATTTATTTTTAGATATGATTCATGAATCAATAGTAGTCCGGAAAATGAAAAGTTTGTTACTTTTTCTAAACGAAACAATTGACATGACATCCAAATTTATGAACTTGGTAAATCATATAACATGATAGATTAAAATAAGAAAATGTTTTGTAATTTTAGGCTCTATAATAATGGATTGAAAATTATGAATACAATTTCTAAACATTATATTGTGTGAAACACACTAATTCTGAATAAAAAATAATATGACGTGTGTATAAAGGTCCCAAAGGGAAGATGACTAATATAAAACCTAAGAATGTTGAAATTCAGTATACAAGAACTCTTGAGCTTATTTACTATGATTTATATGGGATGATGAGTCTTCATTATACAAAATATCATTTTTACATTATCAATTTTATTTATGATTTCACTTAGATGGAAAATATTATGTTTATGAATCAAAATTAGTGGAAGAAATAATGTAAACATTTTTGAGAAGGGGAGATGAGAGGTAAATGGGTTTTTATATTATGAATATGAGAACTGATAATAGAAAGGAATACACATGTAATGCAATTGAATCATATCTAAGGAGGCACGGTAAAAACATTAGCATAGTGCTTCGTACATGCCTTAACAAAATGGAGTGTCATCGAGGAAAAATAGAAGTTTGGTTCAAATTCTAAGAAGTATATAGGATGAGTATAAACTATCTATGTGTTTAAAGAGAAGACGTATGTTCTTCGGTATGTATTTTAAAAAATATTTATTAAGAAAGAAATCAAAAAATACATCCTAGGATATGTGGTATAACAAAAATCAACCATTGAATTATTTTAAGGTTTTTGTAAGTCCTTACTTACTAAAGCTAAAAAATTCATGTAATAAAAAATTTAGTTGAAATGGTTGATGATGTAATATTCATAGAATATTCACATTATGAATAAAAATAAAAATATTGGATTTTTTTACAATGGTTGATCTATTTCTGTGATGTAAAATTTAAAAAAAATACAACATCATTAACTGAAGTTGTTGGGAATGTTTAGAAAGAAAATTTTATGACTTCTAAAGAGGATAAAAAAGTGAATAAGATAGTGTTCCAAAACATGGTAATGAAAATTTATAAGAATATTGTGTTTATGTATCACTCTATTGTTTTTTTGGTATTTATTAACCCTATTTTTTGTTCAATATTTTGTTGGGGTTCACCATGGCTTGTTTCAAGTAAATTTTTTCAAATTCTAAAAATTAATAGGTTTTTCACAATTGGCACAAATTTTTCCCAAACCATGCGTCCACTAAAAAGAAACCATGAAGAACCAAACAATGTCAGTTTTCAAGTCTATTTCCCAGTTTTAAAAACCATTCACTCACATAGTAGAAACTATGCACTTTGGAAATTAGGGTCGCATGGCTAGGGAACATAGATCTTATAACCATGTGTACGATATTTTATTAATCTAACAATTATCATTAAATTCTTTAAAACCTAATTTTATGTTAGAGATGGTTCTTTATGATGTTAATATGATTTATTTTTCTTTGGAGGATCTTAATAGCTATTTTTTCCTTCTACACCCCTCTGGAAGTGAATCAAAGCTATGTGAATGATGTTTGATCCCATCACAGTAAGGCTTTTTCCCTCGTTCTCTATCTCCCAATATATTACAACCTCTTCCCTATGGTTTAATATATCTCTATGCTTTTTATGGTATAATCTATATTTTTTAGATATTTAATCTAGTTTGTATTATTTTATATTGTTTTTTGATGTTCTTCATTGGATTTTACCACTTTGGGATTTATGTTTCATGATCGCGTGATCCTGAGGTAGGTGGTTCCTTTTATGATGGCCAATTTTATTAACCATAAATATCAGGATTGAAATTAATTTTTTTTTTATTTATATATAATTTCTTTCAATTGTTTCATTAAAAATCCATTCCTTTAAATTCATATTTTAAATGGATTTTGAATGAAAATTGGGGGAAAACACCAATTCTATTTAATTAGGGTGTGTTGTGAAATTGGATGGAAAATTGTGAATATTAAATTATAGAATTTGAATTGTGAAATTTATTTCAAATTAATATCTAATAAAATGGTTTAAATATGTTTTTTATAAAACCAATAGTTTTATCTTGAAAAAGGAAAGATTTAATTAAAAACCCATGTTTTCATTTTCAAATGAAAATTGGCATATTAAAAGGAAAAATGTGTTGAATTTTATTTTAATCAATTTTGAAATAAATTTCCCATTATTGATTATTGATTGATCACATTCAATACTTGGTTTTTAGTGATTTATTAGGGACAGACATGCTAGGATGGGAAGGCCCTAACAACATATATACTCTTTAAAACTCTAACATAGATATATAAGAAGATATCATCCTCAGTGGGACATTGGTTAACCCTCTTCGAAAAGTGTAAATGGGACATGTTTGAACATCTCTGTTTTCATTATATAAGTCCGTGAGGATCCCATAACCTTGATTTTCATAAATCTTGTAATATCATCATGTTTATCCCTTCTGTTGTTTTGAAATATAAGAAATTGTATGTAAACTGTTTTACACATTCCTTGTGAATTTTTTTAAATAGTTTTATATAAAATGTTTACAAATAAATTTATTTAAATTATTTCTACAATTTCAAATTAATGTGTTGATTTTTTTAGATATGATTTTAAATATCCTTTCCTATTTATTTAAAATTGAATGAGCAATTTTGTTAATTTATTATAGTAATTTATTATAAAATCCTTGCTGAGACCCTAATGGGATTTTATCTCACACCTTACTCATTCCTTTAGGTGAGTTGATTGTCTCCTTCCAGGGTTGATCATGGGTAAAGATACACTTATAGGTGGTTATATTTTTTTATCATTGGTTTAGATAGGTGTTTCTCTTCAGAAATGTGGTTTTATCACGTTTTCTAGTACTTTTTGGTAGTACTTTTTACTGTTTATGCCTATTTTATTTATGGTACAGTTCTCGATGTGGAGTTTTTATTTTATGTATACAAGATTGTTTATCTTACATCTTTTTTGTTTGAGGAAAACTATTTCCCACATTCCTATTGTATGATGTCAAGTGGTATTTATAAACCCATGTGTATCTAGAAATCCCATCAAGATAGGTCAAGAGTAACCTAGTTTGGGTACCGGTGTATCTGGGATGATTTGTGACAACATAGTATCAGGGGTGTAAGTTAATCATATTTTCAGTATGTTAGTATGTAGTTGTGTAATCTTTTAGGTACTTATTAGGTAGTTGTGATTTAGTTTCTATCCAACTCTCAACAAAATGAGCCTTAATTCACTATAGGTGGTTTGGGAAAGACATCTTGAGGATTAGTTATATTATTTTCCCAACTTTTTATTTTGATAAGATGAAATACAAAATCATTTTTATCAATATTTCTATATTAATTTATATTTTTGATTTTTTTAGTGTTAATAATATGTACTCAATGTTGTATGATAATTTTGTGTAGAATCACTCCTCTGAGAATAAATTTTAATCAAATCTAATAGGAAGATGCTGATGAAATACAGTTGGGAAATCCTCTCATGCAACAAAGTCTGGTGGAATTCATTGTGTGTATTAACCATGCTCCAGGCTAGGCAGAGGCACCGGTTCCCATTTAGGCTCCAACTATGGAACCTAAAAGATAGTTTTCCCAAAATCATTCTTAGGATTTCTTTCACCAGAATCCACCAGAATTCCAAGGTGCCAATGATCCTCAAGAGATAGAGGAATGGTTTAGTAGGATTGATAATTTGTTTCAGTTCATAGAGAAACCTAATGATATCAAGGTGATTTGTTCCACCTTCATGATAGAGGAACCAGGAAAGAGATGGTGGGACATGATGGTAATGAAAAATTAACTTGAGGAACAAGAGTGTAAATAAATCATGGATCTTTTCCCTAACTATTTATATATATATTCGATGGTTTTTTCCAAGGATATTTATTTTTTCCAACATGATATGGAATATAGGACCATGAAAGCATATGAAAAGCTATTTTTCTGAGCTTATATAGTTTTCCCATTATATTATACTAAATGAGAACATGAATAATTGAATGTTGGATATGTGACCACATGAGCCTCAGCCTAGTTGGTGAGGACTTGCTAGGTGCATCCAAGAGACCTGAGATCAAATTCGGGTGGAGGCATATTTCTAGGTATTCTAGAAGTACTGTAGAGGGCATTGTTCGGTAATATAGAAGCCAAAACTATTCATCCATCTGGGCCTTCAGGACACTGGTTTGGTCCTCGGGTCCTGCAAGGCTTTCGTGCCACCCAAGGCCTTCGGGCTAGTTGATTCTCAAGGCCTTCAGGACACCTTAAGGCCTTAGGGCCACCCCAACGCCTTCAAGCCACATGAATGTAGGCCCCAGACACACAATAAAAATGGAGCAGCCCTAGAAGAGGATTCAGAGCAGGTGCACTCACCAGAGAAGAACCTAATAAATTGTCAGAATGAGAGGGTATGGCTATGACATCAGTACCATACTATCCTTGAATGGGAAGCCTAGCCAGACGGTCTTGTAAAGGTGGAGAGCTATTATTAGAATGCAGATGTTGGGGAGGGGTAGATCCTTGTAGATAGTCTGGTTGAATTACCTAAGACCTTTGGGTTAAGTAATCTTCTAAGCCTATAGGCCATGTAATATTTGAGCCTATGGGCCTTGTAAGGGTTCCCCCTCATCCCTTGAAAGGGGTGTTATCAAAAATCAATAAAAATAAAGGCCTTCGGGCCATTCAGGAAGGAATGTTTGATATGTGACATCAATTTGATAGTTTATCTAAGGTTTTATTTTTGAATCATCTTTAGTATTCTAATGTGATGGACAAAGCATTGATGTTCAAAATAGACTTGGATAGAAATTTTGTTTTGGAGGGAGTTTATTTTTCTCCTAGTGGATATGATTTTTTCTATAAAGGTATGTGGGAGAATGATGAATCTCATGATATAAAATGACCAAAACTCTCTTCTAGAACCCATACAGTTACTTGAAGAGTTCCTTTTATTTTCTAACAGGGTGGAATTCTAGGGCAATCATAGAGGTTTTTCACTGAGGAACCTAAGGAATGTGGTTCTTATAGACACTCAGTTCACATAAATATGGTCTTTCATATATATTCCACTCTATATAGTAGAATGGGAGCATCATCACCTACTAAAACCATGGTGAAATCAGATGCTTCTATAAAAATGGGTTCCCACCACAGAAATCTTAAATGAAGCTACTTCATGTAATTCAAGAGTATCCAGAAGAACTAGATAATGGTCCAATGACTATAAGAGGTACCAATACTGTATATTCTACATTAGTGACTTTATAACTTGATTATGGGGTATCCCATTAATTTATTTAATTTTTTTTCAATATTTTTAATATTATAATAGAGCTTTTATCTTATGGGTTTGATATTAGTACACCACTCAGAATGAAGAGAAGACATGGTATCAGTAGCCCACTTGTGTTTTCTCTCTATAAAATGTTGATATTACATGGGATTTCTGGGTTTTGTACATGAAACTTCTTAATTACACATTTACAATGTATTGGATCATTGTAAATTAATCATAGATTGATTATTATGCTCTACAAGCCTCCTTTTCTACACTGGAAGGAGTTTACTATATCTATCAATGAGAATGTGACCCATAATAGAGTATATGTATACCTTTTTATCTAGATTTGGGGAAATAAATATCGATGTTGGATTTTGATCAGCAGTTGTAATCTTTAATCTGTGATCCCCATCCATTTTTCATTGAATTTCCCAATTTTTTTCTTCTGACTTCTCTGGTTTTCCATGGATAAGGGAGGTAGTGTGTTCTCTCATATTGTTCATGATACTCAACCAGTTTCAATTCCATTTTATTTAATATCACCAAATAATTTGAAGCATTTAAATACTTAGTTTTATGATCTTTTAGAGAGAGTCACAATATGCCTCAGTGTTTCACCTTGGGTGGCACTGATTCTCTTTACTAAGAAAGCTGATAGTTCAATTCACTATTGTGCTGGTAACCAAAAAATCAATATAGTAACGATAAAGAACAATTAATTGTTTCCATGGATTGATAACTTTTTATCACTTGAAAGGGTAAAATTGGTTTTCAATGAATCATATTAGATCTAGTTAAACTCAATTAACAATAAAAAAAATCTAACATTCATTAAACCACCATTCAGAGTAGATATAGAAATTATAAGTATATTATCATGCCTTTTGGTCTAAAGAATGATCTTCCAGTTTTTATGTATTTAACGAATTGGATTTTTAACTACTATCTTGATACGTTTGAGCTTGACTTTGTGGATGACATCCATGTTTTCTCTAATACTGAGGAGGATCATGTACTTTATCTAAGAGTAGTTTTGGAATAATTATGAAATCACTAATATTATTCCATGCTTTTAAAATGTGATTTCTAGGTTTGAGAACTGATTTTATTGGGACATGTGGTGTCAGAAAATCGTATTTTTTATCCGAAAAAATGAAAGCTATTATGAAATGGGAGAATCCACAAAATGTTTTTGAGATTCAGATATTCATGGGTTTAGCCGAGTATTATCTCTAGTTTGTTAAGGAATTCTCAAAGGATGGATTATCCGATCAATGATCTAACTTGAAATAGAGTAATTTTTTCTCAGGATAAAAAATTTCACAATTCATTTCTTATGTCGAAACATATTCTAACTACTGCATTATTGTTGAATATTTAATTTTTTGGGCAGGGATTTTTGGTATTATGTAATGTATCAATTTTAGGTTTCGGCTGCATAATTTTTCCGGGAGATCATGTAATTTGTTATGGATCTCATCATCTTATGACACTTGAGAATAATTATCTATCCAATGACCTAGAACTTGTAGCTATGATGCAAGAACTTAAGAATTTGTAGCACCACCTTTTTATAAGAAGGTTTACCATGTTTTCTAACCACAATATCTTGAGTTATATATTCTCTCCAAACATTTTGAATATATTCTAGTGGTTTGGGTGAAATACTTTAGATAATTTGATTTTGAAATCACTTATACCCTAGGGAAATGAAATTTCATCCTATATTCCTTGAGTAGGAAACGTCCAACCTAGACCATAAAAAGAATTATCCGAAGAGTGTAAATTAGTGGATATTTTGGAACAATTTCATAATAGAGTTTGTGAATCAAGGGCCGATGTTTCCTTCATAAGTGTTCAGTTGGCCTCCTCTTTTATTGGGATGATTCTTCATGAACAACAGTTTGATAATGAGTTAGATAGCATCAGATACTGTCTTTATGACGGGAAGATCGTTTTTCAGTGGACATTCTCTATGGAGAAAATTCTATGTTATTAAAATAATTTGGGGGAACCTTTTTCAGTCTGGAAAGCTGTGATGGATAATTACAATAATTCTCAGTGGGTAGTTCACACAAGAACCACAAACATGTTCTATGAAATGTGTAATATATTTTTTTTCCAGAGAGGAGACAAGGCATTACTGATTTTGTCTCTTGTTGTGATATATGACAATAGATCATAGATGAGAACCATAGACCTATGGGTTTGTTTAATCTTCTTCCAATTTCAACATGGAAGTGGGATGAGATCTTTATAGACTTTTTCATTGGGTTTCTATGTACCAAGAGAATGAAGAGTGAAATATGGGGTTTGATCAATCCACTGACTAAATCAGTTCACTTTTTACCCCGTCAAGATAAAACCTAATTTTAGGAGTTGGTAAATATCTATGTAAAAGTGGATTTTCGCTTTCTTGGAGTTCAATATTCTATAGTATTTTACATTGATCCTTGGTTCAATTGTGTCTTTTATAGAGGGCTCTATGAGGCACTGGAATCTCATGTCTATTTGAGGACCACATATTATCTTCAATAAGATGTCTAAATAGAAAGATCTATACTAGTTGAAGAGGATATGATCCATAGTTGTGTTAATGGCTTTGGTGGGGCTTGGGATGTCCATTTTGGGCTCATTGAGTTTTATTATAATAATAGTTTCTAGTATTTGATTAAAGTGGATCGTTTTGAGTTTTTATATGACCGGCTGTGTAAATATTTGTTTTGTTGGTATGTGATTTGTGAAATATCCTTGGTTAGACCGAGCTTGGTTCATGATATTATCACTAACATTTAAGTGATTATTCATAGAATTGTTTCCAAATATATATATTATAAATCTTATGTTTTTCTTCATCACATACCATTGTAATTTTCAGTTGGTAACTAGGTTTTGTTGATGGTTTAACCCTATTTGGATCATCAACAGTATGGCAGGTAAGGGAAAGATACTCCTAATAATTTGGGACCTTTTCAGGTTTTTGATTAGGTGTAGAATTTGTCTTATAATTTACCCCTTCCACTATATCTGATGTTGATAAATAATTTTTTTCATAGATCTAAACTACGAAAGTATATTTATGATCGATATCATGTTCTAAGATAGATGATCTTGATGTTGAACCTAATTTATTTTTGACAGAGCACCCATTCAGGATAGTTGGTTTTGAAACCAAGGTAAATTGTGGTAGTATGATATCTCAGTTTCAAGTTCTATGGCATCACCGTTTTGATTCTCATGATACATGGGAGACATAGTGACTAGTAATATAGAAATGGCATTATATTTTTGACATGATGGCTTCTTAATAGGATTTCTAGGGATGTAAAGTTTATATGGTGGGGAGGTTATAACAACCTATTTCTATTTTTATGTATTCCATAACCAATATTTTTGTTAATTCATTATTTTGGGCTCGTTTTGGGTTTTTTTTGTAAAATTAAAGAAATTTTTAATGTTTCTATGTTGTGCATGATTGACACGCGTGTTTCCCAAACTGTCCCCCCTCTTAGTAAAATTAGTGAAAACCAAAATAATGGTAGTTTTCATATCTATCCCATAGTTTGACATACAATTCCCCCACTTATTAAGAATTATACACCTTTTTTAAATAGGGTCATATGACTAGGGTTCATGGATTTTCAAATTGTGTATGTTTTCCCAGTGAACGGTGCATACGATATTTAATTAATTCTAAAATTAACATTAAAATTCCAAAACCCATAGTTTAAGTGTCTAAAGGGAATGTATGATCCTTATATAATTTATTATTCCATAGAGGCTCCCAAGAGGTTATTTTGGCCCTTATACACCCCTCCAAAATTGAATAAAATCTTGGATAACGACGTTTGATACCTTCACGACATACTTCTTTCCATGTTCCCTATCACACACTCTTTTCTTTCATCCTACATAGGTTTTAATAGATTTTTGTGTTATTGGTGTGTCGAATACACAGTTTTTAAGAACTAGAATCTAGGTTTGATTCTTGTAACTTCATTTCTAATGTTCTTCATTGGTTTTTTCCACTTAGGTATTTTTTTTTGTGATCCAATTATCCTAAGGTAGGTGGTTCCATTTATGACAGCCAATTTGATTAACCATAAATTACCAGATTTAAATTATATTGATTGATTTAAATTGAATTTTATTCAACTAGATTATTAAATAACCAACTCCACTGAATTGGTGATTTGAAATATATTTGGAATGAAAATAGGGGAAAACCCCCAATTACAATGAATTGGGATGCGTTGTGAAATTATATGGAGAATTGTGAAAATTAAATTATGGAATTTTATTTTTTAAATTGAATTGTAATATTGATTTGAAATTCATATTTGAGAAAATTTATTGCAATAGATTTTATATAATCTGAGTTGTTTTTTATTGGGAGAGGCATGATTTGATTAAAAACCTATATTTTTCTTTTAAATTGAAATTGGTATATTGAAATGAAAAATGGGTTGAATTGTATTTTAAAATGTTTTAAAATTAATTCTCATTATTGATTATTGTTTATTAGTAATAAATCCTTGCTATTTAGTGTTTTATTAGGGAAAAACATTCTAGGATGGGAATTCCATAACACTGGATTTATTCTTTAAAACTCTATGATATATTTGTTGGAAGATCTTATCACTAGTAGGTCATTGGTTAGTCCGCTTTTACCAGTGTCAGAGGGACATGTGTGCACACTGTCATTTTCATTATATAAGTGTGTGGGGATCCATAAACTAGAACTATCTTACCTCTTTGAATATGACCATGTTTCACCCTTATGATGTTTTCAAATATATTCCATTTTTTGTAAACTAATTTCTACAAGTATTGTGGATTTAAATAAAATAGTTTAAAAAATGTTTATAAAGAATTTTTTTAATTTTTTTTATAATTTTAATGGTAAAAATTGATATTTTTAGATATGATTCTGAATTTCCATGCATGATTATTAAAAATTTTAGGATTTATTTGGTTAATTAATTATGAAATCCTATTTTGGAACCTTTGGTGAGACCATATTAAGATTTTTCACACACCCTACATATTTTATTTGGTGATTGTAAATTATCTCCTTACAGGTTCAAGAAAGGGTAAAGTTACACTTAGGGGTTGTTTTAGTTGTTGATCCTAGTGATTGGAGTGTTTTTTCTACTTAGACTTGTTTTGTTATTATATTTTCTAGTACTTTGTGGTTTCACATTTTGTTTTTTATGCCTATTCCATTTATAGTAAAATTATCCCTATAGAGTTTTTCTTGTATGTATATTGACTTGTTTATCTTCCTTGTGGTGTGTTTATGGAAAATAAATTCCAACTTTCATATAGTATGATACCATGTTCTAGTCACCAACCCATGGGAATCAGGAATACCCTTTGGGATATGTAAGGAGTAGCCTAGTTATCAAACTTCTAGGGTATCTGGGTTTGTTCATGACAGCTGAGGAATGTGAAACAAGAAGAAAAACTTGTAAATTTTATACCTTAGTGAAATATGTGGAATTTTATAACTCTATTGGAAATAATAAAGCACTAGTTCGGACTAGAAGGAATTTGGGGTTAAAAAATTAGAAATCACATATCTCATATGTTGAACATAAATTTGTTTCAATAGTAGTCAAACATAACGAATGCGTTGATGCGATGAATGATGATTCAATTCAAAATTAGAAAAATTAAATGTGTGAACATGTTCCTCATCAAATAGGATAAACATTTAATCAAAAAACGTATCTTTATAGAGACAAGAATAAAAAACATGGTCAAATTTTGTGAAACAAAGATCGAATTTTTTGAAAAGGATATGATTGGTAGAATATGTGGATTTTGATGAAACTTTTTCCCATGATTCGAGACTAGAAATAATCATAATATTATTAAAATTTATTGTACACAGTTGTTAAAAATTTAATCATATGAATTTAAATTTATCTTTCATAAATAGAGACATTGAATAAGAATTCGACATTGGGAAACATTTTGGTTTTTACTTGATAATGATGAAACCAATGTATGTATATTGATTAATGATTTTTAAAGGTTTAAACATGATCCACTTTTCTAGTACTCAAGACATGACAATTGTTTGAAAATGGAGGTTTTTTTATAAATTAAAATTATAAAATAAATTATATGTAAATTTTATGGGCTTAGATGACTTGATATATATTTTATACATTGAAAATAAATTTTTCAAGAGTTATGGAAAAATATTTTGTAGATTATTTTGTAGAAATGATGATTTTTTTGAATTAATAATTCTTAGTGAAATAAAAATATTTTTTTTGGATTAAATTTCTAATAAATGTGAATATAAATATTCTTATCACAAAACAATTATGATAGAGAGTTGTGATTACAGTTTTTCATGGTATATTACAAAGAAATTTTTACTCTGATTTGTGTGGGTATGAAGAAGAGAAATGATGAAGTTGGGGAAATTATAAGTGAATTTTTTTTTTCTAATTTTAGTAGTAAATTTACTATATAATAAATCTTCATGGATAAAAAGTTTTTATATTATTTCTTTATATATATATATATATATTATAGTGATCACAAGGAATCTCATTTTGTGGGAGAAAAATGTATTTTGAATTATGTGAAAATAATGAAATCTTATGGAATATTGTATAATAAAATCTATGATATGGGATTTCTGGGATATAAAATTTTTTATTGGGATAGATATTTTAATGATAAAAAATATACATTAGGAGTAACTTTTTACGTCTGAGGGTTTTGTTTTAGTTGTATTTGAGTGATGAAATGTTTGGGGACAATGAGTAGAGAGGAAGCCGAATATGTTGTTGTTTCCCAGGATTTTACTCATATGTTTTCAATGAAAGTTCAAATATATGATTTGCAATTAAAAAAGTTTCATCTATTGAAGATACAATGTGATAATCATAGTGAAATTGACCATTCCAAAATTTATACTCAATATTCTAGATCAATACACATTGAAACTAAGTATGACATCATTAGAGAAAAAATTACTAGTGTCAATGTTATGTTGGAATAAATTTCTAAAAAATATCCAATTGCCGATGTTTTACAAAAAATATGAAAATAGAGATATTATTGGAATTTTGGCGACAACTTTATGTCCAAATTCTACCAAAGGCTTCCTAATGTTTGCAAAGAAGTCACTCACTATTCATTGTAATATATTAAAAATGGGGTAGAATGTACCACTTTATCTTCAAAGGGTAAAATTAATTACATTTTATTAAAAAAATGATTTTGAATATTTGGTATCATATAATGGGAGGGAAAATAAAAAAAGGGAGGGTGAATAGCTTTTTGGGTGTTAATGTTTTGTAACAAAAGTGGAGAGGAAAAAATTGATTAGTTTTTTTATCTTAACAAGGACAAGAAAATTTATCATAGAGGGACGTAATTACTTTAAAAACATAACATTATCCAATAGAGTGTTGATAGGGACTTCGTAATCAAAATTCTATATTTTGGAAGGAATTTTTAAAAAGGGAGTTGTTGGAAAAATTAGTTGATAAAAATTTTAATTGAGAAAAAATGTTGAGCCTTTATATTTTTGAATAAATTTTGTCAATAAATATGAAGGGGGAGTTTGGATATAGTGACACTACTTTTTCTTACATGTATATTACAACTTTTTAATGACAATAAACATAATATCATTATAAATCAACGATCTAATGGTTTAGTGTCTTGGGAAATTTTTTCTTGTTCATAACTTTTACATAATACCACATAAACATTTTTTAATTTATTATTCTCTATATTCATAGTGGAATTTAAATTCTCTTTAGTATAAGTCATACATTTAGGATTTTCATTAATGACAAGGGATGGCAAAAAGTCTAGTAAGTAGATGAATAATTTACCTGAATTAATATAAAATGGGTGATTGTAATCATCATCATCAATTCATAAGAAAATGATCATCATAAACATCATGAGGGAAAATTTTATAAAGGTATGTAATGTGGCGATTCATAAAAATGAAACCTCATGCCTTAGTGGTCAAATACCACACATAGTTTTGAACAAATCTAGTATTAAATCATAGAATAACATATGTGCAAAATCAAAAAATATTAATTATTTACAAAGATAACATCATGTTAATGCATATTGCAAAAAATATCATTAGATACATAACTTTAACCAATTAATTAGACGGATATATAATTTTGGGCCCACCCATGACATTATAACATTTACATAATCATTCTTTCCATATAGAACATAAAACAATCATAGCAATACAATAACCCACGAAAAGGAATGGGTTTCATCATAATTTCATAAAGAATACTTTCATGAATAAAAACTAGGGTTCCCAAAATCAAAATGGAATAACATACATTGTATAATTATTAACAATATCGAGTAAAGAATAAACAATCTCAAGAAAATAAAAATATATTTTTTTAGAAAGAAAAGTTCTTTTGGAAAATATTTGTGTTTTATAATAAATCATGTAAAAGAAATGTATATCCATGAAAATAAAAGGGAATAGTAATGAAATTATATATAAGTATTTTTAAATTAATATTTTTACAAAAAATTTTCATGAGGTAAACCCCAATAAAGGTAGTTGGTTCTGAGAATCCCCTTACCTTAAATCCAGATTAATTTATTTTCTTTTTCACCTCTTGAATAATAAACATTAATTTATTAAATTATTGATAATAAGTTTATTGTAGTCCTTTATAAAAATATTCATCAATTATAATATTTGGATTATATTTCATAATTTTTATTAAAGGAATTAAATCATTTTGAAATAATGTTTTACTTAAAAATTTCACATTTTACTATGATTTCTATATTTTCTTAAATGTAATTTATACACTGGTATAATTAATTACATCATCTTATAGTCAATATAATTATATTTTTATTTAATATATATACCTTAAAATATCCATACTTTATTATGGGTATAATATCCATACTTGAAAGGTTTGGTTTAAAAGGAATGAGAATAGGAAGAATAATTAAAAAAGAGACAAGTGGAACAAAACATACCTAACCCTCAGTGTAGCTTCTCTTGGGTGACACTATATATCCTTATTGATTAAATTTTGAATGATCTAGAACATTCCTACAGATTTTTAGAGGATTAAGGGGATATTTGGGTCGATATTTTTCTTTGGAATGGGTGTGAGGAGTGGTTTTCAAGTGGATGGAAGAGCTCTTATTTATAATTGAGGAGAGGAAAATTTTTGTAATAAAAAAAGAAATAAAATATTATATTAGAGTTAAAACATGTAATAGTGAATTTTTTACATTATAAATTATATAATAATATAATAAAAGTATTTTTAGTCTTTAAATCCCCTTTATAAATTGAATTCATTAATTTATTAAAAAGTAATGTGGAAATAATGCAAAATTGGTATTTTAAAGAAAAAGTTTTTTCTCTAGGTTTTGGAATGTTCTTTTTATGTTTGGAAATTGATTTTATTTTATATTAATGATCCATTTATGAAATAAATCATACCATGTCCAAAACTAAAGTTATATAAATTAATATTTCATTATTACATCACGAACTATGTAATTTGAGTGACAATAGTTATGTGAAAAGCAATATTTTTACTATTCACCCAAAAATTAATGTATTTTAGAAAAGTTCAAAAAATAACCCTTCGAAAGTTTTAGTGTATTGATTTAAAAAATGATATTCATTTTAACAAAACATATTTACAAAAATGTTAATTTTAGTTTTCAATATAAAAATAATCATTTTTAAAAAATACTATAAAATATAGTTTATTAAACAATCATTTATATTTTATTATAGTTTCTTAGTCATGATATTTATTTATTTATTGAATAAATTAATCATAAAATGTATTTTTTTTATTACAATTATTTATTTTGAGTTGAAATTACTCTTCCAATGGTCATGTTACTATTCCCAATGGTCATGTTACTATTCTAAGTGCCCACATTACATCCTAAAAATACCACTCCATTTTTTCAGTAAATATTATACTCAATTACTTGAGAGGTTTTTTATTTTCTTTTTCAATAATTTTAATTGGTTTGTCAATATTATTCCATTAATATAATATTTGCAGTGGTGGAGATGATTCATATAGATTTGGGAAATCCTTATTTTCCTATATCATCTTTTGTACGTTAAAATATCTATCTAGTTGTAATGTTTTGAATTTAAAATGGTTTCATTAATTATTAATGTATCAGTATTTTGTAATGAAACAATGTATTTTTGGTTTCTATATATTTTGTATGTGTATAATATTATGTATAAAAAATTAATTGAGGAAACAATTTTTAGTAATAAACACTTGGTCATTACATCATTCCCCACTTTAGAAATGTTGTACCCATAATTTAAACTCATATTCTAAATTTTAAATAGATGTGGGTACTTATGTTTCATTTTTTCTTTTGGTTTCTATATTTCCTCTTCATACTTATAGATCCCCAACAACACTTTCACCAGGTGAGTTTTCTTATTGAGTAGAAACTTATCTCTAATGTCCAAGATTTTCATCAGCTACTCGCCATTTGAGATGTCATTCTCCAGTTGTAAGACCTATGGATACAGTACATATTAGAGATCAAGTATATACTTTGTCAGTATTAATATATAGAACACATCCTAAATTTAATCCCTATTTAATGGAAGTGGAAGCTAATAGGACACTACTCCTCTGTGAGAAATGATTTCAATGGGGTCAATGTACATTGGGATAACTTCCCTTTCAATCCAAACAATTTGATTCCCTTCCATGATGATATTCGAAAGAAGAATTTTTCTCCAACATCATACTCATATTCCCTTTAACGGTTGTCATCATAGATATTTTATTGATTTTGACTATCTTTTATATGTAGATGGCAGTATTGAACCTTCTTTGTCGTCTCGTACAGAAGGTCAGGTCCAAATAGCTTTAGTTCACCAAATTTACCCCAACTTGTATGAATTCTACATGAATTCCCCTACAGAGATTAATATGGCGCCATTTTAATACTTGAGTGTAAATTATTGTTATATAAGAACTCAACCAAATTGGACATGATGATCCCATACTTCATTGAATTCTACTGAGCATGATTTTATCATTTCTTTGAGCATATGAATAGTCCTTTCAGATTGGACACCAGTTTGGGGATGATGGGGCATGCTGAATTTCTATTTAGAACTCAATGAATCTGGAAGACTTATCTAGAATTTAATGGCATGCTTGAATAATGATAAGAGACTATCTAATGTGGAACCCATGTATCCTCAACACTTCTATAATATATATATTTTCATGTTTTTCAAGAAATAATTCTTGTAGAATAGATATAAAGTGGGTAGTTTTGGTTAGTCAATCCACCATAAACTATATCACATTGTGTCCTTGGGATGTATTAGAGATACCAGTGGCAAAGCCCATGGTGGAATTCTCCCATTTTAAAATGGGTATAGGAAATGGTTTGATCATCCCTTTTAACTTGTGTGATTCTATATTAACATGATGGGATGACAAAAACTGTGAGATATATTATGCAATAAACTTTATCATGTTGTAATGCCATAATTATTTTGAAATATCATGATACTTATTGGAACATCTAGGTTGGATGGAGAAATATGATCTATGTGCCTTATCCAATAGCTCCTTCTTTATCTCGGGTGATGAAGGGATATAAAGACTTTTTTCCAGTTGGAATTGCACCATCATCATTGATATGGAACTCTTATAACTTCCCTTAATTTAATGAAATCACCTTATTCTGTAACACTTGATCATCCATTTATGCCTCCATGATCTTACCTTGGATGGATGGTTGAGAAATTATATTGATAAGGAAGGATGTATTTGATACTATAATGATTTCTAGATCCATCCTTTTCATTTCTACGAAGACATGGTCTTTCTAAATTTGAATCATTTATAGAGTGGTAGGTTTTTCTAGTATGAGCATCAACTACCGTTTTCACCTTTCTCAGATAGTATTGAATAAAACAATCATTGGCCATTATGATCTCTAACCATCTTATTTGACTCATGATGATCTACTTCTATGTGAATACATACTTTTTACTTTTATAAACTGTTTATATATCACACTTCTCGCCATAGAGATATCGCGTCTTAATATTTCAATCAAATATTTTAATTACTACCTCCAGATCATGAATTGGGTAGTTCTTCTTATAGATATTCAACTATAGTGATACATAAGCTATTAATTTATCATTCATCATGAGTACACAACTCAATCCTTTCTTTTAATAATAATTGTATATCACAAAAATTCTCTATTTTTTGGTAGTGGAGTGTAGGTGTAGTGAGTAACCCATTCTTGAGATCCTTATAACATTCATAAAATTATTATAGATAGAAATAATCTACCCCATTCCATGTTAAATTTGTTATTGGTCTATAAAATTGTGAAAAAATAATCACAAAATGGGGGTAGTAACCTGATATGCTGAGAAAACTACCGATTTTCATAACACTAGTGGCTCTAACCCATTCTATATTATCCTTTTTTAAGGATCCATAAAAATTCCCTCACTAATTATTATGTTCCCTAATAATTTGACCTTATACGTATAAAAGTCACACACTATGAACATAGAATATATTTTCTCCATCATTAATATCTCAAGAACAATCCTTATATTCTCTTCATGTACCTCCTTGACCTTGGAGTAAATGAGAATATAATTAATAAAAACTGCCAAAAAATTATTGAGGTAGTCTCTAAATAATCTATTCATCAAATAAATCAATTTTCATAGGAATTAGTAAGTACAAAGGCTCCACTATGAAATCATTATTCTCATACCTTGTATAAAGATATGCCTTCAGAATATCTTCTATATTAACCTTCAGTTGACGATATCTAGACCAAAGATCCCCCATTGAGAAGTATTGATCTCATTATATTTGTTTGAAGAAGTCATAAATCCTTTTAAGATGATACATTTTCTTTATGGTGATCATGTGGATATCCTAGTAATCGATACCAAACCACATTCATCCATCCTTATTCTTTATAAAGATTACTAGTACACCCCAAGGTGATGCACTATGGTATATAAACCCATTTTCCAAATGATATTGTAACTGCTTATTTAACTCCACTAGTTAGATCAGGTCTATCATATAGGGGAATTTTGAGATAGGAGTGGCTCTTATTAAGATATCTATTGATAAATCTACCTCATAATATGGGAGAAGTCAAGTTAATGCTTTAAGAAATACATAAATGTATTCCCTAACATGTGGATTTTCATAAAAGTTGAAACCTTCGTTTCACTCAATAATTTGGGCAAAGTATTATTCTATGTTGTTTATTAACACCCACACTATTGATGGATTATCCAAAGGAGGTTCATGATCTTCCTTGAATTTTTATAGCATCATTGGACTTTTCATAATAGGAAAGGATATTTCCTTTTTCCAGTAGTTGATGTTTGATATATATAATGTGAGAAAATCAATGACTAGTATAGAGTCAAATTATACCAAGTGAAGTATTATGAGATTAAATTGAAGAATCCTCCCACATACACCAACACTAGAAGAGTCCAAAAATTGGGTTTTAGTGATTAAACCAATAGGTATTATTATGAATATCTATACTTCAAAGAATTAGGGTTTCTATTTAATAGTTTTTGGAAACTATTCGGATACAAAGGAATTTATATAACTAGAATCAAATAAATATTTTCCCATTATTGAGTGAATGAAAGTGTACCTTTTATGAATTAACTTTATTTCTCTACTTCAGCAGTAGTGATGGTATAGTCTATCCCACACTCCTTTTTATTTGGTGGTTGTTGATGCTAATTACACTCAAATACATGATGTTTAGTGCACTGTCTTGTATAGTTCCCTTTCTATTCAATTTACGAATTGAATCATGGGTGCTGCATGAGGCGTTTCCCTTATTTCCTTCATCATGTTGATTTACTTCATCATATCTCTTTGAAATTATTGATCTTTATTTCTATATCTATTTTCATTTTATTTTTTAATTACTCATGATCCCATATGATACATTTAACAAATTCATACCAAAGTGGGAACATGATCTTTCGCTTTAAAATAAAATATTGACACCCTTATTCACCCCTCCCCTATTAGGATGTTTTGGGGTCCTATAAGTGGTATCCGAGGGAAAATGTAACACCCCAAGATTTTATGAAAAATATTCTTTTAATTTCATGAATTTCTTGTTTTTATGCTACACCAAGATTACCTTGCACTATACACAACACCGTATTTGCTTGCAATATACGCAACACTATTCTTGGATCATGTTACAAAGAACTTTGATAATAGTTATTCTACGCAACATTGAATATATATATATATATATTCAATGTATAAATGAAATATGGTTGGATTCTATTATACGAAACAACAAAGGATTCTTTCACAACACGCAACCCTGACTTGGCTTGCATTACACGCAATCACGACCTTCCTCGATAGCGTGTGTTGTACACAATACCGGGTTTTACTAAACAACGATATATTATTATAATATTATTATGAACTAGCCGTTATGAATAGTATTAACTAAATTTTGAATTTTATAACATTATTATTCATCTTGCACATTTTTTAGAACATGGTATAAGAACAAAATAATTTTTTCGGGTAAAATACGTATTTTTCAAAAAATGCAGTTTTGTCGCCTTTTGATGGAGCACCCACTTTAAATGTAGTTTTTGACATTTTTATAAGTTCCATTTTACAAAATAAAATTATTCTTTGGAATAAATAAATAAAAATTTACTTTGGATAAATTTTTCATTTTATTCTGATGACTTTTATATTTTAATGAATAGTAAAAACACTCTATATTTTAATTAAAAACAAATTTTTTCATCGTAATATCTTATGTGGTTAAATTATAATATTTAATGGTTATAAAGTATAAATAGAATATATTTTTACCATTTAATATAATGTATGTCATTAGCATTGATTTTACCTTAAATTCGTAGGTTAAATCAATTCAATCTTTTGCAATGTTTTAAAGAAAAACCCATTTTCTTTCGACAACAGGATTAATTTTAATTTAATTTATGCAACTTTTGTGTATTGAATTTGGAAACATGGATTACATATTTGGAATCATTGGGTCCAAATTATGTTAATAAGCTACTTTTTATTTTTGGGCATTGTGAATAGTAACTACGGTAAATTTTATTTACTATAGTTAAAGGTAAATCGGGTAATTAAGGGTAAATATAAGATTATAAAAATACCCTAAAACTTGGAAAAATCCTATTGGATGACTAAAGGTCGACCCATATCACCTAATGGTCGGATTAGATTCATTTAATGGACTTTGTTTCATGAAAATAATTTAATTATTATTAAAACCAAAGAAAGTGACAACATGTCACTCTCTTAAATACTATAAGTATAATAATTTTAAGTTAGTGATAAACTTCATGAAACTTCGAACATTAATAGTCTACAGAAAGCTAATAAAATTATCTACATCATGAGAATTTATTTAGAATTTTTTGGGATTAAATAATTATCATTAATTTTGACACAATAGTGATGCAGAAATTATTTATCTAGTGAAAAATCAAGAATATAGTTTTTATTAAACTAATAGTGAACATAAAAGGCTCAAAACCCTGACCAAAACTTATTTATCATGTAAATTTAAACTATAATCATACAATGGTCTAATATTTGACCATTTGGAGTCTTATACAGGAAATTATGACACTTATATTATTTTATTTTAAATGATTCCAATGTTGTCACCTTCATAATTTAAAAAATATAACAATTTAACTATTGTGATTTTAAGATGATAAATTCTAGTAAAATTATTATTATGAAATTAAATAGATATATCTTCATAATATGATTTTATTTTTAATTGTTATGAAACATATAAGTATATTAAATAATTATACAAAAATGTTGTAGTAATTATTTTATTAAGAGATAAACCAAATAAATGGTTTTAAAAATAATAAAATAAATATTATATGAACTATTTAATGTGATCCAATTATTTTATAGATACATATGACCTTTTATTAATCTATTAAATCTTTTATTTTGAACATATCTTCTATATATATTTTATTTAAATTCAATTAAAAGAATAGTGTCAAAATTGACACTATTGTTATTTTATAAAAATAACATATTATAAAATTGTTTAAAAATCACAAAAATATTTAAAAATTATAAATTTAAATATATATGGTCTATAATGTTATAAAGTAAACAATTATGGAAAATTCACAACAAATAAGTAATTATTTTTTATAATTTAAAATTTTGAATTTTATTACCACAAATAAACTTAAATAGATTAAATAAGGATAAATACAAAATGATAAGGTTTAAAATAAGATCCAAACATGTATAAATTTGATTGGATGATGGTGTTACAACCCTATCGCATCTAATCTTCGAATATGAGTCATTTTTGTAGGTTTTTAATTGGGGATAGATTTATTGTAAATTAATATTTTTAAGAATTCCATAGGTGCCCCTCTCCTCCCTTATAAAAGGGCACCTCCTACCTATTCTCCTCACACCAATTTGAGCCTTAAATCTCGGCCAAACCCTGAAAAAGTATCTTCTCCACTTCCCTAGAAACATCTTATAGGTTCTGGTATACTTTAAAGACCAATCTTAGTGCCCTAATAGGAGGTTTCAAAGAGGTGTATCGAAGAAGAGGTAATTTTTCTCCCGATTCTTTCAAGCTTCTTTCTTCTTCAACTTCTTCTTCATTAGTTGTTTCATTATAAAGTAATAACATCAGTATCACTAATATACTGATTTTTTATTATAAATATGAAACAACCCCATTTCACTTTTTATCCATCCTACGGAAAACAAAATCACCGCGCGTGCGTACGTACGGAATACCGTCTCCACGCTGTGGTGTAATCTATTTTTCCTCCAACACCTTACATGGATGGGTATAATGGTGTAAAGAATAACTATACATAGTTATTATAACATCATACTGATTCTGATATATTTTATCATCCACTCCAATTCAATTCAATAATTATGGAAACGATATCATCGCTCGTGCGTACGTACAGACTACCGTCTCCACGACGCGATGAGATTTATTCTCCATGTTAACCATTTAAGAATGATTATAAAGTATATATAAACAATAATAATGAAATATATGAAATTATAAAGCTACTGGATTTATGTATATATGTATGTCATCTACTTAATTCCATTCAACTCAATAAGGAAACGAAAACAGCGTTCATGCGTACGTACGGCCTACCGTCTCCATGAACGGTGTATTTCATTACATTTATCGATCTATTATATATATGTATATTATGAAGATATATTATATATAAATCATGTTTTGTATTCTGAAATTATTTAATCGTGATATAAGTAATCATATGAATAATTACAAGTCAAAACACGGATGACAAATGAAACGATTTTACCTAAAACGCTCTTTAACATGGAATTTACAAAAGAACGTGTAATATAAAGTAATAAGTGAACCATATAAGATATCATAACAATTAATATGATTCTGTAATAAGTCAATAACATTATTTAAATCATTATAAAGGAGGTTCAGATACGTACGAAGCATATCAGACATAAGGTAAGGGATAATTTTGCAAATCTCATTTTTTATCTGAGATTGCTTATTCATCAGTATTTACTGGGGTTATTTCTATCATCCATGTCCATGTTTTATAAAAGTTTTTTCATGTATTTTTAAAGTCCTTTTTACCAATTTTTGACTTTTACTACATGGTATGTATGGTATCTTTCTATTACGAGGTACTATTTGACTTTTCTGACAAAAGTACGAGGAGAATGTTATTTTTAACTTATACGACGTGAATAGATTTTTACGGTTTTATAAAGCCACATTTTCATGAAGCTTCCTCAAAAATACTTCATGACTATTTTCAACAAAAACCTTTTCTTTTAAAATTCCACGACATTTTGTGAAAAGAAAATGATTTTGACGTAAAAAGGATATTTTCCTCAAGAATTCATTTCAAGTGTATTATCAAAACCATTTTCATCTAAGATGACATTATTATACATGTGTATGTTTCAAGTATCATGTCTATATGATTTACATGGTTTCACTTTTCTTATGTTGATATATCCATTTGTTTTATATGGATTATGTGATGATGGGATGATGTTTATGAAACCCATTTTATTCTTTGGGTTATGATGAATGTTTCAAGTTTATTTTGTGGCACAAGTAAGACTGATTTCAATATGAGATGGGTGTGACCTATATCTCCCTCCAATTAATTGGGTAAAGATTTTATATCTCATGAGATAAACAAGGCTGGAACGGTAAGTTAATCCGGTTCAGTGTTACAGGACTGAAACGAGGAGTGAACTCGATTCAGAATGGGACTTTGTCCACTAAGATGGTCTTGGCAGCAATGCCTTGGCTACTATAGAAATCATTACATGTGCTTAATTGATGCCACAATTACATATTTTATTCCCATGCTATTTTTTCATTCTTAATGTTTCTTTATGATCTATGCCTTACATACTTCCATGTTTTGTGTCATTTCTCAAGCTTTTTATGTTTAAACATTATGTTCATGTTTTTAAGTTCAAATGTATATGGTATGTTTTATTTTTTCCATACTTACCCTTACTGAGAATTTGAGATCACCCTTTTTATGTTCTCTTTTCCCCAGGATATAAAGAAAGTTTGTAGGTAAGAAAAAAAAAGAGGAAGATCTTTATGGGAGATGTTGAAGATCTTTCACCACGATTAGAAGATTACGTTCCATGTTTCCAAAGACACTAAAATATTACGGTTCTTGTGTGTCTATTTTTGTTATGTATTATGTATTTCGTAAAATTAATGTAATGTTCATGTACGTCAAGCTTCAGGTCTCTACAGTTGGTATCATAGGAAAGGTTTAGTCAACCTTTGGAAACTAGGATGCGAAAACGTTAGTGAGATCCCTATAGATATTTCTAAGGTATGTCTAGGGATGTACCTAAGGATAAGAATACGTATAGGATATAGTCCTAGAACTACGGTAATTATCTTAGAATTTAACCTAAGATGTTAGATATTGAAGGTGATCCCCCTTTTACTATGTTGTTTTCCATAGCATGATTTTTTCCTCTCACACTATTCTTTTTGGGTTTTAGAAAATGGCTGGAAACAGGAAGATTCATGATAATGGAGGATATGATAGACAAAGGAATGATTTTATTCATGAGAAACCAAATGAAACGGGATCTGGAAGTCCAAACATCATTATTATGCCTAATCATAAATCTCATAATATGATCAATAATCTCAGCTTTGGTAAGTTTCCCAACTCAGATAATAAGAGAAAGATGGAGTTTCATGATGATCATAGAGGAAAGAAAGTTCAATTTCCCTCATGTAAATCATGTGGGAAGAGGCATCAGGGATATTGTTTCAAAGGAACTGGAAGATGCTTTGGGCGTGGAAAAGAAGGACACAAAGCCAGTAAGTGCAAAGGAAAAGGTTCAGTTAACACCATGGACAAGGATAATGGTATTGCTACAACATCAACAATGATTATATGTTTTAAATGTGGAATGTACGTGCATTATGCAAACCAATTCCCTAATGGAAAATCTCATGAAGAGAATCAGTATGGTCATATGGGTAGTATTTATGTGGATGATGATGAGGAGACTACAAATGATATATGAGCTAAAAGAAGTTTTGAAGCTCAGTCGGTTATTTTTGAAGGTAGTGGAATGATTGTATGTTTATCAAGAGTTATGTTGTATAGTTAATGGTACTATGGTATAAATAATCATCTAAGGATTGTTACACTATTTTTTTCCTAAAAGTATTTTAAAGTATATGTTTAATGGTACCAGTAACCATGGAATGTTATTCAGATATTTTTGTAAAGTAGATGATAAGCGCATAATGAAGGAATAAGAAGATAATGAGATGTTTGATTGTATTCATGAGATCGTGATTGATATAAGGACTAAGTGATATCATGGTTTGAGTATATAGAATTTTGAGGATTTTGGTATGTGGAAAGTGTTAACTTTTAACTGCATTCATGTTTTCACTAAGGTTCAATGTGTATTCATTTTTTTAAGAGAATACATGATTAAGGCCTTCGAACGTTTGTAATGTGACCAACAAGTCATATCTTATGATATATGGGGATCAACGATGGTATTAACATGCTTATTATATGAAATCTATGGTAATCGTTTTCACTATAATATGACAATGGACTACAATATTATGGATAAGCCTAAAGATTGGAATGGATTATGTTGGAAAGAAGTTAGTATTGTTTAAGGATAGAACCTTTTTTCGATATTATTGATGGGATGATATAGTAATGTAGTTTTAGAAAAAGGACAACCTGCAGGACGGGCGACAGCCCTTCACGTCGGACAAGGCTGTGGGAATCTAACCCACAACCGAAGTCCGACTGGCCTTTATTGCCTACCACTGGCCTACTGGAAGTCCCTGGTTAGTAGAAACTAGTTTTATTTTATTAAGCGGTATGATATATAAAGTATAAGTTCATTTTTGGAACCATGTACGATTAATCTAACCATAAGATGGACTTATAACTTTTTCTAACCTTTTGTTTGAAAGAGATGGAATGACCCATCATTCTATCAGATGATCTGTTAACACATCACGAATAATAAATTCAACTTCATTTCTTTAAGGGATGAAGTAGAAATTGTTCAATTCACGAACAACAGTAAGATTGTACCAATATCATGCAAGTATTTCTTTTAATTCATCAACTTTAGGGAAATGATCTTGAAAACCAAAAATGTTGTCCTAGTTCCCTTATATCTGATGAATCAGATGGTACCTTAGATCACCACAAATCAATAGCTTTGTGATTGTTGGATTTTTCATAGCCATGTTCTCTACCACTCTCCATCAGAACTTGATGGTTAGATTTTTCTTCCATATCCTTATTTTTCACCTATGTCCTCCTACATGGAAACCTAGTGATGAGTTAATTTGGGTAACCGTTACATTTCATACTTTAGTTTTTAAAGCCATGTTTTGGTATTCCTTTTTATGATCTGGTTTTCTATTAAACAAACTTTAGAGTAGTAAACCATTTATAAACCCGACGAATTTCGAGGGAGAAATTCATTTTAAGGGGGTTAGAATGTAACACCTTGAGATTTTATGAAAAATATTCTTTTAATTTCATTAATGTCTTGTGTTGTGTGCTACACCAAGATTAGATTGCGCTATACGCAACACCGTATTAGCTTGCAGTATACGCAACACTATTCTTAGATCGTGTTACACATAATTTTGATAATAGTTATTCTACGCAACATTGAGTATATATATATATATTCAAAGTATAATTGAAATATGGTTGGATTCTGTTATACGAAACAACGAAGGATTCTATCACAACACACAACCCTGACTTGGCTTGCATTACACGCAATCACGACCTTCCTCGATAGCGTGTGTTGTACGCAATACCGGGTTTTACTAAACAACGATATATTATTATAATATTATTATGAACTAGCCGTTATGAATAGTATTAACTAAATTTTTTATTTTATAACATTATTATTCATCTTGTACATTTTCTAGAACATGGTATAAGAACAAAATAAATTTTCCGGGTAAAATAAGTATTTTTAAAAAAATGCAGTTTTTCCGCCTTTTGATGAAGCACCCACTTTAAATGTAGTTTTTTACATGTTTATAAGTTCCATTTTGACAAAATAAAATTATTCTTTGGAATCAAGAAATAAAAATTTACTTTGGATAAATTTTTCATTTTATTCTGATGACTTTTATATTTTAATGAATAGTAAAAACACGCTATATTTTAATTAAAAACAACTTTTTTCATCGTAATATCTTATGTGGTAAAATTATAATATTGAATTGTTTTAAAGCATAAATAGAATATATTTTTACCATTTAATATAATTTATGTCATTAGCATTGATTTTACCTTGAATTTGTAGGTTAAATCAATTCAATCTTTTGCAATGTTTTAAAGAAAAACCCGTTTTCTTTCGACAACAGGATTAATTTTAATTTAATTTATGAAACTTTTGTGTATTGAATTTTGAAAAATGGATTCCATATTTGGAATCAGTGGTTCCAAATTATGTTAATAAGCTATATTTTATTTTTGGGCATTGTGAATAGTAACTACGGTAAATTTTATTTACTATAGTTAAAGGTAAATCGGGTAATTAAGGGTAAATATAAGATTATAAAATTACCCTAACACTTGAAAAAATCCTATTGTATGACTAAAAGTATACCCATATCACCTAAGGGTCAGATTAGATTCATTTAAGGGACTTTGATTCATGAAAATAATTTAATTATTATTAAAACCAAAGAAACTGACAACATGTCACTCTCTTAAATACTATAAGTATAATAATTTTAAGTTAGTGATAAACATCATGAAACTTAAAAAAATAATAGTCTAAATAAAGATAAAAAAATTATCTAAATCATGATAATTTATTTAGAATTCTTTGGGATTAAATAATTATCATTAATTTTGAAACAATAGTGATGCATAAATTATTTATCTAGTGAAAAATCAAGAATATAGTTTTTATTAAACTAATAGTGACCCTAAAAGGCACAAAACCCTGACAAAAACTTATTTTTCATGTAAATGTAAACTATAATCATCCAATAGTAGAATATTTGACCATTTGTATTCTTATACAAGCAATTATGACACTTATATTATTTTATTTTAAATGATTCCAAAGTTGTCACCTTCATAATTTAATAAATATAACAATTTAAATATTGTTATTTTAAGATGATAAATTCTAGTAAAAGTATTATTATGAAATTTAATAGATTTATATTCATCACAGGTTTTTATTTTTATTTTTTATGAAACATATAAGTATATTAAATAATTATACAAAAATGTTGTAGTAATTATTTTATTAAGAGATAAACCAAATAAATGGTTTTAAAAATAATAAAATAAATATTATATGAACTATTTAATGTGATCCACTAATTTTATAGATATATATGAACTTTTATGAATCTATTAAATCTTTTATTTCTAACATATCTTCTGTATATATTTTATATAAATTCAATTAAATGAATAGTGTCAAAATTGACACTATTGTTATTTTATAAAAATAACATATTATAAAATTGTTTAAAAGTCACAAAAATATTTAAAAATTGTAAATTTAAATTTATATGGTCTATAATGTTATAAAGTAAACAATTATGGAATATTCACAACAAATAAGTAATTATTTGTTATAATTTAAAATTTAGAATTTTATTACCACAAATAAACTTAAAATAGATTAAATAAGGATAAATCAAAATGACAAGGTTCAAAATAAGATCCAAACATGTCTAAATTTGATTGGTTTATGATATTACAATCCTATAAAATCTAATTATAGAATATGAGTCAGTTTTGGAGGTTTTTAAGTGGGGTTAGATTTATTATAAATTAATATTTTTAAGAATTCCATAGGTGGCCCTCTCCTCTCTTATAAAAGGGCACCTCCTCCCTCTTCTCCTCACACCAATTTGAGCCTTAAAGCTCATCCAAAACCTGAAAAATTATCTTCTCCACTTCCCTGGAAACATACTAGAGGTTCTGGTCTACTTTAAAGACAAATATTAGTGCCCTAAGAGGAGGTTTCAAAGAGGCGTATCGAAGAAGAGGTAATTTCTTCTCCCGATTCATTCAAGCTTCTTTCTTCTTCAACTTCTTCTTATTTAGTTGTTTCATTATAAGGTAATAACATTAGTATCACTAATATACTGATTTTTTATTATAAATATGAAACAACCCCATTTCACCTTCTATCCAACCCACGAAAAACAAAATCACCGCACGTGTGTACGTACGGAACACCGTCTCCACACCGTGGTGTAATCTGTTTTTCAACCAACACCTTACATGGATGGGTATAATGGTGTAAAGAATAACTATACATAGTTATTATAACAGCATACTGATTCTGAGATATTGTATCATCCACTCCAATTCAATTCAATAATTATGGAAACGATATCATCGCTCGTGTGTACGTACGGACTACCGTCTCCACGACGTGATGAGATTTATTCTCCATGTTAACCATTTAAGAATGATTATAAAGTATATATAAAAAATAATAATGAAATATATGACATTATAAAGATAATGGATTTATGTATATATGTATTTCATCTACTTAATTCCATTCAAATCAATAAGGAAACGAAAACAGCGTTCATGCGTACGTACGACCTACCGTCTCCATGAACGGTGTATTTCTTTCCATTTATCAATCTATTATATATATGTATATTCTGAATATATATTATATATAAATCATGTTTTGTATTCTGGAATTATGTAATCATGATCTAATTAATCATTTGAATAATTACAAGTCAAAACACGGACGAAAAATGAAACGATTTTACCCAAAACGCTCTTGAACATGGAATTTACAAAAGAACAGGTAATATAAAGTCATTAGTGAACCATATATGATATCATAACAATTAATATGATTCTGTAATAAGTCAATAACATTATTTAAATCATTATACAGGAGGTTCGGATACGTATGAAGCATATCAGACATAAGGTAAGGGATAATTTTGCAAATCTCATTTTTTATCCGAGATTGCTTATTCGTCAGTATTTACTGGGGTTATTTCTATCATCCATGTCCATGTTTTATAAAAGTGTTTTCATGTATGTTTAAATCCATTTTTACCAATTTTTGACTTTTACTACATGGTATGTATGGAATCTTTCTATTACGAGGTACTTTTTGACTTTTCCGACAAAAGTACAAGGAGAATGTTATTTTTAACTTATACGGCGTGAACGATTTTTTACGGTTTTATAAATCCATATTTTCATGAAGCTTACACAAAAATATTTCATGAATATTTTCAACAAAAACCTTTTCTTCTAAAATTCCATGACATTTTGTGAAAATAAAATGATTTTGACGAAAAAAGGATATTTTCCTCAAGAATTCATTTCAAGTGTATTATCAAAACAATTTTCATCTAAGATGAAATTATTATACAT
The DNA here is from genome assembly GCA_963277665.1 of Viscum album. Taxonomy (NCBI): domain Eukaryota; kingdom Viridiplantae; phylum Streptophyta; class Magnoliopsida; order Santalales; family Viscaceae; genus Viscum; species Viscum album. The sequence goes on along the minus strand of OY728142.1, from coordinate 1,107,489,357 downwards.
GTGTATGTTTCAAGTATCATGTCTCTATGATTTACATGGTTTCACTTTTCTTATGTTGATATATCCATTTGTTTTATATGGATTATGTGATGATCAGATGATGTTTATAAAACCCATTTTATTCTTTGGGTTATGATGAATGTTTCAAGTTTATTTTGTGGAACAAGTAATAATGATTTCATTATGAGATGGGTGGGACCTATATCTCCCTTCAATGCATTGGGTAAAGATTTTATATCTCATGAGATAGACATGGCTGTAACGGTAAGTTAATTCGGTTCAGTGTTACAGGACTGAAACGAGGAGTGAACTCGATTCAGAATGGGACTTTGTCCACTAATATGGTCTTGGTAGCAATGCCTTGGCTACTATGGAAATCATTACATGTGCTTAATGGATGCCACAATTACATGTTTTATTCCCATGCTACTTTTTCATTCTTAATGTTTCTTTATGATCTATGACTTACGTACTTCCATGTTTTGTGTCATTTCTCAAGATTTTGATATTTAAACATTATGTTCATGTTTTTAAGTTCAAATGTAAATGGTATGTTTTATTTTATCCATTATTACCCTTACTAATCATTTTAGCTCACCCTTTTTATGTTTTCTTTTCCCCAGGATATAAAGAATGGTTTTAGGTAAGAAAAAAAAGGGAAGATCTTTATGGGAGATATTGAAGATCTTTCACCACAATTAGAAGATTACGTTCCAAGTTTCCAAAGACACTAAACTATTACGGTTCTTGTGTGTCTGTTTTTGTTATGTATTAAGTATTCCGCAAAAGTAATGTAATGTTCATGTACGTCAAACTTCGGGTCTTTACAGAAAATGTTGGTGGAGTTAAATCAGTTATCTATTTTTTCAGGGAAAATTCAGTAAGTGTCAGGTTAGCCCCCTCTTTTATGGAGAAACATAGAGATTTGATAGAACGGGATGATATCTCATCTAATATCCCATATAATGGATGATCATTTTTCTACTACAGAGGGGATTTAGTTCATTGATGAAACAATATTTTTTATAACTAAAATAGTCTGCAAAATGATTGATGTAGATACCAAAGCACAGAATTCCCTTACTGCATCTTTATCTTATCAAATCTATCTAAAGTTGATGAGTTTCACTTCATCCAAGTCTATTTTTAAAAAACTACATAATGTTAACAAAGGTGGAAACAATGTGAAGGAGTATAAATTCCATGTTTTACACAATAGGTTTGATGAGCTAAAAAAGAGTCATGATGAAAAAAAAGATATCATTTTTTTAATTAAATTACTAAAGTTGATAGATAATTTAGAGTAATTTGTGAAGAAATTAATGATATTGACTTTGTGAAGAAAATCATGAGAATGATTCCCCCATTTTACAATAAAAAGGTTTCAGCCCTTGAGGAAATTGGTCTCTCTAAACATTCTCCTGATGATATGCTAAGAATTGTGGTGGGTTATGAAATGATATTCAAAACCGAAGATGCAGTAACATGATTATAAAAGGAAATGGAATTAAAAACAGTTTCAATTTTTTTCCAAACATATTTTTTATATTAATAATGAGTAATATGAACTTATATATGTTTTTTCTAAGAAAGTCATGAGTTCAAAGGAATATTTGAAGGAAAACATCCTCTAGTATATTTTTGTTGTGGTAGAGTTGGGATCATTATCTCGCAGTTCTCAAGAACGTTCAATGATAAATGAACTAAAGAAGGAAATATGTAAAAACTTCATAAATGTTTATCCAAAAATGGAGAAATCAGATCAGCAATGAAATTACATAGAAATAGTTTCATCTATCAGGAAGAAAAATATTATAATTAATTTTTTGAGTATGAAGAACCAGAGTTTATTTGTGAAAGATAAGAATCCATGATTGTTATTGTTAAAAAGGAAGATCCCTAAAAAGATAAATATAATAAGGTGATTTGTGTTATTAATCTCTTGGTATAACTTTATGGTGTAATTGAAAATATGGAAAATCAAAGAAAAAGGAAAATAAAGGTGAGATTTTTTCTAGAAGAGTCTTTAGAGTATATTGATCAGCATAAAGAAAAAATGATCATCTAGAAGTAGGGGAAAATGAAAAGTTAATAACTCTTTAAATAATAGAAGATGTTTTGGAATTTAAGATCATGATTGAAGAGTAGTATAAGGTCATAAATTAACATACATCCAAACATTATAAGAAGAAAAAGACTAATGAGGGGATTTTAAAAGAAGTTTTAACTCTAAGTAGTAAACTAGAAACTGAGTAAAATTCAAGGGAAACAAAGAAGATATTATAGATTGTAATATTCTGTGATGCAGAACTATTAGAAAGAGATAAACATGGTTTTTATGGAGTTTAAATGAATTTAATGATCATAGATCCAAATTTAAGGAAAAAGTGGAATTGGATGTGATGCTAAAACATCAGATGATGGAAACAAGATGAACTAAAATAAAGGGAAATAGAAAGTTGAACATATCACAATGGGTCCTGATGTCCCAATAAAGAAATCATCAAACCAAATATAAATGAGAGATTAATATTACCCTCATGTAACTATAAAGGATCACCAATCAATAATTTTTATTAGATAAGGTGACATGAGGAGGAATGTAGGTGAGAGGAAATTTCTTTTATGAATTGTCATTTTTATGGCTTCTTAGGTCATAAAATTTCATTTTGTGAAGATTAATGGAGATATCATAATGGAGAATCTCTTGGAAGTCTATAAAGAAGAATCATAACATACACTTCATCCGTAAGAATAAATAATTTCAATGGATAATGTTTTCACTCTTCTTAATATGGATATAAAGATATTCATTATAGGCATAGGAAATTCAGGAACGTGACCTATAAAACTCAGAAAAAATATAATAAGCAAAAACTATATGGATTTCTTCTTGAAAATATTTATTCTCATATGTGAGAACAATATGAGTATAATGTACCCATTCATTAGGAAAATAGATAGAAAATATAACTTTTAGACTCCACTAAATCATTTATCTTAGGGAATTAAGATGAGAAAATCTAGAAACCCAACCTCATCCAAATATCTCTCAGAGCTACTAAAAACAAAAATAGCTAGATTATTTATAGATAATACTCATCATAAATGACATTAAATTAATATTAATTAAATAATGTTATTAATAAAGGTGATGGAAGAGTGAGGTTAAAAAATTATGGAGCTTTAAAGATAAAAGGAAGTGAAATTAGAGAACTGGAAAATGATGAGATTAAGAAAAATGACGTTCTCCATGTGCATGGGTTGCATCACAATCTCAGGAGTGTGAGTCAACTCTATGACATGGGACTGATAGTGAGATTTAGTAAAAAAATATTGACTATGAAAAGAAATATAGGGAATTCTCTTATGAAATAATGAAAAATAGATGGAAAGATATACCAGTTTGACAATATAGAGAACATTTTCTACTTTATAGGTGAAGAATAAAACAACTTGGGGCACTAGAGGTTGGGTAAAATTAACCAGAATATATTGGAATGAATATCTATGATGAATATATTCATCGATATTCAGAAATATGAAACATGAATGAAAAAATACTTGTGATTCTTTCATGTAAGGAAAGGTGGTCAGGATTTCATATAATCCAAATAACAAAATGAAATAAAATATTCTTAATATCTTCCACACAAATTTATGTGGTCCAATAAATGTGGTTGGAACATATGGATATAGGTACTTCATTATTTATATTGATAATTATAGTTTAAAATATTTTTTAATGATTATACCTAGGAAACAACATGTGATTTATTTCATGAACCGTTATCAATGAATATCTGAGAATGATAACAGTCACACAATTAAAATTATAAAATCTAACAAAGTAGGAGAATACATATCTTTTGGATTTCAAATTTACGGGGAAAATGTGAAATAAAGATCGAGGTGGATGTAGTGGTGGCCCCATAGTCAAATGCAGTTGTTGAATACAAAAATAGATAGGTGAACAATATGGCGGATTTAGAGTTGTATCTCTCTTAATTACTGGAAAGAGGTTGTTCAACAAGTAGTGTGCACTCAAAATTTAATTCAGAAACTTTTAGGAGAAATCAAGACACTATATGAGTTATGGTATTTTAAGAATCCCTCTGTGATGTTTTTCGGTTTTTGTTGTAATAATTGTTACATCTTGAAAAGAAGAAGGTAATCATGAAAAGTATTGTGATTTTGTGGATGAGGGAATATTTTATGGATATTCAATGAAGAGACAATGCAAAAAATATTACAATAATCATATTGGAATAATTTTTGATATCATTTATGTGAATATCAAAAAAGATAAAACCATAAATACCCCAAGAATCTCATATGATGATATGATAGAATATGTAGAATAAAGTAGATGAGGGAGTGATTAAAATATATAAACAATGGATTTCTTAAAAAAAAATTTGGAGCCCACAAAACGTTGATGATTCAGAATGAGAATAAAAATTTGAAACCATGACTGAAGACCCTTTATTATAATCTCATTGGATAAAAATAAGAGCATAAATTGATCAATGCATCAACATTGATAATTGTACCACCCCACATAGAAAAGGATAATGTGGAATGAAGCACATTATGTATTCCAATTAGTTGTGGAACCAAACACATTTAATGAATACGTGAAGGATGAATCATGGGTAAAATTCATGAATAGTGAACATGATCAGATTGATAAGAACCAAACATGGGATCTTTTTTAGATAAATAAAAATCAAAATGTGATTTGAAGAAAGTGTATCTTTAATAAAATTTTATGATCATGGATATGTGATTAGAAACAAGGCATGCCTAATGTGTAAAGGATATACATTGATTTAAGGAATTGATGTTGAAGAAACATTTTATTTAATAGTGAGACTTGGATTAAACATGGTTTTCCTTACTTTGGTATTTCAAATAGGAAACAAAGTTTATCATATGGATGTAAGAATATAATTATTAAATGGAGTTATTAAAGAAGAAGTATACATTTAATAGCCAGTGGGAGTTATGTTTGGAAATGTTTTGAAAAAAAAATATTAAAGAAGGTTCTCTAGGGTCTAAAGTAGGCCTCATGTGCTTGGTATTCTTGAATGGATGTTTATCGAAAGAGTCTTCAAATTAATAGAGTATGTTTCGATGAAAATATTTTTCTAACTAATTCAGTGGAGGATAAATTTATTGGGATTGTGTATATGAATGATATTATATTTGGAGGAAGAAGGAAAGAATTAGTGGAATAATTTTTTTATCACATGAAATCAGAATTTGAATGTTTCATGACTGGTGAACTAAAATACTTTTTGAGGATATAAGGGTTGTAGAAGAATGATTATACATTAATTTATAAGGAAAGATATGCAAGAGATCTGCTGAATAAATTCAATATGAAAGACTCCAAACTGATGTCGAATCTAATTGTGGTTGGGATGAAAACATTGAAATCATGAGGATGAGACTTATTTTTATCCTACACTATACAATTCAATCATCAAAATCTTGTTAAACCAAACTGAAACATAACCATATATCATAATTTCAACATTCATATCATCCCACATTTAATGTAATATAAATGAAGAGAATTTGGAATCATTAAAAAGAATAATGAGGTATATTCAGGGTATTTTAAATTATGTATTACACTTTTCAGTGGAATGATAAAGAGAAATAACATTATTTTTTTTATGATTATTAGGTTGGAGATGTGGTTGATAAAATATGCAATAGCGGTGGTGCATTTTTCATGAGAAAAAATGTGTGGGATGGATAAGAAAGAAACATGAAAGCATTTATCTTAGTACAAAAGAAGAAGAGTATATCCTTGATTCAAATTCATTCACTCACCTATTGTGGATGAGTAAATAACTTACTAATATTATTGATGTGGTGAAACATCCTATGGTGATTTATTGTAAAAATAAAAGTGTGATTAATATTATGAAGAACTTGGATTTATAATCTCATTCAAAACATATTGAGATCATATATCAATTTATCTAGGAATTTTTTTAACATTGTGGGATTAAAATAGATCATGTTGGAACTAAAAAATAAGTGGTTTAAATTCAGGATCCTTTATTGGAAACACATATGTTTAAGAAACATGGGTTGAATCATAGTGTTCTTCCACCTCATAGTGCATGAGGTGTTTATGGATGCTCCCCTCTCCCCATTTGTGTAAATATTTTAAATTTGTCTGTAGAAGTGATGGAGGTTTATGGGGGAGATATGATCTAAGTGAGGTGTGTTTTGATCCTTACTATTACATATATGGGTTCCATTGGTTTATTTCTAGAGGGGCATAATAGAGAAATTCAAATTAAATTTTATTGGATTGTTGGTTTCTAACATGATGAGAATTAGTTTTTATAAGGAAATAGTATACAATGCTTCTATGAAATACTGCTAATTAGTTGTTATGATGAGACTATTCATATTCTTCAATGATTACATTGGAAATCATTACACATTAAAAAATATGGGAACCCAATTCATGTGTCACCTCTTGTTCTCTACACCATGATTACTCACCTAGACATAGAGTGTTGGATAATTTGTTTCTCATGTATCAAATTTTGATAGTGGTCGGGGGTTTGTTGAATCTTTCTATAGATTTCCAAAAAAACCAGAGGAGGAGATTATTGGAACTAAGGATTTTCATTACTAGAAATAGAGCCCAATTTTTTCTGTTTTCAATACACCCTAGAATGGTCAGGGAGATTCAATGAATGGGATCTTACATTACAAGGTGACTACAATGTTAAAGTAAAAGGAAGTTGTGTGAAAGGATAAAGGTGAATAAAATTATTGCGTGAAATATATATTTTGAGATCAAAACATAAAAATATGGTAAAGGAATGAGGTGTGCACAAGAACTAAAATTTCCAAAAAATATTATGTTCCAAATAGGATTTCAAAATGAGTTTTACATAAGTTGAGTTTAGAGATCATTACATAAAAATATGGTAAAGGCATGAGTTTCTTTCAAAATATGAATTTGCGAGATAAGATCGTATGCACTAAAGCCAATGTCAAAATAAGGCCTATGTGCATATGGGACGGAGTACAAGTATCATTAATATAACTTTTAAAATGTCTATAACTAAGATTCTACCCCCAGCCTATAGTTATACATCATCCAAGAAGACATTGGTGTCTTAGTTGTGTGAAAGAGTTGCACACAGAAGACTTACCTATAGAAAATATTGTGTGTATAATGTTCCTTGTGTCTTTCAATTCCAAGGGAATCTTTTGGTTTGGTTTCGTGAATGATAAGGATTGCGCAGAGTAAATATTTCTCAATAATCCCAATAAAGTTTTATAAGAACGGGTGTTGAACATTAGTTCTTTAGTTGACTTACTATTTGGGTTTGGATATCTTGTTTGTTTAATTATTAATTACTAGTGAAAAAATTCATGACTACATCACAAGAGGATTAAAATTATACTCAGGTACAAAGACAAAAATTCGAATATATTGAAGCATCATTCCAGTCATTAAACAGAGTAGGACATATCCTAAGGTAGTGACTAAGGGGGAGTCGAAAAAAGTGTTATGTGGGAGGTAGTGTGTAATCCCTAAAATCATGTAAAGGTAGTGTTTTGTGTATAGAGTGACTATGTATAAACTTATATTTTCAACAACTAGTGATGATTAGTGGTTTTAGGTATTGCTGACACACTTTTGGGGTATGCTTCTTAGACTATCCCGTAGTGGTTAGCCATGTATAATTGCCATGTTGTCTCTTTGCATGTGGATGTTTAACTAATTCATTATTCCATCATACATGTTTAAATAGTTCATACCAATGTGGGAACAAGATTAGTCACATTGAAAGAGAATATTGACACACTGACTAACCACTCCCCTTTTAGAGTCTTTTATGGTTCTATAGAAATGAATGGCGTAGATGAATTGAAAAAAACTAAAATCAATCATTATATAAATGTGCTGACCAACACATATGCATGGTAAATGAAATAATTTTCCATCAAATTGGATAAATGTATAATTGGTATTATAATTTTATAATAAAAAACATGTGATAAATATCATACTTATTTGTTCTATTCAATATTATGACAATTTTTGTAATATATTTAAGGAAAATAAAACATGATGCCTTGTAGATGATATAATCCACACAGACTAACAAATTCCATTTTCGTTTTACATAATGGAAAAGGGTAAATTTGGTAAATCGTTATTGAATGTTCAAAATATTATTATGTCACAAGCCATTACTAATTTAATTTTATAATAATGATAAATATATATTTGTAAATGTAATATTAAAAATAACAAAAATTACTAAAAATTAGTACTCGCATTGAGTAATTTCACTATACCTTAAAAGATTCATTTGGAAAATTGGGTATATGATATTATCATCTAACTAGAATCCTTATACGGTTAAAGGGGATTATAGGGGATGCAATAAGGGTAGTTTTCAAATATTAAACTGATTTTTTTGCATTTTTTTGGTATAGTGGTGAGAGGTCACTTTTGTAAGTGGTGTTAATGATGTTTTTGTAAATATTTCAACTTAATATAAATAGGAAACACATTTCTAATGTCATTTTGATAAAAATTGTAAAATTAATAAGTGGGGATTTAATATAGTGAATATACTATAATCTAATCCACTAGGCACAATTATTTTTTACTTTTTTCAAATAAAATTAAAACTAGATTTATTACTTTGACAATTTTCAGTATTAACGTGGTAACCAGTATTTTACAAAGTAGATCAGTTTTAGTGCCTTATAATAGAACAATTCTTATAATATAATTTGGACATAGTGTCACATACATACCTGGATACCATCATAACCAAATAGGAATGCCAATCCTAAAATATGCCGAAGGGAATTCCATATCACCACAAGTTGGTGAAAAGCACATAGAATCATACTATATTAAAATGGGAATTAATATTCCACAAAAAGAATAGAAGAAAGTGATAAAAGTGAGTCTACATACAATAAAAAAAATCCTTGAGAACTATACTAGAATCTATATAGGTATGAAAACCCAAATTACAACCACAAAGTACCAAAAAATTGGATACCCACCCATGTCCCAAAACACATTGTAACTCGACCCAAAATATCAACACCAACTACAACATCTAAGCGGTGCTTTCCCCTTACTCAAACCCAGAAAGAGGAAATATAAAAACTCCCTAGGAACAGGTAGGGTGTGACCTAAAATCATATTAGGGTCTCCCCATAGAATAAAAAAGAAGATAACACAATAATTAACCTGATAAAGCTTTCAATTTTAAATAAACATGCATGGAATTTCAAAATAATATTCAAAATATATCATGATTTTAAATTTAAATTGATGAAAATATTTCTAAACAAAGGATTAATAAACATTTTATATAATGTTTTTATATAAGATTACAATGAATGTGTAAAATAGTTTACAAAAATGGAATATATATGAAAATAATTAGAAAGGAGAAACATGGTCATCTTCCAAGAGAATGATAGTTCTAGGTTATAGGATCCTCACACACTTATATAATGAAAATGGTAATGTACACACACGTCCCATTGACACTATTTAAATAGGACTAACCAACTTCCTATTGGAGATAAGATCTACCTATAAGTTAATGTTTTAGTTTTAAAATGTTGATCTGTTGCTAGGTTATTCTCATTCTAGAGTGTTTATTCATAATTACTCACTATCTACCTAGGCTTGCATATAATGAAATTAAAATAAATAAGGAGAAATTTGTTACAAAAATTTTCAAAATACAATTAAAATTATTTACTATTTCAATATTCCAATTTCCATTTTAAATCCAAAACCGTTTTTCAATCAAAATATGCCTTTTCTAGGATAAAAACACCAGGTTTAAATCAAAAAATTAAAACATTTTCTAAAAAACTAATTTGAAATTAATTTAAAAAATTAATTTTATGATTCAATTTCACAATTTAAATTCCCAAATTTAAATTGTCTCAATTTCCCATCAAACAAAAATCACATACCAATTCAAGGGAATTAGGGATTTCCCCATTTCATATGAAATCTGATTAAAATCCACAATTTTGTGGAATTGGGGTTTAACAAACCAATTGGGGAAAATAAATTCAAATTAATAAATTCAATATAAATAATGAAATTTAGGGTTAATCTAATGAAAAATAAATAATGGAAAAACCTACCTTCGGATCACTAGATCATGAAATATAGTTCCCAAAATAGGAAACTCTAATAGAGCATCCAAAATAATGATTTGATAATCAATCCAAGATTCATGATATGAAATAATAGGGATTAAATCCTCCAACAGTATAGAGAACTAATAACTCATATGGAGGAGAGTAGAATAGAGTTGGAGATAGAGAACATGGAGGGAAATCTTTCTCAGAAATCATGGAATGAAGACCACATAGCTCTGATATTCCTTGGAGAGAGTTTTGAGCATCCAAAATCAGTTAGGGAGAGCCCACACAACCCTAGAAAAGGTTATACCCCGAGTTAGGGATGATTCGGGGTCAAAAGAGGGGTTTGAAATTTATTAATCAATTTCCCTACTAATTAAATGTTATGTGCATTGTTAGATAGGTCGAGCCGTATAGTTATACAAACTCTTCACACTAGTTATGATCCCCATAATTTAGGGTTTAAGTGTTTCTCCATGGGGGTGTATAGTTTTTCAGGCTATAAACCAACCATTCAAACCCACACGGATTGGATTTTCATGATTTTCACTACAAGGTTGCATGATTTGGGAAACTATTTTCCAACTATCTACAACCCAAAATACCAAAAAAAATTCCAAATTTCTCCGGAAGCACATTTAAATAAAACCCAACCAATACATGTTCTAAATATTGGCTTATGAGTATATTAAAATAGTAACATGGTGTTACAACCTCCCCCCCTATAAGATTTCTATCCCCATAAATCAAATTAAGAAAATTCCATGTCAAAATGTTGATATCAGTGTTATATCATTAGTGGCTCCATATCTTGTGTCTCGTAATAATCTGAACCATTTTTCCATGGCACGGAAATCAAAGGTATCATCCACCCACAGAGTGCCGTGGTTTTAGAATTAACTATCATAACTATATTATCCATCAGAGATAAATCAATTTCAACATCAATATCACTCCATCTGAGAATATGAGATGGACAAGAAAGATAGTTTTTAACTGAGATACATATAGAAGGTTATGTGTCGATATCATCTTTGTTAGATGTTCTAAATGATAATCCAGTTTCCCCACCTGATCAACAACCTCAAAAGGTCCCAGAAAATGATGATAAGGTTTCCCTTGAATCTTAATCCATTGATGAACCAAATGAGGTGAAACATTCAACAACACTTGAACACTAATAGAAAACTCCAACAATCTATGATGATGATCCATATAGGATTTATACTAGCCTTTTTCTATCAAAATTACATGATGAATCAATTAAATATTTTTTGTCACATCTTGAACCTAGATTATTACAACTAAGGAAATTTCACCAATATAAGACTAACATAATAGAGATTTACAAGTCTATTCATATAATGCCTCAAATGGAGTCATTCTGATCATGGACTGCAAACTATTTTTATATGAAAAATCAATCAGTCCAAAATGGTCAATCCAATCCCAACCAAAGACATGAACTTAGGTTCATGGAATATTCTCAATAATATTTATATTTCATTCTATCTAGGTATCCAACTATGGATGGTATGACATACTCAAATGGATATGAGATCCCATTTCTTCCTAAAAGCCTCTATAAAACCGAGAAGTGGCCCAACGATCCCTATTAGATACAATTGAAAAAATAACTACATGAAAATGAATAATCTATTATATAAATATATTTCCGAAATCATTAACATTTTTTTATCATGAATGGGTATAAGGTGAGCCTATTTTATTGGCCTATTAGTGAAAACCCATTTTTCATTCTTCTTTCTCTTGGATTGTGGAAACCCAACCACCAATTCCAATAAGATCTCGTCCTACTTCAAAGTTGGCACTATAAGTGGATGAAGAAAACCCATGAATTTCTAGTACTCATCCTTGACCCATTGGAAAGTATAATTCTAAGAGAAAAAATAAAAAATTCCTAATATCATACCTTCCCACTAGAATCATCACTACATGTCATCGAACATCTTCATGGATCATAGGAAATCATTCCACTGGGAGTTATGAAAATCCCCCATCACATATTTCGTCACCGCTAATATGACTAAAAAGTGATTTTGGGAAAAATGAATTCCCTCTGAAGAGAAATAACAGTCAACAATGGTCTCCCAACTATAAAAAGAGTCTCTAATGCTACAAAACTCATCATGAAGCTGTTATTCCTCTAGAATCATTTTGATAAGAAAATACATCAACTGAAAAGTGTACAAAGAAAACATTGCCATTTATACCTGAACTCTATTATGAAAACGTACCAAAAGTACCATCAAGTTCCACTGTTCTAATAATTCTTTCAATTAATGTGTTGGAAATTTCCTCCTCAATGCATCCATAAAAACATTCCATTTATAGTTTATAGGTAATGTAAAAGTAAAAAATATTTCTTTTATTCCACCCAATACCTCTAATAGAAATTCAAATATTTCTTAGAAAATATATAACCCAAGCTCTTTTTGTGAGAATAAAAGGTAAACCATTCTCTGAAGAGATCATTCCACCAACTCTTAAGTGCATACATTATAGTGATGAGTTCAAGGTCATGGTTTGGGTAATTATTATCATGTGATTAAAGATGATGAGATCTAAAAGAAAAGATGTGATAACCCTATATAAGAATATAACCCTAGACTCAACCCGATGAATCATAGAATACCACATAGCCATACCCAGCCTCTGGAAGAGTTAACACTAACACAATAGATAAAAGGCTCTTCATATAAATAAAAAATTCTAACATTTATCATCCCATGAAATCTTTGCTCCCTTCCGAGTTCGAGCAGTCATTAAAGAATCTATCTTTGAGACATCCTTAACAGACTGAAAGAAAATATATGGCTTAGCCCAAAAAGCTCTAAATCGTGAAAAAATTCATGGTTGTTACCTGGTCATAAAATTTTCATCCGTTTCGGATCAACATTAATACAATGTTCCGAAACCACATGTCCAAATAACCTCACTTATCGAATCCATAAACACATTTAAAAATCCTTTCATAAAGTCAGTTATTTTTCAATAATTATATAACTAGACTCAAATAAAATACATGATCCTCCTCAACCATATAATAAACAAGTACATATTCTCATAATACCATGATAAAATTATCGAGATACTCGTGGAAGATCTTATTCATTAAATCCATAAAAACTATATGAGAATTAGTTGAACCGAATATCTTGAAAAGGAAATCATTATATCCATACTTACTCTAAAAGGTGGATTCTTTAATATCATGTTATTTTATTCTCAACTGATAGAAACAATATCGAAGATAAATTTTCAAGAACTTATTTTCCCCTTTCAACTAATTAAACATATCATCAATCCACAGAAATGGATACTTGTTATTTATCATAACTCGATTGGGTTTTTAGTAATCCACAAAAGATGAATTTTCCCATAATATATAATATTAAAGAGAACCAAAACCACCCAAGGTGACATGCTCAGGGATATAAATCATTTATCAATAAGATTATCCAACTAAGACTTCAACATTTCATTTTAGTTAGTTTTATGTAGTATGAAATAATAGATATTTATTTCATTCCATGTAAAAAATCAATAGAAAAATCCACCTCCCATACTACTAGAAAACCAGAGAAGTCATAAAGAAGAAATTTTGGAAAATAAATGAAAACTATATGGAGATCACTGCTCAGAGATTCCTACTCTAATTCTAAAGAAAATACTACTATTACTTTCCACATCTCTGGATAAGAATGTATAATTCTACTCAACCATGAATCCCATTCTCCCTAAAATACAAGGAACACCCCATTTGGTTTAGTAAAGGACACCCTACAAAGATAATAATAAATTTGGTCATTTTTTGGAAATTATCCAATCTACCCCAAATATAAACCCAAGAGTTTTCATTTTGAGAACTAGAAAATTGCAAACATGCTCAAAATCTGACTCAGAGATAAAAAATGAATGATTATAATGACCTTTCTCTCCCTCCATTCTAAGGGGCCTAGTAATATTCATCGTGTAAGATAAAATATCTATATAATTATTTTTTAAATTTAAAATATGGGCTGAAATTAATGAATGAAATGTGCCGATATAACATAAAGCAGTCATTAATGATGAATATATTATGATGGTAGCTGTCATATTTTCTGGACTCGTATATGCTTCCTTTGTAGACTCGTCCACTGTGTAAAGAAGATTCATTCTGGATGTCTATGGTTGAAATCCCTTTGATCATTAAAAATCTAATCATCTCATAGATTTGGTATGTGATGATGATCTCATTCCACAATGTGGACTATAAAGGATATGTAACAACTTCTTAAGTGATTGGATCATCCACATGAACTACATACCTTAGGAACCTTAATGTCAACCATATTTGAGTTCCTTGATTTTCTATATTGGTATCAAATCAATGGGCCTCTTCCATTAAATGAAGGAGGTCTAGAATAACCTTACTACCGAGAACCACCATGATTCCTCTTTCCTTTAGAGAAATTTACACTAAAAATGGTATAAAAAGAAACTCTAACCAACCCTAACTTTCCTTCAAAGTCCATTTGGAACATCAAAACTTTATCCATCACATCAGCATAAGAAGGAATATTCAGTAATAAAACATAACAACCAGTTTTAGGTTGAATTATTGCATTGAACTATCCAGTCTTCTTCTGCTCATTTTATACAATCTCAGGTAAAAACTTCACAAGATCAGAAAATTGGTTTGTATATTCTTTCGCAATCAGGTCATCCTTCTTGAATTTGAACAACTGAATAGCCTTGTCCAAAAACACAGAACTAGATAGAAATGTTATATGAAATTAACCTTGAATTCATTCTATTCTATGTCCTCATGCTTCTTTATCATTACCATCATGTCCCAACATCTCTTATTAATCACATCCGGTAGGATGGTGACACATTTGACATTGATTTAATCAGGTGTCTCAAAGAACATGAAAAATGATCAATCCTAATTAACAAATACTCATAATCTTAAGGATCATTGGATCCTTTGACCTTTAGTTACTTATGGTGAAGGAACTCTAGAGCATAATTTATTAAAAAATAATTTTGAGGCTCCAAAACTGGATCCTGAATGAGAATGGGTGCAGGTTCATGACCAAGAGCTTGGACAACATGCACAATGACTTCACCACGACTCAGGTCCATGAGAGGATTCCTCATAGTGGTTCATATGAAGATTCCTCATGGATTTAATTCACACATTTTCTCAGAGTAATGATATGACAAAATATCATAAGACCAAATTGAAGACACCATATTAATATTCAAACAAAGAAAAAATTTAAATTTATCCATATTGATGTATAAATATGTTTTCGATATCATCCTATCAAAATACAAATTTAGTAAAAGACTAGAACTAATCCCCAAGATGTATTTCATAAACTATCCATGTTGACTCAAGTCTCATTATGTTGAGATCTTTCCAAAAACTCATTCAGAACAACATCCTATGTCCCAAAAAGATTACAAAACTTCACAATGACGTCATGGAAATATGCTTAACCAACACCAATGATGTATGTTTTTTAGAAACCATCCTAGATACCCTAGTAACATTATAACCAAGCTAGTCCTGACATAGCCCGAAGGGTGTTCCTAATCTTCACAAGTTGGAGACAAGCACCATTAATAATACAAAATGAAAATGGGAATGGTGTTTTCACAAACATAAATGAATCAAGAGACACAATTCAGTATGCATACAAGAAAAATGCCACATGGAGAACTATTGAAGAAGTCAAATAGGTATGAAAACTAAAATTAAAACAACAATGTACCAGAAAATAGGATAACCAACCATGTCCCAATGGACATAGTAACTTAATCCCAAATATCAATAACAACTACTGCCTCTATGTAGTGCCTTCCCCTATCTTAAACCTAGAAGGAGGAAATCTAAAAATTCTTAAAGGCACAGGTAGTGTGTGAGATAAAAGTCATATATGGTATCAATAATGATTATATATATAGATTATATAATAATTATAGAAATAAATCACCCATCTTTATAAAAATTGGCACGATAGTTTCGAATCCTATTTAAAAAAGCATGATTTACATTTCAAATGATGGAAATATTTCTAAAAAATGGATTTATAAGAATTTTATATAATTTTTTTTAAATTCACTATTAGTGCTTATAAATGCTTAAAAATGTAATATATATCGAAATAATCACAAGTGATAAATATGTTCATTTTCTAAGAGGAATTATAGTTTCAGGTTATGTGATCCTCGCATAATTATACAATGAAAATGGAAATACGTGCACACATCCCTTTGACACAGCTCAATGAGGACTTAACAACATCCCACTGGAGATACAATATGCCGATAAGTTTATGTTAGAGTTGTAAATCATCAATATGTTTCTAGGTAATTCCAATCCGAGATTTTTCCCCTAATAACACAGAAACTAACTTGGATTTCATGTTCTGAAACAAAAATCTACAATGGAAAATTTATTTCAAAAATATTCAAACTAAAATTAAAACCACATCCCATTTCAATATGTCACATCTATTTAAAAACCAAAATAGGTATTTAATCAAAACATGAATTTTTCCAAGATAAAACAATAGGGTTTCTATGAAAACAATTTAATCCATTTTTCTAAATTGAAAATTGGAAATCAATTCCACAAAAATATTTCCAATTCAATTTCACTATTTTAATTCCACAACATAAATTTCCACAATCTTCAGTCAAATAAAAAAACCACAATTCATTTTAATTAATCGGTTTCCCCATTTCATTCCAAATCCAATTCAAATCAATAATTCAAGGTAATATGTTTTTTAACAAACCATTTAAAAGAAATTATATTGAAATAAATATAGTTAAATTAAATTAATAAATTTAGGGTTAAACAAATAGAAAATAATTAACAGAAACACTTACCCTTTTATAATGTGATCACAAAATAGAAAACCCAAAATGGGAAAATCCAATGAAGAATGTAAGTAATGAAAATACGAGAATGAAACATAGATTCAAGATCCGAAAAATGTGGATTAGATCCTACAACAGTATATATATCTAATAATCCTTAGGGAAAATTAGAGAAGAGAGTTGGATATTGAGAACATGGATAGAAATATTTATTAAAAAAAATAACGAATATGTTATATCATCGATCCACCTTAGGGAGGGTATGGAAGATCCAAAATCCATCCATGAGAGTCATCACAGCCCTAAAAAATGTTCTACCCCAAGTAAAGGTTGACTGGGGGTCAAAATAGGGGTTCTGAAAAATTTTAATCAATTTTCTGATTAATTAAAAGTCATTTGCATTATTATTTGGAAAGGGTCTCATGGTTAGACAAATAGTGGGGCCTAGACATGCACCCCCTCTGAAATGGTTTCACGATTTCTCCTTTGTGGGTGTACAGTTTTTCAATCCATGTTCCAACTATGCAAACCCTCACTTCCTGGGTTCTCATAGTTTATACTAGTATGGAGCACAATATGGGGAGACTATGTTCAAACCATGAACAACCAAAAATACATTTAATATTTCCAAAATTTCACCTTAATCTTTATTAAACAAAACCCAAAAAAAGAATGTTCAAAATAGGGGTTTAAGATTACTAGACAACAGTAACGAGATAATACACCTTGTGATTCTAAAAATGATATTAATCTTATCAAATATAATTTTTCAATTTATAAAAAATCAACGTCAAAACTATCACATGGAAAACATGAAAAAATGTTTTTAGAAAAAATTTATTTTGAATAATAAATTTTTTAATGTATAAAATCATCAATGTACTTTACACTCCTAAAATAAATTTATTTATTATAAAAAATAAATTTCACAAGTCTTATAAAGAAAAAAACCTAATTTAAAAAAAATAATATTTAATTAAAAGATGGGAAAAAAAGAAGGTTCTTTTATTGTAAAATGTTACAATTTTTCAAAAAAAATTCAATATAGGTATTATGAATACAAATTGTAATTAAAAATTTATGATTTCTCATTAGATTTTGTATCATTTAAGTGGTTTTATAAACATTATCATATTAATTTTATTTTTAAAACCCTAGATAATATATAGTATTTGTAGAATTTATTTCTCAAAAATCACATAAAAATATACTTATTCATAAAACAAATGAAAATTAGTCTTATGATAATACTAAAATGATGGATATTAAGATTTAATTTATTTTCACAAATCCATTTTATAAAATATATTTTAATATAAATTTAAATAAATAAAATAAAATATCATGAAAACCAATTTCATTGTAAAATAATATTTTTAATAATATAAAAATAATTATTATTATTTCATATAAAATAATAATCAAATAATTTTCAAAATATTAGTCTAATAAATAATATATTTTTTATATAAAAATTAATTTCATAAAAAAACTCATAAATACAGTATTTTTATAATGAAACATTTTAATGACTAAATTAATATGAATTGTTATTTACCTAAAATAATTTAATTTATTGATACCTTAGAATTCATAATGAGTTTTATTTTTTATTTCTATATATAAAACTCGTAATTTGATTACATTTATTATTACCCCTAATTATATGGAGACATATTAACTATTTTGTATTGTTTAATGGTCTGTTATGTTTCAGTATCCCATGTTATGAATGAAATTGAACAATTTTAAATTCATAGAAAATTATAATTTAATATCATTGATTGTTATAACTACGTCAATTATAAATGAAAAAAATGAAAAAGAAGTTAGAGATATACTATATATTAAACATATAAATAGATATTCTTATAACTATTATGTATGATGATTCTGATAGTGATCTTAATGTAATTTAAGTGCATGTGTTGTTTGATGAAACACAATTATTAAAGTAGTTTTCTGAAATTTGAGAGGATAATAAATAAAAATATTAAATTAATGGGATTAAATAATGTATGCTAATAGAGACCCATGATTTTCGTACATTTTTTATATGTAAACAGATGAAAATTCAATATATCTCAAAAATACTTTCCCGAGGACCATAATGTATTACTGCCTTTTGAAACTAAGATACATAAAAATCTCGTTCATAATTAATCTACATTGTAACCCACTATTTTATTCATAAATAGTAATATTATTATATATATCATACATAATACCATTATTCATAAAATATGTAAATAAAAAAAATGAAATGGTTAGATTAGGTTCTCACTATGGGTAAATGAATGAGTTATCAATGATCACATAACCTTAACATGGGAAAAAATGTATGAGAACATGTGATTAACATTTTAAATAGAATAACCTATATAATAATTATCATATTATTATGTTATGGATTAAATAATGTTAGTTCATAAGACCTGAATATTAATGGAATCAAAGAACATAATCCTTGATAGCAAAACATATCTATAAGTCATGGATGCGGAAGAAATATCATTATATACAATCCTTTCCTTTATAGTATGAAATAATAACCAATAATATCAAAATGGAATTAATTCACTTCAAAAACCATAATATTAGTCAAGGAACACATACAAGATAATCAAATTTGATTGGGTTCACTCGTTAAACTATCATAGTTTTGATGGTTCACTCCCATGAAAATATTAGTAGAAAAAGTATCTTATAGAACTGCCTCCACTCCCAATTTTAATATTTCTTAACTCATGAGTTATCAATCCTTATCCAATAAATTGGTGATATATATATATATATACTACATATCCTTGGTTATAACATAACCACCATCCTTGGATATAATGTTATAACCATCGTTGGTTATAACATAACCATTTTCATTAGTTATAATATAACTATCGTCATTTTTTATAGTTTAACCGGCATCACATAATGAAAAGCATATATAAGTGTTCTGAATGATCAAAAACATTTATCATATAATTACCCATGAAAATAAATGGGTTTCATAAATAATTCATAATTTCATAACCCATAGAAAATAAATATGTTTCATAAAAATTTCATCATTCAATATTAGTATAACTCGTGGAAAAGGAATGGGTTTCAAAAAATCCTTTCATCGTAAGAATATTCCATCTAATAAAATAATATCAATGTTATACATAGATAATATTAAATCTATTTATTATTTAACACTAAACCATGTCATCATATATGGAAATTGTTTTGAAAGACCACATGGAATATTTCTTGTGCTAAATACAATTTCAATTTTAAAATTTCTTTTTAAAATAATAATATTTCTCAAAAATTAAAGGTAAAATATTATTTTTAAAAATGAAAAATTTTAAGAGAATGTATAAATAATTTACTGGTCATGAGTTATGGAAATATTTTTTATTCTATACACATTATAATGAAAATTTGTTTAACGTTTTGAGTAAAATCCAAAAGGCCCTTATTTTGGAAAAATAAAAGAAGAGTCCTTCTAAAACCAATTTCAAATAGTAAAAAATGGTAAAAAATGACATTAATAAATAAATTTATAATATTAAAATCATTATTTAATTTTTTTAAAACATGGAATGGAAGAAAATTTATGTTTCGACTGTAGATAGAAATAAAGTCGATTTTTCATAAAAACATTCATTTGGTAAGTATAACCCATTTTGAGGGGAAAATTTTAAAAACCTAGAAATTATAAACTCAATTTTTTATTAAATAGAATATGTTACATGAAAGAATATTTTATCATTAATTACATTTAACAACGAGTTTCTTCGATACCATGCCTTACACACAAGACAGAGCTTTACAAAATAATAAAATATTATTAAAATCATTATGTAATATAGAAACTAGTTATTAGAATGGTGGGTATGAATATGATTAAATAAATAATAAAAATATATATTTTAGTTTCATTATTTTTTATCTAATAGATCAAAATATAATTAGAACAATTTAAAATAAAAAAAATGTTTTAAGAAAAATCATATTATTTTAAAAGATGATTTAATAGTGATTTGCGCACATAATAAGTTATTAAATGTTAACATGTATATAAAATTTATATGATAAAATAAATTTAATTTCTGAAATAATAATATCGAATTTATAGTATGGCGTTGTTTTGGTAATTTTTAGAAATATATCATTTTTGAGGAATAGTGAAAAATACTGAGTTTTAATTGAAAATTTCCTTCTTTATTAAATAGTTTTTATATTGTTAAACTATATTTTATATTAGTTTGAAAGTAATTTAAGTTATCTTATACATAAATGAAAACAATTAAATTTATTTGAATAATTTTCATGTTGAATTTATATATAAAAAATTATAAACTTTTGGATATTTTCAATTAAAAATATGTTTTCTCGTCATGTTTTTGGGGTCGATTTAAAATTAAATTTTATCACATCTATTAATTTAGTTTTGAAAAATGGATTAAATATTTTTATTAAGAATAATTTATAATATTTAATAATTTCAATGTAATTTTTTTGCTTAAATTAATATCCAATTCACTACAAATTAATTACCATAATTAAGGTAAAAATGGGTTTACCAGGGGTTAAAATAAAACAAAAATTTTAAAAATTACTATAAAACATATATAAAAATAGTTTTGTTTCCATATTTTTGACCTTATTACTCTATTATCTCTTTATATATGTTTTTGGGAAACTATACCGTGAAATAGACCTATAAAATTTATAAGATAAAGAAGAAGAGGAAAACAAACATTTCTTCATTTTAATTTCCATAAAGGCCTGGTATATATACCAAAACAACATATACTTTGTTATAAATATTATTATTTAAAACAAATAAATTTTTATTATCATGATAATTTATTTTTATTTTTTAAGATTAAATAATTACTTTAAATACTAAAGAAATTCTAACACAATAATTATTTAATTAACAATAAATAAAGAAAATGATATGCAAAATAAAAAAAGTGAAGTGAATTGAATGAATTATTGTATTAAATTAATTTTATAGAATAATATATAATTTAAAAAAGGTGTACGACTGATATATTATAATTTCATCATTGACATGAAATTTTTGAATTGAAATTAAATGCATACTTTCAAAATTGACATTAAAGTTATTTTATAATGAATGATAATTTATTAAGTGATTTAAAATTACTAAAAATAAAATATTATACCATATTATTTTTATATAATGATATGTATAAAATATTTTCAATTAATGGATAATAATTTCATTTATAATTACTATATTGACCCCTAAATAGTAAAAAACTATATTAACATCGTTAAGGTTAAAACACTTTTTTCAAGTACATGCTCTTATGTTAAAATAAATTTCCCACACACATAGGATTTTTAATTGTTAAGTTGAATTTAATAACTAAAATAAGGGGTTAAAATTATCTAATTCGACTCACTTTAATTTTGTATTAATGAATAAATTACCAGAATTAGAATACTTTTTACCATAGTAAAACAATGGTAAAAATAAGGAAACTTAGTAGTTAGGAAATGAAAAGTTAAAAAACTATTGTATTATGTGGTGGATATATTTATCGACTATATAATCCTATAAACCCATTAATTTAAAATATTGGGTCTACATGAGGGAATACCGACCTCCCAATTGGCAATACTTTTTGGTATTTACAAAAGTGCCGCTCCTTTATGGCTATTAAAGGGAACTTACTACGCCCCCTTCCTTATACATTCACTCATATTTTTATCAAACCAATATCTTCCAAAAATACATCCCAATTTCCATATCCTAATAATATAAGATTTATTTTTTTATAAATTCAACCTTTCAAAGCACTAGTGAAAAATTAACGAGGATACCCGAAGAAGAGGTAATGTTTATTAATGAGTATATTTATTTTATTTATTTCTATACCTATATAAATTATTGTTAAATTGTTATATAAAATAATAATAGTATATAAAATTTAATGGTATTATTTGTAATATTTTCATGAAAAAAAAATCTACACTTCAATAAAATGGGTTATGAAGTCATTGTTCATGTGTAAGGAGGACTACCACCATGTGATCTAATATTGTTCAATTTTTCATTTCCACATATAAAGGTTTGGTATGAGGATAGATATGAAGTGTATATATATATGATATTTCTAACATATTTTTACTTTTGGAGTCATTATATCATATATGTCTTGTAACATTCAATTCTTTAAGAGATATGAAGACATCACTCATGTGTATGACTGACGACCACCTTGTGAAGCGATGTGATTCGTCTTTCACTAACGCTTCACATGGAAGGTTATTAAGATGATTTTAATGAATAAATGAGATATAAATTTAATAATTATGATAATAATTATATATTTATGATTCTGTAAAGATAAGACATATAATTTTCTTTCATTCTGTTTCACTCGCATAAATATGATAACATTGTTTGTGTAGGTGTGTAAAACTTCCTTCTAAAAGATATGGAACTCTATTTTCATCACCAATCAACATGGATAATATATATAAGTATATTATATGGTATATAATTTATTATTATTATCCCATTTTAAAAGTAAAATAATACATATCTTATTTCCAAAATGAATCATGGAAAAGGAAATGATACGCATGCCTATGTATGCCCTACCGTCTCCATGATCGAAATGTATGTAATTTTCCAAAACCGTCATCCATGATTTGTTGTAAAATTAAAATTGAAATAAAAATATTATAATTGTGTTATTATTATTATTCTGTATATTATATAACTATATAATATATGCAAGAACAGGATCTTTCATTATAAAACTCACAAGATAAATCAAGACAATTAAAACCTGACACAATGAAAATAATGAATGATTACTAACGAATGGGTGATAAGATATTATAAATGGGTCATATATGATATTATAAATATTAAAAAGATTATGTTTTATGTTAATAATTTTTTTAAAGCTACTATACCTAAGGTTACATAATTTTAAATAAAAATGAAGCATGAGGTAAGGGATTTCTTAACTCGGTTTCTCTATATTGGGTTAAACTTCTACTTTTAGATTTTGACTCACTGAGATTAAGAATATATTTAGTTATGACTATCTTTGAATGTATTTTCAATTTTTTGTTTCTATTTTTAGTTGAAAAAAATAATATATTCATTTATTAATTCTCACTTCTATGTTATGATCATTTTAAGGGTTTATTTAACAATATCAGTCTAATAGAGATTGTTTATTCTAGAATATCAGTTGAAGATAATTAATTAATAATTTTAATTTAAACCCATTTAGTTTTATCATAATAAATTTATTCATTATATTTTCATATAAAATTACCATTTTCCCACTTGTTTATACAAAAAATGTTGTTATAAAAATCTTACTTCATTTCTCTCCTCGGTCGAAAATATGATTTTTTTAAAAACCATCTTTAAAAAAAAAATAAAAAATGTAATTTAAATATTCCAAATTGATTTAAGAAAGTCATATTCACAAATTTTACCCTAAAAAGTGTTTTAAATGTAATAATATATAATTTTAAAAATAATTCCATGTTTATTTTATCAAATATGTGATAGGAATATTCTTATTATTTTCTGAACAAGGAACATTTCTAACCTTTTTAAAGTCCAACGGAATTTATTTTATAAATTTTATAGAATGTTTGGAATCACCAAAAATCATGACCTTCATTTTCTTAAAGATTCTATTTCATGTTTATTAAGATCTTTTTCAAGAAAATGATTTTGAAAAAATGTTGTTTCAAAATATAATCTAAATGAATATAATATTTTCTTAATCATTGATTTTCAGGATTGTTTTATGAAATTTCCATTCATAAATGAAAAAAAATTATTATTATTACTGTAATTAGAATATATTTTAATTATAAAATCTTTAATCTCCCACCACATAGTTTGTGATCATTTTCCCCCAGCAAATTATTGATGTTCACTTACCTGATTCATTTTTGTATTTATTTAATTTTAATTGAATAATTCATTTTTTTATGAAAATTAAATTTTTGCCTAAATGATAATAATATTTATATTGTATATATTTATTCCTGAAACTGTATACCATTTTTAAATATATTGTTTACTTTTATAGTTATTTGATTAATGGTTGAAATATTGATAAATCGTTATCCTTTACTCAATACATATATTTAATCATATGGAATAATTTTTATGAATTAAATCAATTATTAAATATATAATGAATGTTTTGGACATGAAATACATGGTTGGGAACCAGTTAATGAAACACCCTTGATCCATTGGTAGTCTCATGATACAAAATCATTTTTCTAAACCCTGTGCCTCTTTAACCAGTACATTTAAAGTGGGATGTGAAAGGTTTTAATAGTATTATGTTCTAAGCCACATTTTGAACGGAAATTATGGTAAAGGTATCATGTTCCAATAAAAAATAATGTATAATTATTAAAAATTTCCTTCATTTAATTTATTATAACAAAGTGATTTTCACTTTTAAATTATGTCCAGGTGAATTTCATTTTCAATTAGTCATTGAAATGGAATATGTTCTCAGTAATTTACCTTCATATATTAATTATTCTTATTGATTCATGATATTTATTTCTGTACTCATCCATTTCTAATAATTTTAGCTCAGATTTATTTTATTCCTTTCCCTAGGATTATGTAAATTTTACTATGATTGATATATAGGGTTATTATATATTGGATAATATTACTCTCGGGAAATAATTAGTTGTAATTTTGGTGTTGAATGTAATATAAGAATCAATTATGTATCTAGTTTTCCAAGAATAAAAAATAATTTAGTCCTTCTAGATGTGATTATTTGTATCTAATGGAAATTTAATGTAGTAAGACACTAGATTTGGGAAAATAGGGTCAGGTTTACTATAATTGGTATCAAAAGAGGTTTGGTAGAAACATTTGGGAACTATATTTCGGATAACATTGATTGTGGAACATAATAGTATGATATAATTTGATGATATATGTAAAAGAACATGCTAATGTTTTGGTAATATAGATATTGTTTTGTTTTTCCTTATATTAAATTCATTTCTAGACAGTAGATGTAGATGTGGTTATTGAAAATATGTACCCAGGGTACAAACTCTGAAAAGAGTTTGTGGGTCTTGACTCAAGTGTTAAATAGTACCTCAAAACTGGCCTTATTGGGAATCTATTTTGACACTCATGTGGGATATTCTTAGGATAACTCACATTTTCATTAAAACCCATTATGAAGGATTATAAAATTTAATGATAGTGAATGAGCTGGGTTAACCTTTATACTCATTAAAGATGTATGCAAAGATAAAAAATAAGTATTTATGTATTAGGATTCAGAAAATTGAATTTTAGATGTTTTTTACCAATTATATTTTGGTAATAAGAATTAGGAAACTTATTTGGAATATGTTAGAATCATATATAAATTCATTAACAAAATATTTATGGATACTATCATGGTTTAATGTGTTTAATATTGATAATATGTTTAATTTCTTATAAATATTGTTTATGTTTTATGTGATGAGAATCTACCAAGATAAAGAAAATTTTGGAAACATTTATTGATAGTGTGTGTTTTAGAAGAAATATTATTTCAAAAATAATTCCATTGAATTTTATAGCCATATTTTTAATTGTAATGATATTTTTTAGTGTTAATATAATCATTAATCAGATTTTAATATTATTTAAATAGTATTTTTATAAATTTTAAGGATAATAAGCGGAATTAAAAACCTTGGTAAAAATTCTAATTAATGTGTAATTTTATTTCAAGGATGTCCATCATATTTTTTTAGAACAATATAAAAATTATATTTATATATATTATAAAAAGGGAAAACTATATACCTTGTGAAAACCCATCATGTTCTTAATGGCGGTTGGTATTGAACCCATGTCTAAATGATGATAAGGGTTTAACACCCACCACTGGCATACGTACTGTCCAAGTTAATATGTCATTATTTTTAAGAAAACTCTTTGAAATATAAATATTATTTATGAACCATTTGTATTAATTTCGACATTATGATATTTATTTACTATTACTGATGATAACCATATAGGTTATAAAAAATAATAATAGAAAGAAAGAATGAAATGACACACTTTTATCATCTTACGATATGTTAAAAGTGAACTTCATCTATACTGGTATAAAAAATTAATTTTTATATTTTCATTTCCTGGATTAAGGTATGAAATAGAAATTGGTCGAAGCACAACCAAAAGATGAAATTGTTCTTTTAAAATAGAAACATATCTTATAATTATATTTCCTTATATTCTTTGATAGTAAAACAATTTCAAAAATTTTCAGAAAGGATATTCAATCAAAAGTGTTATCATATTACATTCATATATATTGAATCATATGGTCTTTTATGTTATCATATATTTATTGTTTTGAGGCCTTTAAATTTTCATTAATAATTCATATTCTTGTGATCAATGACCTTGATCACTCTCAATAATTATTGATATTTTTCTTCTATGTCCATGTTTTCATTTCCAAAATATGTTCTCCTATATGAATTTCTAGTTATCTGTTATTCAATATGACCATCGTACTTCCTTTTCTAACTTATGAAGAGGATTTTTATTAAAACTTCTTTTATATATGTTTTACAACAAAATAATTTTCAAATATCAATCCCTCAATTAATGAGATCATTTTTAAATTGTGAGGATGCAATTTATTTAATGCGGGGATAATGTAACACCTCAAAAATTATAATATAATAATATTTTATTAAATATTTTATATTACATGAAATATTGAGTCAGAATTCATTACATGTACTTAAAAATTTCATTGATTCCTTTCTTTAGACACAAGACAGAGTTTTAGTGAATAAAAAATATTATAAACATTTTAATATAATATATCACCAATCTATTAGAAAGACATGTAATAATATAAATTACAAAAATATGAAAATATTTTCTATAGACTCATTTATTAGTTTATTTATTAGATAGAAATAAAATAAGAATCATTAATCATAAGAAAAAATAGTTTTCATAAAAAAATTATATTTTTTCTAAAATACAATTTAATCAGTCCTATAAAAAACAATATAGAATTATTTTTTACAAATTATCGAAAATTTATTTATGAAAAATATAAATTATTTTATAAATCATAATATAAAAATTATATTAGGGTAAATGATTGGTATTTTTAAGAAATATTTCATTTTTCTATGAATAGTGAAAATTATTAAATTTTAATTAAAAACTACCGTTTAGTTTAAATAATTTATAATTATAAGACATATTTTGAATTATTTTAAATTTTTATTAGTTAAAATATAAATATATTAATCCATATTAATTCATTTTAATCATTTTCCTATTTAATTTAGTAATAAAAACATTATAAACTTTTGAACATTTTAACTTTTAAAAATATACTTTCTCATCAAATCTATGAGATTAATTTTATATTAAATTTTAAAACTAATGTGAATTGAATTTGTTAAAATGGATTCCATATTTCTAGTCATAATAATTTATAATCTCTAATAATTTTATCAGAACGTTTCACTAAAATTAATAGTTAATTGAGTGAAAATTATTACCATAGTTAAGTTATAAATTATTTTATTGAGTGTTACACTAAAAAGATAAGGGTAAAAATTACCTATATAAATATCTAAAAACTATTTTATAAACTTATTTATACCATTATGACCTTAGTAAATATTTTTATTTATTTTTTTAGACACTTTCAATTGAAGTGACTTATATAATAAGTTACATAAAATAAAAGACCAAAAGGTACATTTCTTCTTTTTAATTTTCATAATGATTTGGGATTGAGAAAAAACAAAAAAAAATTAATAATAATATTTAGGAATATTTTTTTTATTTGTATAATTACTTTTAAATTTTCTATGATATAATTACATTAAATACTTATGAAACACCAACAGAGTAAATATTTGATTAATAATAAAATAAAATAAATGATAATAAAAATATTAAAAGTGAAGTAAATTTATTGAATTATTGTATTAAATAAGGTTTTTAGATTAATATATCATGTTAAATATGCGTTAAATTAATATATTTTACTTCAATAATTGTATTTATATTTTTAAATTACAATTCAATAAATAAGGTCTAAATTGACATTAATTTTATTTTATAATAAATTTTATTTTATAAAATGATTTGAAACTATTATAAATACTATTTCCTCCCAAAAAATTAAATGTTAAATAATATCAACTATGATCCATTAATTGGATTTTTTTCTCTTATAATTAATATATTTATCCTTAACTATTTAAAAACGTTGTTAGCATTGTTATGGTAAAAATGATGTTTTTTCATGTACATGCTCTTTTGTAAAACATAATTTTCAACAGACATACGATTTTTCCTGGGTAAATTTGATTTAATTAGTATAATACATGGGTAAAAATCATCTAATATTTCCCACTTAAATTTATACTTAATGTATAATTTACATTGGTTAGAAAACTTGTTACTGAAGTGAAAAACAAAAATGGTAAAAATAAAGAAACTTAGAAGTTAAGGAACATAATGTTTTATATTGTATTTTACTATCTGGTGGAGGTGTGGAAAAACCGTATTATCCTTACAACCTATTATTCATAAATCATGGAGACACTTTATTTATGATTGACCACCTAGTAATAAATAATTTTTCATTTTTACAAAAATGACACTCTTCCTCAACTATAAAAGGGCACTCACTCACCTCACTTATTCATGCATTCATACCTATTTGATTTAGCCAGGACCAACCCAAATAACAACCCAAATTCCCTAAAATCATCTTATAAGTAATATTTTTTTTAAGAAATTCAATATTTTAAATCTTTATTTCCATCATAAGAAGGATACTCGAAGAAGATGTAATGTTATACAACGAGCATCTATATTTAATTTCTATCTCTACCAACTTGAATTATTATTTCACAATGATTTTAAAATAAAATAGATATCATACATATAATGGAATGTTTTTATAATAATATAATTACCTAAAACCATATTCACTTCCATCAAATGTGTTACAAAATCATCGTTCAAGCATACAGTGGACTATCGACTTACGAATCGATGTCATTCATTTTTTCATTTCCATATCTCAAGATTTGGAATAATATTGAATATGAAGTATATATATTATATTAATAACATATATATTTCACTATAGTCATTATATCATATATCTCTTACTACCTTCCATTATATAGGTGATACGATAACATATCTCGTGTGTATGGTGGACTACCACCTCACGAAGTGATTTGATTCGTTTTTTCAAAACACTTCAAATGGAAGGTGATAAGGTTAAAGATACTGATTATATGTTTTATAAATTAAATAATTATTATATTATTGACATATATATTAGTATTTAAATATAATATATATCATTTCGTTATTTCCTCTTCACTCATGTAAGGATGATAACAACTTTCATGTACATGTGGACTCACACCTTCACGAAGCGATGTGACTCTCTTTTCATAGCCAAGACACATGAATGACATATTTCATTATATAATATGATATATAATGGATTATTAACATTCTATAATGGTAAAATATTACTGACCTTATTTCTATAATATCACAAACCAAACTATATTTCTATTCAACCCTACACCTGAAACGGTCTATGGCATGGGTTGAAGGGCATTCCAGATCCCCATGGGCTTGAAACTAGTGCATGGGTATAAAAAAATGGGAATGATTTAAACCATCTATATTACCATAATAACCCAAAAATAATAAACATCACATAACTGGTAAACCTAACCAAATTAGGTACAATAATTTATAGTTTCAGAGTATTACAACATTAAAAATGAAGAAAAAGACCATAATTAATGGAAAACAACAAAATCGTCCCACAGGACTCCATAAAAAAAAGAGGTAATGTACCTCACACCACCACCACCAACATCTTCAATATGTGTAACACTACCAACTAGATCCAACATCACCACCCTAACACATTACCCGATTTATACATAACAAAATCTACATACACCCAAATGCATATGTATGGTTTGAGGAAAATTCTAGTAGGATTACAACCAAAGAAAATATTCCATGCAATATAATTAAAACAAAAAATAACATGCCCATTTTTATAAGAACATTTGAAATTTTGTTAGGGAACATATAAAGGAAATAAATTCAAGAGAACACTTTTAAGGAAATAATTTCTCAAATAAAATATAATTTTAATCCACAAAGTACACAAGGTACACCATATGTCGATGGTTGGAACCAAATCGCAAAAGAATCGTGCCTCAAGAGAGAAACATAGGTAATCCCTATATGTAATCTTGAGGTAGAGGGCCCTAGAAAATTCATACCTTAGTTATCAGAATCCTCCAACCAAAACCAACAGTGTCTACCTGCATGATCCAAGAGAGGGGATCACATCCCATGGTTTAATAGTCCCTATATCACAACTAAAATCTACCAGAATCCTTGTGCATGATAAACTAGATAAGATCCCATACCAAGGTCTAATTGTCTCTGGTCATATCAATTCGTTAGTTAGTTTTGTAATCATCCAACTTTATTGATAAATATTGGCCTCAACCACTTCTGAATTATTCAAAAACCAAGTCTCAAATAGAAACCAATTTTCCATAAACAATGACACATTAATTTACCACAAACATCAAAACCATCTTGAAACACATATCGCATCACCTGGAAAGTTTAAAAATCCCATTTGGAAACACTACTTGAAAATAATACATGTAACCAAACCATTCCCATGGGAAAATCCACCTTTAAATTCATAGACACACAAAATATAGTTTATAAAATTCTTCACATCACATCCAAAATTTACAACAAACATTTACGATGCAAAAAAAGTGGCCAATATATAAAAAAGGCATTTCTTTTAGAAAAAACAACTTTCAAAAAAAACTCAACTCAGGTGACTTTAAAATTAATTTACACACCTTTCATAAAATCTAAAAAAATATTTAAGGAGTATCAAAATAAATAACACAATAAATATATACTATTTATTTTTAGAAACCAGCTTC
Organism: Viscum album; assembly: GCA_963277665.1. Lineage (NCBI taxonomy): Eukaryota > Viridiplantae > Streptophyta > Magnoliopsida > Santalales > Viscaceae > Viscum > Viscum album. Next base: position 1,107,457,203 of record OY728142.1, on the reverse strand, counting down.
TATTATATATTCATCCTAAATCCTTCATAAAAAATATTTCACACCCCATCATTAATTCATAGAACACATTTTAGAAACCATGAATGGAATCCAAAATCATGTAATAATTTAAATTCATGGAACCACCTTCCACACACATGTGAACTTCCAGAAACTGGTGAGAAACCATAACCACACCTTAATAATACAATATAATCGAAAGATCGGAAAACAACCATCAGTACTTCACTTAACATCTCAAGATTGACCGCTCATTAAGTCAAATAACATACTTTGAAAGAAGAAATTAAGAAATAGGAAAGAGAAACCCCAAAAAAAGTACAAATTAATATAAAAGAGACATACTTGAAGATTCCTAGAAGTTACCACAAAAAAGAACCCAAATATTAGAGTTCAAGAGGTCCAAATAGGAGAAGAGGGAGCTTTAAGGGATTAAAATATCGAATGAAGCGGAAGGGGAGGTTTGGGGGATAAATCCAAAGAGGGAAAAAATTAATTTTACACTTCTTCATGACTTGGATTTGTCACATGGTTATCCCTCATAGTTTTCCAAATCATGTAGATACTATGCATCCCTATCTATCCAAGAGGAACATGCAGAATGGTTATCTAACATGATTTTTCAAATCACATCCCAACCATACGTCAACCATGTGACACCAATTATAATTATCAAAATATCCATTATTTCAAAACATAACCTAGGAAAACTAAAGAATAAACATGGGACCGTAAATACCAAAAACAATACCTCAAAATGAATTCACAAATGTGGAAATTCTATGCACTATGAAAATTATTTCCCCCTGAAATGTCACTTAAAATATTGATGAGAAATAAAAAATTAATACTACTCCTCAACCAAATACTTCCACTCATATGTTTCATGAAAAACACTACCATGATTCCAAATAACTCATAAAAATAGTATGGACATCCTACAAATTACTTTATCCATTGAATCCATAGTCTACACTGGCAGCTCAAAGAAAAATAAATCAGGCTCCAACATCAATTCCTCCCAATTCAACACATGGGACAAATCCATATTATACCTTTTCAGCTGAGAGTCGTGGAAATCATCATGTATTGATTCCAATTGGTAGGGAAGTACTATCATGTATTCCAACACACTGACTCTCTCAGTAATCTCAAAAGGTCCAACATAACTTGGTGTTGGATGCCCTTTTTACCCAAATGACAATAACCCATGTGAGGTACCACATTTAGAAACACCCATCCACCCATAGAAAAGCTTTTTCTCAACACCTATGATCAACAAAAAACATGTGAAGACTATGATCCATAAACAAACATTGCTTTATAAACATGGCATTATCATATGTCTCATGCACAAGGCATGGTCCCAATAGTAAGGTCTCACCAATCTGACCACAACACAAAGGGAATAATCACAACTGATTATAAAGCACCTCAAAGTGATCCATTAAAATATATGATTGGTAAATGTTGGTATAATAAAATTATAATAACCAAAATGGTTATCCCATGATACTTTGAAATCAAAAACACATGCTATTAGCATGTATTCCATGTTCTGATTCACCTCCTCTGTCTGACCATCTATTTTATGGTGATATGTCATGCTAGGCTTTACCTATGACCCCATCTCCTTTTAAGGCCTTCCAAAAAACCATGAGGTAAAATAGGGGTCCCTATCAGAAACAATTTCCAATGGAATTCCATGAATTATCCCAACAACCTAAACATACAATAGACATAACTCATCAACATTGGATAAATCCCCGATTTGAATGAAATTGGATGACTTGGCCATGTGGCCAATCACTACCTGAATGAAAATCCTCCCTTGGGTTATATGAGTCAATCCAAAAATAAAATCCATGGTGATCTCATTCCACTTCTATATAGGATTGGTAATAGTTGAATTATACTAGAGGACTTGTGGTTCTCTTCTTTAACTAGATGTCATGTATATTACTCTGTTGAAAATCCAACTTCAACCCACTAGATAATTGACCACTAGAACATCTAACACACATCATAGAACATCTTGGGGATACCAGGATGAATGGACCCCTAGGATTGGTGACTATCATGCATCACCGCATTTTGCAATGAAAAATTCACTATGAAGCAACCATTGAATCATAAAACTCCATTATGAGGCAATGCCCAATCAAAAAGAACCTCCCAGTCGTTTATGAACTGTATAGAATTCTATAATAGCTCATCAAACAACTAGTCTTTTAGAATTAACTCTAGAAGAGAGGGTGTCATCTTAACAATTTCTAAGAACACACCTCCACTATGTTCCATGGTATGGAGAAGCATGTAATTGAAAAAACCCATCAGTGTATACTCATCAATGGAAACATTAAGTTCCTTCACTATCACTTTTATACTAAAAGAGTTGACAACCACATTAACTATTCCAATGGTATAAACTCTATCAAAATAGATCACAAAAATTTATTCAACCAAACAATGCTACCTCAAATTCAATCCATTCTACGACAATATGTAATCCACACTCTTATGATAAGATCAAAATAAAAACTCCTCTACAAAAAGATAACAGTTCCATATATTAAAGGAATGAATCACTATTGGTAACTCTTGGTTATGGGTTGGATAATTCTTTTCATGTTGTCAGAATTGGTATGATCCATAATCCACCACATGGTCATCCTACATCATCACACATCCATGACCTATACCATTAGAATCATAACATACCATGTATCCAGTTCAATATTCGGGAAAGATCAAAATGGAATTGTAGAAAAATGAAGCTTAGTATCCTCAAAGGATTCTTGACACTCTGAGATCCATTTATATTTCACTCCCATCCAAGTGATCATTATCACGAATGAATAAATCTGAGATAAATCTCATTAAACCCATATATAATACCCTATCAGGCCTGAAACACTTCTGATTGCAAAAATATTGTTCAGTTGTTCCCATGAAAACACTGCAATAATCTTCTCAGGGTCCACCTAAACCCCTCGTTCTGAGATCAAAAGATCTAGAAACATCACCTCCCTTATCAAGAAAGTGAATTTGGAAAACGTTTCACAGAGAAGATGATCCTAAAGCTTCCCAAAACAATACTCGACTGCAACTCAAGGTCCTCCTCCATCCAAAAATAGTCTGGGATGTTATATTTGAATAATACAACATAGAAATAAAGATACAAGTCATAAACGGTATTCATTTCATCCTTAAAGATTATTGTATAATTTATTAACCAAAAAGGAATAACCAAATACTAAAAATGGTCAGACCTACTACCAAAGAATAATTTTAGAACATTCACCTCTCTATGTATAACTTGGTGATACCCAAAATGAAAATAAATATTGGAAAACCACTTTTCCTCTATAAGATAGTCCAAAAGGTCATAAATATATGGAAAATGATACTTTTTCTTGATCATTATTATATTCAGTTTCTAGTAATCAATACCAAAATGGAGATATCTATCGACCTTTTTTGAAAATTGAACTAGGCTACAAAAGGTGAGATGCTCTGGAGAATGAATATTTTGGTTCCAAAATTTTCTAGATATACCTCTAATTTGTTCAACATGGTGGTGGTATATACGGTATGAGTGAAGATACACCAGCAATGTTCCTAATGAAAAATCAATGGATTACTCCACATCCAATTTTGGGGAAAGGCTATGAAATCCTATAGAAAAACCAATTGGAACCCATCCAACACAAGAGGTAACCCACCCTCAGGAGCACCATCAACTTACTCTAATGTGAGAGACAACATATGATGAAAACTATTGATTTGATATAGAAATGGAGGTCCATCACGGCTCGAACAAAGACCCCACTCACCTTGAAAAACTTTTGTACTACCATCAGGTTCCATGAAACATACTCATCCTAGATAGTAATAAATGTACACCTGAAAACGCACTATCTATTCCATAACAAGGATTATGTTAATGAGGTCTATATTTAAAACCATTAAATATTAGTCTACAATGACCCCAGACATGGTTAGTGCACATGAGGAGCAACTAAAACCCTACTCTCACTTTGTATAATGTGTCATTACAAACACTATCACATATGTCATAAAATCAGTTGGTAACATTAACACATCAACAAGATAAAATTAAATAAAAGCAACGGAGGCATTAGTATCTAGTAGAAAAATATCTAGAGTTTATTTAATAGTAATTGTAACTCGGACTATTATAGGTGCTACATCTGATTCCAATGGTGCTTGATCCATGGAATGTAGATGCCTCTTCTCTTCTGAATCCTAAGAAAGACCACTAACCTATGACTATGACCTGGACTGACTATTCCAAGATGTTAATCCATCCATTCCTCTATATACTTCAAACCGAGAACCCATTTTCGGTGATGATTCTGACTGGGATGACATCCCTCTGAAATCCACAGATCATACACCACAATGGTATTAGAGTACCGCATTGAAAAATCGTTGTAGTTTCACCATGGTTATACATCAGTGGAATGTCGTGGGTGGAGATGGGAACATCGACCCCATATTACCTTCCTTTCCCCACTGATGGGACATAATTGACCTATATCAGAAGATATAGATGAAGACAACTAGGAAGGATGGATTGAACTAACACGTACCTTATTCCCCTATTCATCCCAATTATTATTCCTATTTCTCTCAGATAAACTGACACTACACACTATAGACACTGCTCTTGAAAAACCATACATTAACTTACAATCAATTTCTTCTATCATATAAATATCATACACCTAATTATAAGTCTTCATCTTGAATAATGAGATATGAGATAAAATTTCTGGCTACAACCCCATATTAAACATCTAATCCTTCAGCTGCTCTTTAGAAACGATCTTGGGTGTATACAAAACTAACACTATAAAGTAGTATGAATACTCAATAACAATGTGGTCTCCCTAGCTATGCTCCAAAAATTCCTGATATTTGGGAAATGAAAAAATTTTAATACCATACTAGTAATTCAAGACGACCTTAAATCCCTTCCTACCGATCTGATCCTGCTTTCTAGATTTCACCACAGAGTCTCACCATTTTCAATCTAAACATTGTAACATTAAATAAGTACATTTCATTCTAAATTACAAATAAGAATAAAAAACACAGTAATCCTCTCAACCTTCTTAGGAAACTCCTCATCTTCGCAAGGTCTTGTTATAATTTATAAATAATGAGTTTTTTTCATGGAACTCCTGATCTTTGTACATTATAGGACCTGGTTCAGCTTCTCAATCCTAACATGGACCAGATCCCACTCCTTGACCCAATGCATGGACAACACGAACCAATTCTTCTACTATCCCCCGATTAGTTGGTGAGGTAGAAATCTCTCCAAAATATTCCCACATTTACACATGAGTTCTCTAGGAAGGCATATTGCTACATAATGCAATAACAATAACTAAAACCATAAATACACCATTCTGAAATTTTCTAACAATAATCACATATCCCAAATAGTTCTATAAATCATAAAAAATCAAATCCATCATGATATCAAAAAAATATATCCACTTCATCCACACCTAGTGTCCATAATGTTTTTAAAGCTTATATGTCTCACTGGGAGGTGAAATTAAACCAAATCCCGACATCCCATAGTGACTCAATTCCTATTATGAAGTGTGTTGGATAGACACTCTACTCATAACTAGAACTTGAAGCCCCAAAAATCCTAGCTAATGTCTATCTAGGATCTTCATAAATAAATTGACCAAAATAGGGTGAAACCTTTTCTGATTCTATTATTTCACAAACCATTCTAGTGTTCCTTCTAGCATGAAACCTGAGCCTATCAATGGTATGTCTTAAAGGTAATTTCAAACCCCTAAGAGATAGAAACTACTGTCTGGGTATAAACACTAACCAAAAACCGAAAGTCAACAAATAAAATGAAAAACCAAAACCATCCCAACATACTCTATGAAACTGTAGCTTTATCACCCTCATTCCACAAACAGAAACACCTACAAGAATTATAACACTATCTAAAATTTCCACCATTAGAACCATGGAAAATATTTCCTTTACCTGGGTCATACGTAAAAATATCTACAAAAACCAAAGGGTTTATCTAGTGTGTGAGCCAAATCCTAGTAGGATTCCACCCAAAGATAAATTCCATGTCTTAAAATTAGAAGAAAAATTAATATTCACATTTTTATATGAACTTTAGAAATATTATTAATAAATATCTATGGAAAATCATTTTCAATAAAATCATTTAAGGAAACAATTTCCCAAACGGAACTTACTTTAAATCCAAAAAAGTACTCATGGTCCATCGTATGTTGAAGGATTGCACCACATCACATAAAAATCATTTCACAAGAGATCACTACACGAAATCCCAAAATTCTATCTAGTCCTAGTGGGGCCTGAGAAACTACATACCTCATTGATAAAAATCCCTTTACCAAAGCCAACCGTTTTCTCATTCACAATCCATTAGAGGGGATCCTATACCAGGGTCTAATTATCTCTGAATCATAAAAGAAAAAAAGTTCTCTTATTCACGATATACTAGAAGGTATCCCATTCCATGTTCTAGTGGTCATTGATCATATCACACATTCATTAGTATTGTAATATTCAATCATGATTGATAAATATGGGCCTCTACCAATTTCAAATCAACTAGTTTTCAAGTTCAATTTCAACCATTTTGATACCCTTTATTCCAATTGTTCTCAAATTCCATTTCACATATCACATAAATCATCACCTTCACATACAAAAAATAAATCATCATGAAAACACAAGAAAATAAAAACTTCCATAATTCAAATTTATCCAAAAACAAAGGATTACATAGAATCCACCATTTTCCATAAGTAAACCCACTTTGAATTTTCACACATAAAAAAATATTTTTGGAAACACATATCTCCCCACATTCACAGTCTCTAAATCTCATTTGGAAACACTAATAGAAAATAACACATGGAGCCTAACCATTACCCTGGGAAAAGAACCATTCAATTTTCATATACACACTAAATCCATTTTATAGGATGATTCACATAACCTCAAAAATTTGAAAACCAAATTCAAGGTGAAAATCAATCCAACATTAAAAAGTCCAGTTCTTATAGAAAACCCACTTTTATATCCCCCACATCTCAAGTTCCCTTAAAAATATATTTTTCACTATTCAGAGAAGAAATAAAACATATTTAATGTAGATCATAAAAAATATAATGTAAGACTCAGGAATGTATCTTATTTATAGAGACTACTAAAATATTCAATCTTTTAGGATGTGATTTTTTGTACATTAAGCTAATGTAATGTAGTAAGACACCATCTCTAGTATAATAAGTTCAGAGTAACTTTAAAAATGAAATTAAATCATGTATTCTATATAAATAACCATAAGATATTAAAATAAATTAGTTTCTCGATAGGTAGATCCTAACATTGCATTATTTGAAACATAATCATAAATAATCTCTACAAACAATGATATTGTTGTATAAATATTTTACCACAACGGTATCTTCAGAAATAATAATCCCAATAAAAGAATAAAATAAATTTGAACATTAAATAATCAAATAAAAATTAAATTCATTTTATAAATTATTATAGTGTTTTATATACACCTCATAAAATAATACAAGATATTAACATGACATATGTCCCAAAGATGACAATTTGAGATGAAATTCCCTTACCTCAAGTCTTGAATTCCACCATACTCATTCAAACCTGTTATATAATAAATATAGGTTCAATATAAAACTTTTATTGTACTATTATATTATATATATTAACTTATATTATTTACTTATATCCATTTTTACCTATTTATTAAAAATTTCTTAACAAAATCATACTACGGGTAATAATTGCATCGTTTTTCATGTTTTTTTTTTGTTTTATATGATTAGTCCTTTTACTTTTATCATAAATCCATGTTCAATAGAATGCTAAAAATGATATAACTATCATATATATTAATTATTAATTTATATTAAGTAATGCATTAAATTTATATATAGAAAATTAATTACCAGGTTTATGAAGATAGTAGGTTGTCCGTATGCAAGAACATTGTTTCCATTTTAACCAAGGACAGAAGGAAAGATATTTTAATCATATATAACCATTAAAAAAATATTTTATTTCATATATGTCATATATAATAATTAAATCATTCATAATTATCATCCAAGTTAAAATAAAATGAAAAACGTATCACATCGCTTTAAGGAGGGGGTAGTCCATACCTAAACAGGGGAGACGTTATGATTTTTAGTGGTTTGGTTGTTAAGAAGGTATATTTGATATTATAATTACTGAAGTATAATTATTTAATTAAATAAATGTAAATATGTAAAATACATCATTATATCTATCCATGAGAGGTTGCAATGGAAAACAAATTACATGGGTTCATGATGCAATAGTCTACCATACACATGTTCGACATTTTCATTTCCCATTTCATGGACATAGATATGGATATTTGTGATAGAATTAATATGGTAAGAAGTAAATATATGATAAATAATTATTAAATTATTTCATAATTAGTTTAATATTATTTTTTGAAGGTGGAAGAATATATAAAATTATTACTCATGGTTAAGAGTTATACCTCTTCATCGTAAAACCTCTTTATGCTTACACCTAAAGCCTACTCTAAATAGTTTACTAATAAAAAATCCCACTAATACAAGGGTAAGAATATAAGGAAGGTATTTTTTTAGGTATTTTCATAAAAAATATCCTTTTAATATTGAAGTGGAGTGGAGGACATTGGTCCCTTTATAAGTGGGGGACAAAGCACACATGGAAACTACTTGGAAGTATCCCAAAAGAATCCAGAATGATAAATTCAAACCCAAATTACATTATATTAGAACTTATGATAGTATAAGTTTGAAATATTTCTATAAAATAGTATTTATACATTTTTATTGGTAAAACTACCATTATCATTTGGTTTATCACCTAATAAACCCATTTTATCAATAATTGTGATACTTTATTTTTACTATTTTCATTGTAAATTATGACAAATAAATGTCAACCTTATTATATAATAATAATTATGATATTCCAACAAATAAAATCCATTGTTTCAAATTTAATTCCCGAAAATTGGAATATATTAAATTAAGAAAATATATGAAAATACAATAAAGAATTTTCATTTCAATAAGAAAATCCTCATTTTTGTAAAATATTTTTATTTAAAAATTGAATATAAAATTGATTCCAATGAAATAATTTGGATTAATTATAATATAGTTAAAATAATTTTAAATCTAATATTATTTATAATAATAAATTATCTTATAAAATACTTTTCATGAAAAGGCATATTAAAAAATAGTAATTTCATTATTCTTATTAAAACATTTATTTACTAAAAATTATCTTAAATTCATAGTAATATAATTATATGATGTTTTTTTGAAAAATGATCTTTTTTTCATATCCATTCTATAATTCTTGAAAATTTTAATATTATTATTATTGGATTATAATTAATAAATTATATTTTTCTATATGATATTTATTTTCAATGTATATAATTATTTTTGTAAGAATTAAGTTCTATTTATCAATATATTTTCATTATCTTAAATTATTACAATTTATTTTAAAAAGGTGTTTATTCATATTAATAAATCCATGACTAAAATAATTTTTATTATTTTCTAATTTAAATAATTATATTAATAGAATATCATCATTGTTTAAGACTAAAAGTAGTGTCTATCATAGTCAATCAATGAAAATAAATACATTTGAGAAAAAATATTTCATAAATTATCATGGGATTACATTAAATTATTTAAAAAATGAAATTTTCCATTAAATTAAATAAACGTAATATCAAAAACAATAGTATTCTTTTTACTCATCATATCCTAAGGTTCCTATATAGCTTCCTCAAGTTGTTGGTTTCACCACAAAAAAAATGAACAAGTGAGTGGTCTTATTTTGTAGCACATTATATCGACGATCAAGAATCTATATGGATTGTTACTCATAAAAAAGATCATTATCCAGTAGTTTTAACTATTATTTGAGTACATTTTAAGGGTTGTGTATTAAATTTTTTAGGATATATACTTGAAACAAATTCTGATCTTGAGATGGGTTTGGTGGATTCACCAATGGATACCCAATCATCCATATTTGATCAATAATACCAGAAAGTCCAATATTCCAAGGGATTATTTTTTCCTTCCTTAGAATTCTCATAACATTATTCAAATATAAGTATTTATATAAAAACCTTATCAAAAAATTTAAATTCTAGATCACATAGATAATTATCTGTACAACTTTTCCATCAACTTTGTGTTGTACTTAATGTGTTCAAGAATGTCTATAACCTTTTCTACCATTTATTATACCTACTCAATTTCCAATACCATTATTTCTAAAATATCATACAACATGTTGGATTTATAATCATAATACCATATAGGTCTTAAAAGGGATCCATCTAAATTCTAGAGTGACAATTATTATTGTATGAAAACTTTATTAGAAGAATGTGTTGATCCCAAACACCTTTGAAACCCATAAAACAAGATCTAATCATATCATATATGTTTTAATTGTTCCATTTAACTAACCATATGTCTACAGGTTATATATAGTGATGAAACGTAGCTTTATATATAGTGCCTACTAATAACCTAACCAAAACATCAAGGTATACCACATATATTGACCATACACAATAGAACATTGTACTCCATACAACCTTAATACTCACATTGTATATATCCTATCAAGATGATCCAATGATAAATATTATTTTATAGTGACGATGTGTGAATAAATGGTATGGTGATCTTCTAAAACAAATATATCATTATTCCCTTTACATGTTTTGGGGAGTCTGAAGAAAAAATATATAGTGATTTTTTCCCATTTCCATTTTGGTATGGGTAATGGTTATAAAATACCCTTATATTTTTTATATCATCCATAACAAACTGATATACAAACCATCAAGATAAAACATTAAAACATGTCTCGCTTTATAGTCCCACTATATATATTCATTCCAATATGTATACATTTTTATACTTATACGATGTGTTGAGAGTGATGAACTATGAGATACCCCAAATTTCCCCTTCTTCAAATTTGGTATGGATGGGACACATACATGGTTATTGAAATTTACCATTCTAATGTTATCAAGGATAAAGTTTTTAATGCCTCTAAGATTATTATATAGTTATACATATTACTTATTTTTCTCTATAATCATCACATGGATAGATGGTTGAACTCTTACTTGAGAAACAAATTAATTCTCCCATTCCTTCAGGATTTTAACATCCATTCTTGGAAAATATTTAAATCATTTTTTTTATTCTCTTCATATGTAAGATAGAATGATCATTTTAAATCCAATCACCTACCACAATTTTCACTTTCCCAGGTTTGTAATGTATTGATCATTCCCAATATTTATTAATCCCCATACATCTTCTTTGATGTATGTTCAACCATTTTTGTTTGAATATATACATTAAACTGTTATGATTAATATATATAACATTAATTTCTCCAAAAATAAACTTCCTTTATATATTTAATGAATAAAATAATGAATCTAATTCAAAATAATTATTTGGGAAAACTTTCTCATGAACCATAAATCGTGATAAGGAATATGTATCACCATATCATTATACATGAGGATGTATCCCAATATCTTCTTTAATGAATCACTATAGATTAGAAAACATTCTCTACTATAGTGTAAATTAAGAATATATTCAAGGACTTGATATATATTTTATTCCTTGAATCATTCCTCACATTAATCTATCAAAAAGAACTTGGATCTTTTCTAAGTTAACTTTGTTGGTTGATTGGTAAGAATTGAGAAATTATAATAAAGTCAATGATAATATCCATCCAAACAAAGAGAAACATGGATATCATTCACCATGATCGTTGTATGGAAACTATCCATATACTCAATTATTTATGGATACACTAATATACCCTCTCTGGAGATTATATGTCCCATAAATTGATTTTTTTGTGTCCAAAATTCACAATTTGTAAATTATGCATATATTTTCTCCATATCTAGGGTCTTCTGCACAATTATTAAGTGATATTACTGATCTTTTATTATCTTTAAATATCTTATAGTATCATAAATAAAGTATACCATTATCTAATCTAGGTACTCTCTAAATAATCTATTAATCACATCCATGATGTTATTAAGAGAATTAGTAAAACAAAACAGAATCACTATATACTCATAGTGTCCGTACCTTGTAAGAAATTTTGTCTTGGATATATTTTTCTTCTTAACTAGGATTTTATATGATCCCGAAGGAAGTTAATTATTTGAAAAGAATTGAGAACCATGTTGTTGGTCATAACATTTATTAATATATGATAGAGGATACATATTCTTGGGTATGGTCTTATACAATTCTTTATAATTGATTATATTCATATTTATTCTTAAGGAAAAATAGGTTATCTCTGTAGTGACACACATGGTTAAATTAATCCATTTTGAGATTTATTATAGATTCTTCTTCAATTCGTGTAACTGAATCAGGCTATTTTATAGGGTGTCTATGAAATATCTGTTTCACTAGGTATTAAATCTGTTTGTAATTCATTCATAGGATTAAGTTAAAGACTAAGAAACTCTTATAATAATAAATCATCAATCACTAGTAAAGTAAATATGTCATCAATTTTTATTATCTCCTCAACCATAAGTGATAAAAAATATTTTGAACTAGAATAATGACCCATAAAATGGGGATAATCTAAATAGGAAGTTCATGTTTATTATTTCACTTGTATATAATTATAGATTGGTTTGAAATATCTAATTTGAATTCCCTACCATAGAAACTGATGTGGTTATTATGTAGATAATTCCAATCCATGCCTAATAGACCATTAATTTCAACTAGAGGGAGAATAAAAATATTTCCAATTATAAAATTCCCAAAAACCACAACTGGAGGAGAATCATAGACATAAGATTAGATCATCATGTCCGTAGGCATTTTCATAATTAATTCAACATATAATCATTTCAGTTATACTGTTATAACCATAGAAACATCTTCAAGTATAATGGAATGTGTATATAAATATTCAAATAAAACTTTATAAGTTATAGAGTGGATGGTATGTGTACCTTTCACCATATCATTATCATACCCATCATCAGAAATAGTGATCACAAGTGATTTACATTTTTCACTCAGTATAAGACGTTGGTAAATTAATCATCATCATTAACCATAAAATTTTGGAACTAGTTGGACTAATTCCGATACTCCTTGCATTTGAAACACCGCAGAGTGGGTGGTGCATTTTGTGGGGATTTTTATCTATTCACATGATTAGATAACTTATTCCCATCACTTCTACATTCAATTTCTAGATGAAACTTACTTCCTCAAAATAAACCATTTATCAGTTCCCTTAATACACTTTCCACTTTTTTCATTCAGCACATCGAGCATGAAGAAAATACCTACTTCTTATATAAAATCTTTTTATAGTGTCTTTTGAATCCCATATTTGATTTCATTAAAAAAATCATATTTATAGGTAATTACTATACTTATTTCCACCTTGATAGCACATTGAACGATTTATTAATAGCTATTTATGTGAAATATTTGTAATACCATTCAATGAATTGGTTAAAATATATATCAGAATGCATCAACCTAACATTTAGGTTTCATGATAATACCAGATGTGTAACTCACATGTCACATAAAAAATTTCTCAAAAGTGCCAACAGATTCATCATACCTTTTCTTTATCGTTGGAAATCCATTATTGAATTTCATATAAAGAATGTGAGGAATATATTTATTGAAATATAATATCTAAAACTCATCTCAATCCATAGAGTCAATTTCATCAAGATGAATTTTATCCTTGATATCAGTCCACAACTGATCAGTTTCTCATTCCAAAAGATAGATGACCAAAATGAATTTTCCATGTTCCAAAAATTATAGGATAGAAAATATCTTTTAGTGGTACTGGTGTATTGTTCATAGATTATTGGATCTATGGAACCAATAAATTCTGTTCGATGTTTTCTTATGATGGATTCAACAAAATTTTATTCATACCTTTTCTCATTTGGATGATTAGTGTTATTTACTATTATAGAATGTTCTATGAGCATAACCACACGATTTTTCATTCTATCTCCCATATTATTTCTCTCCTCATAAATATGATCATTGTATTTTCAATTAGATTCAGCATTTAAATGGTTTTTTGGGTACCAACCATCGACTAAAACAAAAAACACATTGTAAAAAATAATAATCATAGTGTTAAACCAAATAATCTTGGAAAATCATTTATGAAACAACCTGTAATATCTAATGGATTAAATTTTATTCGTTAGGGTGTATGACACACAACACAATGATTAGAAAGAAATATAACCTATTGCGACTTTATGATATACTATTATTTAAAAAATTTATATATTCTATAAAATTCAAAGCATGTAATGCTATGTTGTCTTGGGTTACACAAAATACTCAGTTTCATTGATAGCTATTGTTACAGGAAAGACTAAGTTTTACTGAATATTGTAAATATTATTATATGAAATATAAATTACATCCTAGACATAAAATTAGTAGTTATGAATAGGATTAAATAAATTATGAAAATATATGGGTTAAACAAATATAAAATGAAATCATTGGTTACAAATTAATTAGAAATGATAAAAAACCAATTTATTATAAAATATATGTTTTTATAAAAATATATTTTTATACTCTCGAAGGCATTTTGACTTCAAAAATATAATATGTACTATTAGCGAATGATATTAATGAAATTTATATATTATATATTATATGAATTATTTTTTAAATTAATTCAATATATTTGATAGGCATAAGTCAAGAACAAACAAAATATTACGCATAAAAAGTTATATTTTTATAAGGGTAGCTTTGTCACCTTTTAATGATACACCAATTTTAAATATAAATTTTGATGATTTTATAAATTCAATATGAAATAATAAACTTCATTTTTGAAATAATAATATCATAATTTACTTTTGTTGAATTTTTTTTACTATTTTGAGAAGTTTCATTTTTTTGATGAATAGTGAAAAATATTGGATTTTAATTGAAAACTACTTTTCATCAAATATATTTATATCATTAAATTATATTGTAATTTTTATAATGAATAATTAATCAAATTATACATTATTTAATACAATTTAGGTTATTGGAATCAATTTTAAATAGAAATTTGATATAAAAACATTTCCAACATTTGATCATTTTCACTTTAAAACCCCACTTTATCATCATGACTACGAGATTAATTTTAAACTAATTTCTAATAATTATTTAATTTTAATTTGAAACATTGGATTAAATATTTTGAATCATAATAATTAATATTTTTTAATATGTTCAAATTAGTTTTTAAGAAAAATATTAGGGAAATAAAATAAATTTAATTAAAGTTATTATAGTCAAAATGATATTACTTTATGGTTAAACATTAATCTTAAGGGGTCAAATGACCTAGAAACTTGTATGCATACATTTTAATGGAAATTATTAGACCATTAAACCACATGTATCTAATTTTTATCTTCATTTGAGGAACATGATATAAGGGATACCTGCCAATATTGTTTACCTATTTATATTTACAAAAAATTCCACACATCCTCCACTATAAAAAAGAAATCACCACTCCAAATTATTCACTCATATAAAGCCCTTTTTTTGTAAAAATAATACCAAAATAATCTCCCAAAATCCCTAAAATCATATTTGAATTCTCACATAAAGAATAATGTCAACCAAGGAAGTCATTTGGTTGAGACAAAAGGGTGTTACCTGAAAAAAACGTAATGTTTTTCATCAAGCATTTTTCTTTTATTTCATTATACATACCATAAATTATTATTATATATTAATTATATGAAAATCTATGTATATTAAATGTAATAATATGTTTTTAAAATAGGGTTAAAAGCTAAACCTACACACACTTCCATCAAATGGGATACACAATCATCGGTCATTTTTACGATAGACACTCGCCTCTTGAACCGATGTTGTTCATTCTTCCATTATCACCTTTAAATGTTTGTAATAATGATATATTAATATTTTTTATATGATATATATGATATTAATAATTCATGTATGATTATTTAATTTTTTTTATAACACAAACCTTCATGGTTTTCATTTGTGGGAATATGATAACATCGTTTCTTGACATGTGGACTACCACCTCCTTATGGCGATATGATTCATTCATTCTATAAATATAACGTTTTAGGGATGGTTTTAATAAAAAGGTGTGAAATATATTACCTAAATATGATAATATAATTGTAACTTAATGCATAGGTATGGTCTATTGTCTCTAGGTATGGCGTATTTCATTTCGTAACTCAAAATTTTATCGATATTTATAAATAAATAAATATAGAATTTATATGATATTTAATTTAGGGATTAAAACATCTATATTATTACATATTGGTAAAAATAAGAATAAAAAAGATAACAAGCCCAATATACTCAAAAAACAACACAATTAACACCGAAAATGATGAAAATAATGACAGTTGTTAACAAAATGGGTAATAATATATTGTTATAAGATACTATATGAAGTTATAAATATTATTATGGTTATTTAATAAGTTTTTAACATGTTTAATGACACTATAAAGTAGTTTTAATACCACACAACAGAATGTTTCATAATGTATGGAATTGCATCTCTATTTACCTTCCATTGAGATTTATTTGTTATTATACACTAATTCAATTTTATGTAGAGTATATAATTCATATTTTTCATTTAATATAATTAATTATTAATAAATAATGGTATTTTATGTTCCAATTTTTAATTATTCATCAAAGGGATTTTGAATTCCAAATTACCAAGTAGTAATTGTTATCTTTAAAATCTCACAATATTTTTTGATTGTTAACTTTCTCTTGAATAAGTATATAGATTGTTATCATTTCTCATTGGAAATTAAAATTATACTAAATATACATATAATCTAACATGGATAATTTTATTTAATAAACCTTATAACATATTTACATACGGTGTATTCCATGAATGTTATTTGACTAACAAGAGAATTGTTGATAAATTTGTGTCCTTTGATAAATAAAGATGTCTGATAAGGCACATTTTTTTGAGTTAAATAGATAATTAGATATTTGTGGAATTGTTATTACATGAACTTCATGGGATGGGGTCCTATTAATGAAATAAATTTGATGCATCAATAGTCTCATGCAATGAAGTTAGTTGGCGAAAAACCCTCTGTGTTTTTTCCAAGCATTTTTAAACTATCTTGAGGATTCATCTTGATAGTAGTGTATTGTGAAAGATATTTACAGAAATTCTATGGGGTTTTACCTAGTATGATTTGAATATTCATGTGGATATATATTTATTGCAATTTTACCATGTTCCTGGGAAACATGATGTCTGATAATTAAGCATCACCATTATTTAGTATTTAGTTATCATTATTATCTATGACACTTTCAATAAGAAAAAATATATGGATTCATTTTTTTCTCATTTTATTGATTAAATTGAATGTGTGTTCAGTTATTTCACTTTCCAAATTGCTTAAACACTTCTTATTAGTGTATTAATTACATGGAATTTTTGTTCAATATTTAAACATTCTATATTAATTATTCTCATGGATTAATTATTTTTTCCATTGTACATACCCCTTATTAAGAATTTGAGACCATCCTTATTTTTTGATTTACCTAGAATTATAATAAGTTTACTATGAAATATAAAAAATAATATGATATATAGAATAAATTTAACCTTAAAAAACTATGTTGTAATTTTTTATTCCAAATGTAATTTAATACTCATGTATGTATATAGTTTATAAGGACTACTAAAATGATCGGTCCTTCAAGATTTAATTATGTAAAATAATGAAAATGCATTGGTACTAGGTATAATCTCTTATATTACTAGGGTCATGGTGCTATATAATCTTTCAGATGAAGTTTATTTGAAATAGTTGGAACTAGATTTAGGAAAACATAGATTAGGGAACATAACCTTAAGATACACATTGAGGATTTGTATAGAAGCATGTATGTATTAATTAACATAATATTTATGGATACCATCACATGATTATGATATTATGGTTGATAATAAGTTATATGCCTTAAACATATCTTTTTATGTCTTCTATGATGAGATTTAACTAATATTATGGATATTTCAGATGAAATTTATAGAAATAAAACTCATTAGTTCCGTACATGTTTTAGTGGAAAGTTATATGTGGGATAATGAATTTAGATTTCATACACATAAGTTTAAATGTATTGATAACATATAGGGATAAAATTATTATTAATGGCATATTAATTATATTAAAATATTATTATTTAAAGTTTTTAATGAAATAATAGTATATTTTATTGAAAACCATATTCAACAAGGTTATTTAATTATTAAATTCCATATATTTCCATCAAATTTTTGTAAAAATCATAGGATTAATATTAATATATTTTACAAAAAGGAACCCAACATACAGGGTGATAACCCTTTAGATCCGAAAAGGTGCTGGGTCTTGAACCCATCGCGAAAGGACAATAAGGGTTTCATGACTACCACTATCCTACACGATAACATTATTTATATGTCATTTTTTTGTTAAACAAATTGATAGAAAAATATTAATAATGATCTAGTAGTATAAAGTTTATGTTTAGAGACTAATTTCTTAATGAGATTGGTTATTTAAAATTTATGGAGATAAATATGAAGACTTCTTTTATCGATCTTATGATCTGTTAAAAGAAAATTTTAGTTTTTAAGGCATATAAATTAATTTATTGAAATTTATCTATTGGAATAATAGATGAATTGGGAACTATTCTGAACATAACCAAAGAATGAAATATTTCTCATTAAATAGAATTATATCAATTATGTATATTTCCTTATATTCATTGAACAAAAAATAATTACTCAACAATAGAAAAAAGATCTCGAAAGAAAAATGTTATCATAGTGCCTTTGTTGTTTGGAACCGATGGTCATTTAAATCATCAAATATATCTGTATTTGAGGCCCCAATAATTTAATTGATCATCCACTTATTTTTGATCAATTACCTCAATAACACCCTATAATTATTTTCACATTTCCTCCAATTCTAGATCTTCACATTCCTTTAATTATCACCAACTTGGAATCCTTGTTATGAGTTTTTTCTATATTACCTTGGTACTTCACATTCTCACTTTTCAAGAGGCTGTTTTACTAACCCTTCTCAAGTCGTGTGATTTGAAAAAATTAAATATCAAAAAAATCAATACCAAGATCGACTTTAAATTTATAGGATGAAATTTATTTAAGGTGGGGAGAATATAACACCAAAAAAAGTTTTAAGGGACTAAAGTTTATTGAATAGTTTGTTTGACACACAATACCAACCTTATAATAGAATCTAACATCTAAATAATTTTTGACATATTTACAATTTTAAATAAATTTAATTTATTATATAGATTTAAATGAATGATATACTACATTTACTTATCTTAAACACAATTCAATGTATCTTGGATAACTTCTATTACACACAATATCATGTTTTACCAAATAATATTAATATTATTATATAAAATGAAAAATATATCATATCTGTTAAATTAGTTTTTACGAATATGATTAAATAAATTATAAAAATATATGGTATAAACTAATATAAATTGAATTATTTGCAACCAATTAATTAGATATGAAAATAAAAACCAACTGAATATAAAGGAATTCTTTTATAAAAAACAATTTTTATGCTCTCAATCGTGTTTTGTCTTAATAAAATAAACTAATTACTATTAGTGAATGATATTAATGAAATTTATATATTAAATACTATATAAAATATAATTTACATTCATCCAATAGATATTATAGGTATTAGATAAGAACAACCCCAATATTACACATAGAAAAACAATATTTTTATAAAGGCATTTTTTTCACCTTTCAATGGCACACGTATTTTAAATATAATTTTTTACACAATTTAAAATTAAATATTAAAAAATATTTTTTTTTGAAATTCTAATATAAAAATTAACATTCGGTGATTATTTGGTATTTTTTTGAGAAGATTCAATTTTTGATGAATAGTGAAAAATTCTAGATTTTAATTGAAAAATACATTTTCATCTAATTTATTTATATTGTTAAATTTCATTTTAATTTGTTTTTAAAGTATAATTATTTTAATTATACATAAATTAATCTAATTAATTTCATTTTAATATGTTTCATATTGAAATAGGATATAAAAATATTTAAAGCTTTTAAACATTTTTATGTTAAAACTTGCTTTGTCTTCTAGATTACAGAATTAATTTTAAATTAATTTCTGAAACATCGGTGATTGGAATTTGGAGAAATGGATTAAATTTTTGAAAATAGTAATTTATAATTTATATTATTACGAACATAGTTTTTACCAAAATATCAATGAAATAAATTATATTTAATTACAACTATTATGGTGAAAATGAGTTTACATAGTAGAAAAACATTTGGCCTATAATACTCACCTTGGTAAGATATAAAACTAGAGAATTCATTTGGTGAAAATGAAATGGAGTTACCTGAAAACGAAGTAACATTGTTCAACAAGCAATTTTTTTTTATTATTTATCCACTCCTTTAAGTATTCTAATATATTTCATATATAATAAAATCAGTATAAAAAATATATTGAGTTGTTTATATTCAAATTTTACTACCTACACCTATACACACTACCATCAAATGGGATATGCAATCATCGTTCATGCATATGGTAGACCACCACCCTCGCAAACCGATGTTGTTTGTTCTTCCATTATCACCCTTCGATGTTAGAAATAATGATAGATTTATAGTTTATATATAATATATACTATATTAATAATTTATTTAAACTTTTTTAATTTTTATATAACACATTCCTTAATTATTTACATTTTATGGGAATACAAAAACATCGTCTGTGGATGTCTGAACTACCACCTCCTCAAGGCGATGTGATTCAATCATGTTATACATGGAATATATTTAGTATTATTTTAGTAAAAATATATTACACATATTACATAAATTTTATACTATAATTATAATATACGTATATATAATTTAATTTTTACTCTTTTAATATCATAATAAATAGGAAGAAATGTCCATACGTACGCACGATCTACTGTCTCCATAAAAAATTTATTTTATTTCTTATCTCCAAATCTCATGGAAGATTATAAACACATATATAACGAATAAATATGATATATAAATAATGGTTAACAATATGAATATTATTAAATCATGATCTACATATGAAGAAAAAACATAAAAAGTCAAAATATTTTCAAAAAACAGGACAATTAACACCAGAAATGATGAAGGTAATGAATGATTGTTAACAAAAATGGTAATAATATATTATAATAATATCATATATGATATTATAAATATGATTATTATTATTTAATAAATTATTAAAATTAATTACATCACTATAAAGGAGGTTAAAACACACAAAACTAAATGAAAGTATAAGGTACGTAATATCTTATCAATTCACATTTCATTGAGTCTTAATTAATATTATGAGAAAATTCACTTTGATTTTGTGTATATACTAACCCTATTTCATTTAAAATCATGAATAAATCATAATTCACTGTATTTTATGTTTCGCATTGAATTATTCCACACAAATAGTTTTCACTTAAAAATTATCATATGGTAATAATTATCTTTGCAATCTCACTTTCTTTTGTGATTATTAAATCTATAAATAAAAAATCATACTATTATTAAAAAGTTTCAATTTAAATTAAATTTCTCAAAAATATACATATAGTATATCATGGATATGATTAATTTCTAAATTTTATACCATTTTAACATACGATGTATACTTTGATAGATATTTGATTAACTGTGTATTTATTAATAAATCATTATCATTTAATCAAGATGGATATTAGACAAGGAACATTGTTTTTTATTTAAATATATTATATTATATATGATGAATAATTTGGATATGAATTACTAGGGATTTTTACTAGTTAATGAAAACCCAACTATTCATTGGTAGTCTCATGAGATGAAATCAGTTGGTGAAAACCCCATTATGTTTATTTTTAAGAAGTTCTAAACGGTTTGGAGGAGAAATATTTATTGTAATATCTTGGGAAAGGGATTAACATGAATAAAATGAATTTTTACCCAATATGATTTAAATATTCTTGATGATAGATCATGATGGTAAAGGTATCCTGTTCCTGGGAAAGATTACATCTAATAATTAATCATTGCCTTAAATTATTATTTAGTTATCATTATTATCGATTCAATATAAAAAACATAATTTCTTATAACCCAACCCCCATCATTAGTTATAATATAACCCCCATACATAGTTAAAACATGACCACAATCCTTGGTTGTAAAGTGACCAAAATGCTTAATTATAATATAAACACCATCCTATAGTTAAATACATCCATACATTAACTAAAAAGATCAAAAAACATTTATAATATCACTTCCCAACAAAATAAATGGATTTCGTAAACATTTCATCACAACATAACATATGGAAATTAATCAGGTTTCAAAAACATTTCATCAATTCCACTTATTATTACTCACGGAAAATGAATGGGATTAATGAAGAAACTTCTCATCATAAAAATAAACTATATAGAGAAAAAATAAGGATGTTATCCTTAGATCATATCCCCTTTAAATGGTTCTTATCACGAAAAGATGTTATATTAGATGGGAAATTAATTTGGATTATCACTTGGAACATTTCATGAGGAAAATCTCTATTATATTTGGAAAACAATTATTTAAAATCATATTTTTTTTAAATATTAGAGAAGATATTTTCTTTTAAATAAACATATAAAATGTTAGTGAAATATTTAAATAATTAGGTAGAAATGAAGGTGATGAATATTGTTCACGCCTTACAAGTTAAAATAATGATTCCTTTCACATTTTTAGGGACATCCAAAAGGATCTTTCCTGGAAAATGAAAATAATATACCTTTTCAAACCATTTTATAGAAAAATAAAACATGGGTAAAAATTACTTCAAACATTCATTGGATAATTGTAAAATATTTCCTTAAAACATTTTTATAAAACATATGGATGAATGAAAAATGATTTTTGACCAATGAGATATTTAATGTCGATTTTTCTAAAATAAATTATTTTTGTTATAATTAATCATTTAATAGAGTAAAATTAAATGAAAAGTTTTATTATATATAAATAACTATATTACATCAAAATAAACATGTTTTATGAGAGGTGGAACCAAATATTTTGTCATCAGAAACTTAATCAAAAACTTTTTTGATAAACAATGATATTGTAACGTAAAATATTTACTACAAGGGAATCAAATTAATATTATACTCCATGAAATAATAACATTAAATTATAAACTAAATTTAATTACAATATATAAATTCAACTTATAATATATAAAATGGCCTCTAATAAGATATGTTCATAATGAAACATATGTCCCAAAAGATAAAAATTGAGGCAAAATTCACTTACCTCGAGTCTCAACATCTTCTATACACTTTCAAACCTCCAAAATAATAAATTTAGTATAATTATAGATCTATTATAGAACCATATCACGAAAATAATAAAAACAATTCTTTAATTAAGGACTTTTATTATCCATTTACAAATAATTCCTCGTTAAAATCAGGTTTTGGGTAATTACTGCTTTTTCCATGTATTTCTGTATTTGATAGTTTCATTCCTTATACATTAATCATGATACCAAAATATGAAGAATTTTATAAATTATTTAATCATCACATATATATTAATATTAATTTTATTTATATTAATCCATTTAATATAGTGATATAAAATCAATGACACCATTTATGAGGATGGTAGGCATTATGTACACAAGAAAACTTTTTCCCATTTTATAAAAAGATGAAATAAAAGGAAGGATAATAATATATCACCATAAATTAATAATTTAAATTTAAATGATATCATATAAAATAATTAAATATATACTTATTAGAAACATTTTAAAATAAAATGAATAATGTATCACATAACTTCTGGGATGTGGTAGTCCAGACGTATGAACGAGCGATGTTATCATTATCCAAAATATTTGAAGGTAATTATATATATTTAATATTATAATTATATCTGTATAATAATGTCATAAATATAATATTAATAATTCAAATACATAATTATACCCATCCACAAGTGGTTCTTATGGAAAATTATTTACATTAGTTCATGAGTTGGTAGTCTACCGTACACACGATTGACTATTTTGTTTCCCATTTGATGGATGTGGAGATCAATATAGGATATTAAAATAAAATTGTATAATATAATTATATGGAAGATAATTATTTAATTGTATCAAAATAGTTTAAATATATTTTAAGGATGTGGAAGAGGAAATAAAATGATAACACCTGGTTACGAGATATAACTGTTCTTCAAAGACCACTTTAAGCTTATACCAAAGTCCTTAATATAAGGATTTCCAAAAAAACCATGGCCTCTAAGACATGGGTGTGGAAGTATGAAATTTATTTTTCTAGTTATTTTCAAATAAAAATTATTTTTATGTTTGGATTTGATAATATAGGAGAGTCCCTTTAATAAGAGGGGAAAGGAACCCACTTGTAAACTACTTAGAAATTTCCAAAAATAATTCCAAATGATAAAGTAATTTAAAAAATAGATTATTTAAAATGAAGTTATTTTATAAAATTCAATATGATAAGGTTAAAATATTTCCCTAAAAATTTTATTTTGAAATTTTTTATTGGAAAACATACACTTATCTTATGTTTTAAACCTCCAGTAAACCCGTTTTAACCTTAGTCGTAGTAATTAATTTTAACAATTATAAATATTAATTATGACCAAATATTAAGTTGAACTTTTTGAATAATATTTATTATTAATATCACACATGTGGAATACATTTTTAAAAATTCAATGAATAAAATTATTTGAATTTATCTTTTAATAAAACTCAAATAATCGATGAAAAATGGTTATCCTAATAGAATGTTTTCAAAAGTATAAAATGTTTTTTATCAAAATGTTACAAAAAATTCATTCTAGTGACCTATTTTGGATTAATAATAATATAATTACACTAATTTTACATTAAGATAAAGTTAAAATATAATTTATTTTTTTAACTATAGTACACGAAAAGGTTGTTCTGAATAAAAATCAGTATCTTAACTATTCATAATAAATTAATTCTTAATAAAATTATAAAAAATTCACTCCATGTTAGTTTTGATATTTTTATTTCAAATTAAAGTTTATTTTTTAAAAAAAAATACAATATTTTGAAAAAAATAGTTTTATTATTCGATCAAAATATACAATGAATATAATTTTTTTAGAAGAAATGTATTTCGGAAGTACATAAACTATTTTCCAAAAAATAAGTACATATTTATCATTATATTTTCCTTATATAAAACAATTATAATTAAATATAAAATTTTGGTTATTAATATTCATACCAAAAATTTTAATGAATTGTATATAATTATCACCGTAAAATAAAAATAAAAATAGGATATCATGTATAGTTAAAACATAGCGTTGCATGTATCACAAGAAATCAGAGAAATTAAATCTATTTGAAAAGGAATATTTCATAAAATATAATGGTGTTGCAATTTAAACCCCGTAAAAAAAATAGTACCTAAAAAATTCGTTACTGAAATAAAAAACCAAGGATACTTCTTCATCATTTTATCCTCAGGTTCCCATGTAACTTCCTCATGTTAGTGGTTTTGACACACAAAAAAATTGAATAGGTGAGGGGTCTTGTTTCATAGAACTTTATATTTTTTATCTTGAATGAAAACTTCTTATTAATAATAAGAAATATATTTCTCTAGTGGTACGCAATCTATTTTCATTATATATAAATTTTCTATAATTTAGTTACTGATAAGTGATACGTGAACACATATTGAACTTGAGAGAGGATCATTTAAAGCACCAAATGATAATAAACCTTCCATATTCAATAAATAATATTTAAAGGGTAGATATAAATATAAATAATATTTACCTTCATTATGATTCTCATAATCATCTTCCATGGTGAAATTTACTGAACCACCTTTCACCAACTTCAATTTCAAGATCACATTGATGATTTTCTGCATAACTTTTTTATATACTTTGTGCATATCTTATATTTTTCTGAATGCCTATAACATTGTATCATTTTTTAAACTTGACTATGTCTAGATATATTTATTTCTCTAACTTATTCATATAAATGTTTTAGTTCTGAACTTATTTCTATAGTGGGATTCATAAGGTTCCATCTCAATGACTGAGGGAAAGCTATTTAAAAAAAACTAAACTAGAGGAAGTTATTTATTCCATATAATATTGAAATCCATAGAACATGATATATAAATATCATCTAGGGTTTTAATTGTTATATTATACTTAGAATAATTCAATATATGATACCCAGAGATGAATCATAGCTTTGTATTATGGCCCTACTGAATACATCACAATAATATTGTTGTAATCTTCTGATACCTATCTGAAACTGTAGAATATGGTACTCCATTACACATTACCATTTAATTAATATAATTAATGAAAATAAAATATCAAGAGAACTCATATCCGATAGTGATCAAGTATATTGAAATTATAAAGTAATCCACTACAAAACATACAACATTATTCAATTTAGATATTTTTGTGAGTTTGATGAAAAAATTAATTGTTATGTTTTTTCATTTCTATTATGGTAAGGGACATGGTTATAAAATACCCTTATACTTTATTCTCTCATCCTTAACATTATTTCATACCATGAAAAATGATACAAAATTTTCAATATCTCTCTTCATTCCATCTAACTAGAAATACTCTTTCAAATATTTATACATCTTTGTACTTCCACTATGAATATAGAATAATGAAGTACAATATTCCCCCAAAACATCCTTCCAAAAACCTATTATATATGGAACACAAACATGGTTCATGGAACTTATAATTAATTCATAATCATGGTTTAATATTTTAATATTTTTGACCTTCTTTGTAGATCTATGTATTCCTTTAGTGACTCTTTAATCCTTACATTGATATATGGATGAACAATTATTTGATATATTTTTCAAAATTTCCAAATCCTTAAAATTTTCAAGATACATAATTATCAAATACATAAAAATTGGATCATTTTTTGTACTCATAATAAATCATCTATAATGATCCTTATGACTCAATCCAATGACCACCTTGTTTTCTTTCCTAATGTGGTAGTGTACTTAAGAGTCCAAATTATTAATCACCTCCAACTTTTTTATTTTGTACAATTTCAAATAATTATCTGTAAATATATACTTTAAAAACATAGGATTAGTATATATATAATACATTTTTATGTAAATATAATTCCTCCATATATTTAATTAATAAATCGTTACGAATAACTCCAAATCCATAGATATGTACTGCTTCTCATTAGAATTCAATTTTCACGAGACATAACTATCACCATATCATTATACAAGAGGATGCATCCATATCCAATAATTGATGCATAATTATAGATTAAAAACCCTTATCCAATATAAGTAAAAGTAATAATGGGTGCATTGACTAACCTTTTATTTAGTTCATTGATATTTTCCTTACATTTGTCTATCTAAAGAAAAAAGGGACCTTTCCAAGTTAAATTGTTTATTGGACCGGACAACAAAGATAAAAAACTCCAAGAATCTACAATAATATCTAAATATTACATGAATGTAATGGATATTAGTCACCATGGATGTTTTATGACAATGTTCAAAAGAATATTTATTTTATGATTACATATACCCTCTATTGAGAGTGTATGACATAAAAATGATTCTATTTTTTGGAAAAATTAACAATTTTTAATTTTTCATAAATTTTCTCCTTACATAGGGTCCTATAAATAGTTATCAAGTGATTATCGAGGTCTTCCTTTCACATTGAATAGAAAATAATTTAATTTATAAATACAAACATAACCAAATATAGGAAATATCTAAAGACTCTATTTATTAATTCCATGAAGATAGTAGGGTATTAGTATGGCGGAATGGAATCACTATATACTCGTATTTTTCATACCTTTTACGAAAATATGTATCGGTTATATCCTTCTTCTTAACCCATAATTGATTATATCCAAAATGCATGTCAATCTTGGAAAGGTATTGAGTTCCTTTAATTTAGTCAAATAGATCATCAATACAGGGTATATGATACTTGTTCTTGATTGTAATCCTATTAAGTTCCAAATAATAAATGAAAATTCACATCAATCCATCTTTTTTCTAAAAAATGAATAGTGTAACCCCATAGTGAAAAAATTGTCTGAATGAATCCCTTTACGTGATTCTCTGGTATATTCATCATCAATTCCTTAAACAGAATCAATGTTATTCAATATGGAGTCTTTGAAATTTTCCTTTCACAAGGTATGAGTTCAATTGATAACTCAACCTCATTATTTGGTCGAATACTGGGCTTTTCCTTCGTAAATTAATCAAAAAACACCCACTCAATAGGCATATCATTGATGTTATCTTTATACCCAACCATATTATATTTATAACTTTTTGGATTTGAATTAATACACATACAATGGGTGTGATATCCTTTAGAATCTCATATTTATCATTTCAATGATATATTATCATTGTTATTTTTGAATATCAAATGTGATTTATCATCCTCAAAAATTAAAGAGGGATTTATGTATATAAATCAAATCCATGGATAATGAAACATCAAATTAAACTACATAGAGAATAGATGTATTTTTAGGAAGAACATTCTTAGAAACATTTACTAGGTGAAGATATTAGACTTATGAAGTGATCATCATTTTATTAGGAATTTTTTCATCTAATTCAATATCTAATCATTGAGGTGAAACTATGATACCTTTATAAAATTCATTGGATATAAAATAATAGGAATATCTAGATTAAAATAATACCTTATTAATTCTATAGTGGAAGGAATGTGTACCTTTCACCATGTCATTATCATACCCCTAATAAAAAAATTGATCACATGATACATTCATTTGTCTCTCAATTTAATAAATTGTGAACCTCAATCATAATCATTAACTATTATATTTGGGAATTTTTTAGAATATTCCCTATACTACATGTATTTGAAACACTGTATTGTGGGTAATGGCTTTTGTGATGAATTCTCTATATTCACCTAATTAGATGACATATTCCCATCACTTCGACATTTGATTTCAAGACTTCCTTATTTTCAAAACATAAAAAAGATATCATTTTCTTAATATAATTTCCTCTATGTTACCATCCACACATTGAGAACAAATCAAATCTCATCTTCTCTTATCCATGTTTTTTAGATCTTACAATTTATTCCATATTTGTTTCTTATGAAAACCATGAAATTGATGTGTGAATCCCATTTCTCATTCCAAATTAATAGCACAAAACAATATTTCATCATTTTTACTAAAGTCCATTATGGATATTACCCATCATAGACATTATTATGTGCCCCTAAATAATTTTTCAACCTTAATTTCTGGTTATTTGATAATACCCTATGTTGACCACTCATGTATTGTCAAATTTTCCTCATATGTACAGAAAAATTCACCATCCTTCTAATTTAGATCTTGGAAGTATTTATCCATTTTCATACAATGAATTTGAGGAATCCACCCACAATTAAATAATATCTTAAACTCATCCCACTCAATGGATTCAATTTCTACATATTTCCTTATATTTTTGTTAAGATTCCACCATTGATAATATTTTCCTTCCAACTGATAGACAACCAAAATAAATTTTTTATGTTCACAAAATTGGATAACTAGAAATATATTTTTAGCTGTAGTGATCTATTTTTTAATGATTAGTGGATTTTTTGTACAACTAAGAGAAGATGTACTTTTACCTTATGGATAACTCAAGAGAACATTTTTCACATCTTTCCTTGTTTATAAGCTTTTCGTGATTCGTAATATGATATTTTTTATGAGAATAGAAATATTAGTTTTATTCCATCTTCCATTATACATGGGTTTTCATTAGTAATATCTTTTCATTTTCCATTACATTTAGAATTTACATGTTTCCTTCAGGTTTCAACCATCAATTGAAAGAAATAATGTGTATGAAATAATGAAGGTAGTGGGAAACCACACTGTTGGTCGGAGTATAACACTAAAGAGTTGGGTGAATTAGTACCTATCAAAAAAAAATTTAAAATTCTTATTTAGAAATTTCACCGATTTATAATCTAAATAGTCCAGCGAACCGAAGTAACAAATTTATAAGTGTTTTGAACGTTCAATTAATTTATAAAAATGTCTATTAATTCTCAGTTACATCAATTTGGAAAAACGATATAATTTTGAAAATAATTTACCAAATCAAAAACAATTATAAACACTATCTAAGATCAACTATCCAAGTAAAATTCATTTATCTGAATTATGTTGTAAAATAAGGGAAAACAAAATTTAAGAAACCAATTTGAGAAAATAATAGGTCCAGTCTCAAGTAGAGACCTAATCCTTTCTACTTGAAGATAACCTTCAACCATGTATTTTATATTAATAAAGTTGATCCCCACCTATGATCATGGTTCAAAATAACATACAAAGTTATTTAGGTCAACAACACCTCTACCATAGTTTTTTATGGGAAACAAAATACAATCATTCCACACATGGACCTCTTCCATAGTTATACATGGGTAAAAACTGTTGTCGAAAGATGAGTGAGTGAGGATGTCTTGTATCCCCCATATTTTCTTAATAGATAGTGTGTGGTTATACTATAGACACACACACTACTCAAAAAGTAGAAAAAATAAACACAATAGAGAAGAAATAATGAGAGAGGGTTTAGAATGCTCTGAGTGATGTGCTTAATGATTTTGGACTTCTTAGGTGTATCATATTGAATCTTGAATCCAATTATAGAAATAGAAACCAAAACAGAGTGTTATGGATTCTCTGTGTTCAAGTTTCTAGAGAAATGAGATGTTCTTCAAAGGTTCTCTCCACTAGGGTTTGTTACTGTGATAATGTTGAGGCTTTGGTGCTCAGTAAATCCTTATTGTTCACAAGTAGAAATAATGAGTGTTCAATGTATATTTCTCTTTATTTACTTCATAGGTTATCTCTATATCATGAACTTTATTTTTTTTCTCACGTTATTTCTTATTATATTCTCCAGAGGTCGACAATAGTCATGATCCTTAACATAAGGGCTTCCTCGTACCTCATACTGTTCTCTGAAATTGTCGGAAAAAGACAGACAAGGTCATTACTATAAGAATCAATACTATGTTTCATAAATATGATGGTTACAATTAATGTTAAACTTAAGAGTACATAGAATTTTCTATGTATTTAATGGTATGTCATTTTGTCACTAACTCCTAATGTCGGTAGGTCAGTGTGTCGACGACTCCATCTATCTATAGGTCAGTGCACCAGTGACTCCTTCTATTGGTAGTTTAGTGCATCAGTGACTCATTCTAT
This sequence comes from Viscum album, assembly GCA_963277665.1. Lineage (NCBI taxonomy): Eukaryota > Viridiplantae > Streptophyta > Magnoliopsida > Santalales > Viscaceae > Viscum > Viscum album. Next base: position 1,107,425,459 of record OY728142.1, on the reverse strand, counting down.
TGGTAGTTCAGAGAGTCAGTGACTCATTCTATTGGTCGTTTAGTGCGTCGGTGATTCATTGTTATTGGTAGCTCATACTTCTATCAGTGAGTCATTTCTTCTGTCGGTGAGTAAGTTCATTAGTGAGTCATTTGTTCTGTCAGTGAATCATTTGTTCTATCCATGACTCATTAGTTTTGTCAGTGAATTATTTTTTATTTGAATTACTCATTTGTTCGTTTGAGGAACTATTTGTTCTATCAGTGAACCAATCTCATATATGTTATTGAGTCATTATGTGACATAACTATCAGTGACTCATACTTATCCCTTTTGTCTATCTACCTGACATATAGTATAAACATAAACACAATATGTTAAACATATAATTGAACATAGATAAACATATTTTGACATATTTCTACTTAAGTAACCGTGATTTTTCATAAATAAACATTATTAGACATTATTTTTGATTATTAATACTGGAGGGGGCCAATAATCTCCCCATTTTTGATGATCACAAATTATGGAATTATAAAGTACAGTCCATTGATTCAAAATTATAATAGTTAAATGAATAATGATTCTTATTTTATAACCATTTTGGTATTATAAAAAAGCATAAATTAATTATATAATAAAGATCAAGGAATAAAATACATAATCATAGAATGAAAAGATATTAGATTTTATTTATAATGAAAATTAAACTGAATATTAAATTTAAAAAGTACAAAAATTTATCCCTATCAAATAAGTGATGAAAACAATTTCTTCCTCCAAGAGGGGTTAGTCACTACCTTTCTCAAATCAGAAGATGTAGGGTTGGAGTAGTAGATGTAGATGTAGTGGCTGGAGGTTCAGAATGAATTTTGAGAGAGGGAAATAAACTACAGTAAGGACTGTAGGTGCCAAGTTGAGGCTAGTGGGGGCAGGAGGGCCAGTATGTTCCCTAAAAATGACAGGATAAATTTGTCTAAAGACTTGATCAGGAGAGAGTTCCAAAGATGAAATTATAGAGGATGTAGAGCTAGTAGGTTCCATAGATTCTCTAAGAGGAGTGGTAGTAGGGTAAAAAATTGTAGTACTTTGTACATGTAGATAAGGCTCAAGAAGGTTGATGAAATAAATGATTATATCTCCACCAAACAATATAGCATTTATGAAATCCTCTTTATTCTCAATGAATTGTGCAATGGTAAGAGTAAACTCCTTAAGAAATTTACCTTGATATCTGAAGTCTTCTTTCACTGGAGGAAGTCTCAGGTTCTCAACTAAATACATGATGTGGTTGTCTAGCTGATGCTTTGTGTATATACTCTTGAAGTAAAAATTCACTTTATGGGTTATTTTCTCTGGAGTAGCTATAGCCTTATCTAAATAAAATCTAACAATGTTATAGATATGATCAATTTTCTTCTAGATTTTTTATATAATTTTCTAATCAGTTCCACCCATCATGGTTCTCAGCTCTTCACTAATGATAGTCTTGAACATCTCTAAGTCTGCTGGGTGAGATACAGGTTCTGCTAAGAAAGATGATCCTTGCACAATGTCTCTCACATATTTCCATAGTTTTCTGAGGCTTTCACTATCTAAATAGAATATTAAAGACTGAGGTTATTTCCTTACAACTATTTGATTAACCTTAGTGTCTGAAGACTGAATTGGGGGAACATAGCACAGTAGAGCCATAGATGTTGAGGCACTATTCACTGCACCCTAGACTACAGAATTCAAAAGGGCCAAATCAAGAGTTTTTGGAGAATCATCAATAGGGGATTCAATAGAGATTCCATGACTTCGCAAGTCATGATCTATAGTGGATTTTTCTTCCCTAATAAGTTGGATAACAATAGCTGCAAGGTTGACCATATCATCAGACATATCCTGACTAGGTGTCTCAAAATCATCCAAAACTAATATCAATCATTATTTGAGCTTGGAAACAACTCTATCTACAATAAAACTTTCATCATTATCACTAAGTGGTGAAATAGGTGTAGGGTTATGTTGAGGTACTGATCTCAGAACATCTAATATTTCTTCCTTAATGTTTTCAAAATTTGATTTGGTGACATAGTCACCTAGAAATAAAATATCTAATGGTGAAAATGTTGAAGAAGATGCAACTGTTAGAGGTTTCTCAACTACTAATCCCCTTGAATCATATATCCTATATTCATCATCTAAATATGGATAACCCAGACCATTATAAATATAAATAGAATTAGTTTCCCTCTCATACGAACTTGAATAATCCATATGATTGAGTGTATCAAATCTCATTCATCTAGGTTGAGGCTCCCCCTCAATTTTATCTCTCTTCACCTATTTCTCCACTTTGTCTTGATGTATCATTCAAACAAATACCAAATGAGTTACTAGGTCTACGAGTTCTTTTTCTTCATTTTCAACCTCAACTACTTCTCCTACCTTAACACTAGTTTCTACAGGACCAGGAGGTTCTACCAACTGTTCCTGATTCTCATAACCAATCAGTGCTATATTGGCACCTTGATAATCACTAGGATGATCAGAATCACTTTCAATTTCTCCACATTAATGATAAGATTCATATCCTTCAATTTCATTATCACCTTCTCCGCCTTTATCACCATATTACTCATCCCCTTCTTCCTCACAATAAAATCCACTACCATTTTCATCTTTTCTCCATATTTCTCATTTGAATAATTTGATCTACTTTCATATTCCAAACTACCCAAGTCACATTTTCATTATCCCCATAATCAACCAAAATAGGTTCATTGGGTGGTAGTGCAAGAGGTGGACAACTTGGACCATATGACCTTTCCCTTGTATAGTCAACAATATATGGGTCACTCTAATCATCTATAGGAGACCCTTCTTCTCTAGAATATTCATCTTCTTCTTCATCCGAATAAAAAACCTCATCATATATTCTTAAACTATGATGATTAAAATTTATAATTCTAGTAGGATTCTCAACATTATTGAAATTTTTATACAAATTCTCATTATCTTCAACCCACAACCTCTTCTGAGGATTCCAATTTATCTTTATTCTCTGGAAAATCTCCTTATTTATGAAAAATATATTTCATGAAGGAATAATATATTCATTCTAACCTACACATCCTCTTACATTTATCATATCATATATCATCCTTGGATAGAACAAAGAATTAGTCTCACAATATGGCTTGATAATTTCACTTATATGGACTATCAGATACCTACACAGATTCATTGTTTTCCTTTTCTTTAGAAAATAAAAGAGATACACATCCTAATACTTTAGTGTGGAAAAGTCCCATTTTTAATGAAATAACTAAAAATGGATAAACATTAATAAAATTCAACTTTCTCAATCCAACTCAGAAGCTATAGGCCTTCTGTGCTCCTGATTGCTATTCAGCTCTCTCAAAGCTGTCTTATAGCGAAACAACTCACTAGTAGGTGGAAAAATTCCATAGTAGTCATTGAAGACACCTTCATGTGGTACATTGGCGAATCATACCCAATTCCTTGAAGAAAAATACACTATACTTCTATTCACTACTGATTTAATCCAAAACAACTCACTGCCTTCCAGAATGAACTCTGTATAAAAATTGAACCCGTGTACAAGCTTAGGGTAATACGACATTTCATTATTTGAAAACCATTCAGGCCACCTATGATTTTTCAATAGTATTAATAGAACAAACCTAATATATAATAACCATTAAGTGGATAATTTCATCTCAGGTGTTACCACATGATTCGCAAGACCTGGATTAACCTTCTTATATTGGCTTGAATCTCTTTTCTACCTTTTAGCGGGTCACAATTAATTGTCAAATCCTTCAAAAACATGCTTTACTCAATACATTCTAAAGTTTTGGTTGAAGTTAAGAAGGTGAAAGATTCGAGGGTAAAGTGAGAAAGGTTTGGAGTGTAAGAGTGGATTTCTTAGAGTAATAAATAGGATGAATCAACTCAATTTTATCATTTAGGGATTTATAAGTCATAAATCGAGTAAACTTAGTCTAGATAAAATGAAATAAACAAAACTATGCCATTTTGTTAAAATATAACAGATATAGATACTTGTTTCCATCAATGAATGGACATCGGTGAGACATTAGTGTTGATGTCAACTAGAAAATGTTGTCGGTGAGACATTGGTGTTAGTGAGACAGTGTTGTCGGTGAGACATCGGTGTCGATGAGACATCAGTGTTGGTGAGAAATCATTATCGATAAGACATTGGTGTCAGCATGACATTGCATGAAACTGTCAGTGTCGGCATGACATAGCATGACACTATCGGTGTCGGCATGACACTGTCATTTTCCTATTGGTGAGAAATCTATACTAAGTTTTAACACAGAATTATCGACAATGGGTCCTTATAAATTAATCATCCCTAATTCAGGGCTAAGGTAACACATCCTCTTAGAGTTCAATCACCTAGTGAATATATCTGTAGGATTTTGTTATGTTCAAATAAATTCCAGAGTTATATCACATTTTTGATAATGATCTCTCATAATGTAATGTCTAACATCAATTTTTTTGTTCTAGAATGAGAAACAGTATTATTTGATATGTAAAAGGAAATTACATGGTAAAAATATATAGGGGAGTGTCTAAATTGGTATCCATAATCTTGAGAACTATGTTTCATTTATAGAATCTGAGCACAACAATTACCAGCTTCTATTTATTCATCCTTAGTAGTAGATAATGCAACAGAATTCATCTTTTTACTACACCACGATACAAATGACTTGTCCAAAAAGTGACATGTTCAAGAGGTTCTTTTTCTATCTATCTTGCAATCACAAAAATCATAATCTAAATAACTAACTAAATCAAATGTTTATTCTCTAGGGTAGAACAATTATAAATTGGTAGTGTACTTGAGGTATTTGAAAATTATTTTAACAACATTTTTATGATATTATTTAGGATTAGTTTAAAAACATGTACACATACACACAATGAAAATAATATCAGGCCGGCTAGAAATGAAGTAGAGTATACTTCTAATCATTCATCTATATGTGGTTTGATCAATAGATTTACCATTTTTATCAAGATCCAACTTACAGGTGGTACTAATTGGTGTATCACTACTTTTTATACAACCAAACCCAAACCTTTTTAAAATAACCTTAATATATTTACTTTTATTTAAAATAATACCTTCTTTATTTTAAAATATTTGAAATCCAAAAAAGTATTTGAGTTCTCCCATTAAACTCATTTCAAATTGAATTTGCATCATTTTTGAAAAAGCAATACATTAGGAATTTTTTTTAGGATAAAAAAATAATTTCATCAAAATTGATTTGAACTCCTAAAAAATCATTAGAAATTCTTTTTATAAAGAGAGTATGAACTTCTATACCTTTTGTAAAAAAATTATAAATAAGAAATATACTTAGCCCATCATACCATTCTATTGATCTTATTTTGAACCATATAAATCTTTTGTTAACTTAAAAAAATTATTTGGAAAATGAGGGATTGTTAAACGATGGTGTTGTTCAACAAACAAATCCTCAACTATATACCCATTAAACAATTCCATTTTGAAATCCATTTGATATAGATTGAAATTTTGGTGAGCTTCACATGATAGTAGAATTTTTATAGCATCAAGTGTAGAAAATGGTGCAACGATTTATTTATAGTCAATACCTTCTTCATTATTATATCTCTGTGAATCCAATATAGCCTTACTTCTCACAATGGTTCCTGATTATTCTACTTAGTCTCTAAACACCCATTTAGTGCCTATGGTCGAGTTGTATTTAGGTCTATCCATAAGTTTCAAAAAATTATTTTCTTCAAAATGAATCAAATCTTCTTGCATAGCTATCACCCAAAATTCATCATTGATTTCATCATTAATTTTTTTAGGTACAGGCTATGACAAGAAGGCTTGATGTTCAACCTAATTTCTAATAGAATCTATAGTATTTGTCCCATTATCTAAGTAACAATTTATAGAATCTATGTAATCATTCTTAAGGGTTTCAACAGATCTATAAAAGGAAGGACTAGTTATTTCAGGTTCATCTGTAGGTTCAGGTTCACAAGGATTAGAGTTTGGGGATTTCCCAAAACTAGAGGATTGAATTTAATGATTAAAAGTAGGGTGAGGATATTTGGAATTTATGTCTATATTGGACAACCATCATTAATATTTTTAAGTGGGGTTTTAGGTTAATGTGGATCTTTTTCATAAAATTTAACATTTATAGATTGGCCCACACATTTGGTTCTTTAATTAAAAACTCTATGGGATTTAGTAGATAATGAGTAAAATAATAAAATTACTTCATTAATTTTGAATGAAAATTTGTCAAGATTCTTCTTAGTGATACTAATATAGACTTTAAAACCAAATACTTTGAAATAACTAACTTTTGGGTTTTCTGTTGTTCCATAACTCACATGGAGTTTTCTTATGAATTAGTCTGATTGAGACTCTATTAATTACGTAACAAGTTATATTTATAGCTTTATCCAAAAAATAAACAATTAATTCATACTCATTAAGAATTTTCTGGGCTATTTCTTGTAATGTTATATTTCTTCTTTCAATAAATCCATTCAATTGGGGTGTCCCAAGAGAATATAAGTTATGAATATAGCCATTTTGTGAGAAAAAATATTCAAAATCTTGATTTTCAAACTCATGGACAAGGTCACTTATTGAGGATAAAATTTTAAGACCACTTAGAGTTTCTAATTTTCTAGAATACATGATAAATTAAGAACAAGCTTCACTTTTGTGAGATAAAAAAAGGTAAAAGTATATATAGATAATTCATCTACAAGAACATAGTAATAGTGTTTCCCATTAAGACGTGAAACTCTAGATTGTCCAAACAAATCCATGTGAACCAACACAGGTGGTTGAGAATTCGAAACATCTTTCTTTGGTTTAAAATCTATTTTGTGATGTTTTCTCATTGTAAAATGATTACAAACATTATTGTTTGAAAATTCTAGATTCGGTAGATCCTTTAATGACACTATCCTTTTATGCTTTCTATGTGAGAGAGTGTTACAGTGGCCTAATATCCAATGCCAAATCTAGGATTTCTTTTATGAAAAACCATTAAGTAAGAAACATTTTGAGAAGCTAAATAATCTAAATTAACAACATAAACATTCTCATCTCTAAAATAAGTAAATACTAACTAATTTTTATATTTAAGCACATTCAATTCATAATTTTCAAATTTAATATTGAAACCATCATCACATATCTAAGAGATAATTAGAATATTGTACTTTAGTCCATTAATAGAAACTATTTAGGAAATTAAAATTTAATTAGTGCTACAGATTTGGCCAAGGCCAATTATTTTTTCTTTAGCATTGTAACCAAATGTGACATTCCCACCATCAATAATTATAAGATTCTTGAATCTCAAGTAGTCCCCTATCATGTGTCTTGAACATCCACTGTCCATGTACCATATAATTTTAAAGGATATCTTCAATAATTCATCCTATAAAGATAATTAAAACAAGAAAAGATTCTGGTACCCACACAAGCTTGGGAATAGTAATATTTGTAATTAATGCATTGGGGACCCATACTTTCTTCATGGGATTCCCATAAATAGTTTATAAAGTATTGAAAAAATAAACACTATTTGTTATATAAAAACTAGAAGCGTTAAATGATTTTACACTACTAGAACTTTTAGCAGATTCCTGAAATCTCTATATGGAGACTAATTTTCCAAATTTTGTCACAAAATTATTATTACTAAAGTTTCATTATCTTGGGTGATAACCTATACAAGGTGCATATTTTGGTGAAAACATTTTTCCATGAATTTGAGTAAGTGTTTTTTTTTTCATGGGTAATCATTCCTATATCCCTTTTTAACAACTCATTTGATATTATTAGCTCATTATTTTTTTAAAGCAATTGAGAATTTTTCTCTTTCTCAGTAGTAAGCTCATATTTAATAGTATAAGTGGGATCATGTTGTTTCTTCCAAACATTATATTTATCTTTTAACTCATTGAATGTTTCTTGAACCATTTTTCAATACTCAAACATTTCCTCATTGGTCATATTTTTTTGAATCATGTTCATCTTTATAATAGTAAGGCTTTTGTATAGGACATTCCAACGTTACCTCAGAAGTGTTTGTCATGAAGCACATATTAGCTTTGTCACCTTTCTCTTCATGGGAAGACTCTAACACAGTGGATACATACTCATAAGAACTCTAGGTGCACTTCATTTCCTTTTATACCTTTTATCCTTGTGCTTGTATTTATTCATATAATTTATCTTAGGAAAGTCATCATTTACATGCCCTATTCTCTTATATTTATAAAAATCTCTTTTTTTTGAATTATTACCTATCTTCTAATCATTTTTATAGTTTCCCTAGTTTTCATCTTTTCCTTTGTAGACGGGATTCATAAAGAACTTTTTTCGTTTATAAATTTTCTTAAATATTCTGGAAAACTGTGCCATCTCATCATCACTATTCGATGGTGATTCTTCATCACTTGAATTTTAAGAATGATTTTCTGCCTTTTCCATTCCTTTTTGTTTAGAAGTAGTGTTTTTGAAAGCTATTGAATTTATCTTTGGTTTATCATACTATTCTTTTTTTTCCTTCAATTATTTTCCATACATCATTAACATACCTGTAATATACTTTAATAGAAACATATAGATATCGCAAGATAATATTCCTAACACTAATGTTACACTCCATTATTTTGGTAGACATTTGATAATTCTCAAGATTTATTCCTTAGTAGTATATTATATTATGAGAGAAATCATAGTATTTAAAATTTCATTGAACCTGAGATACATGTCATAGATAGGTTCATCAATCTTCATATTAATGTTTTCATATTTAATATCATATTTGTTAAGTCACATCTTCGTAACATTAGTGGTACTTTCATGTGAAATAGATAATGTATCCCAAATTTGATGGGTTGTTTTACATACTGAAATCCAATTGAATTCGTTATCTCCTAAATAAAAATATAAGGAATTCATATATTTTCAATTATTATAATATTAGCAGGCTTGGTTAGGTTAACCCAATTATTTATTTTAGTATAAGTTATATTATATTCATCTACAATGGAACAAAAAATTTCAAAAGAAATATTTTTTAAATATATTTTCATCTTAATTATCCATAGAATATAATTAGTTCCATTTAAAAATGAAGGTTTTATTGGTATCAACAACTTCTAATCCGTTATCCACAATAAATAATAATGAATAGGTTTTTAAAGAGGTACAAATTTATAATTAATAGAAATTTAGAGATCTTTAAAACAAAACTAAAATCACATTAGAAAATATTTGAAAAATATTTGAAAACATTGAAAATAGAAGGAAAAACAATCCTTTTGATACCAAATGATGGTCAGAGTATGACACTCAAGAGGGTAGTGAATTGAGTTCCTATCCAAATGTATGTTAAAACCCTTTTTTAAAAACTTCTACAATTTAAAATCTAAACATCCCAGTTAACCGATGTTGCAGATTTACAGGAGTTTTCAATGTTTAATTAATTTCTCAATTTATCGATTAATACTCAATTACAACAATTTGATAGATTGATACAACTATTTAATGTAATTTTCAAAATCAAAAACAATTATAAACAATTTCTATGATTAAAAATCAATGTAAAATTCAGTTATTTGAAATATGTGCGAAAAAATAGAAAAATAATGTTTAAAAACACAATGTAAAAAACTAGAGGTTTAGTCACAAGTAGAGGCCTAATACTCTCCACTAGGTGATCACCAACCACTGAGTATTTTATATTAATAAAATGGATCCACACCTTTGATTGTGGATCACAACAAAATACAAAGCTTTCCAGGTCTACAAGACCTCTACCATAGTTGTTCATGTGAAACAAAATACAACCAGGCGACACTGGCACCTCTTCCAGAGTTATACATGGTCAAAAAAGGCGTTGAAATACGAGTGAGTAAGGATATCTCATATCCTCTTATGTAGATCAGGAGATAGTGTGTGTTTATACTATAGAGACACATAATTCTCAAAAAGTAGTAAAATTATACACAATAGAGGAGAAATAATGAGAGAGGGTTTAGAATTATCTAAGTGATGTGGTTGATGATTTTGGAATTCTTAGGGGTAGTTGATGTGAATCACGAGTCCACTTCTGGAAACAGAAACCAATGCAGAGTGTCGTAGAATCTATCTGTTCTAGTTTCTTGTGAGGTAGGATGTTCTTCAAAGGATCTCTTAACTGGGGTTTGTTTCCTCAAGAATGTTAAATCTTTGGTTCTAAGTAAATCCTTCTTATTCATAGTTAGCGAGAATAATTATTCTTTGAATATGTCTCTTTGTTTACTTAATAGGGTTTCTATATATCATGAACTCTATATTTTATCTCACATGATTTCTTTTTATATTTTCTGGACTCCGACAATAAGAATGATCCTTAACATGAGGGTTTCCTCATACATTGTACAGTTCTCTAACATTGTTTGAAAATGACAGACAAGGTCATTAATATAATAAGTAGTAAAAAGTTTTATAAATATGATTGTTGGAATTAATTTTTAATTTAAGAGTACATAAAATTGTCAATGTATTGAACAGTAGGTCATTATTTCGATGACTCCTTCTATCCGTAGATCAGTGGGTCAATGAATCTATCTATCAATAGGTCAGTGCATCGGTGACTCCTTCTTTTGGTAGGTAAATGCGCTGATGAATCCTTATATTGGTAGGTCAGTGCGTCAGTGTGCCATTGATGTTGGTAGGTCATACTTCTATTAGTGAGTCATTTCTTATGTCTGTGAATCAGTTCATCAGTGAGTCATTTGTTCTCTATATGGCTCTTTTCTTATGTTCATGACTAATATGTTTTGTTGGTGACTCATTTATTCTATTAGTTACTCATTTTTTATTTTATTGATTGAGTTGTTCTGTTGGTAACTCATTCTTATATTTTTTAGTGTGTCATTCTGTGATTAACTGTTAGTGACTCATAATTAGCCATTTTTTCTATTTACCTAACTTATAGTATAAACATAAATAAAATATTTTATACAAATAATTGGACATAGATAAACATAATTAGACTTATATGAACTTAACTAACCATTATTTGAAAAAAATAAACATGATTGGACATGATTTGTGAATATTAAAACTGGAGGGGGCCACCACACAATCATGATAAATCATGTATAATATATCTAAATCAACACATCTTTTTTCCATCTTTGAAACCTTTTGATTAAATGATTTCATTCATGTTCATTATCTAATTAAATCCTTAGTTATGGTTCATATTTATTTTGAGAATTTTCAAAAATATACCATTGGAGAGTCAATGTGCAGAAAAGGGCATTTATCATGCCCAATGTGATGCTTTAGTCCATCTCAATTCATGGATTTTCGAGATATTACAACTAGGAATAACTGTTCTACAGGAAAAGAAACTTTTAATATCAACAAAATGATGTAATTTATTGTAATCCACTCACTCTATACTTTTTCAAAACTACCAGGTATTCTCCCATACATAAACTTATACATATAATTATCCTAACAAATGTCCCTAGGTAATTCTCAAAAGTTTTATCATCCTTCTTCCATTGGATAAATAACCCATTCTAATTATACCAGTAATAGTTACCTAGAATTTTGATAGGTATATATTAGATATTTATAGATGAATATTCAATAAATCTATCAAATAAACACATTAGGACCATAAAGTATTAGTTTCTTTATAAATAAGAATACATAAAGAACTGGTTTTTAAGATAACTATGTCACATCACACTATGTTATTCATAACATAAACCCTACGTAGATATATAATATATAATTACTTTCTTTATATCATGGGAAAATGAATTATAATAAGTGGTGGGATCCTATTATTAGTATGGTTAAACATGGGATATATCAATTATCACAATAGCATAACATGATAATACGAGTATAATAACATGTTATTAATATTTTTAAACAACAACCTTCATTTTAGTGATCATAATCTTGAGTTATGGAATAAATTTTGAATTTTCATAAGACATGAAACATAAAGTAATCATAGAACATGGCCAATGAGAGTATAACATTGACATAAGATATGGAATTTTAGAATACAAATAAGAATAGAAAATCATTTCATTTGTAGTCATTATTAATCTCCATGACTACTAGAGCGGATTTGGTTCACTCCCCAAACCATTTTAATAGTCATGGTTCACTCTTGATACTATTGTAGTGGATTGGTTTTACTCCCAAAAATATCGTAGGAGTTATGGTTCACTCTCATGTGTAACATAGTGACAAAATATCTCACTAAAATAGGTTTTTATATCATTAAAAGTTTGTATATCTCATGATATATCAATCATTACAAAATGAATTTGAGGGAGATATAGGTCCAACTCATCCATAATTATAATGTAACCACCAACCATGGATATAACATAACAACAACACTTTTCTTTAACCTAAACACCAATACATAATGGAATCTATAAAACATTGAACATATAATAACTTAATAAAAGAATTTTGTTTCATAAATAATATATCACAGAATATCCCATGTAAAATAAATGGGTTTGATAATGATTTCAACATTTCATCTTTGTAAAACTCTTGGAAAAGGAATGGGTTTCATAAACTCATTTCCATCATGAACATAAACCATTCAAACACATAATAAGAATGTTATCCTAGTATCGTATAGCCATTAATTATTAGGGAACATAAATTTTTTTCGTCTTAGATGGAAAATTTTATTGAAAGATCACTTGAAAATTTTAATAAGGAAAATATCATTCCCATTTTTAAATAAGTTATGTAATATAATATAATTTTTATAATAGTAATTATGACATTATCTTCAAAATTAAACATGACAACTTGTAAATGAGTCATGAAATCCTTTAATATTAATGATGGTGGGAAATATTGTACATGCATTAAACATTAAAATGAATATTACTTTCACATTTTTAGTAAAATATAAAATCTAATTTAATGGAAATAGAAAACAAGATTAATTTTGAAAGTATTTTATGAATGCATTAAACATGTCTGAAAATGACGTTAAAAAATTATTAGAGAATATTGAAACATTATTTAAAATATTTTAGAAAACATAAACAAGGAATAAAAATTATTTTCGACCGAAGAGGTAAATAAAATCATTTTCTATTAAAAATATTCATTAGGTATATTAGTCCATTAAGAGAGGAATAAGAAATAAAAATAATTATTTATTTAAAAAAAATATCATAATAAAATAAATGAATTTCATGAGAGGTATATAATAATATTTCATCTTCATAAACAAATTCATAAATAATCCTGATAAACAATGGGATTGAAACTAAAAAATCTCACTACTTGGATGTAAAATGAATCATATTCCCATGAATTGATAGAATTAAAATAAAAATTAAATATAAGGGGTATAAAAAATACATACTATATGATGTCAAAGTGGATGTATATACACATCATAAATCTAGATAGTTGAATAGTAGAACATATGTCACAAAGAGTAAATTTGAGAGAAAATCCTTACATCGTGTCTATTGTTCATTCATATAGGTTCATACCTCATTTATTTTAAATAAATGATTGTTAGAAATATCTTATAGAACCATAAAATTATATATCAAAAAAATATATGATTCACTTATGTCTTTTTGTTACATATTTATTGAAAATTCATTGTTAAAACCATGTTTATAGTAATAACTAATTTTTTTTCCATGTATTATTTGATTTGGTAATTTCTTTCCTTTTAAATTTATCATGGTCATGTAATCTCCATAATGTTAACCATGAAGTAGATATCATATATATACATTATACAAGTATTTGGAGTAATCCATTAATGTAATATAGATAAAATGAATTACACTATTCATGATGACGGTAGGTTATACATATGCATGAACATTGCTTCAATTTTCTCAATGGATGGGATGAAATAATGATAAACTTATATCACCTTTATAGATTCATTATTATTTCATAAATATTATATATAATAATTATAACTATAATTCTTACCATACAATTTAAATTTAAATTAAAAATTTATCGCATTGCTAAATGGAGGCAATATTCTACACATACACATGATCAACGTTATCAATTTCCAATGGATTAGAAGGTAAAAAGGTATATTTGATATTATAATTCATGAATTAATATTATTTCATTGATATATTATGGATATTTTAAATACATTATAATATCTTACCATGAGAGGTGGTGATGGGAAATAAAATTACATTGGTTCATGAGGTGGTGGTCCTCCATACACACAATCGATGGTTTCATTTCCCATCAACCTGAATTGGAGAACGATATAGGTTGTGAAATTAAAATAATATCATATATTTATATTTAACATATTGATGTTATTATATTATCATAGTTTATGAATAGTTGAAGAAGGAGTAAGAATAAAAAAATGATAAGACATAGTTAGGAGCTATGCCACTTCTTTAGAGAGGCTCTTTAGGTTTATACCTAAGGACCTATTATGTGGGTTTATAATAAAACCAAGGGATCATTGAAATGAAAAAGTGATTAAGGAAAGGATTTGGTTCAAGATTGAATTATCCTAAATTTTTTGTATATGTCAATAGGATAGGAGAGTACATGTCTTTTTGAAAGTGGGTAAAAGAATTCACTAGAAAACAACCTGGAAAATTCCCCAAAGGATCCAAAATGATAAAGTCATTCCCCTGAAAAATTATTCAAAGTTACAAAATATTGTAACATGGTGTAGTTTAAAGTTGAAATATGTATATAAATTTTCATTTTGAAATGTTCTATTTGTAAAATTAACCTTATATTTTTGGTTTACCCCTGGTAAACTTGTCTTAACATTAACTCGGTAATTAATTTTTATAGTTCTCACCAATCAATAAGACAAAAAATAATGTCAGAAATATTATAAAAAATTAATTGTGGTTATTCCAAGTATGTAATACAATTTTAAAAATTCAATTCACTGACATTGATGAATTTATTTTAAAATAAAACCACTAACATGACAGAGAATCAGTTTTCTAAAGGGAAATTTTTCATAAGTATAAAATATTACATATCAAATTGGAATATAAAATTGATTAAAATGACATAAATTTTTTATTATTTATAATATTATTGAACTAATTTTATTTTTAAAAAAATTATAAAATATAATTTAACATTGTAAATACTTTACATAAATAGATAGTTTTTAATAAAAATTAATATTTCCACTATTTATCAAAAAATAATTTCTTCAAAGTATTCTAAGAATTTCACTCCCAAATAATTATGATACAATGATTAAAAAAGGGAAGTTTATTTTTTAAAAAATATATTTTATATATTATTATTAAATTGAATTTTGTATTTTTCACAGTTCGCAATGAAAATAATTTTTTGAGAACAAATAAATTTTCCAGGTATATAAATACTTTTAAAAAAATTGATATTTATGAATAAAATCTATTTACATAAAAAATTATAATAAATTTTAAAAATTAATTAATTTCAATTCATACCCACAATTTTAATTACCATAATATAATTATCATATATAAATAATAATATTAATTTAATATCATAGTTTGTTATAATTTGGTGTTCCGTGTCAGGAAAGATATCAAAGAAAATGAATATATTTCAATAATAAATTCATTAAATCATGTAGTGTTAAAATTATTCTAATATAAAGGTGGTGATGGTACTTTATTTTCGCTAAAAATTATTATTCAATATTTAACATTGATTTGGTAATAGTGTGGATAATTTTCATTAAGTATTGATATAATCCAAATGTTATTTGATATGTTTTAATGTGTTTTCTAAATAATTTAGTTATTTAGAATATGTTTTCTGATTTTTTTGTGATTTTATTTATTTATGTCCTATGATAAAAAATTATTATATGAAAATTTCGTATTAAACTAATATCTATATGATATTATAGTCATTTACTAAGACATCACATGTGCACATAATTCATCGAGGTTCTCATGTTTGACTGAAGGAACAATTAAAATACAATATCGGTAGTGCTATAAATTGATCGTAAAAATATGAATTTTGTAGATCCTATATTGTCTAATCAAGTAATACATGTATTTATATAATGGGATGATATGTCTGTAAAGGGATATATCACATGGACTCTATTTACATGACTTGAGTGAAAATTATGAATTATTATTTCCTATGAAAACCAATAATATTTTAAAATTATAAATTCAAAAGAAAAAAAGTGAGCTTCCAAAATTTGGACAATGTTGCTACAATATTGAAAGTTGATTTAAAAAGTATTCAAAATTATATCACATTCAATTTTGGGATAATTAATTTGTATAAATATGATTAATAATGGTGTGCTGGGATCATTTCTACTCCATAAGGAATGGATCATTCTGAAAATGATACATACATCCATTGACATGTGGATTAAATTCAAATAGAATTTAATCTTTTTTTATCACATATAGATTTATAAGGTTTAAATAAACCCTGACTTATGAGTAATGTAAATGAGGGTGATGAATAAGATTAGTTTTAATGATACGATAAATTGGGAATATCATTTATTTAATTAATAATATGAGAAATTTCACCAGCAAGATATCATGATGTTCTATAACTACATTATAGGAATAATATTAACTATATATGAATATAAGTATTATATTTGTAAAATGAATAGTGATGTAATTATATATGATACACTAAGTAATCAATTTAATATAGTATCAATGATATAATAACTAAATTAATTACAAGATACATTCAGGGGGGATGGGATATATTTAATAATGTATTCGTGGATTCTAAGAAACTAAAGATAACTATAGAATTAAATAATTGTTATAAGGTCTAGTGTATTGAGATTCTTAGGTTCCTAAAGTTCATGACGTAATCGATTGTGAAAAACATATTATCGAGAAGGTCTTGAGTAAAATATCACACTCATGTGGTGTTGAAAAACCTAGAGGATAAAGGATTTATTTCATAGCTGTTTTAGATAGTTTTTATAGTTTGATATGGGAATCTATATTTTTTTTTCTTAAATTTAATAACTATATTATAGTGGGAATTTATACTGATATGGTTGAAATGTTCCCAAGTGTAACCACATTGGTCTATAGTATGGAATCGGGGAAAATAGTGAAAACCAATCACCACTAAGAGTACTATTTCAATGGAAAAAATTATAAACCCTTATTTATTTTTTCATGTAATCACTATGGTTTTCCCATATTATTTTTATAAATTAATTGAGGAAATTATGAGACCAGGTGCTGAGACAGCATGTGATTCTGAGGACCAGTGTGCCCAAAAATATTCGTTGGAAAATGTTCATTTTTTAATAAAGTGTGTAGGAGTTTTTTCTTTAAAAAATGAATAACTATTAAATGGGAATTTGGATCAAAAATAAGAAGGCGTTTTTGTTTTATGAACAACGACATTACATTAGGAGGGTCCTAACATCGATTGGTGTGGGCCATCCATGAATGTTAGTTTTTAGACGTATCGGTAAACAATATTTAATAAAAATATTTTATTTTTGACACATCAACTTTTTTTCATTATATATTAGTTTTTCAGGAATCTAGGTTCATCGCCATAACAATGGAATTCCCCTAAGACAAGAATAATGAAGTTCACTCGACAAACACTATAGATCAGAGATTGGAACATGGATTGAAGATTAACAGATCGACAAATGATGACGACGTTGCTTCTCTCTTCATTAATCACTGATCCAAACTACACGTAGGGTGTTTGATATCTTTGTGATTTCTTTTCCACCTTCTTATATTCAATGAAGAATTCATACCAACCAACGAACAATTTGATCCATGGTTTGATCATTCTTATAAGATAGTTAAATTCTGGGGTTGTATGGGTAATATATATTTGTGATTATTATTCATCATTATCCCTTCTAAAAACTGAATCGCGGCCGACCCAAAAAAATACAAGTTTTGTTCTTCAAGTGTTGATGTTGATTTATTCTCTCCCCTCAATCTCTTGTGTTCTTCATGTGTTATTTGTCATCTCCCCACACATTGAAACCCCTATGAGAGTGATAGATTTTTCTGCCCTAATTCATGGAGAAAAGAGTCTGGATTGATGATCCAACCCCTTAATTGAATAGAGGTTGTTCGATGGAAGTTGTGGAGTGATTTGGTGAGGAAAACAGTACACAACGGAGTAAGGAAGTAGTGAAAAGTGGCGAACATAGGTGATGGCTCCAACCAGTCTAGGTGGACGGTGAGCCGGTAGGGTGACCCCACTAACGGGGCAACTGATGGAGGTGGAACATGGATTGGGGGCCATATTGGAGATAGTGTGGATGGTGGGAAAGGGCCATGGAAGGCGGTTGCAGGGTTGAGTGGGGAACACTCTGAGGGGGGTTTGTGGTAGGAGGTTCATGTGGATCTTGTTTTATAAGGGAGGTCGTGGGGCAAGAAGACATAGAGGCTAACCACATTAAATGTGCAATCACCTTGTTGGTCGATGGGTGGGATGTGGGTAGGGCAGGTCACATTCGGTGCACAAGATCAACCCACATGCAGTGGGATGGACCAAGGGAGTTGGGTCACAATCTGGCATGCCTAGTGGGTCTGGCCAGTTCATGAAATACCGGACTGGACCGGGTTGGGATAGGTTGGGTCTATCAAACCCAGACGGATCAACTGGGGGGTCAGGTAGAGTCCAACGGGTCGGGTCGGACACAGACCAGACCCATGGCCGACCTTTTTATAAAAATAGCTATAACTTTTAGAAAGTATTTCAATTTAACTATATGTTTGTGGAATTGGGACCCTTGTGATAATACGTTCCTTTAAAGATACTGTAAGTGAGTTTTTGTGGAAGTTTTTATATGACTTAGTGGTAAGAGGAGTAAGTTCTTCTGGAATAGGTGCGCTATGAGTAGAACCCTATTTCTGGCTTTGACCAATAAGCAGTGTGACCTAAAATATATTTGTATTACAATGCGACTCTATGTATCACAAAGACTAAGTGTCTCACAGAGACTATGTGTCTTACCGAGACTGTGTGTCTTATGGAGGCTGTGTTTCTCATGGAGACTATGTGTATCATGGAGACTATTTATCTCATTATTTTGAGTCTATTGGGACTTTTTTAGAATATATGTTGTGGCAATATACCTATGTGAGATGACTACACTTCATGTATTTATTTTTGGTTTACACCAAGTATTTCTTTGTTGTATACTTCATGTATTGATTTTTTGTATTACTTTGTATTTTGCGGTTGTCCTGCTAAGTATTGTTTTACTCACCCCTACACTAGCTTTGCCCACACGTGTCATGTCTTTTGTAGAAGATCCCTGATTTAAATTATTCTAAGGTGGACCAAGTCCATGCATTACTTAGAGAGACATGATAGTTGAGGTGTAGGCCTATGGATTCTGAAAATTGTTCATGTACCTACCATTCAGGTAGGGTTTTCTGTGGAGGAGTTTCATGAACATTAGCATTCACTTTTAGAGACTCTTTCTTTTGGTGGTCTTGTATTCTGGTCTTATTCACTTTACAGTTCCAACAATCATACTCTATGGTTATTATCTTAGTATATGAATTCATTTTCTACTTAGTGATTATTCATTTCATCATTTTAGTCTTGGAGATGTGTGTGTGTGTACAGGTATGTAGGAAAATGCCTCACATTGGTACGATATGCCTACTAGGTGCTAGATTCCAGCCCATGGTCTATCAGAGGTGGGATAAGGGTAGTCATAACATGGGCCCCTCTGGGATAGGTCGTGACAGAGTGGGATCAGAGTGGTGTATGTTCTAATTAAGTATTGGTAGTATATGAGGATTGTTTGGGGAAATAGTATCCAGTGTTTTGAGTTCAACTTTCATGCTAGGGAATATAATATTGGTGCAGTGGCTGATGTATCCATACACCAGGACTCTAGAAACCTACTTTTCCACATGGTATATGAAAACATTGGTTTTATGGAAATTAATGGTACATGCATCATATATGATTTTGTTGTGTTCTCGTGTCCTTGATTCATCTCGCAAGGTATACTCTATTGACCGTGATACAACTTATTTCATTTCAACATGCCTCCACCTAGATAACTAGACAATATTTGGTTGTGTGAACATGGGGATGATCTACTTAGTGATGAGGCATCAGTACATGGTCCTGTATTGGAGATAGAACATTGAGGTGGTTTACCAGCCATACCACCACTCGTCAATAAGTAGTTACTACCAGAGCTACCAATTGAGGATACACATAGGCTGAGTTCTTTTCAAGAGATACAGAGGTAGTAAGCTCCTCAGTTTTAGGTTGAGACAAACCCCCAGGTAAGAGAGGATTGGATTGCAGCAGTTACATGTGTCTTCTGCCTTGTGAGGACACCTACTAACCAGATGGAATCCCTTGCTGTGAGTCTTCTTCCGAGCTCTCTAGGGCTATGGTGGATCTTAGTGACACATACACACAATGAGGAAACACTCTCTTGGTAATACATAGAGCATATATTTAGGTAGGAGTTCTTTCCATCTATGTTGCATCCAGTGAGAATACAAAAGGTCCTGTATCTTTAGTAGGGATTTCAAACTACGACGAAGTACTCATTGAGGTTTGTTGATATTTCATGGTTCTCCACAAATATGTTATGATACTTGTTCTTCAGGGATCATAACATTGAACAGGGATTACTCTGAGAGATCATGTCATCTAGAATATCCTTTAGAATTCTAATATATAATAGGGTACTGGAGAGAGCACTATAAGTGTAGAGACTTCTAGCAGAGCATACACTGGCAGTGGGAGCTACCACCAGGAACCATGAGGTTGAGTCTTCATCGAAAAGTATCTGACAACAGTCGAAGGGACCCAAGTATGTCCGAAATTCTAGGGTATGAACACTGGACATGGGATTAGGAGTACAGGGCTCTTAGGGAAGAGTGAGTCAGCTGAAGGAACACCAGTGTTACTCATGTGGTAGTCGGGGACATCTGGAATGATATTTCCTGACCCGTTATACGGATGTTCAGGAGATGGTCAAGTGACCAATGAGGTACAGATGAAGGTAGTATCATGGTGGTCCGTAGGTTAGTGGATGTGGTAGAGAAGCAGTTAGGGAAGAAGGTGGTGGGAGGAGGTTTGATGTATTACAACCACCTCCCCCAAGTGGTCCAAACCAGGCTTAGGGAGACAGTGGATAGGGACAAGGACAACTGAAGGAGATGGATGCTTATGACCCCAGTTCTCTTGGGATGATTATAGGTATAATATTTTTATTTTCCAGCCATCTAATTTTTTATAGACATAGATGTGAGTCATTATTTTGTTTCCATAGACCTTGTTTCGGGATCAGAGATTCTGATTGAACCATTGACTCAACCCTATGCCTAGATACTCCTATGGGAGGGGATTCAATGATTACACACTAGTTCCAATAGTGTGACCATACACTTTGATGTGAGAGTTTTTATTGGGATCTCTTGGTAGCTCTGTTGAGGTCTTATTGTTTAATTATCATTATGGACTGGTTATCCACAGTCCATGATCAAATTGACTATTTTAGGGATAGTCTGTGGTGTGTCCATTGTGATGGGATGAGGTTTTCCATTGCTGGGGAAAAGGAAATGCATGTAGTGAAATTTTTAATTAATCATATTAGGGTATAGCCTATTACTCATCAATTGGATAGCATCAACCTCAGTGCGGTGGTTGATAGGATTCCTCAGTTTCTTATAGTGGTGGAAGAGTATGAGGACATCTTTCCAAATGATGTCCCTAGATTTCCTCCCCATAGGAAGGTAGATATATGAATTGATCTATAACCCAAGAAGGCATCGATATCTACACCTTCATCTCATATGGCTCCCATAGAGCTTTGGGAGATGAGGGTATAGTTGAAGGGATTGCAGAGGAAGGGCTTCGTGAGACCCAGTGTTTCACCCAGGGTAGCCCCAGTTATGTTTTCCAAGTAGGAATACATAAGAATGAGATTATGTGTGGAATTTCATAGCCTGAATCTAGTGACCGTGAAGAACATGTATCATCTAACGATGATCAATGACCTCTTCAATCATACGAAGGGAGTGAGGTGGTTCTGAAATATTGACCTCATATATGGCTATCACCGGCTTCATGTACAGGATGAGGATGTACCGAAGACAACCTTCAGATATCGGTACGACCACTATGAGTACTTGGTGATGCATTTTGGTGTGGAAAACACCCCTGTAATATTCATGGTACTCATAAATAGGTTCTTTCATCCTTACATATACCAGTTCATGGTGGTCTTCATTGATGACATCCTAGGGTACTCAGAATATAGGGAGGAGTACGCGAGACCCTTGAGGATGGTACTTCACTCACTCAAAGAGCCCCATATTTATGGGAATCTCTCTATGTGTCTATTCTGGATTTGAGATCCTATTTCCTAGGTCACATCATTTTATATGCCGTATTTTCTGTGGATCCAGTGAATATTAAGGATATTATTTCTTGGAATCCACCCAAGAGTGTTACTGAGGTGCGGAGTTTCCTAGGTTTGGTTGGTTACTATCAGAGGTTAGTACCCAACTGTTCCATAGTTGAAACACCCTTTATAGCTTTGACATGGAAGTAGTATCCTTTCAAGTGGACAAAGAATTTCAAGTAGTGCTTTCATGATCTAAGGTCGAAGTTGACGGGAGCTCCCATATTGAGAATACCATAGGTGGTTGTCGGGTGTGTAGTGTTATAAGATGTATCAGGGACTAGGATTGGTTCTATCCTAATGCATGGGAAATTGGTTATTAACTATGGTTCCCTCTAGTTGAGACAGAATAAGAAGAACTACGCAACTCATGGTCTTGAGCTAGTGGTGGTGGTCTTTACATTGAATATGTGGTGACAATACCTGATGGGTGAGTAGTTTATCGTCTGATCTGAACATAATATTCTTAAGTATATCTTCTCTTACAAGGACTTAAAAATGAGATAGAGGTTATGGGTCGAGTTCCTTTATGACTATGACTTTGATATTGTCTATACTCCTTGGAAGGGGAACATGGTGAAAGACACTTTCAGTAGGTTATTTGGATTTTAGTTTCTGAGTAAGGTGTCAGAGCAGTTGGTGGTTTTGTAGATATCTTTTTTGTGTATGGATATAGAGTAGCTTACCTCCAATCAAAGGATATCACCCCTCAAATCATACAGTGATTCAGGGAGGCATAGCTTGGGGAAACCAACTATGAGACCCTACAGGCTCAGTTTTCCATAGGGCATGAGACTGACAGATAGGTGAAGGGAAGGAAGCACATCATTCTTTTTAGAGGGTGCATAGTAGTACTAGTGGAGTTGCGGGAGAAGTTTATGAGGGAGTTCCAAAAAATCCAAATGGTGGTATCTATGTGTGTGGAAAATATGTACTAGGAACTACAATGTCAGTTCTAGTGTCTGGGTATGAAGAAGGAGGTGATAGAGTTTATTTATCAATGCCTCACATATTAGTAAGTGGAGGCTGAGCACTAGGTTTTAGTGTGCTAGAGCCAACCCCTTGATGTTCCAGAGTGGAAGTGGGATGGGATATTGGAGGACTTGATGATGGAGTTACCATTCTTGTATAAGGGACGCGATACCATCTAAGTGATCATTTACCGACTCACCAAGTTAGACCACTTCCTACCTATCCAGATGTAGAGTTCAATAGGGAGATTGGGGCACCTCTACATGTAGGAGATTGTTCAGATTCATGGATTTACATTGAGAATAATTTTTTATCATGATTTTATTTTCACATCCTGATTGTGGAAGGGTGTTTAGGATGTGTTTGGGACTCAGTTATGCTTGAGCAGAACATTTCATACCCAGATAGGTGGTCAGATGGAGGGGACCATTTCAGTTCTAGAGAAGATGTCATGGGCCTACATCATTGAATTTTGTCATAGTTGGGAGGATCAACTACCAATTATAGAGTATGCATAAAACAATAGGTACCACTCCACCATTGGTATAGAACCATTTGATTCCTTGTATGAGTGACCATGCAGGTAACCACTTTTTCGGACTGACCTAAGAGATTCAGCACTCATGGGTCATGGTTTGGTGTGGGATACTGCTAAGAATGTGAAAATCATCCCTAAGAAGATGATGAATACACAAATTTAGAAGAATTTTTATATTAATAGGATATGGAGGCCTTTGTAGTTTGAGGAAGGAGATCATGCGTTCATTTGTGTCTCACCTAGACACGGATTACGGAGATTCGGAAAGGGTGGAAATTTATCTATGAGATACATTACCCCATTTCAGATTCTTCATAGAGTGGGTGAGGTGTTGTACGGCCTAGATGTACACTCATATTTTTATCCAATATATGAAGTCTTCCACATGTCGCAACTAAGGAGATACGTTCATAATCCATCGCACGTCATCGACTGGGGCGAGATGGACATTGGCGATTGGGAAACTATTATGCACTACCCAGTGGAGATCAAGGATTTATATGAGAGGATATTTTAGGTGTGTTTTATTCCTTTGGTACATGTTTGGTGGGAGAAAAAGAATATCCAATAGAGCACTTGGGAGAAGGAGGCTCAGATTCGTGCTCAGAACCTTCATCTTTTTGTTTAAGTGGCCCTCATTTTGGATTTTAGGGAGGTAAATCCTGATGGTGGGAAGAATGTCATGAATCATATATATTTCAGTATAATTTTTATAAATTAACTAATGATATTAAGAAACTATGCGCTTTTACGGAGTTTGATTCTGAGGCCTAGTGTGCCCGAAACAATTCATTGAAAAATGGTCAATTTTTAATAAAGTGCTCGAGCGATTTTTCATTAAAACATGAATAAATCTTAAATGGGTATCCTGATCAGCAATTAGAGGGAACTGTTGCACTCATAAAAATGACTTTACTTTATATAGGGCCTAACATTTACTGATATAGGTCATCCAAGAATTTCAGTTTTTGGATGTGTCGGTAATAAAATATTTAATAAAAATATTTTATTTTGGCGGAGTGACTTGTTTTATTTATATTTTTTTTGTTAGGAATCCAAGTTCATCACCATAACCCAATAATTATCATAAGGAAATGATAAGGAGGTTCTATCAATGATTAAAAAAACTTGTAGATCAGAACTTGGATCGATAATCGACAGTTCCACTAACGACGACAACGCAGCTTTACCCTTCGTCATTGACTGATCTAAACTCTAGGTAAGAGTTTGGGTCTCTTTGTGATTTCTTTTTCCCAATATTATATTCAAAAAAACACATACCAACTAATGAATATGTTTATATGAGGTTTGGTCCTTCTGGCGGGATAGTTAAATTGTGGTGTTTGATGGGTGATATACCTTTGTGACTATCCTTCTTTGTTCTTCCTTTTAACAAGAACGAATGAAAGCCAACAAAAAACATTTCCAAGTTCAATTCTTTGGGAATTAATGTGAATTTATTCTCTCCCATTAATACCTTATGTTCTTTGTGTAATCTATTTCTTCTCCCCGCACATCAAAAACCATATGCGATTGATCAATTTTTGCACCCTGATTTAGGGCACAATCATTTGAGATCAAAGATCCGACCCACTGATGGCACAAAAGAGTGGGACGATAGGTGTGGCGTAATTTGGTCACAAAAGTGGCACACGTTGGCGACTCTATCCAGTGCATGTGTTTGGAAAGCTGACATGGCAAGGCTTCCGGTGGGGCGGCTGGCATAGGTGGAACACATATGGGGGGCGTTGGAGCTGGCATAGTCGGCGGGTACAGGCCACAACAAGTGGATGCGGTCCTTGATAGGTAGAAATGACATTGAATGGGGGACAAGGGGTACGCGGTAAGAGGGCAGTAGGGTAGTAGGATGTGGTGGCCACCAACATTGAATGTGGCAGCGCCACATTGATCGAGAGGTGCGATGCGGCTAGGGAAGGCCACATCTGGTGCCAAATACTGGTCCGCATGCGTTGGGTTGGACCAAGAGAGTTGTGCCACTCTAGCAGTCAAGTAGGCTACGGTCTAGTGGGTCGAGCCCAGTAGGCCAAACTAGACCAGACCCGACCAGGCTGGGATGGTTTAGTTCGGCTAGGTCTGGTGGGTTGGGTCATACCTAAACCAAACTTGGGTATGACATTTTTATAAAAATAATCATAACATTCAAACGATGTGTTCATTTTATGATACGTTTGATTCATTGGGCCCCTTGTGATGAGAATGTCATTTTTAGTTACTATATGCGATTTTTTTTTGAAGTTGGCATATGACATAATAGCTCAAGTTGTAGGTTCTCCTATAATGGGTGCTCTATGATTGGAATCATGTGTCTGGCTGTGACCTAGAAGTTTTGTGACCTATAATCTATGTGCATTAATTAGATATTGTGTGTCTCAAAGAGACTATGTGTCTTACAAGGATTGGTTGTCTTACTGAGACTATGTGTCTTATGGAGACTGTGACTCTCATTGGATTGAATATATTCATATTTTATTAGAATATATGTTGTAGACATATACCATTGTGAGATAATTGTACATTATGCATTTCTTTGTGGGGCACCACTTTTAATTTATACTTTACATATTGATTTGTGGTTTTGGGGTATCCTACTAAGTATTGTTTTACTCACACCTATACAGGCTTTTCACGCATGTTTCGTATCTTTTTTAGACAATTGATGCTTTGATAGAGTCCTAGGAAGACTAGGACCAGGCAGTGTTTAGCGAGAAACGATAGTCGATTTGTGCTCCGGAAGCTTCAAATAGAAATCCTTATACATACCTTTCAGGTAGGGTTTTTCTGAGGATTAGTTTTAAGAACATGTGAATTCACATTTACATAATCATTCTTTTGGGGGGGTTGTATTCTCTCCCTATTCACTTATTAGTTTCCTACTGTCATACTCTATGGTTGGTACCATAGTGTGTGGATGCTTTGGTTAATTAGTGTTTTTACATTTTAGAATTTTGGGCTTGGAGATGTTTGTGTGTGTACAGGTACTTAGTAAAATGCCTCCCATTTGTGGGATTTTCCTACTCAATGCTAGTTGCCAGCTGCTGGCCTATCAGAGGTAGCCTTGGGGTAGTCAAATCACGGGACCTTCTAGGACAAGTGGTGACATTCCGTCCCTATTTCAGTGGTAAATATGGTGAGGCCAGACTAATTCAAAATTGAGTTTATTATAATAATAATATATCAAACACATTTAACTAAAAAGAAAAATCATAAAAAATTAACCACTAAATCACCATCTCCTTCTTAGTGGTACCAACCAACCTGGGAATTATAAGTGATATAAAAGAAAATCTATATTCCCTATTGAATTATAGATTATGTTAGTATGTATTGATAATATAAATTCTATGGAAATTTATGTGGTCCCCCGAAATTATAGAAATAACTATAACTTTTGATGTTATATAATATAACCCAACCTTCTATCAAATTCCCTCGAAATGAGTGATGCATTCGATGTTGTATTTTCACCCATTGTTTGGGGAGATCCAATTAATTTTTCAAAAAATAGGTATGTGGATATAAATAGAAATGATCCTAACTATATTATAGTGTCTCTTTCGAAAAAGTTGTATATAAAGGTTTACAATCATAGAACTATAAAATGGATCTGGTATAAAATTATGATTACTTATGTTAGTAACAAAGTAGTGAAGGATGTTAAAATAAGTGTTTGGAGAAGTATGGTTGAGGATATAAAGAATGATTATGAAAAAAAAAATTATAAATAAATTACATGAGTAAATAAATTTTTCCTTATTATCAAGGGGTTTGGTTGGACGATAAATTATTATATTATAATTTAAAATTCAATAAGAAACTATCAACATTGTTTTATCAACATTTGTTTAAAAATTATTTCATCATTGAATAATAGATAGGATCCATCATTTGATGGAAATAATATTCCTCTCATTATTTATGAAATTAAGAAAATGATATCTTTTAAGAATAATGATAAATAATACATGGATTTTGAGGCCCAGTAGAATGGTAGTGTTAGAGATAAATAAATTGATAAATCAAGTGATTCTAATGAATAATTATATTATTAATATTTTAATAGTGTTGTTTCTATTTTAACTCTTATTTTTAAGTAGAGAATGAGGAATGGTGACTATAATAAATTGCTAATATTTTTTAATAGTAGTATAATTTTACATTTAGAATTAATTTTTTTAAAAAGAAAGTTGTAGAATTTTAATCTGATGAAGAAGATGAGATACATTAAAAATGGAAATGGGTAAACAATAATAAGAAATACTCCATTAGTAGAAAAATGCGTTTTATGAGAAATAAGGAACAAGTTCCCTCATCATAAAACCAATAATAGGATTAAACAAATAAACATAATGAATTTTGCACAGGTTTTGATACACTAGGGAATAATGACGGTAAATAAGGCATACAAATATAATACTTTTTCAAATAAGAGTCATAATACAATCTGGAAAAAATGTAGTTCTTAGTAATGAAAAAAATACTAATGAAATAAAATAATAAATAATTGTAAAAAATGTAGTATGTCAAGATATATAGGATATAAAATGATTAGATTAAATATTCAATGGTATATGATTAAGACAAAATAGAGATTGATTTTCAGTAGTAATTTTTAGTATATGAGGAAATTGTTTAGAAAAAATAATCAATACATATTGAAACTAAATATGAGTAAAAAAATAGAGGAAACTTAGAAAAATAATTTGAGGAAAAATACTTATCTTGTCAAGATAATGATAATAATTTTCCAAATATAATGTTGAAATATTCTCAAAATATTTCACAATGAAATGAATTTATATCATATAGTATAGGTTACAAGACAATATCTGAATCTATTTGGATAATGAAGAAAATTGAGAGACAATATTATATATAAAGTTATGATTAAAAAGTGATAATAATACCAATACCCTTAAGAGAAATACATCTAATGTTATAGGAGTTTACCATGAATAAATTTTAGGATACATTTTTTTAATATAGAAGGACAATGATTCGTTGTTTTTACTGGTGTTATTTAATGTATGGTACCAAATATAACTACTGTGGGTTTTACATGAAATTTTTACCATAGAATCTGGAATTAATGTGAATATATAAATATTATGTGACAAAATGTTATAAAAAATATAATATGTGACCATAATTTTATCCAATTTATAAACCCAAAAGAGATTAGTTTTTTCGAAAAAATATATAGTATATGTGACTAATATGGTCATAGATATAACGAATTTATAAATAGAATTCCTATATATGTTACCTATTATGACAAAGGAATGTAATTTTTAGTAAAATTGAATAAATATCCTAATATACTATGAATTCTACTAACTTAAGAGAAATATCCCTAGAAATAATGATTTTCAAGGAATATTGTGTAACTGTTTGGTTAGCCAAATTTGAGAAATCTATGAAAATGGAGAGATAAAAAATATTTTCTAATACTAATGAAAATATTTTTATGATATTCTTATAGGTTATAAAATCATAAAAGATTTTATTTTTCCTCAACCTCCTCAAGTATATTTTATAATTAATGTAATTAAACCATAAGCTAATGTGACACCTTTTTTGGTATTGGTTATGATGATTTCAATATAAATAGATGTATTTAATCATATGAATAATATGTCATGAGTAGAATAGATAAATGGATAAATATTCACATGCTTAAAATAGATAGTGTGAAAGGAATTTGTTGAGATAAAACACTCATCCATGTTGTTTACAGAATGAAATTACTAGGTACCTCATTATTCATGGATAATTTTTGTATCAATAATATAATGATTGGAATTGAAAAAGATGTTTGAAGGGGGAGTGTGTGAGTGTTTTATAAATAGTAATACTTATAAATATCTCTTTTATGAGATTTTTTACTACATTTTGAAAAAGGAAGAGGGGGAGTAAACATTGGTTGGATCTATTAAAATTTCATTTTTTGGAATGAATATTGAATTTCATAACAACCCTAAAAAATATATAATTATTTAATATCAAATAGACCTAATTTATTTTCTTATTATATCAAAAATATTTATATAGTGGGAGTGTTGGATTAAGCTAAATAAAAGGTAAAAGGGAAAAATTTATGTCTTTCACATGAAATTTGTAGTGTCTTTATTGATGATGAGTTCTTGTTATACTTAATGATTACATTTTTTTAATAGCCCCATTTTGGGAACATAGTAGTTGGAACACGTGATGGTTTCATTTAAGAGTCTCTTTGATCACACTATCTATTCACTCATAGTCTCTATAATGAGAAAGTCCATGTATACATTGAGTTAAATTTTAAATGGGTCATTACTAAGAATACATATCATCCATCCCTCTCTCAATAATGGGACACAAAAAAAGGAGAAAATGTTGTTTTTAAAATAATATATATAATATCATAAGGCCCTTACAAAACCATTGTATTTTTTATTAAGATTTAGAATAAAAAAATGAATATATTTTTATACATAATTTTTTTGATGGTATTGATAACAAATATAAATGAGTTTGATGTTCCTCTCTGATGTAATTTATCTCTTTTGAAAATGAATATTTTCTTAATGCTGAGAAGATTCCAATATAAGTTAATGTAATGAGAAGAAATGATAGAGTAGTTTCAATTATATATGGAAAAAATTAATTATGAATTTGAAATTTTTCTTGATGTTCATGTAATGATAGATTTATGACTCCTTTACATGTGGGAATTGGAAATCTAATATTTATGGAATTTAAGGACATGTGGTGTTGGATGTGACACACTATACACATCAGTTTAGTGAAAGTATAATTTCATGCTAATTAAGAGAGTTGTTACATGTTAATTAAGGATTAATGATGAAATTTCAAATGATATTTTGGAACATAAATTAAATAAAATGATTATTTAGTAAATATCCATATGTTAAGAATAGTAATGATTATGTTTTAGAAGGGATGATATAATTTAAAAAGTGGATTGAGTTTTTTTTGAAGTGTATTATGATTATTTTATAAGGTTAAATTTGGTTTTGTGATTAGATAGTTAAATATTATGTTTTATATCATGACATAGAAAAATATAAGTAACCTTTTTTCATAAAAAATTGATCAGAATAATATTATATGGTTACTCTAAAATACTATGAGTGTGTGTGTTTGTAAATTTTTAATATCATGTGTTTGAAATGAGTAAAAATTTAAATACATTTTGTAAATACATGGAAAATGAGAAAAAACATGAAACTCATTCATTACACTCATCATACATTAATTGACTATTAATTTGTGTTTAATGGTGTCATAATAATATGATTTCCTATAAGATGCTAAGTCATTGAATATAGGTTTTTCTGAAAATAATACATAGAATGTCCTATGATGAAATATAATATTTTAGGATTAATAAATATAAATAATTAAATCTAAGAAGATTAAATTCTTATGATGTTTTTTATTTATCTTCATAGATTTATGTGTCATGATTAAAATATACCAGGAATCAAGATCAGAAAATAAATCAGGCAGTAGCTGATTTGAAATAAATTCTTGAGATTAGTTCCATATTAAATGGAAGATAGAGAACATTGAAAATGTTGAGTGTGTCCAAGAAAAGGAGGATTATAATAAATTTACATTATAATTCTATTAATATCATGGATATATAAATATAAGAAAAAATATTAATCCTAAGGATGATTTAAATGAGGATATTTATTATGATTTAAATGAGTTTCAATTTTGGACAAAACGACAATTACCACTGACTAATTTAAATATAAATGAGATATATATGTCCAGAAATCATGGAATTTCCCAATTCACTAATCAAAAAATTCAAGATATGATAATTTATAAAAATATATTGAAATAATAGATAGTTATATAATAGTGAATGAGCCACTAATATCTCGACACATTGTGTTATTGAAGAGATAAAAATTAGAAAAAAATAGAGATTCATTCGTGGCAGAGGAAACCAATCATCCCAATTATTTTAGGATACTGATAAGATTCATTTCATTTAAGATATGAAGAACAGTGAAAAATACCAGTTTAGTATATTAACTTAGTTAATGATGTTATTTATCAAGTATCACATATTGAACAACTAATAAATAGTTAATTAGGAGGAAGGTGAATCTCTTATGATGTTGAAGGAAAATTTAGTATAAATGAGGTAATCATTATATTTTCTAAATATCTTTTTAATGGTCAAAAGGAAGATGCATTTTTTCAGGTGGAATCTAGATAATAGTGTAAAATGGAACTCATTGTTGATGTAGTTCGGATGACCCATATTGTAACCACATGGATATATTATTATGAATCAATGATTGGGGAAACATAACAATAAAATAAAGTATTATTCTATTAAATTAAATCCATAAAAATACTTATGTTTGTAGATTTGATTATTTAAGTAGAATATGATTTGAGGCTAATGAAAATTAAGAACTGATGGGGTCAAAATATTAACATTTCAATGAGTTTGAATTTAAAGATTAATTTATAAATTTTGTTCCACTGATTCACCCCCACCCCACCCACAGAGGCACCAACTGACCATGGAACAACACGTTCCACTATGTTTGGTAACTATTATTGGACTCCAATATAACCCAACATTGTTATCATTGAATACTATATATTTGGGTTTATAAAATATTCTGTGAAATATATAACATGATAATGATATTTTATATCACTCAGCAGTCATAAAATATGTGAGGGATATTTTTCATTAGGTTCTCTTTCATGGCCTATTATATATGATATCATGATCCACATCAAAGTTTGTGTTTTTTTATTTAATTATTATATATAATATTATATTGAGATATAATGATTTATGATTTATAATAATCTATATCAAAAAAATTATTATTGAAAATATAATTCCCATGTATATCATAAGAAAAATTTCTATGTAATGAGAGAGAATGATTATGAACATTAATGGAAAAATGAAAATAATTTGTACATCACATTTTATCATATTTGGTGATATTATTATTAGTATCATGATATGATTTATTACATGATACGTGCTAGTGTATTGATCATGATGAATGACACAATGTCAACCCTAAAATACTTCTGAGGAAGAATATTTTAATTTTTCTCTATATTCAATTAAAAATTAAATTTATTACTTATAAATTTATTTCTAATAATTGAAAATAAAATATTGAAATATAAATATATTAATTAATGATTTATACCAATTATATAATTATAAAAAAATATTAATAATAATGTAAATATTTTTAATCACATATTACAAATACTAAATTAACATATAGTGTTAATATTAAATATCTATTTTTCTAAATTATATAGCATACCATATGAATTTCCAATGAAGATTTTTTTTAAATTTATAAGGTATAATTTTTTGAATAGTTTATAAATTACAATGTAATGAAAATGATATAATTTTTTCATTTTTTAGAAACATAATTTTTTATAGTACATAATTTTAATTGTAAATATTAAGTGGCCTTATTCTTTGAAATTAATTAAAACTCATATAAATTTTATAAATATATAATTGGTGATGGTTAAAATAATGTGTTTGTGTGTTCTGTTTTGATATTTTATTATAGTTACATAATTGATGTGGGATTTTAAAAAGTATTTATATCTCAAAAAATATTTTAATTCATAGGCGAGATACAATATAATGGCTAATTTGAATGGTTCATATAATGATATGAATATGATGTGTTTTTAACTATAAATATTGTAATATTCATAATAAATAAACTGTAAATGTAATATTTTTTAAAAATTTTATTTACGAAATATTCATAAAGGCTTGTTTCAAGTTTAAATATTTGAAACATTCAATTTTTTAATTGATATTCCCTTATTTATTTAATATATTTGATTATTTTTATATTTTAAATATGTGTATATATCTATTTAAATTATTTAATCTTCCTCTTAGTTATTTTAAAAGAATTTTTTAGTAACATTCTAATTATTATTATATAATATTTTTTTCAACTGCCCTTTCCTCAGATATTAATTAGTGTTATTATTTTTATATTGATTTTTCATTATAGTTTATACATATTTGGTGTTATAGATTTGTTTATTTGGATTCTCTCTTTTGTATTGTATCCCTGGATGGAGGGAAATTGGGTTAGACTTCCCATTTTAATTATGTCTTATGCCTTATTATTGAAATAAGGGAGTTGGCTATATGTGGCATCATGCATTATCATGTACACATGATCAATATCATATAATTTTTATCCTCTACATGTTGTTTTCAAGTGACTTATGTAGATAGTGTATTTTGATATGTGTGAAAATAATTTTCTTGTATTCTTGGTCACCAAATATAAACTATGGGTTTTGTAAAGAGTTACACATCAATATATATTGAAAAAAGTTATTTTTTAGAGGTAATATGATTTATAAACTAAATCAATATAATAATTAAAATATAAATGAAATAAAATGTGATAGGATAATAAGATGTTATCCCTATCTAAATATTATGTTTTAGATTTCTTCTAAAGAGAATAATTTTTTTCATTATTTATACAACTAAATAGGACATTTTAAAGAGGGGATCACATGTATTTTTAGAAGTATATAAATAATCTTATTACTTAACCTAACAATATTGGGTTCCTATTTGTGGTGGTTTCATTGGTTTACTATTAGCTGAGAGATCCAAAAAATATCATCTTACTTCTGTGAAATATTTGGTGTTATTCACTTGATGGATTGGATTATGAGTTTTTCTCTCTGAAGGTGATAAAAAGGTATTGTATTCTCATGGTAAGTCACTGGTCACTCCACCTCCATGTCCTCTTTATTATCCAGAGGTGATTTTTGATCCCTTTGTTGGTTCATTGGTACACATATTTAATGGTTTGTCAATTTTATCCAATCTTCCACAATACATACTTGAGTCAAGAAATTATTCATTCTCTTTATATTCCTTCTCTATGAAAGTTCAAAAAATATCTCAACTGTGGTGTGAGATATATTTATCTAAAAAGTGACCAAAATATCTACTAACATCATGTGAAAAATCTTAACATTATCTTCTATAATGATTTCATTTTCTTTTTTCAATTCTCATGTGAAATGATCCAAGGTTAAGATAGAATAAATTTAAAACGAGTTTCACAACAATTTATTTTCCTTTAATGTTTTCTTTCTACCTAACAATATTCATTTCGGAATAGAAAATTTTCACATAGGATTGTGATTTTCTATTTTATGCAGGGATTTTCTACTAACCAGCATATATGAACATTTTGGAAATTCAATATTAGTTTAGAGAAGTTGAATGTATCTAATAAATTCATCATCTCTAAGGTTAGTAACAAAGTTTCTTGTTATTTCAACTCATTTTTCAATTACAAATGAAACACAGTTTTGATGGAGTCCCTTTAGTAGAGTTTTGGGTCCATCAACTGAGTGTGTACTTTTTTGAATGGTTGGTGGTGATTTCGACATTATTTTGGAAAGCTCAAAAATGAATGGAGGTGCTTCCATCCCTAGGAAATCCAAGAAAGTCATTAATTTATTAATTTCATATATTGGTCTTTTTGAAATAGGTTTTTTGGGTTATAAGTACACTTGTATTAATAATTAGATGAGATTAAATTGTACGCGGTGTTTCTTAGATAAACAATTATCCAACATTGATGTGGTTTTTTATATCCTTATACTATTGTTACTCATCTTATTCAATCTCTCTCCAAATATTAACCAATATTGGTGAAATTAGAATATAAAAAGGTTTATTAATTTTTCTGTATTCATAAATAGGAATTAAAGATATGGACCCATTTATTATTAGGTGGTGGATGAGTGATGGAATAAACCCATGTTGAAAATTTGATGTACAGGCCTTCCCAAAAAACATAAAAGGCACAAGGGGGCCTCCTTTTCTGTGTTAGCAGACAAACATCCATATTGAAAAACATATCTAATATCAAATAATATATAGAATAGATGCAATCCATCTATGAAGACAACTGATATGATGAGTTATTTATTTACCTTATTCATATTAAATACAAGGCTAGAAGATTTTTTTTGAAGAATACAAGTCTAGAAGATCTTATTATAGGGAAAGAACAATTGGATCATGATTCCTCTATTGATAAGTGGCTAAATGTTTGGTATAGGACTGTGGTCTACTTATATGCATTAATCAAGTTGAATAATAGGGTCTCTCACAAAATCATTATTCTAGAAATGAGATATTTCACAAATGACACCAGTGTGGTGCGAGGTATGGTCAAGTCCCATTTCAGTTCAACTCATTCTGATCCTAACCCCCTCATGCTAAAATGTTCTCTAAGGGTCTGAATAGACCTCCTTAATTATATTTCTCAAGTGGTATCTAATAGAGATTCCCATTCTCATAGATCTTTAATGGGGGTAGGAACTGATAACAGAATCATTTAAATCATTCAATTAGAAAAGATCACTCACCGATAATGGATTTCCATTTTCATTATATAATGCTTCATGAGATCTCAATAATGTAGTGCATGTGGAGGCAGTTCAATATTTTTTCATACTATTTGTCTTCCCAATGTTTCTAGAACCACCACCACCTCCTTTATTCCAAAAGTTAGATATCCTTCCACATTGATTCAGTTCATACCAAATATCTTACGCAACTTTCCTTATAATGATATTGTGAGTGAACTAAAGTATACACTCTCATTATACCATTATTCTTAGATTTTAAGAGAGAAATATTCCTTTTTCATGCACATTTCAACTCAGGGAACCATCGAAATTTCTCTAAAAATGGATTAAAATATTAACAAGAAAACAATATGCTCTAATATTTCCATCAATGTTGGTATGGAAAAGGATTATAATATAATGAAATGGAACATCATTTTGAAGAAATTCACTTGTATAGGATTTGAATCATGTACTTATATTCTATTTTTAAGATATTTTTGAACTCAATGTCTATAAATATATATTTTTTGGTTTGATGTGGGGCTTCTACAATTTTTTTTGGGTTCTATGGAATGGGATCCAATATTTCCTAGTATTCCCATTTTTTGTCAGGAATCTATTAGAAAGATCATAAAGAAGAGTTTGGATAATGTTCTAATTATTCCACTTCATTGTAGATCTATCTTCAATAATTTATATCACCTCATATTTACGGATGATATGATTATATTTTCAAATGGATGTAGGATTTACATTAAATGAATCATTAGTATATTGTAATAATATTAAAAATTCTGTGGAAAAATAATTTACTATGATAAAATCGGGGTATTTATTTCAATGTTGTGTTTGGATAGGAAATAAAATTCTATTTAAAATATCACTAAACTAAATCACATGTTTGGAGTAATTCTTCTTGTTTTGGTGGAGGTTTAAAGTTCTCCTAAATTTATTTTCAATGGTTTCAAGAAACTACCAATAATGTTGGGGTAACATCCCGGATTGGGTGCCCTCGAAGGTTCCCCGAACCTGGTTGGTCACATGACCTCAAGGGAATTTCCCAAAATACAAGAGGATTACAACTAGAAGTTAGTGCCAGGGTGTGATATTGGGGAAACTATTCCTTAATTGGCAGAGTGTACATAATGGAAAATAAATAGTAAATAATAGTGGAAGCAATAATACCAAAAAGGAATAACAGTGGAAGACTATAAGTAAATACAATAGAAGCCACAATATTTATATATGTTGATAGGAATATGTATCTAAGAAAATAGCTAAAAAATAACAATGAGGGGAACCAATACAGAAACCATAGTAAAAAAGATATAATAAACTTTAGAAGCATTGGAAGCCTCAGCGTGGTCCCCTGCTCTCTAGCTCAAATAGCAATCAAGTACCCGATGAAGAAGGATGACTAACCCTATCTATACCTACAATCATATAATTTTAATGGGCCCAACACATCAACAAATAGGGTTTGAGGAAAATCCAATTAGAAAACCACCAAAATATCTATGCTTAACTACCAGTGAATATATATATCATGTAATATAGAAAAATGTAGCAATAAACTAGGATGTACTCAAATGTAACCAATCCAACTATTTTGAATTACATTAATTTGAATTTATCAATTATTCATTTCACTAAAACATGTAACCCAGGGATTTAGCCTATGGTTTGTATCCATTGTCTACAGTAATAAAATAGATGTCTCAAAAGAATATCTAAACAACAAGTATGACTAAATACATGCTTGTGATTTAGTGTCAAAGACGTGTCACAATCATTCAACTATTCACAAACAAACCTCTATTAAAGATCTCACAGTCTAACCACTTTGGACCCTCATAGAATCAATTCGATAAATAAAGACCCTCTAGGAAAGATCTCACTGTCTAACCCCTTTGGTCTATATTCTACACCAAGGATCTCATGATTATGTGTAAATAATTGTGAATTCCCCTCATTCATCATGGTCCAAGGCTCTCATAGTCCATTGGAAAAATAATATGGAGGTCCCCTCAGTCTTCAGGGTCCAAGGATCTCATGTTCCATTGGAAAAATAATAATAATGTGCTTATCATAACAACTAAGATCAGGTAATCTAAAACTACTACATGGTTAACCATTCAAAATTCATATATCATGCATTTCATATTATATGAAATCAAACTCCACCATAATAAAATGAGTCATGTACTAAAAGGTATGCCTCATAGGCAACTTAGACCAAATGTCCATTAACAATCAAACAAGGGAAACACACCCATGGGTTGTCCCTTAGAAAATGTATGTGATCTTACACATAATAAATAACCCATATTCAATTAGTCAAACCATAGAAGGCAAAAAATAGGGTTTAATTCCAAGTCAAGCAATAATCAAAACATGGGCATGCAGCACTTTTGGAATATATAATCCAATGAAAAAAAACTTAAGGAACAAACCACTGACCTCGATGGCATACCATCAATATACATTAAATTTATCCCTTGCATCAGCCTAGATTGGCATAGATCTACCAAACGGTGAAAAACACCAATCCTCAAATAACTCGCAAGAGAAGAGGAATAAGGATAAAAGGCTATAGGTTTTTTGAGAACTCACTAGTGGGATTCCAATGCACCTATAGGTGTCTCAATCATAGTTCAGACAAAGAATTGGTAGGGGTTTAGAGTTCTTCATTCATTCTATAGTGCTCCTATATGAAACATAGCCAAAAGAAGATGGTTCCAAAAATGAGACGTGACCCCCTTCTAATATAGAAAATAAAAGAAAAACTACTTGGTGTGTTCTTTAAAACTACACACCATGAATTATCCTTAACCATCCCCCGACTTAAGAAGGTCTTCCAGGATACCACATGACCATGTGTTTGGAAGTTACACCATCAAACATGGATGTATGTGGCATGCTAGGTACATGGCGTGTACAAAGAAGTATACTTCTAGTACTTAGAAAATCATATTTTCTTCCTCTTTCCTCGAAACAACCTGAAAAGTAGATCCATAACTGATATGAAGATCTGGGTTCTTTCAAACTTCCCCCCTTAAAGAAATTTGTTCCAAAATTTCCCTTCAAAGGGTGGTGAAGAAGAATCTGCGAACAAATCTGGCCACTATGCCTGCACATCAGCCTCTCTTTCTCAATACTCGGCTTCCACTCACCTGTGCTGCCATAAAACCCATACCAGAGGAACATACTGACCATAGAGAACCTTCGTGATGTGATCAAAAATCTGAATAAGGTGCTCCTTGAAGGATGCATCAACCTCTAAGTCGGCCCTCTCAGGTTAAAAACATGATATGGGTCTGAAAATTAAATTCATAAATGAGAAACATGAAATACATCATGCATATCATGGTACATATGGGGTAACTAAAATCAATAAGAAACCTGCCTAAATCTCTTCAAAAATTCAAACGGCCTGATGTATCTCGTTGAAGGATTCCACTGTCTCCTAATCCTCTCGTATCCCAACCTTAGTGTGACACGCAGTAAAACCTGATCTCCGACATCGAACTCCATAGGTCATCTTCATCAATCAACATAAGATTGCTGGTGATACTGTGTAATATCCATCCTCTTCTGAATCAACTCCACATGCGCAGTGGTCTCCTGGACAAGATGAGGTCCCAGCATAGCTTCCTCTCTGGCCTCCAACCAATATAGGGGTGATCGGCATGGCATACTGTACAAAGACTCATAAGGTTCCATCACAATTGTTGCCTGAAAACGTTTATTGAATGAAAATTTCACCAAGGGCATGTGTCTCTCCCAATGAGCCCCTGAAATACAAGATGCATTCTCAAAGAATTTCCTCCAAAACATGAATCTTGCGTTCGGACTGGCCATCTGTCTGGGGATGGTAAGTTGTACTGAGAAATACTTGTGTACCCAAATCCCTATATAGTCCCTACCAGACACAAGAAGTAAACTGGGTGTCCCAATATGAAATGATAGAGTGTGGAACCCCGTGAAAATGTTCTACCTCTCAGATGTAAAACTTTCCAAAATCATCAACACTAAAGGTTACCTTGATTGGAAGAAAATGTGAAACCTTCATGTGTTTGTCAACAAAAACCCATATGACATCATTTCCTCGAGGTGACCTTGGAAAAACCTTCATAAAATCCATCAAAGCATCATTCCATTTCCACATAGAAATATGTAATTGTTGTAATAGCTATGTCAGTCACTGATGATCCGCCTTCACCTACGAATAGGTGTAAGATCTCATAACCAAACCTGTTAAATCCATATTCATGCCTAGACACCAATACTAACAATTTAAATCTCAATACATCTTAGTGACACAATGATGAACTACCCGCATAGAGGCAAGAAAATCTCGCAACACATTCTCACGTATGTATGCTGACACCCATACTCACCCATGAAAATCCTAAATCTCATCCTTACCAATGGTCCACCCAGGAGTAGGGTCCTTGCCTGACTCACTGTATTGTAGGACTTAGCCCTCAGAATCTAATATCTGCCTCATTCGTACTCGATTTAGTAGAGTAGAGGTAAATAATATAGAATAAAAAAATTTCTTCCACTATCTTTCATGAACCTCCAAATACATCTCATTGAACATAGCCATAGGCTTTCCCTCACTATTGGACTCCTGAATTGTCTGCATCTAAGTCCTCATACTCAACACATCAGCCACTGAATTTCCTTTCCTAGGCATCTAGGCAATCTCAAAGTCAAAAGAATAAAGGTACTCAACCAACATTCTTTTTCTCAAATTTAGATCATGCTAAGTAAATATTTATTTGAGGCTTTTATGGTTTGTGTACACCAAAAGACGCACTCCCAGTAAGTAATGTATCTAACAACATAAAGCATGAAAAACCACAGCTAACTCAAGATCATGCATAGGGTAGTTCCTCTTATGTGGCCTCAACTTCTGAGACCCGTACGTAATGACTCCTTCCCCTTACATAAGCATTGCTCCTAGATCGATACCTAATTTATCGCAGTAAATGTTGTAACTCTTTCCCAGTTCCAGAAAAATCATAATTTTTACTAAATTCAATCTCCCTTTCAACTCCTAAAAGGCTAAATCATAGGAATATGTCCAAAAGTACTTCATACCCTCCTTATTTAGGCCTTTCAGTGGAATTTATAAGCATGAAAAGTCCAGAAAAATCATCTGTAATAACATGTCAGCCCTAGAAAACTCTATACATCAAATAATTTCTTCATCTACCCCAAGAAACTACTGCTGTCACCTTGTCTAGGTATATTGATACTCCTGTCATTGAGATGGCATGACCGAAGAAATGAATCTGGTCCATTCAAAAGTGGCACTTTGAGAGCATGAAATTTAACTAATGCTCTCTCAGTGTACTCAATATGATCTCAAGGTGGATGGAATAGTCGTGTCGAGTTTCAGAGTACACCAATATATTTACCACAAATACCGCAACAAAATAATTAAAGGATGGGACACTCGGTTCATCAATTCCATGAACACCTTCGGCACATTCATGAGACCAAACGACATAACCAAATACTCATATAGAGCATTCTTGATCATAAAGGTTGTAAGAGGTATATTTGACGGTCTAACACACGACTGATGTTAACCAGATGTAAATTAAATAATCGATAACACCCAATCTCCTCGAAGCTTATCAAAGAGATCACCAATTCTCATCAAGGGAATTTGTTCTTGACCATCAAGTGGATAAACATCTGATAATCCATTCAATGTGTGGGGGTACTGTCCGCCTTCTTTGTGAAAAGGATAGGCAAACCCAAAGGATAAGTATTGGGTAGGATGAAACCCTTTGCCTGCAAATCCTCTAACAACTTCTTGAGCTCCTATAACTCTTCTTTATCCATTTTATAAGGAGTAATGAACACTGCATTCACTCCTGGCATAAGATCAATAGAGAAATCTACTTTTCACTCTGGAGGTAAACTTAAAAATTCATCTGTAAAGACATCTATGAAATGATCCATCCCTGGAGGAAAGTCTATTTGTGATTTCCCCAAGTAATCCAAATATAAAATAGCAATATGGGATGTAATACCTCCCAACCCATGATGCTTGGGTCCTTCTCTACTCACCTGGACATCCCATTCTCCCTTGTGTAGAAAGGATCCACACTCTAGTGATGGGAAACTCACCCTAAAACAATAGTTGTCAACAAAGGCCAGAAATGAGACCCACCATTCTATTACAAGAATGACCTCAAATCCTATCATCATTTATACATAAGGGTCACAAAAGAAGTGACTCCCACCAATCACAAGAGGGAACTCGTTTCACTACTATACACTATCCTTCCTAATCCCCAACAGAGTGTCTAACATTATAACATAATCATACGTAAATACAAAGAGACCAAGTCTCTCCAAAATTGAAATAGATATAAAATTATGGGAATCCCCTATATCAAAAAGAGAAGAAGATAAAAATGAGGCAACTAGAATCATACCAGTAACCATAGAGGGTGCTAGATCCTACTCCTACTAGGTCTACTCCATTACAAAAGTATGACATGTACTGCATACATGTGACCCTGCCTAGACACCCTGAGTTGACATACCCTACATTCGTTGGAAATATGTCATCTGGATTACACGACAATGACAACCTAGTTGGCCTGAATGGCCGGAAGAACTCCAGTTCCCCAACTGATAAGGATCTTGTGTCCCTAATCCAATATGTGGACTCAAAACAGATCCTCTATCACTAGATTCTGGTGAGAACATGCTGCAAAAATGCTAAACATGGCCCATCTTGCCAGAATATCGGCACTCAATTGTGTCTCCTAGGCACTGTGTTCTCATGTGCCCACTTTTCCCACCCTGGTAGAACCTCACCTTACTACTAGAAGATACATCTCTTTTACATGAATCTCCATGAATGAGCTCCCTACGACGCTTCCTACTATCATTCGAAGGAGTGAAAATCCTAAATTCTGAACCACCCTAGCTCATAGCTCTAAACACCCTCAGACTACACTCAAAAATTAGTGTCTGGTTTACTTTTGTAGTCACCGATGTAAACCTGAAAACATTCACATGTGATTTGATATTATACCTGAGACCAACCCCAAGTCTCCTAGCTAGTGATAACTTATCGCCTCCCAAAATAGGTTCAAAGCGTCGAGGATCTAAAAAGCGAGAAGAATAATCCATCACTGAAAGAGAACCTTACTTTAAATTCACGAACTCTCTGACATGGTCGGAACTCAAAATCTATGGGTATATGTAATCATAGAAGGTACTCTAAAACTCTTCCCAAGTCATATCCCGATGACATCTCTCCTGTGAAACAACATCCCACCATCTCTTAGAGGAATCACGTAGCATGTAAATCGTGAACTTCACCCTCCTCTCAGGAGGAATTTAGAGATTCTCAATGATAGATAGAATGGACTCCAACCATGGATTTATAACCTATGTTCCACTATCATGTGAGAAAGTGGGAGTATGCTGCTGCTAGAACACCTGAATCAACTCTTCCATACTCGAGGCAAGATGTGGTGCTCTCTGAAAAGTATGCACCATCCTCTTAAAGACTTCATGAAAATGTGAATCAATACCTACATTCAGTGTAATAGTTGATTCCAATATGAGCATGAATATAGGATATTTTGGTAGTCATTGATCAACAATTTCTACTGTCTGGTCATCACCCTGCACTTGGCGTACAACTAGAGGACGTCATGGTGGCGTGAATCTATAAGATCAAGTGCCCAAATCAGTACGAGATTAATGAAAATTGAAACTCAGAAGTGTAGGAACAGAATAGGTGAAGGAAATAATTCTTATTTTTTAAAAGAGGGCTACACAGCATGTAGAACCACTAAATGAAAAGTTCCCTTAATCCTTAACATGGGCGTGTACCCCGGCCAACCTGGTTGTGTCACACCCCATACACATGGTGTGTTACTCCTGGGACATGGCATGCACATTAATATTCCCCCTACCCCGGTACTTCTACATAGCTATAAATACATGGTTCTACTAGTGTAACACTACACAACATTCACAC
Organism: Viscum album; assembly: GCA_963277665.1. Taxonomy (NCBI): domain Eukaryota; kingdom Viridiplantae; phylum Streptophyta; class Magnoliopsida; order Santalales; family Viscaceae; genus Viscum; species Viscum album. The sequence goes on along the minus strand of OY728142.1, from coordinate 1,107,380,950 downwards.
TCTAGACACGGTGTGTGCAACAAATATCTCATCCACCTGTTTTGTTAGTCAGACGGTCGGATACACGATCACTTAAAGCACAACTTGTACGACCAGTACATGGTAGGTTCTACCAAAAGATTACGAACCCCATGTCTCTTCTCACACATCTAGGCAAACGATCTACAACAACACTTCCCGTACTTATGGTACACAGTGTGTACATAATAAAAGTCATTTCTTCCATAATAGATTAACACATGGTGTGTGTTCATACCATCACACTCCATGTTTTTTGGGTTTTATTAATAGTAATCTTCCAAAACATCTAAGGAACACCCAAAATAATAAAATTTCTCCAAGGCATTCCATGATTTTATCCTTGAGAGCCTATACTCTCCAAGAATCAATGTTTGGAATCCTTATTCGTATATTAACATGATTCAATTAAAGGTCAAACATGATCCACCAAATTTCAATCCAAGTGGGCCCATAACACCTCAAGGACCAAAGATTGAAATACATCAAAAACAAACATTACATATACCAATACCCTATCAAAATGCTAGGTATTTATATCAAGGTATCTATCACAATAGCATAAATATCTAGCATAACATATATCACAATAACAAGCAATCAGTAATGCTCTCTAAATGGCATTGAAATAATGAATGGAATGTGATTCCTAATCAGTAACTATGTGATTCATGTGATGGAATAACCTCATCTCACTGAGATGAAAAAGAATAAAATGACAAATAATATTAATGATAACAACACAATATATTTTTATCACCCAATGGTGAAATCAAAACCACTATGACAATTGAAAAACCAAAAAAATTGAAATATTTGAGGTAACAAAGATTTTCCTTGTACATGTGTTAGCTACTCTTGTGCACAACTAATTACCAAATTCATTTCCTTTCTATCCCTTTCTAATGTCACCAATAATTAAGACAAATCAGGAAATAATGTCTTTTGATACCACTTTGAAAAATCACAGATTCAAGATCTGCCCAAAGATGCCTCAAACCCAGTTTCTCACATAACCTCAAACACATTTCCCCAAATTCCAGAGGCTTTTGACTAGAAATGAGGGTAAATGTGTGATATTGGGGAAACTATACCTTCATTGGCAGAGTATACATAGTGGAAAACAAATAGTAAACATTAGAGGAAGTAATAATACCAAATAGGAATAACAACGGAAGATTAAAAGTAAATCCAACAGAATCCCCAATATATATATAATGCATTGAATATGTATCTAATACAACATCCAAACATGTCACAATGATGGAAAGAAATATAAAAACCAAAGTACAAAACAAATAGTAAACTCCATCAGCATCGCAAGCCCCGACATGGCCCCATGCTCTCTAGCTCCAACAATAATCAAGTTCCTGATGAAGAAGGAAGATTCCACCTATCTATACATTAAATAATATAATTTTATTGGGTCCAACACATGTCCCAAATAGGGTGTGAGACAAATCCCAGTAGGAAACCACAAAAATATATGTGCCTAACTATTAGTGAATATATATAGTAGGTAATATGAAAAAATGAAGTAATAAACTAAGAAGTACTCAAAAGTAACTACTCCTACAATTTTTAATTAAATTCTTTTTGGTTCATCAATTATTCATTTCATTAAAACATTTATTGATGGAATCTAGCCTAAGCTCTATATCCACCATGTAATGTAAAAAAATAGATGTCTCAAAATACCATCTAAAAATTAAGTAATACTAAAACCAAGATTCTTCTTTATATTGGTAGATGTGTCGCAATAATTTAACTATTCACAAACAAAACTTTGGGAAATATCTCATTGTCTAACCACTTTGGTCCCTCATATCATCAATTCAATAAATTAAAACCCTTTGGGAAAGCACTCATAGTCTAACTCCTTTGGTCAATGTTCTTCAACAAGGTTCTCACAGTCTTGTGTAAATAATCTGGAAGTCCCCTCAGTCTTCCTAGTCCAAGGCTCTCATAGTCTATTGGAAAAATAATCTGGAAGTCCCATCAGTCTTCCTGGTCTAAGGATCTCATGGTCTATTGGGAAAATAATAATATCAAACTTATCATAACAAATAATCTCATGTAATCTAAAAATACTACATGGATAACCATTCACAATGCATATAACATGAATTTCATATTATATCAAATCAAACTCCACCTTAATAAAATGAGGCATGTGAAACAAGGTATGCTTCATAACCAACCTAGACTAAGCATCTATAAATAATAAAACATGGGAAATATAGCCAATGCGTGTCCCTTAGACGAGGTATCTAACCTTATTCATAAGCAACAACCTTTATTCCATTATTCAAATCATAGAAGGTAAATAACAGGGGTTAATTCCATGTCAAGCCATACCCAAAACATGGGAATGTTGTACCTTTTCATATATAATACAAAGAAAAATAATGAAAAGCACAAAACACCTACCTTGATGTCGTATGATCAATATACTTTAATGTTATCCATTGAATCAGTCTATATTTCTGTAGATCTACAGACCGGTGAAGAATGCCTAACCTCTAATAACTCACAAGAGAGGAGGAATCATGAAAAAGGCTCTAGGGGCTTATAGAACTCATGTGTGGGATTCCAACGCACCCAACGGTGTCTCAATCAGATATATGATCGAGAATTGGGAGGGTTTTAGATTTATTCAACCATTACCTAGTACTCTTGTAAGAAACATGTCCAGATGAAGATGGTTCCATATATGAGACATGACCCCCTTCCGATATATCACATAAAGGAAAAATTACATGACATGTTATTTAGAAATACATGATGTGTAGTATATTTAACCCCCCCCCCCCAACTTAATCAGGTATTCCAGGTTACCACATGTATATATATTAAGCAATTACATGGTCATACATAGTTGTACGCGGCGTGCTAGGTACATGATGTGTGCATAGAAGTACATGGCATGTACATTGAAAATCCTCTTTTCTTCCTTTTTCGTTAAAAAAATACTAAAAACAATATCCATACCTAAAATGAAGACCTAGTATCTTACAATTGGTGTCAGAATCTAACCTACAAGGGTTCCATCCATTTAGAGGTGATATCTCATAACAATTGCAGAAAGCTTATTTTCTAGTAGGTTTTTTCATTTTAGTAGTGGTTTTCTAGCAAAAATAATGTTGACGATTTAGTAGCATTTTAAACCTACGCTAAATCCTAAATATTTTTTCCAAAAAAACCACCACAAAAATGAAAAATCCCACCCCTAAATAATGATGACATTATATAGCATCAGTTTATACCAGATCTAAAAAATAACATGACATATTTAGAAGTACTTGAAACCGCCACTAAATGCGGGTTTCCAAAAACAAAGTCAAACACATTATCAACATCCCCATAATAACACTAAACCATAGAATAAAAAAACAAACAATGAACAATGTAAATAGAACATGAAAACCATCACCCAAAGAAATTTATCACCACTAATAACAATATAAATATTAATTTCATAATTCATTAATAAGTGTATCATAACATTCAAATTTTACCAATTCCATTAATATTATATAAATTTCAATCGACCCACTTTAAATGACAGATGGAGTACTCAAATCCATATATATAATTTCTTACCACTCATAGATGAAATACACATATGGGTATCATTGGAATTACACGTGTTTTGATCCTCCTGATATACTCTCCCATATCAATCACATCAACCCTTCCTGATTCTATCAATGTTCAGAACCAATATTGGTTGTCATTTCACCATCAATCCTTCCACATTCTTATTTCAACTCCCAAAACATCACAATTTCCATCAAAGAGCCTTTGGTCATGACACCTGCAAGACTCTCATTAAACCAACATCCATATACATCCCACACACATGGCTTCTTATTTAATTAAGAATCATAGGCACCCACTCTTTTACTGCCCAATCCAAAATCCCAAAGGTATAGTGCATCACCAATAAATTCCTAAATATAACGATTCCACCAAAGCCCCAAATATTAATTATTTTGTACATCATAAATCCAAATACCTACAAAAAACTATGATGGTACATGTTTCACCAAAAATCAGCTCACATTTCCCCAACACTGTAAATTCCTCTCTTGTATGCTAGTATCACCAAGAATAGAGAACCATTAGTTATTCTTAGAACCAGAGGCATCTCATCGATCCAAAACCATTCACATGACCCCTAATGAAACTTTTGTCATTATAAAGTCCCATTGGGTTTTATTTATTCTAATGCCATGTTCTTAAAGGCGCATCCTAAGTTGTCAGGGCTATGAACATAACTAGTCCAACCATAAATAATTTTATGCTCTACTGAAACACAGATGATTTTAATTCAGGATTACTATTAATTTAAAAATTCCTTAAATCTTACCCCCTTTAAAGGTGTTATTGTTCACATGAACTTTACATTTGATCCACCACATCTTCAACAGGTCTATCACACATGGTCCAAAACTCTCGAGATGACACTCACCTCCGATCAAAGATCACATTTCCCCCAACATTCAAAAAATCCTTCACAAGTTCTCATACAGAAGTCAGAATCTAACCCATCTGACCCATTCAAGGGTCACTCCCAATCCACATGATCATTGTCATCCCTGTCACATCAACGTATGATGTTCTCATGGGAAATTATATAACTCATATGTTTTCATATCTAGAAGCACCCTTGCATATGGTTAACACCTAAAACCCACTAGGTCCAAATCAAACAAATATAGGATTAAAAATATTTACACCTTCCCATTTTACACGAACCAGAACATTCCATTCAAAGGAACAGATAAATGAAATGTAACATAAAATATATAGAAGAAAATTCATTCTGTGTAATACGTATGATATTATTTTTATGAAAGAAAAAATAATAAAAAGATACATATTTTAATAATATTTTTATGATTAATGTGAACAAAATGTTTTTTTACAATTGATGGTTAGTTAAATAAGATGTAAATTATAATCCATTAGGGAAAGTAGTTTCTAATTTTTTGATTAGAAATTTATTTAGTGGCTTCCTAATTATAATCAAAGCAGGTTGTAATATAACATGGATTTTATCCATTCTAGGGATCAGTTCATTAATATTCCACCATAACATTATACCAATAAAACAAAATATAAATAGTTCGAGTGTCGTTAAATGACCAACCATGATCATATTCTTAGTAATCTGATGATCAAACATGGGAAATCTGGAAAATAAAATGTGAATACTCTATGATACAAATGATACATGAAAAAACACTCTCTTTCCACATTGGTCCAAGAGAACAATGAGAGCACCAATCACTACCCGATGAACTCTGCTCGACACCCTATCCATATCCATATCTAATTCCTTCTACCTTCACCTACAATACAATTATATTGAAAATTAAATATATATATATGTATATATATATATTTAATCATAAAATAAATAAAATTTGAAAACTAAATTATTTTGAAGTTTTGTGATTCTCCTACCCACCAACAACCACTGATGCAATATCACTAGGGACTGATCCAATTATCTTCGGATGGGAATCAATAAATGATTTCTACAAAGAGGATATATAATCCCCCTCTTATTGAATTCTTATTTTTATAGAATAAAATTCAATTTGAGAATCTCAAGGTAGGGAATGAATATAATGAGGAATAGATACAGCTATAATCCCCAATGGCCTTCCCAAGACCTCAGATGGTAATGGTCCTAAAAACAACCTATGTACTTGACCAAGATGCTCCTTCCCAATGAAATTACCAACCGGGTCATCTTGGGAGACAGAGAGAGAATGGACGGGATTGGAATCCCATATTTCCTTAATTTTAAACTATAAATAAAAAAGTAGTCTTATCTGAATAAATACATATTATGATAGTGAAAAATAAACATAAATTATTACAATGAAAAATCTATTCATACGCCAACTTATTCGGAAGGATCATTAATATAACTCGCATGATATTTTTTATGAACATTCAACCATAGTTCGATTCGGGAGACATGGTTCCCTAGATTTTGTGACTTTTTAAAAGTAAAAAATCAATAATTTAATATATGAAATAGAAAATATTATCTTATAAATATTTAGACTAATGAATTGATTACCATATTAGATCACTTTATGGGAAAAATATTTGATCCGATGGTGTAAGGGATGATTTTCTTTGCTTCACTCAATATATTTTTCCTTAACACTTCCTAAAATAAAAAAACATGTAATTTAATCATAATGTATGAAATGTCATATTTGTTTCTTATGCATGTATAAATGTAAAATGATATAAATATAATAATATATATTTAAATTCCATGAACTTATCATAACGATGACAATCAACAAAAATTATCCATTTCTCTCTAGGTACCCCATTGGGTATCTTATCAAATAGTTTTTGGTTTCTCAATGATGTGTCATTGAAATTTTACGATAATATCCACTTAAAATTATTCCATTTCATTCCAAAATTTTACAATTTACACTTTCATTCTATAAGATCTGCAAAGGTAAAGTGTAAAAAAATCTGTTCAAATAGATTTATTTTTAGAATATTATAATTTAATAACATAAAGAAATTAAATTACACTATAATTTATTAAAAGTATCTTTATTTTTAAATAAAAACATATTTTTTTCAAGATTGAGGTTTATGCCTCGAATCAACATACATAATAAAAATGGTAACTAGCTCTGCCACTAGTTGGCCTATAATCTGGCTAAATAATCCCACAAAATAATTTTTAGTGACCCCATAATAGTCATATGGGACAACTATCTTCAGTCTATTCAAATTCTAGATAAATAAAAATTTCCTATTTCTCTTTATAGTAGCATTTATTACATATTTTATGAAAAAAAATCAGTACTATAAAAAATTGAAATAACATTATTCATATTAAAATTTGTACCTATAAATATAATCCTCAAATATCCCAATGATGAAACAATAGTGATGACCTACTCCCCCGCTACTAATCCTACTGAATGGGGAGGTGTTGGTTGAGTTGTTGATTGGGTGTTGATGGAGGGTGAGAGAGAAGATAACGGAATGGAGGGTGTGAGATATGTTATAGGGGCAAGTGGAGGGTGTCTCAAATTCTATATGGATGGAGATTGATGGATCATCATATATTGGTATGGTTGAGAGAACATCAAATGAGAGTCGACTAGGATCAGTAGAGTGATTCCTTCATAGAATTTTTATATTTTAAACAAATAAAACTAACTTCATCAAATATATTTAAAAGAAATATTTATAAAAAAAATTAGAAATGATAACAAATTTGTAGTACTAAAAAATACACATATCTATGATAATGAATGAATTCAAAAATAACATATGTGGTTTATAAATGACTGGATGACTTAAAATACAATCATTTTCTCCTAAAATCATGTAATTTTTATGATCCATCATTACATAATCTACCTAATACACCCTTTTAAGTCTAATAAATTCAATATCATTATGTAAATATATGCTCGATTCTTACTACTGATGGGATTCAATCATTGAGGTTGAATCTTACACTTTATCACCCATATCATACAATACTCTTTGTTTTACATTAGAAACTACCCTCAACAATTCATCCATTACATTATCCATCTAATATACCATTTTCACAGGTGAGGATATGATATACCGATCAGGTTATTCACGGACACTGAAATCCATCAAGTGAGAGAAGTTCGCATAAGTAAATTTCAAGGAATCACTTTTAACTCCCTTTATAATATTGACTCAATTATATTTGAATAAAACAATAGAAAAATTGTTATGGTAGTTTAACTCTATAATATCACTCAACTTTCCATAGTATCCCACTTTAGAAAATGTAGATATACCATTATTCTGTGTTTTCAAACCCACTTCATGATCAACTATGTGAAATTTAAAGCCATTAAAATTGTAGGCACCAAACTATCTATCCTGTTTTAGAAGACCTCAAGCAAGAAAATTCAAATATTTTGAAAAATAATCTCGAGTATCAGTATTGATGATATAAAAAAAGTAATATACATTATTATATTTAAAAAATATATGTGTCAATATAATATACTTTTTAATTTAAATATTTATGATCTTACTCATCATGAAAATCATTCTCCAAGATCTTTATTAACAGATTTTGTTATATCTTCCTCATTTAGTGTTTATGATATCATATCTCTCTTTGTTGGTATCTTGAAATCTTCAATAAATAGATCTAAAATTTTACCATTTAGCATCATATATCTATGTGCCTGTAATAACATCATTTCTGTTAGTGTAACATTTGAGAACCTCCCAACTAATCGACCAATACCATGAAAGATGTTTTATTTACCATGACGTTGATATTAAGTCAATGGGTCTTAAAACCATCCAACATGATTGAATATTTTCACAATATCATCCAAATATCTAGAATAAAAGTTAAGACACTCCTCTTAAAAATATCTTTTAGAAATAAACCATTCAGGTTGAGCTTTATTTTTCATGTATGGTTTCAAATTCCCAATATATTTATGAAATAAAGTTAAAAACATAATTTTTTATATTTAATGAAGTGATAATAATTTTTTACTAAAGAATAAAAACATATAAATAAAGTACCTCTCAATTGGATACATCCATTGATAATTTATAGGGCCTCCTAATTTAGCTTCCTTGACCAAATAAATTGTTAAATGCATCATGACAATAAAAAATGATGAAGAAAATATCATATCCATTGAAAAATGTATGAATAAAAATCTCTATTGAAGCTTGTAAATCTCAAAAAAAAATTATAATTTTCTCACATATTTTTATGAAGAATGTGAAAAAATAGAGTACAATAATAGTAACCTAATTTGGTAATAAATTGCGTAGTTCCAATGGTTGTAACTAGTGTAAAAAATATATATGAATTGTGACTTTTCAATCCATGTAACCTATGATTATTTAATTCATCACACTGTGATATGTTACTTCAATATCCATCATATACCATCACATGTTCTAAAATTCATTGGAATGTATATCTATCCCTATTTTTCATTGCAAAAATTTCCAAAGAATACCATCCATTCTCATATGGCCATAGATCAGGATTTATGTTATGTGTTTGTATGTCTTTCCAAAAATTGATATGTTCCTTTTATTTTTCATGATCATTATGAAATGTGAAGATCAAATTTTCACAAAAATTCTTCTCAATATTAATAACATAACGATTATGCCACATCAAATTAAATTCCCAGTAAGGAATTTGAAAGAATATTCTTTTTTTCATCTAATATTGCGTTCTAATTTCACTTGATGATGAAATTCAAACTTGTTTCCCACTATCATTAAAATGATGCACCTTCCCAAATTTTATTTCAACATTTACAATTTTTCCTAATATTTAGAAACCTATTATCAACTTTTGAGTAGATATACAATCAATAGAACCATTGAATTTTTAGTTGTTCAGCAAAAATATATGAGATGCAATGAGAAATATTCAATCACCCAAGAATCACCCATTTTTACTATGAGGTGGTCGTTCTACCTCAAACTCAAAGTTACAAATAATTTAATCAAAACCTGTGTAAGTTTTTAGATAAGGTAAATTCTCAGGTCTTGGGAAGTCACCAATGGTCCACATTAGAGTAGCATGCATTTTGAACATTGTTCTTGAAGATGAATCAAATTTCTCAATATATTTGTTGTTTAACTCAATTAATTATTAAATTATAGGATTCAATTATAAATCAATACAATTCCATGATTTTTTTTTGGAATAATCATTAAAATGATAAGATATATTTGTTTCATGTACATCCGCAAAGGCATATTGTAAGGGATCAAAATAGTTGTCCAAATTCTATAACTAGCACTCAAATTCCCAAATGGGTGGAATCCATCATCATCCAATCCCAATCACACATTCCTAGGATCAGATAATAAATCTGGATGTGATTAATCAAATTTCTTCCATGATTGTGGATGTATCATTATCCCGCCATTATTATTATCTATTGAATTCCAATTCATGAGCTCGACAGTTTTTGATGACATGAAAAATCATTTAAGTTTGGGATTTAATGTAAATTAACACAAAACCTTTGTAGGTGTGTTCCTTTTCTTTATCTTTATGGTAGTATGTTGATTCTGACTTCCAACATCACCCATTGACTACCATCTAGAAGAAGAACGGTTTTTTAATTCTGTATTCTTGAATCCTCTCCCCCAATAAAGCGTAAAATATTTAGTACACACACATGTATTTATGTATAATTTATACCAATAATGTTAATTAATTTCTTCATATCATAAAAATACGGATGGATGTTTTCTTTAGGAAATGCATCATGCAACAACTCCAATATTAAGGGCATCACCTTATTTGTAATTCCAAAGAGGAATTTGATATGGTTGAAAATCAACAGAAAAGAATTTTTTAATATTTCAAAAATCCACTTTACTACTCTTGATTTCCATCATTAATTAAACCCTAAAATGCATTTGTCTTCTTAGTGAAGTTCTCTCTAACATTAGTCACCGTAGAATCATGATGAGGATCTAATGATATTGTGTAATCTTGATCTGGTTTTCCTATAGTCCCAAAAACATCACATGTCATGTTTCTATTTGTATATCCCTCAACTGGTTGTTCTGATATTATTTATGGTGATTTTGCTGTCTTCCAATGTCGAATGATTCATTTATAAGGTTTTTCCTTTCCTTTTCCACTGTCGATGAAGTTGGGAGTTCATTCTGTCGATTTACATCAGTGTTCAAACTATCTGTAATGTTAAATTCTCCATTCCAAATCCAACATAAATATTGATTATGTAATTTATTTAATATAAAGATTTCATAAACTTCATCTATCTTTAACCATATTCTAAATTTACATTTAGTACATGGACGTCTTATTCTTCCATCAACAGATCGAATGGAAATTTCAACATCCAAAAACTCCTCCAAACCCTTATCATACTGAGGTGTGTTCCTCAATAATGTAGTCTATATTTTATCCATATATATCACAATGTGACTCCACTTTATACAAAAAAATGAATACACATATGTATTATTATGAAGGAAAAAAGATAATGGTAAAATCTGGTAATGTGGTATTAGTTGGAATTAAATATATTCATGCTTAAAAAAATTTAAATTATCTGAATGCATAGATTATTTATGGGAATTAAAAGGGTTATTGGCTAGTTATTAGTTTCCCAGAATTGGGAAAAATGGTAATTGGTGCTACAAAAAAATAATAATCAAAATTTTAAATTTTATAATTGGTTTTTTTGTAAAACATACCATAGAATTAAAATTTATGGATAAAATATCACATTTATCCAAATATTCCTAACCAAAAACTCATAATTTCATGATAATATTCATTTTAATAAAATATATCCTCAATGAGTGATATTTTTAGGCCAACATATAAACAGAAAATATATATAAAGTGTATATAAATTAAAATCTGTTTCATTCCATTTGTGAACAAATTCACCCTTAATGATTTTATAATTTTGCTTTAATGACAGGGAATTAATATTATATATGGGGTTAAATATAAATAGTTTAAATTTTTTGTTCTTTTTAAAAATTATACCCAAGTTATATAGTGACAGTGTGTTAACAAATTTTTATGAATTCACATAAATTAATAATGTATTGTTGTGTAGAACATGAGATGATTTTGTAAACTATACAACCCCATTTATGGTAAATATAACGAAAATATATGAATTTAATAAAATAATTTAAAAACAAATCTATTTTCATTATAATGTTTATCACCCTATAAATCCCTCACATCTTTTACAGACCCTACCTAAAATCATTTTCACTTGATCTTCACAAGGGTTAAACATTTTCCATCAAGGGTAAGAACCATAACACCCTCAATACCATTCTCTAAGTAGAATAATAGTCTCCATTAAAGATTTATTAAAATGTAATGAAAACTTATACAAGTGTTTCCTAAAAAATCAAAACATAAAATAATACATCAATAATATCGACCACTATAGAATTTTCTTAGAATAAAAAAAATTCATTCACAACTTCATAAATATTTCATATAAATTATTATGGGTATAAAACACTGCGATATAAACTACCACCTTATAATAATCATCCACTCTCTAACACAACCAATAAAAAATAAGATAACATGATGGTCTAATTTAGAAAATAATTTGTATTTAATACACACTTAGAGTAACAAAAACTGAGCTAAAAATTTGATGACAAAAACTCTAAATTAAAAATGAATAGATAAACCAATATTATATGACATCACATCTGTTTTGGGATCAAGTGAGGGAAATAGTAGGGGGAGGGATCGAGTGATGAAAATGACTTGAATGAGGGAATGGGTAGAAGAGAAATATCAGGGGGCTATCACTGTAACACTGGTATAGGATCGGGGGTCACAGGATTGGAGGGCTTGGGAGATTCGTGAGCACCAATGAGGGGGGAGGCATAGAGGTGCTAGGGATCGGGGTTAGGGGGATGGGGAGTTTAGGGGAATGGGTTATTGGAGAAGGTTGAGGTGTCGTAGAGGGATTGGGAGATACCCAAGCCATAGTGATAGGGGGTGGTGCTAGGGTTCGGAATCCGGGATGAATGGAAAATTGGGGGAGATGGTTGGAGTGTAGGGGGAATTTATTTTTAAATAAAAATATAATATTTAGTGGATGTGTTTAAAAAATGCCTCTAAACAATGAATATTTTGTAGTTTAGAAAGGGTATCAAGAAAAAGAATTATCCCATGAACTATTTAGGTGATCCAATTTCTTTGGGATGATTTAATACCCACCACTATGAGAGTTTGATGGGTAATATTACCAAACATATAATTATTTAGTAGAATCATTAATCAAATACAATGGTATAATTATGCTGGTTAATTGTTTGCTGCCCTTTATTGTGATTCATATCATTTATATCCTCAAGGTATTGATGGTTGTCCTTGAGGAGATTTAATATATCATGTGTTCCATTATTTGGGATGAAAACTCATACTGGATGTGTCATTTGGATTAGTGTATCATGGATGGACAAGATGGGTTTTAAATTTGTTATAAATCACTAAAACATGAAAAATTCTGTGAACAATTTCTATGAAAGGATTGTGTGGTAGGTTATTAAAAGTATGAAACTCTAATATCATTTCACTTTATATAATTACATGAATAATCATGAAAAGATGATTAGGAATGCATACTATATATAGTATATTGTTCAATTACATATCCTAATAAAATAGTTACATACATTTTGGAAAACCAAATAAAGAGATATCATCTTGGAATGATAAGTGAATTGAAACAAAGCATGACTACCCTAGATGTCGTTCGCCCATCCAATCTTTTAGGAATGCATGTAATCATCACTTCTTCATTTAGTACATAAAAAAAGATAAATGGGAGATTTCAAAAATTATAATGATTCATTTTGTGTTTGGTAAATGAATCTTTATAGGTTATCATTTTGGGAATTTCTATATTAAAGACTACTATAGAGTGTTTCATGATAACAATGTTCATGATAGTTTGGGAAGGCTTTTCTACTATTAAGGAATTATAGATAAATATAATTCCATGGCCTGTCATTTCCATGACCATGCTATAACCATGTAAGAGGATAATAAATTGAAGGGGATCCATTTAGTATCCATGAGGTTCTACTACAAGTTTCCAAAATAATAATATAATTTTCATCTCTTTTGTGCGGGAAAACTGTCTGGGTTTATGTGAATCTCCATTAGATAATTCAATGGTATAGAATTTTTAGAAACCAAAATTGGTGATTTAATTCAAATATAGTTTTAGTTTGATAAAAATAAACCCATTTAAATGAATGAAAGAACTTTTTTTCTTAAGGTAGGGTGTTGGTGAATCTTGATAATGAAGAACAATGTACTTATTAAAAGTCACCAACATTTGAGGCTGGTCATAGACTCCATAATAAGAATTTAGGAATAAAACTTATCCAGTATCCTTAAATGATGTGATCATGATTCATCTCTACTATCCATACTATAAAATAGTTCTCACTGCTTAGAGACCCATAGATCTCTCCCAATGAACTGATGTATTTATTGGATTCCTCCAACATCTAGAATAAAACATAAAAATGTTGGATCTTTTTCATTGGGGACGTGATGGGATAGAAATTTTGTAGGATCATTGAGGTTAAGTTTTCATCACATTCACTACTTCATTTAGGATGGTAAACACTCTTATTGAAGGGAATTTCACCATTTTTAAGGGTTTGGAGTTATATATCAGGAAGAATATATAGTTGGAAGTAATTGAAACAGATTCATTATTTATTCATGTGTCCTTTAAATGGTATATTTCTTTTATTTGGTATATCACTTATTACATATGGCTAGGTAATATATTCATCATATATTAGTTGTAGTTTAATTATATGTAGTGTGAGGTAAACCAAGAAGCTGACTTTCTCTCCTCTAGAGACTCCCATTGTAGCTCATTATTTACCTTACCACTAATTATTTCTCTTCTTATTGATAGTGTGAAGGTTTTCATATGAGATTATTTAGTTATTATTTTCTTTAGAAACCCATAATCCATCCTGATTCATTACTATGATTTTACAAACCCTATAAGAAAGTTTTTAATTTCTATGAAATATTATTATAAGAAAACATGACACTCATGTAATATGAATTTCGTTTTTAGATAATAGAATTATCATTATCAAATGTAACTTTGAGATCAATCCAAGAGGGAAGAGAGGTATCATATAATCGAAAATCTATATTAGTAACTTAGTAAAAGATCTTAAGTAAAAAAAATTATGTTGGGGAAAAAAATTATTGAATAAAAAAGATTTCAATAGGTTAGATAGGTGAATAGATATTCTTATGAGAAAAATAGAATAATAATATTATGTTTTTCATGTTACTAGATGAAAAATGATCTATGAAATTTTACAATATACACATATACTCAATATTATTGAGTGTACTAATGACTTAGTGAGACTAGAAGTATCAATAAGGGTTAATATATCCATGTAATTAATTATGTTATAATATCTGGAAATATTTTGATTAGATTAATGTGTTTTGGAAATTATTACCAAATATTTATAGGAGTTGTGCATACAAGAACATTGAATATGATATCTAAGTTCTCAAGTTATATAAAATGAACTATTTGGTAAATGATACAAATAGATTTAGTTAGAGTTCTTAATAATGTTCCCTTAAGTTGTTATACAATAAGATTGAAACATGGATGATTTATTAATGAGTTATAATGATTCCATAGGATAAAATTGATCTTAATACCAAAATGAGTTTTGGAAACACAATGGAATATATTTTTCAAGTATATGTGTTATATAAATTGTTTCCTTGATCATTAAGGGTTTATAAAACCAATTATATACATTACATGTGATTTAAATATACCAGATTTCAAAATCAACGAATGATTTCAATGAAATTTTAATTTACATCAAATGTGAAGAAGAAAATAGTTTCCACATACTATTATTAATGGATTTATCAAATTAAGTTGTATATTAAAAGAAGGTGTATATTCATCTTAGTTATCTTATATTAATGAATAATATTTTATTATCAAATACTTCTAGTGAACAAAGTGAGATCATTAGTTTTATACACTTGTTTTATCATTTAAAAAATTGTATGATTTTTGTTTTAAAAAGAGACAAGGATAAAACTGTATGTCATGGATAATTGTTTGGTCTACATGTTTTTATAATGTGTAACATAAAGAGTTCCAATAACCCACCATTGGTTTAATGTCAAAAGTAATATAAAATTTTGAAAAGAGAATTTTCCATGAACATAGAATAAAATATATGATATTTATACATTATTTTAGATTTTTAGTATTCCTATTAAATTTAAAAAAATGTCATTGTAATATATATTTCTAATTGTTTTATGATTTAATAATATTTTAAATAAAATACAGTTTGTATGATTATTGTTTGAGAATGTTTAAATTAAATAACTTCCATTTTATAAAATAAAATATTATACACATATAAAGTTAATATCCTAATAATTTTAGGGTATCATATGATAAAGAAAAAAAACAATTGTTACATCTATTTATTTTGAGAAAATAAATGTCACTAATTTAGAAATTCATATTGTATTCATATTATAGTGTTGTTGTTAATGTAAATATACCAAAATAGTTGTTGACCTCACCTGTTTTGATAATCTCAATCATGTATTTATTTGTGTTTAAAATCCCAATTATGTCTTCATTCTCACCTGTTTTAATTTAAACATTCTCAAACAATAAGGGTAAGTATGATCACCAAGGCAAATGGAAAAAGGACTGGAAGAAGAATGACAAGTCAGATGATGTTGTCTGCTATGAGTGCAAGAGAAAAGGACACATTAAAGCCGACTGTCCAAAGCTGAAGTATAAAAAGAAATATGAATATAAAGACAATAAGTTTAAGAAAGCTATGAAGGCTACTTGGAGTGCTTCAGAAGACAGCACAAGTGAAGCTGAATCTTCAGACTCTGAAAGGAATCGAGCCAACATGTGCTTTATGGCAAACACTTCTGAGGTAACTGCTGAAACTCCTGCTTCAAATTCATATTATTCTGGAGATGATTCTGAAGGTGATAACATGTCTAAATCTGAACTGTTTGAATACTGTGATATGCTGGAAGAAACATGTAATGAACTTAAGGATAAATACAAGTCATTAAAGAAACAACATGCTCTCACCACTACAGTTAAAACCGAACTTACTATTGAAAAAGAGAAAAATGCTCAACTGTTAAAAGAAAATACAGAACTGAAACTGTCAAATGAGAAACTTAGAAAAGACTTAGAGAAGTTCGCCAATGGCAAGAATACTCTAACACAGATGCTAGGAAAGCAAGTAGCACCTAAATATACTACTGGTATAGGATACCAACCTGGACAAAGGAAAATTTCTAAAACTAGATTCATTTCTAAATCTGGACAGAATGAAGGTAATTTTGGAACTTCATATGTTTCAACCAGTTATATACATAGCTATGGATCTAATAAAGTTTATCTTTCAAAGCATGTCAATTCTACAAATTATATGAGACCCATTAGACAAATATGGGTACCTAAAGTGTTATTGGCTAACCTGTCTGGACCCAAGAAAATCTGGGTACCAAAATCATCTCCCATCTAAATCTGTTTTATAGGGAACTTGCTTAAAGAGCTCCTGTAAAGAGACATGGTACTTGGACAGTGGATGTTCAAGACATATGTCAGGAGACTTCTCTTGTTTCAAGAGTTTAATAAAAGTTGATGGAGGCTTTGTCACCTTTGGTGATAACTCAAAAGGGAAAATCATCGGCCTAGGCCAGATTGGTAACACTGATTCAATTTTGATTTCTAAAGTTTTATTTGTTGATGGCCTTAAATACAATTTATTAAGTATTTCTCAGTTATGTGATGATGGTTTTCATGTTAAATTTGAAAATGATTCTTGCAAAGTTTTTGATTCTAAGAATGTTTTGGTATTTTCTGCCTTAAGAAATGAAAATGTTTATGCTGTTAATCTGAATTCTTTAGCTAAGCAGAATATTAATTGTTTGAATGCTTTTCATAAAGAATCTTGGCTATGGCACAGAAGATTAGGACATTGCAACATTCACTCACTTAGAAAACTTTCTAGGAAAAACCTAGTTAGAGACCTACCTAAGTTAGAATTCCCAAATGATAGAGTGTGTAACCCCTGTCAAAAGGGAAAACAACACAAAGTTTCTTTTAAATCAAAGAAAGAAGTTTCAACTTCTCAACCACTTGAATTGGTTCACATGGATTTGTTTGGACCATCAAGAGTTTCTAGTTTAAATGGGAAGCACTATGTTTATGTTCTTGTAGATGACTTTTCTAGATATACTTGGGTATATTTTCTAGCTCACAAAAGTGAAGCTTGTTCTTACTTTGTTAAATACTCCAAGTCTGTAGAAAATCTTAGTGGACTCAAGATTAAGACCCTGAGAAGTGATCATGGTCGTGAGTTTGAAAATCAAGATTTTGAATCTTATTGCTCACACAATGGCTATACTCATAACTTCTCTGCCCCTAGAACACCCCAACAGAATGGTGTAGTAGAAAGAAGAAACCGAACTCTTCAAGAAATTGCTAGAACCATGCTCAATGAATATGACCTGCCAATTTACTTTTGGGCTGAAGCTGTAAATACAGCTTGTTATGTTATTAATAGAGTCTTGATTAGACCAGTTCTTAAGAAAACCCCTTATGAATTGTGGAACAATAGAAAGCCTAAGGTTAATTACTTTAAAGTTTTTGGTTGCAAAGTCTTTATTCTGAATACTAAAGATAATATGGATAAGTTTGCTTCCAAAAGTGATGAAGGAATTTTTCTGGGTTACTCTATTTCAAGTAAAGCCTATAGAGTATTCAATAAGAAAACCAAATGTGTGGAAGAATCTGTTCACATCAAATTTGATGAAACTGATCCACATGAGCCTAAAACCTCTCTTGAAAATCTTGAAGAAGACTTATCTATTCTGGACCTTAATAATAAATCTAAAGAACCTGTTATAAAAGTATCCAGTTCTGGACTTTCTCCAGAATCTGCTTCTGTTGAACCCGAACCTATAGATGAACCTGAAATTTCTAGTCCAATCTTTACTAGATCAACGAGGACTCTAAAGAATCATCCCTTAGATGCTGTTGTAGGAAATCTAGATAGAGGAACACAAACTAGAGCTTCTCTAAGAAACCAGGTTGAACATCAAGCTTTTCTTTCACAGTCAGAACCTAAAAATATCAATGATGCTATCAATGATGAATTTTGGGTAATGGCTATGCAAGAAGAATTAAATCAGTTTGAAAGAAACAGAGTCTGGGAATTAGTCGACAGACCTAAGGACACTTTGACAATAGGCACAAAATGGGTGTTTAGAAATAAAGTAGATGAATCTGGAAATATAGTCAGAAACAAAGCTAGACTAGTTGCACAAGGATATAGTCAAGAAGAAGGCATAGACTATGAGGAAACTTTTGCACCTGTAGCTAGACTAGAAGCCATTAGGATCTTACTTGCATATGTTGCACATCTGGATTTCAAGTTATATCAAATGGATGTTAAAAGTGCATTTCTAAATGGTTTTATAATTGAAGATGTTTTTGTAGAACAACCACCTGGATTTGCTAACCCCCATTTTCCAAATCAAGTTTTTAAACTTTCTAAAGCTTTGTATGGTTTAAAACAAGCTCCAAGAGCTTGGTATGATAGACTTAGCAATTTCCTTATTTCAAAAGGTTTTACTAAAGGGATTGCTGATCCAACTCTTTTCATTAAAAGAATTTCTAAAGATGTTTTAGTTGTACAAATATATGTTGATGATATTATTTTTGGATCTTCTAAACACTCTTTATGTACTGATTTTTCAAAAAGTATGCAAAATGAATTTGAAATGAGCTTAATGGGAGAGCTTAAGTACTTTCTTGGATTTCAAGTATTTCAAAATGAAAATGGTATTATTTTGAATCAGAGTAAATATACAAAGGATCTTTTAAAACGTTTTGGTCTGAATAGTATCAAGGAAAGTGAAACTCCTATGAGTACTACCTGTAAATTGGATGTAGATGAAACTGGGAAACCAGTTGATCAAACAAATTACAGAGGTATGATTGGTAGTTTACTTTATCTTACTGCTAGTCGACCTGATATTATGTTTAGTGTGTGTATGTGTGCTAGATTTCAAGCTAACCCAAAAGAATCTCATTTGCTTGCTGTTAAAAGAATTTTTAAATATCTCAAACACACGGTTAACTTAGGTTTGTTTTACCCAAAAAGACAATCCTTTGAGTTAATGAGTTATTCAGATGCTGACTTTGCTGGTTGTAAGTTAGATAGAAAAAGCACATCAGGAACATGTCATTTGCTTGGAAAATCCTTAGTTTCTTGGTGTAGTAAGAAACAGAACTCGGTTGCATTATCTACTGCTGAAGCAGAATATATAGCTGCTGGTAGTTGCTGTGCACAAATTCTGTGGATGAAACACACTCTTTTGGACTATGGATACGTTTTTAAACATGTTTCAATCAACTGTGATAACACCAGTGCAATAAACATCTCTAAGAATCCTGTATCTCACTCTAGAACCAAACACATAGATGTAAGACACCATTTCCTAAGAGATCACTATCAAAAAGGTGATATTTCTCTTGAATTTATTGGCACTGAACATCAATTGGCTGATATTTTCACTAAACCTTTAAGTTCGGATAGGCTAAGTTTCATAAGACATGAACTGGGAATGTTTAATCACAACCGGTGTGAAAATTCTCACTGATGTGAAATTCTCACCGACGTGGAAATTCTCACTGATGTGAAATTCTCACCGATGTGGAAATTCTCACTGATGTGAAATTCTCACCGATGTGAAATTCTCACTGATGTGAAAATGCTCACCGATGTAAGTTTCTCACCGACGTAGAAATTCTCACCGATGTACAACTCTCACCGATTTGTTTTTCTCACCGATGATTAACTCACACCGATGCAAAGTTTAAAACTTCTGTCTGCCGCCAAGAATACGAATCGTTATTTTATTTTATTACTCTATTTTAATCATTTATTTGGAATTCCTAAATGATAAAACTAAGTCTAAGCCACTTCTTACCTCACCGAGCTCAAAATCTCTCACCTTCAAACCTTAGCACCCAAATCGACCAAGAACCCTAAACCCGCGATGGCAAAAACCAAGCTTCCTATCATCAGAGATGAAAGTGAAGAACCAAATGCTAAGAAGCAGAAGTCACAGCATAAAGCCAGTGTTAGTGAAGTCAAAACTAGATCGGGAAGGCGACCAGTGAATCCTCACTTGCAGAATAGAGATATAGTAATCGAGAAGGAACTGTGCGTGGAATGGCTACTGCCTAGCAAATCCTTAGTGCTCGAGATTCTGGAAGACCAAAAATGGGTGGATTGTTTCTCGAATAACAATGGCCCATACAACCCGAAATTGGTAAAGCAGTTCTATGAGTTTGTAACCTTTGAGAAGTCTGAGAATGAGAATCGGGTAAACTCTTTTGTAAATGGAAAAGAGATGTCTTTTTCTTCAGTTGAGTGGGATGAGAGTTTAAAAGTACCACATGAAGGTGTCTCTGGGTATGTATCAAGAGAAATTCCACCTAGTAGTGACATTTTTGATTATGAGACTGCCTTACAAGAGCTGACTGGTAATGGAAATCAAAGGCAAGTGGTAGCTGCTGAAATGGATGGAGAGAATAGACTGCTTTTCAAATTTGTTCAGCATGTGTTGATACCGAGGAGAGGAGATTTTGCAAATCTGAGATATCAAGATATCTATCTTCTTCATTTGCTAAGACATGGTGTAAAAGTCAATCTGTGCAGATTGTTGATGCTTCAAATGGAAGACATGATTAGACCAAAGTCAAAGACCAATGCTTTGTTCTTTGCCAAGCTGATTTCAGTGATGATAAAGGTGAAAGAAATAGCTGAGTCTCAGGATGAGACAGTTGTAGTCAAGAACAATTTCTGCATCACCTCGACTGTTTGCAAGTATATGAAAATTAACTGGAACCCATGGAAGGGAGAATGGGTCAGTGATGATCAGAAAATCTATGATAGGTTTAATCCTGTGGATTATCCCTCAAGACCAAAGGATATGAGAGATCCGAGTCTAAGACCTGATGAAGAGGAACCTGCTTATAGTGATGAGACAGAAGAATAAGAAGAAGAAGAAACTCCTATGGATGTTGGAGGAGATCCAGACTTGCCCCCAAGTCCTGTTGTAGAACTGGTTTATTCTAGGAAAGGAAAAGTAGAGGAAGTTTTGCCTACTTATGAGGAATACCAGTCTGTACCTCACCAAGAAGAAGAGGAATAGGAGAATGCATCTGAATCGCCTGCTTCTGGTAGGTTAAGTATGAGTCCCTTAATTGGAAACTCAGCTATACCTGCTGCTGAAGAAGAAAGAGATAGAGAAGAAGCTGTACCTGTATCAGAAGATCTTCTAAATGCTAAACCTGTAGAACTTGTGGTAGAAGATTCTGATGAAGAATGGCCAGCAGCGAAGGCTGTTGTGATACATGAGAATGCACCCATTGAGGGGGAGCATCAGTCTGTGCTTGGAACTGTTACAGTAGCTGTTGAGCTTGGAGACTGGGTAGAAGACCTAGGGTTTATAGTCTGTGGATTGGATTATCCAGATTCTGACAATGAGATGTCTGTGGATAGACCAATGACCAATTATGATCTTGCTGCTGAGTTGTTGCCAGACGATGTAGTCAGATTTCATGATTTGAGTAAGCTGAAAGAGGACCTCAAATCCAGTTTTGTTGAAGAAGTGAAGCTAATGGAAACCTCTCTTGCATCCTCAATTAATTCAATAATGACTACTTCTGTAGTTAATTTGGCCAAAGCAAGGGGATCTGCTGCAGTTGTCTCAAGTGATTTTGTTTCCAAATCAGATCTTGAATCCATGAAGAATGAGATAAAAGAATCATTCAGTGCTTCAGTTGCTGATATGAAAGGAAGCTTTTATGAAGAAATGAAAGTTCTAGAGAGATCCTTCGAGCTATCTCTGGCTTGTAATTTATCTTCCTTTATGTCTGAGATTTTGGAAGAAGTGAAAGAATGCCAGACTCGGTCTTCAAGAATCGAAGCTGATCTGGAAGCTCTCAAGACATCAGTTGTTGCTTTGGATTCCTATATGAGCTCCAAGTCTCAAGCTGACAAGGACCTAGCCTATGTGAAGAGTGTAGTCAGCCAGTTTGTCTCAGTGTTTGAAAGTTTCAAAACCTCAGTGAAATATCATGATCAATTACAAGACTCTCAAGTTCAAAGCCTAATCAGTGGTTTGTCAAAGAGTTTTAAAGAAACTGTTTCCTTCTCTCTTGGCCCTCTCACATCCAAATCATCAGTTGATATGAACTCAGTTCGAGCAATATTGAAGGAGGAGATTGGTTCTATTTCAACCAGTGGCTCTGGGGACTCATCAGAGTTAAGTCGAGTGGTGCTCTCTACAAGGGATTCTGCCAGAGAAATCATGAAGATAGTTCAAGATTTTATGAGAGAAGCCTCTGCCTCTCAAGAAGCCATAAAAAGCAAAGTGGACTACTACTTCTCCAAAATTTTCACCAAGCATCAACTCGAACACCACTTCAAGCTAATGTTGGAACACATGAAGCTCCCTCCAGTCACCCAAGCTTTCAAAGAACAAGTGAGCAAGCTGAGAGAACTGACTCCTGCCTTAGAGAAATTCATGGAGAACAAAGATGATTTCATCTCTTCTATGGAAAGAGGAGGAGGAATTATTATGGATTTTAGAAATCTGCTACTGCCCTTCTTGCATGTTGATGCTAGGCCAGTCATCATCCCTCCTGCTTTGCCTGCTTCTGCCTCAGCTGCTTCCTCAGTCCAGCTGACTCCTGTTCAAGCCATTCAAAGCCTCAAACCAATGATTACCCAAAAATCTTCAACCTACAAGCCTGACTCTGTGTCAGTGGCCCAGCCTCCTTTGATCTTTTCTGGCATTCCCAAACCTTCACCTGAATCCTCACCACCCGAGCATCCTTCTGATCCCAAAGGAAAATCTCACATTGCAGATGCGGATTGAACCAGTGGCCAAGCTTTTTGATAGGAATTCCTTTGTAATCTGTTTTTTTTTGTACTTTTTGACTACTATAATACAGACCACTTTTTACTTCTCTTTGTTTTATTTCTCTCCTATATATATATATATATATATATATATGCTTTCCCACTTTTTGATTATCACAAAGGGGGAGAACAATAAGAGTGGGGGAGAAACTTTTTTATGAGAGAATAAGGAGGAGAACAAAATGAGAAATATTTTCAATGGAGAAAAATAAGGCATAAGGGGAAACACATTATCCTTTGTTTTGTTTCCATTTTTATCTCTGATACCTTATGTCTATATAGTACCTTATTTTTTTTTATCTCTGATAACTTATGTCTATATCATTCTATTTCTATTATCTATGATGCTGTTTTCTCTGAGAAAATTGAATTCAATACTATACTCTTTACTATTATATTTTCACTATGTTAAATGCCAATATCATAAATTGTGATTATCAAAAAGGGGGAGATTGTTGACCTCACCTGTTTTGATAATCTCAATCATGTATTTATTTGTGTTGAAAATCCCAATTATGTCTTCATTCTCTATGATATTGTTAAGTATTGTTGATCTATACTTTAATTCTTTTAAATCTATGATCAAACCAATAACACCTTTTTAAAATAAGTCTTTGGAATATGTTAATCATCATTTATCCATGTTCATACAAGTTATAAATTGATTCTAACACAATCGGATGTGTTCTGTATAAAACAGATAAGTAATCTGCCTATAGCTACTGATAAAGAGCTACCGGTAACCAGTCTACCGATAGACTTAGTCTACCGACAGACAGCTACCGATAGACTTAACACAGAGTTACCGATGTACTTATAAATACAGCTACCGATACAAACGTAGAGCTACCGGTGTAAGTATAAATAGCTACCGATGGAATAAGAGTCACCGATGGACGAAGCTACCGATGCATGTACCTACCAACGCATGGAGCTACCGATGCATGTACCAACCGACGCATAGAGCCACCGATAGAGTCAAAGCAACTAATGACATTGAGCTACCGATGTTCAAGCTACCGATGTTCAAGATACCGATGCTGATTACCTACTGATCACTCAACTCACTGTTTGAATTTCTTTATTTCCTATATTTAATCTATCTAACGGTCATATCATACATTTTAATGATTTGTCAAATATCTGATAAAGGTTGTCGGATGTCAGGAACCCGTACCCCGTACCTGCTGAAAAGAAATCTTTTCTGTCCCCTGATGGGAGATAAATACGAGAAGACTACATACCAGAACATGATGCGAACGTGTGAAGAAAACAAACAACAAGAAGCGAACCAGAAAAGTGCGGTGCATCCAATATACCAAAAACGACACAAGCACAAGAGGAACACAGAGAAGCTCATAGACAATCAAGCATACTCGAGAAGTGTTATGTGCATACAAGAAGAACTTCATAGACTACATTCTCACCACCTGTGAACCTGGAGCATACGACACTCTGTTTCTCAACAGAAACAAGAAGAGGACTCAGACTCACTTCTAATCAAATTCAAAGGAGTCCAGAGCTATACAGAAATCACCAGAACAATCTCTAAACTCTACATCTCTTGTTCTGTGATTTATTACCATTCATTTCGAGCAGTGTGTGTTATCTGCTATATCTAACACATACACTGTCTCCTGTACTCAAACTGAAGGATCTGTAAATCCTTACAAAACTCTTTCATTCTTTCTTTCCCACGAAGAAATGTGGTAGAGGTCGTGTGTGACCTGGACAGCTGGTTGCTGTTGTACTGTTTCCCACGAAGAACAGTGGTAGAGGTCTTGGACCTGGACAGTTGTAAACTGTTGAACCCCGATCCAGGGTGTGGATCATTTTTATATAAACTTTTGAGAGGACTAAGTCTCGGCTTGAGACTGAACCTCTTGGTTACATTGTTGTGCCATCTATTTCAAAGTTTTAATCCGTTGCTAATCACTTTAAAACCAATACTGTTTTTAAAGTTACTTTGATAATTATATTAGCAAGTGTTTATGTTAAGTGTAGATTAGTAAGTTAGTTTCAAAAGATAATCACACACTCCTGTGTTGATTAACTGGGAATTAATCAATCCCTTGAGAACCTAACAGAATCTCTACATTAATATAAATTCACTATAGTTTAATTTATTATTTTATTTGGGGGGTCTTTAAGACACTGCTTTTAAATATAGAAATTTTAATTGGTACTCAATTCACCCCCCTCTTGAGTAAACCACTCCGACCAACAATAGTATTAGGGTATAGTATTAAAACTATTGTAAAGAGTTAAATTTAGTTTCCTAGAAATAATGTATGTCACATTAATCAAATAAAGATTATGATATACTAATAAAAAAATTATATCAATTATATTTTTTTAAAGTATTGTGATGAAAACGGTTTCAAGGGTGAATATTTTAATCATATAATCATTTATATGAATAAAAAAATAATTTTCATTGCATCATTTGTTGTATTTGAGTTATAATGTTTCAATATTCCAATATATTTAAGAATTATGAATTTAATTTTTTAATCTCACCATAACAAAAATTTCTTTCTTTATAGAGGAAATCGCTACAAAATTTAGTGGGAATTTTTTATTATTGGGTTAAATAGTGATGAGGAAGTAATTACAAATAGATATAATATATTATCCAAACACCATAAAATATATCAAACAAAACGTTGATCCAACAGTCCATGATATATGATATTTATGTAAAGGGATTCTATATGATTATTTTAAATATTTATAGAAGAGTTTTATGAATATAAAATATATAATAAAATTTAATATAAACATCTAAATTCTTTCACATTGGTTACATAACTGTATACATTGACATAAATTCTATGAAAGGAAACGTTAATTTACCTCGCAATATAATTTTTTTAGTTATTACTTATTGATGTTCTTTAAGGAGTGTTAATGGATGTGATGAAATTTTGTGGATATAGTGAGTTGGATTCATTTTATGAAATATTAAATATGATGAAGATAAACCAAAATATTTTTTAAGAACAATATGGCAGCAAAGTATTTCACATGGAGTCCCAAAAACTATTTAAATTTTATTCTAGAGGTGCATCAATTTTATATATGTCAATATTACCTAAGATTTGTGAGATATGTTATAGTAAAACCATCATACTTTTTTGATATTCTTATGAAATCAATTGATTATTTTCTATCTAGGAAGTTGTTGGGTAGGTTTTTTATCTTTTCATTGGTAGAAGATTAATGAAAATTTAATAAGTCATATCATGTAATGTGTGTAACATTTAAGACCATTATTTAGATATATTGGGAATTTTTCATCCAAACTAAGATATTATACATCATGATCTTATCTAATTAGAATTTGTTAAGGCCATTATCCTATCCATAAAGGGTATTGAAAATGATTTATTCTTTAAGATGGGCAGTTTATTCACAATGAATTAATAATTTATGAATTGCATATATGGGATTAACATATTCAAAAGTTCACTAAATCTAATATGAAAAGTGATCATTTGAGAATTAATGGAAAGATTATATTTGGTGGATCAACATTGATATAGAGATTTATTTGTTTTCTAGAAATCATTCCAGATCCCTTTATTATTTTCATCACTTTAGTATATTGTTAGATTCCACATTTTAGGTTCATATAAGGATCATGTGATTCATATATTTTGTCAATATAATTAGGGGCCATGGGTTCACACAATGTGTCTATAAGAATTTATTTTTATTAATAGATAGATATTTACTATAAATTTGTTTCAGAGTTAATCAAAAATTTATTTGGAAGGGTATTTATAATAGAATTTTGTATTATGATGTAAAATTGAAGAAAATGATTAATTTAGAAAATTTTTTTGGAAGATATCTATAAGGATTTTTAATATTATTCAAATATATATTATATATGATACAATATAATTTAAAATATAAAAAACTAATTTAGGATTTGTTGATAATGGGATATTGAATGAGATATATTCCGTAAAGAAACATTTGGATTGGATTAATTTGGGAATGTTGTATTTTATGTTATATTTTAATCATATGTAATTAAATATTATATTCCCTGACACTACATATATTATTCATACTGTATTATATGAACATTAAATGTTTTATGTTATGGAGAAATAATTCCATTTCACTCTATAATATTAGAAATCAAAGATTATCATTTTCATTAATAATAATAAAATGTATTCCGTGATTCCAATGTGTGATATAGTGGTATCATATGGATTATCCATGGTGATCCTTCAAATAATATGAGTGATTGAATTTTTATAGTTAATATATGAATGATAAATCATAAGAATAATATCAATCAATATACTATAATAATAATTGTAGAATAATAGAGATTACTCATGTATGTAATGCCAGAGTAATCTAATGAATTAAATCGTATGATATAATAAATTAGTTAATTCCAAAAAATTTGAGTACCATCCTCGAGGGGTTCTGTAAGCTCCCACATCTGTATTATGGTACTGGAGTAAATTATTTCTTGATTCTGGTCTAAATTCACCTAATCCATATATATCTCTTAATTATCCTCTTTAATATCATGAGGCACTAGTATTCAATATACATAAGGTTAATTAAATGTAAGAATCATATAGTTTAGTAATCTATGGATACATCTAAAAAAGGAGTAATTGTATGATTTAACTTAATAGGTAATCACTAAACTCATTGAATAGTGATGGAAGGGAACGGTTCAGTGTTTGGTGTACAAAATTTTCATTATTTAATTTTTTCTTTATTTTATTTTTTTCTTTATTTCATTTTATATATAATGGAGATCCGTAGTTTTGAATTATAATTTATTCTATATGTTCTAATAAGTGTTATTATACACCAAAAAATCCTAAAAAGTGATCCAAAAATTTATGTCTAATATAAAATGATTTAGAAATAGTATTTTGACTTTTATTTCAATAGAAATATATGTCAGACTGATTTAATAAATATTAAAATTCATTATCTTATTATAGCTCAAATAAATATTTTCTAAAATTTGTTATCCTGTGTAAGATTAATTATTCTAATTTCTAATTAAATTGTCTCTATCTACAAGATTCCATATCAACATCATCACTAAACTTCTCTTGGGTGATGGATTTTTATAATGTTGTGAGATAACTAGGTGAATATTTTTATATATGTATATAGGATCCTTGGGATCCACTTATACCTTGACATAAAAAGGGGATCCTAAAGTATATGATGATTTTTTTCAAGTGGTGTCTGATTTATATAATATTTTATACTCAATTTTTTGATGTTCTGGATTATTGGTAGGCATCCTTAGATCATTTATAAGTTCTTACATGATTGGATGTCATTGATTATGCCAGGAGATAGTGTACACGATATTTTCGTTAATGTATAAGGATAGAGATACTATAAATAATCCTCGTATTAGGATAATCATTAAAAATAAATTTTATATAGGATTAGTAAATAAGTGAATTCCTCATTACTATCATTGGTATGAGGATAATGGGTTGCCTATATAATATCAATGGATTTTCTATGAAGATTTTGAACCACTACATATATAGTTTGATAACTAGTAATTCACTGATAATGGGAATATTTATTAGGATATGACCCCATGATTGGAGATGATTAGGATGAACCAAGTTTCAACTATATTCCTCTATATTATTTTTTATTTTTTAATTATGAGGTTTTGTTCATTTTATGATTTTCATAGTTGAAAAAGGGGCTTACTATGGATACACCTATCCTCATGGGTGTTCGGATGTTGAGTGATGGTAATGGAGACTCGTAATATTGTTTTAGAAGACACATTTTTGGTTACTATCATATATATCTGACATACATAACCCAAATACTCATAAGGATACACCTAAGGTAATACCATGGACATGATACCAAAATTGAATATAAAAAAACATATGATTAAAGGAATCAACATATATCAATAGAGATTTTTCATTACTGATTTGGAGTTATCCACTTTGATAACATAATTTGTGTTGGAAAGGGATACCAGTATAATATGGGTATTAAAGTAGATTTATATAGTCTTACTATTAACTAATGATGGGTTAAGGGTTTAGTGATGGAACTATATTATATGGGGTTTATTCTAATTAATTGTGATGTAGTTTTTATGGGATTTTTCCTTTGTTGATATTTTATTGCATTATCCTTCTTAGGATAAATATTTTGATTTCATTTCCTTCTAAGAATTTAAATTTATTGTTAGGAAAACATTGGATGAGTTTTTTTATATATTAATGATATAAATTTTCCCCATCGAATTTCTAGGTTGGATTATTGACGGTTAGTGAGATGACTGATTAGTCAGGAGGGACTATATTACTGATTCTTCATGGATACTAGAAAGAACTCTTTCATTGTTATATATACTAATGTGAGAGATTATGTATCATATTCCACATTTTTACCTAAGATAATATATCTTATTAAGTTTAGTTAGGAGGTATAAATCCTATGTTTTTTAAAATCAATGAAAACATCATACTGGATGTGTCTTCTGGAAATGATATTATACATGGGTGTCTTGTATCATCATTAATGGGTTATGTTTTTGGTGGAATGAGTTTCACTAACTATATTACTTTAATAAAATGAATTTGATCACTAACACGTAGTATATGACGTAGTTTGGGGGAATCCTATATAATCACTATATTGATCTCTACCTATATACACAATAAAAAAATATTGTATGTGGGAATAATATTATATTTATTTTATGAACTCCTATCAGTATAGAGTTATATTTATGAATCAAAATAAAAAATATTTCAATACATAGTTTGCTTTTATGAGATTATTAGGAGTTATGAAAGGGGATATTTATTTTTTCTTCATTGTATTTTAAATGAATATATATATTTTATAATGTTTGAATAACTGTTTATTTAATTTTATATATGTGTTTTATATTGTAGATGGATCGCATTTTATTACATAGTAATATAGAATATTATTTTATTATTATACAATTTAATGTGGGAGTCCCCATTGGGAATTATTTATTTATCTACATTTTTCTAGAGTATGTAATTTATGGACAGGTTATTACATATTTTTAATAAAAGTATACATAAATCATATACATCATACATTATATTTTAGTTTCCAAATGGATATTTTTTGTGGAAACCACTAGATAAATTCCATTGGTTTATTGAGAGTCATTATTGATGTTAATAAGTGAATCTATCTATAAATACCCAGCCTTAAACATTACATAATCTTGAATTATATTATTAATTCACATCGATTATATTCTCAAGTTTAGAGCTTTAGAGAATTAGGTCATAACATATACACAATAACTTGAATATTACCAGTAGACATTTATACAAAGAATCCATTTTTTATAAAATAAAAACTCTTGAAAAAAAAATTCATGTCTAGTTTCATGTTTTAGATAGCATAACTTTTCTTTGATCCCATCCTTGACCCTATTCATCTTGAAGTTCTATGAAAAACATTTAAAAACATGGGTTGAGCATAAAAAGATCATTAAGGGTTATAAGATAAATAAATAACATATTAGTCCATCAAAGAATAATCTTTTTAAAATTCCTCCAAAATCATAAGATTTATGAATAACACATAGTAATCAAAAATAATAAAGGTAACTTGTGGCATCCATAACATACTTACGTCATAGCTTTCACAGCTATGTAGGGAGTTACATTTGGAATAATCATCATAGTTTATTACCTAAATCACTTAGGAGAAACATTATCTCTTACCTCCGTCATATTACGCAATGCATTGGAGAGCTATCTCAGAGTCACCGTCCCTAGGTTTATCACAGAACTACCCGTATATGTAATCAATTCCCAAGAACCATACATATTCATAACATATAAAACAAATATAATGGAAAGATAAAATTTACACATTTAAATCCCAATATATCATTTAAATAGATTGAAATAAAAATTCCATTATAAAAACCATTTTTAATGCCAAAATACATAAAATAGTATAGGGTGTTTATTTTTCTTTTAAAAACATTATGGCTTGTTAAGGAATCCAAAGATCAAATAATACTCACGGTAATGGAAAAGGTCGTTGTCACTACTTATGTTAAAAGAGACATTCTATTTGTCATTTATTAAAATGACACGTAGAAAAAGATTCCCTTTTAATGAAATTAAATGTCAATAGTGTTTATACACTGTATAAAAGAATGTCGTGTATTAAACAAAATATGCCTCAATAAAAGGAGATTGAGACGAAGTCCCTTACCTCATGTCCGATATGACTCATTCGTTATTTAATCTCATGAATAATAAACTAAATTTCATTTCTACTTGTTAATAACCATTTTAATATTTATTATTCCTTTTATATAACTTATTACCATGTTATAAACATTATTTAAACATTTAAGTTAATAACTGTCATTTGGTTGATATTTGGTACTTGAGTCAAAAATGAACTTATTATAATTAAAAGTTGTTCACGTTGTCAAAATTCCATTATCTCTAGAATGATATTAATTATTTATATATCATATATATCATATATATCTAGTATATAAATGTATTTTATAATAGTATATAACATTTGAAGGTAGGAAATGGAATGCACCATTAATGGAGACGGTAAGTCGTACGTACACATGAATGCTACTTTCATTTCTATTTCATGTTTAATGGAATGAAAAATTAATGATACAAAGTTATATTATAATATCACATATAATTTCTTTAAATCCATCCTTTATACATCCCACATATGGCATGAATGAGTTATATCACTTTGAGGGGGTGGTAGTCCACACTTCCTCAATTGAAGTTATCGTATTTACCCATTATAGAAACCATAAAGGAATGCTATAAATAAAAAATACAGAAGTAAAGAGACAATATAAATCTAATATATATCACATATAAACATAGTTCCATCATATTGGCCACCATGAGAGGGGTGGGAGATATTTGAACAATCACCATTTCGTAAGGCATTAGTTCGTCATCCACAAAAACAGTATGTTCGTATCCATTAGATGGAGATGTGTGGAAGTGTAGTTCGAATAATTATTTTATAAAAAATGAATTTTATTGAAAATACTTTTTTATTTATAAAATAATTGAATAAAAAGATTTTAGGTGCTTGGAGAAGTAAAATAAAAGAAAAGAACTTAAGAGACGGTGTTACCTATAAATCGGGTAAATCCCTTTGGTTTGATCCAAAAGGATTTCTTGAAGTTATTTACACCTATGGTAAGGATTCTAGGTGGAAAAGTGGGATATAGAGAGCTTATTTGGGTAGATATTGGATGATAAAAGGGGCTTGAGTGGTGTGAGAAATGGGATAGAGGTGATGGCTTTTTATAAGGGGGAGGGAGGGGCTCTTTAGGAATGTTTGAAAATATTATTTTATTATATAATGATTTTCAGTTTCTAAAGGTCCAAAACATATTAAAGCTGAAGATAATATGAATATCAATTGAAATTAAATCATCCAATTATAATTTTACATGTTTTTGATATTCTTTTAATTTTTATAATCTTATTTATTTAAATCATTCATTAATGAGGTAAACATTGCATCATTATTGTGTCATAAATAATATTATTTATTTGATGTCTAAAAATTATAAAAAAACTAGGATGTAGGTAATAATTTTCGATTTCAAATGAATATTTATAGTCAAAGAGATAAATTATATAACCCCTTGTAAGAATTGATGTACTAGACGATATAAGTTTATGACATTTTTGTCAACACATTAAATTAATTAATATAAAGTGTCATTATCACTCTTAAGTGGATCTACGGGGCTCTAAATTCGACCCAAGGATAACCATGGTCAGAAATGTATCAACTAATAGGATTAGGACACATGTTAGGGTAATTTAATATTATTATAATATTATTTTTACCTTGAATTACCCTATAAATATATAACAGCGGTAAATAAAAGTCAAAAGATACTATTCACGAAAATTTATTTTCATCTTATTGATCCCCATTTTACTTACTATTAAAAACCATGTATGTCATATTTTCGAAATTAAATTCACAAAATTGGTAAAATTTTATTTAAATGAAGAAATCATTTTTTAACTTCTACTCAGTGTTTTCACAATTCATCAAAAATAGAAGTTTTTTCAGAAAAAATACAAAACATTCAGCCAAAGGAATATTTGATATTCCAATTTTAAAAATGATGTCTATTTTTAAAAAATAAAAACATAGAAGTTATATTAATTAATTTAAAATTAATTCTTGTTGTCAAAACAAAAAATCATATTTCTAAGAAATAATAACTAGCAAAAGTTTGATACTTATTTATCTCCAATTTCAAAGTTAAATTAATTCCAATGACCAAAATTTGATTAAATGGTAAAAATATAATATAATAACACTTTAAAACCAAATTAAAAAGATAATATAACCATATAAATAAATTATATCAAAAGATAGTTTTGAATTAAAATATAGTATTTTTAACTATTCAATAAAAAATGAATTTTATCAGAAATATACCAAAAATTTACCCAAAGTAAATTTTGATATCCCGATTTGAAAGAATAATATTATTTTTTCATATAGAACAAATAAAGGTGGTCAAACCTAGATTTAAATATGGTTTTTTATCAACATTTAATCCTCTAACGTTTATTGGTTAAATGTAAAACATTTAACAAACATTTATAATCATTTTGTAGTTAGTTCTGTTCATTCCCGCCAATACAACATTTAGGCGTTAAATACAATTTTAAATAATATTATATTATTATTTTTTAGTGTGACTCAATGTTGTTTGCAGTGTAAGATTTCCAAGAAACCCATTGTTGCGTATCGAGTATTCCATCAAACATAGCATCCCCTTTAATGTAAAATTAATATTTAATTAAAAATATTAATATATATAAAAAAGTTCATATTATTTATTTACCAGGGATGTTACATCCTTACCCCCTTTCGAAAATTATGTCCTTTCAATTTTTATTCACTTATCAAATAAATAGAGGTATTTATCTCTCATAGCATTTTCAGATTCCCACGTTGCCTCTTCAATAATATGGTCTTCCCACAAAACCTTTACATGATGAATTACCTTATTCCGTAACACTTGCTCTCTTCAGTCAAGAATCTGGACTGGTTGTTCCTCATAAGAGAGATTCTCTTCAAAATGAACTACCTCTGTGCTCCAAACATGGGTTGGGTCTAGTATATACTTTCTCAACATTGAAACCTAAAAAACATTGTGTTCCTAGGATAAAATTGGAGGTAAATCCACTTTTTAAGAAATAGATCCAACTTTCTCCAGAATTTCATCAGGTCCAATGAACCTCAGACTCAACTTTTCCTTTTTACCAAAATGCATCACACTTTTCCCTGGAGAAACTTTTAGAAATACATGATCACCATCCACGAAAGATAAATCCTTCATCCAGTTATCTGCATAACGTTTCTACCAACTCTGAGTTATTCTCATGTGCTTCTGAATCAACTGAACTTTTTCGGCCATCTCTTCTACCAATTCTGGTCCCATCAGCTCCCTTTCACCTACTTCATCCCAAAAAACTGGAGTTAGACACTACATTTTTTATAATTATTCAAATGGTTCCATCTGTATACTAGAATAAGAACTATTATTATAAGAAAATTCTACTGAAGAAAGATGTTGGTCCCAACCTCCCTTGTAATCCATTGATCAAGCACGTATCATATCTTCCATGTTCTACATTTTTCACTCTTACTACCTTTTTGATAGGGGATGAAAAGCTATACTAAAATTTAATTCAGTACCCAATGACTTCTAAAGTCCTTTCCAAAAGTTAGAAGTAATCTTGGGATCACGATACGATACAATGGAGAGGGGAACTCCATGCAACCTGACTATCTCTTTAACATACAACTAAGAAATTTGATCAAGAGACAAACTATATCGAATATGAAGGAAATGAGAAGATTTAGTCAATCGATCAACAATAACCTAGATTGAGTTATTACCTCAAAATTTATTTGGTAATCCCATAACGAAGTCCATGGATATATTTTCTCATTTCCACTCTGGAACCGGTAAAGGCTGAATCATCGCTTTCAGTAACTGCCTCCCTGCTTTAACCTGCTGACAAGTCAAACACTTCTTAGTTAAGTCAACAACATCTCTCTTCATTCCATCCCACCAGTAATACTCTCTAATATCTTTTTACATCTTAGTACTGCCAGGATGAACTGAAAACATAGAACTATGAGCTTTACATAAGAACTCATTCTTCAACTGTGAATCATAAGGCATGTATAATCTCTTTCCAAATCTTAAAATACAATCATTATCAAGGTTAAAATCAGGTAACATATCCTTCTAAACCAACTCTACCTTTTTATACACCTCACTATCTTCCTTCTATTCTTGCTTAATTCTATCTGATAGAGATGATTTCTCTAAAACCTAAAACAAAACAAGAATAATTTCCTTCACCAATAACTTCTATGCCAAATTTCATCAAATCAAAAACGAAAGGATCCCATTCCAAACGTAGAATGGTTAATGAAGCATTACTTTTTTGAATTAAGAATCTGCCACTTTATTTCCTTTTCCTAGATGGTAATGGATTTTGCAATCATAGTCCGTGATTAATTCCAGCCATCTCCTCTGTCTCATTTTTAATTCTTTTTTTTGTGAATATGTACTTAAAACTTTTGTGATAAATATATATTTCACACTTTACTTCATAAAAATGATGTATCTAAATTTTTAAAGAAAAAACAGTAGCAGCTAATTCAAAATCATGTGTAGGGTAATTTGATTTATGAGGTTTCACCTGATGAGAAGCATAAAAAATTAACTGATCATTCTGCATAAGGACACAACCAATTCATTTCAATGAATCATCATTGTAGAAAACAAACTAACCATTTCTGGAATGTAATTCTAAAACAACAGCATTCACCAAAATTCTTTTGAATTCCTAAAAACAATCATCACGTTATTTTTTCCAAATAAACTTAACACGTTTTTGAGTTAACATAGTCAGTGGTCTAGATAAACATTAAAAAATTTCAAAAAACATCTGGTAACAACCTACCAAGCCAATAAAACTATGGATCTCAATTATATTTGTGGGTCTTGGCCATTCTTCAACAAATTTTGTTTTAGCAGGATCAACAGTTATGCCATTTTCTGAAAAAATGTGACCAGGGAAAGAAAATTTTTGTAACAGAAACTCACACATGCTGAATTTCCCATACAGTTTATTCTCTTTTAAGGTTTTCAAAACAAATCTTAAATGACATTCATGTCCCTATTTACTTTTGTAATAAACCAAAATATCATAAGTGAACAGAACCACAAACTAATCCAATAAGTCATGGAAAATTCTATTAATAAGATCCATGAATACAGTAGGTAAATTGGTTAATCCAAAAGGAATAACCACACATTCATAATGGCCATATCTAGTACTAAATCTGGTCTTCAGAATGCCTACTACCTTTACTTTCAACTGATGGTACCCCGAACTCAAGTCAATCTTTGAAAAATACTGAGCTCCCTACAGCTAATCAAAAAAATCATCGATATGAGATTGGTCAAATGAAACCTTAATCTAATAAATCCTATAATTTCTTCTATAACTCTAAAAGTTCAATTTGAGACATTCGTTAAAGGGGTTTTGAAATTGTCTTAGCATCGGGAACTAATTAAACTATAAATTCAACTTCTCGATCTGGTATTATACCATAAAACTCATTAGGAAAAACATCATGGTACATATTTACCACTGGAACAACATTAATCAGAACAGTTTATTGACTTTCAACAATATGTGCAAGGTAACATTCATTTCCATATTTTATTAGTTTCTCAGCTTCCTAATATGTTATCAAAATCAAGGGTTCATTCTTGAACACAAACTGGAAATCTTTCTGAAAAAAAACTTCTTTAGATCTGCAGTCAATCTTAGCATGATAAAAGGAAATCCAATCCATACCCAAAATAACATCAAACTCTACTAGAGGAAAAACAATTAGGTTTGTAGGTAGATTCTTTCTGCACACAAGGACAAGAAGGTTCTTCTAATTTCTTTTTGTCTCAAAATTTACTCCCAATGCTTTTACCATAAGTTCAGGATTCATATCTTGAGATGGAATTCCCAATTTACTAGAAAACTTCTCAGAAATGAACAAATGTGTAGACCCTAAATCAAACAACACATTAGCATAATCTGAATAAACAAACAGTGTACCTGATACTACTTTATTAGATGGCCCAACATCTACTGAAGTAGTTTCAAAGGTTTTCTCAACCCTTTTCTTCTTATAGATTGGCTGTTTTCCCTCAGTCAATTTCTTCATTGGACACTCATTTGCAAAATGACCCATTTCATTACACTTAAAACATTTTATTGACTGTAAATCAGATTTTTTCTTACCATTGCCTAGATATTTATCAGTGAAATTATGAGCTGTATGTCCCATTTTACCACATAGGTAGCACATACTAGAAATCAAAAGACATCCCCCAGTATGCTTTTTACTACAATTTTCACAAACTATAAACTTAAGTTTCTTATCATCATACTTTTTTAAAGAGTTCTTCCTTTCGTCCTCCACCTCGACCTCTTATTTTGTGGTTTTTTAGAGAACAAATGATCATTGGAAAACTCTATTTCCACCTTCTATTCACATAGAACATGTTTTTCATAACTTCTGAACTCACAAGAATCTTAATCTCTTTAATAATTTCGATTTATTCTTGAGTAAAAATGTGTGATTTTATAATCAAGATCTCATATGAAATTTGGAGCATACCTTACCAGTCAAGTGAATTTTTCTTCATATGTATCCATTGAGTCATCCTCCTGGCTCAATTCTAGGAATTTTTTTTCCATCCTATGATGAACCACCTTAGGAAGATATTTCTCAATAAACATACCTTTGAATTCATCCCAATCAAGAGCATTAATCTACTCAATATCCCTAATATTTTTCACCATCGACCAGCACTGATCGGGTTTACCTTCAAATGATAAACAAAAAGACTATACTTTTGATGTTATGAACACCCCATGTCATCAAAAATATTCTTCAGTGGTTTAATCCACCATTCAGCTAGCACAGTGTCAGATGATCCTTTTAATGATGGGGGATTTTCCTCATAAAATGCTCTGTTATAGAAGTGTTCCTATGTGGTTGATCTGGATTATCACATGTATGGATACCAACACCATTTATATCTTAAGTCCACTGTGCCATAACTGCAACAAACTATTCAATTCCGATTCCGACCATCTCAGGTTTCTGATTTGGAAGGGTGTCTTCTACCTGATGTCATCCCATCAGAGCTACCTTGTTTCCTCTTCAGAATTTTTTTTTGAACACTGGTATATCTTAGGTAAAGCAACATGGTAATCTATACAATGCTATATCATTTCAATCATACAATAAATTAATTTATTGGAATTAATTTAACAATATCCTAACACCTGAATTTTTCTAAACTAACCTCTGATACCAACTATAAGGACCCAGCCTTAAACATTACATAATCATGAATTGAGTTAATAATTCACATCAAGGATCTTTTCAAGTTTAGAACTTTAGATAATTAGGTCATAACATATACATAACAACTTGAAGATTACATGTAGACACTTCAACACAGTATTCATATTTTTATAAAATAAATACTCTTTAAAAAAAGAGACATGTCTAGTTCCACGTTTTATATAGCATGACTTTTCCTTGATCCCATCCTTGACCCTATTCATCTTTAAGTCCTATGAAAAACATTTAAAAACATGGTATGAGCATAAAAATCACAGTAAGGGATATAAAATAAAGAAATAAAATATTATTCTATCAATGCATAAGATTTTTAACAAACATCATGACATCATATGATTTATAAATAACATATAGTAATCACAAATAATAAAGTTAACTTGTGGAATCCATAACATACTTGCATTGTGGCCTTCACATCCATGTAGAGAGTTACATTTAGAAAACCCATTACAGTATATTCCTTAAATATTTTAGGAGAAACATTATTGTTTACCTCTGTCACATTACCCAATACATTAGAGAGATATCCCGGTTTCACTTTCCCTAGTTTTATCACGAAACCACCTATATACATAATCAATTCCCAAGAACCATAACATTTTCATAACACATAAAACAAATATAAAGAAAATATAACATTTCCACATTTCTATCACAATATATCATTTAAATATATTTACATAACAAATCCATTATCAAAACCATTTTCAATACCAAAATACATAAAAGTGTATATGGTATTTATTTTCCTTTTAAAAACATTAAATCTTGTTAAGGATGCCAAAGATAAAATAATACTCACGGCGACGTAATAGGTCGTTTTCATCACTTACATTAAAAGAAACATTCTTTTTTTCATTTAGTAAAATGCATCATAGAAAAATATTTCCTTTTAATGAAATGAAAATTAATAGATGTTTATACACCATATAAAAGAAATTTGTGTATAAAACAAAATATGCCTCAATTAAAGGAGATTGAGACGAAGTCCCTTACCTCGTGTCTGGCTTGACTCATTCATTATTTAATCCCCTAAATAATATAATAATGTTAATTTATACTTGAATAAGAAACTTTTTCAAGTTTATTATTCCTTTTATATCACTTATTAACATGTTATAAACATTATATAATCATTTATGTTAATAATGGTTGCTTTTTTGATATTTGGTACTTGAGCCAAAAATGAACGTCTTATAATTACCATTTGTTCATGTGGTAAAAATTAAATTATTTATAGAATGATATTATCTATTTAGATATCATATATATCATATATATCCATTATATATATTTATTTTATAATAGTACCTTACATTTGGAGGTAAGAAATGAATTGCACCATTCATGGAGACAGTAAGTCATACGTACGCATAAACTCTAATTTCTTTTCTATTTCATGTTTAATGGAATTAAAAAATAATGATATATAGGTATAATATAATTTCACATATAATTTCATTAACTCCATCTTTTATACGTCCCACGTATGGCATGAATGAATCATATCACTTTGAGGGGGCAGTAGACCGCACTTCCTCAAATGAAATTATCATATTTACCCATTATAGAAACCATAAAGGTATGATATAAAATAAAAATACTAAAGTAAATAGAAAATATAAATATAATATATGTCACATATAAATAAATTTCTCTCATAATGTACACTATGAGAGGTGGTTGTAGATATTTGAACCATCATTGTTTTGTGATGTAGTAGTTCACCATCCACAGAAACAGTATGTCCATATCTATTTGATGGAGGTGTGTGGAAGAGTAGATTGAATCATTCTCATAACAACAACCTAGTATAATAAAGATACTATTGTTTTTAAAAAAAATAATAAAATGTTTTTTTGGAGTTGGAGAAGTAAAATAAACGAAAAGAACTTAAGAGAAGACATTACATTTAAATCAGGTAACTCCCTTTGGTTTGAACCAAAAAGATTTATTGATGTTTCTTCTTCCTATGGTAAGGCATCTAGGTGGAATATAGAGATATTTAGAGCTTATTTGGGTAGATATTGGATGATCCAAGGGGCTTGAGAGGTGTGAGTAATGAGTTAGAGGTGAGGTATTTTTATAAGGGGGGGGAGGGGCTCTTTAGGAATGTTTGAAAATATTATTTTATTATATAATTATTTTTGGTTTCTAAATGTCCAAAAAAATTTAAATTAGAAGATATGATGACTATTTTATGAATTAAAATCATCCAATAAAAAAAGGATAGGTTTTGGATATTTTTTTTAAATTTTATAATCTTATTTATTTGAATCATTCATTAATAAGGTAAACACTGCATCATTATTGTGTCATAAATAATTTATTTTATTT
Organism: Viscum album; assembly: GCA_963277665.1. Lineage (NCBI taxonomy): Eukaryota > Viridiplantae > Streptophyta > Magnoliopsida > Santalales > Viscaceae > Viscum > Viscum album. The sequence goes on along the minus strand of OY728142.1, from coordinate 1,107,339,403 downwards.
GATGTCTAAAAATTATAAAAAAAATACCATGATGTAAGAAATAATTTTATCTATCAAATTAATATTTATAGTCTAAGGGATAACTTACTAAAAGATATATGTTTATGTCATTTTTGTCATTACTTTAAATTAATTAATATAAAGTGTTGTTCTCACTCTTAGGTGGATACATGAGGTCCCTAAATCAACCCAAGGATTCCCATGGTCAAAAATCTATCAACCAATAAGAGTAAGACACATGTTAGGGTAATTTAATATTATTATAATATTATTTTTACCTTGAATTACCCTATTTACCTTTAACCACAATATATAAAAGTCAAAAGTTTGTATTCACAAAAAAATATTTTCATCTTATTGAACCACATTTTATTTACTAATAATAACAATGTATGTAATATTATTGAAATCCAATTCATAGAAACCATAAAATTTCATTTGAATGATGAAGTTGGTTTTTTAAATACTACTCAGTGTTTTTACTATTCATCAAAAATTGATGCTTTTTTAGAAAAAATACCAAAATTTCAGCCTAAGATATATTTGATATTCATAATTCAAAAATTATTTCTATTTTACCAAATTAAGAACATAGAATTTGCATTAATTAATTTAAAATTAATTTTCATTGTCAAAACAAAAAGCGTGTTTCTAAGAAATAATAACTAGCAAAAGATTAACACTTGTTTATGTCCATTTTCAATGTGAAATTATTTCCAATGACCAACATTGGATTAAATGGTAAAAATATAATATAATTTAACTTTAAAACCAATTAAAAATACTATCTATCGAAATAAATAAATTAAATTAAAAGATTATTTTGAATTAAAATACAGTATTATTCACTATTATTTAAAAAAATGAATTTTATCATAAAAATACCAAAAATTTACCCAAAGTAAATTTTTTTCCCGATTATAAAGAAAAATTTTATTTTGTCAATTAAAAATATAAAAGTGACCAAAACTATATTTAAAGAGGGTTCACCATCAAAATGCGGTAGATTGGCCTTTTAAATAATATTAGAGTATTTATGCTTAAAATTAGATTCATTCACATTTTAAGCCTCTAACATTTATCAGACAAATTTAAAAACATTTAACAAAAATGTATAATCATTTTATAGTTAGTTTTTCTCATTGACACCAATAAAATGGTTTGGTGTTAACTACCGTTTAAAATAATATTATATTATTATTATTCAGTATGACTCAACATTGTGTGTAACGTAAGATTTCAAAGAAACCTGTAGTTGCATATCGGGTACGCCATCCAACATAGAATCTCCTTTTAAGTAAAATTAATATTTATTTCATAAATATTGATTAACATGAAAAGGTTCACATTCTATATTTACGAGGGATGTTACACTATCTTCCTTATAGTTCTAATGAACCACATTAAGGTGTTAAAATATGGAATTATGTTGTATTTTTTTTATAAATTTAAATATATGTAAAGATAAAATTTAATATTTTGAGAGGTAGAATACAATAATGTCTTACATGAACAAATATTGTTAATCTCGATGTCATACGTTGAAATTCAGTGTTTAGTGTATGAACTATATTCTAAGTGATTTTAAGTTTTTTAATTTATATTTCGAAAAAATAGGGGACATGTTTTGGGTTTTCAGTAGGATCCTCTAGAATTGTTTATTCTTAATGGTAATGTTATTTTTTTAGATTGATAAACATGTGATAATATACTCTTATATGGAATTATAACTTAGGATTAATAATATTAATTTTAGAGTAAATTAAATTAAATAATTATTAAAAGTAAATATTATAATGAATGATTATATTAATATGCATTTTAAGGTGTTTCATGTTTTATTTTTTTTATTCCCTGTGATATTATTACAACATAAGAGTGTTGTAATATATTATTTTAGGTTTTTGATCGGGTCTTAATTTTAAAATAAAACGAAAAATGTGGCCAGAGATATGTGGAAAATATATTTATAAATGTTTTTTACATGAAATAGAAATAGGATTTCTTGATCATGAAAATCAAACTATATTTTTTAATTTTACAAAAATGATAAAAAAAATTAGAGAAGATGACATGAAAATGAATTTTGAATATGGATGTGATTTTCATGGAAATCAAGTATAGTGTAGTATATTTCAATAAATTTATCTTTGGAAAACCCCCTTGGATTCTAAATGATTTATAACAAAATATAATATGTACTTTTTCTATGTAAAATGGATTGGCTATCTTTCAAAAATAATCAACATGTTCCAAGGGGTTTCCTATTCAAATATGGGTAACATGGTTATCATGTAATTTTGTGACTTCATATATGTGAAGTGGTTGATTAAATATATTCTCATTGTATTAGAACATAGTGCAAGTGATAGATACGGGCTAAGGTTTTTTTGGTTATTTTAATTGATGGTTTTATTGTTTAGTGAACTTGTAATTCATAATCCATGGGTGATTCAATAAGCGGAGAGAACTATTAAGTGCAATTGGAGTGTAATAGTTAGTCCTCAAGGTTTGATGTTTTATAAGGATAATTTTTTTTAATAATTTGTTTCTTATATATCCAAGACTTTTAAATAACTTTATATGAATTTTTGGGATGGGTATGATTTTTTTTATCAGTTGATAAAAGTGTCATTGAGATAGGTTTAAAGGGAAATGATGAAAAAATTATAGTAGTGGGGTTGTAATGAATTTGAATGAATGTTTCGGTGTCTTGATGATCAGGTAGCATGATTTTAAAATAGTTAATATGGAGTTTTATGCCATGCATCAAATAAGAAATAAGAATTCCAATTTTTAATTTGAATAGAAATTTGTGAATATATAATTAATATATGTTAAAATTTATAATGGATAATCAATAAGAGTTTTCATGGAGGAGAAGAGTTATAGTTTATAGTTTATAATGGCCCAAAAATTCACATATTATTAAAATAAAATAACATAGGTTTTCATTAATTTAGGGTTTTTTTATTTTGAATTTCTAATTTAGATCGATGGAATGATGTTTTGGACAGGATATAAAGGATTTATATAATACTACGATGAGAGAAAAATTGTAAAAAAAATAAAAAAAAATTATAATTTTTGTTTGGTAGGATAAAATGTGATGGGTATGGCTATTATAGCTCACAATGTACTTGGTATGATGTCTTTTGTTTCTAGGTAGATGATCTAATGGTTTCCTCCATGTTTGGGGTACATAGTGTCCACTGTGTCTCTACCAACTACACTAACAACCCATGGATATTTTATAAAAAAATAAATTAAGAGGTTAATTTTGAATTTTATCAATTAAGGAATTATTTTTTCCTTTTTTCTTTGCCTAAACACATAGAGTATGTAGAGAATAACCATTTCACTACCTCCCCACATCATCTCCAATGAAAATTGGCGATTCTAGGGATTTTGTTCCTCAAGTTCAAATAAATTATACATTTTATCCTTTATTGGATCACATAATCATGATCATCTAATTGTTTTACATGATAATAGTTCATGTATGTGGAAATATAATGGTTTGGGGTTAACTCTCATTAATAACATGTTACATTTACATACGCTTCATGGAGGTCTCTCGAGATGTTTGATTTAAAGTATTTTTCATCATTAATCCTAATGTATGTCCTAAGTAAATTAAATTTTTTATTAGATATAAATTTTATAAATTATATTTTTTCCTAGATTTATAATTATATATTTTTTTATGGCTGAGTGGATAAAAAAGGTAATATGTACACTACTCCGCTTTAAATAATAAACTACTCTGATTACACCACTCGATGATTTTTATAATGCTTATAAGAAATAGGTTTTTAGTTATTTAAATAATTATTTAATTATTACATATTTTTTGTTGATTCCATAAGTGGTATTGGTCTCTATTGTGGATGAAATAGGATGGTAATAAACAATTATATACATGAATGATGATGGTGGACTTAAAAAGTTTTTACCTTTAAATTTTTTCCCATTTTAGGTTAGTGTTTTAGTAATACTTTGGTTATTGTAATTATTTTAGATAGTATATATGACATTATCCAAAAATTATATGGGGGTAAAATCTTCTTAAAAATAAACAAAATTATATAACATGGGGATGATTTTGTTGATAGTTTTTTGATCAAACAAATTTTATTCACTCATCTTATGGATTTTATGTGGCATGAGTCGATTTTAAAATTTTATTCTAATTTCATATTAATATATTAAAATATAACCATTTTTAAATGTGTGCCTTCATATAAAAATAGATTATACCATTTTAAAAAGGAATTTAAAGGGTTATTTATATTTTTTGTACTTATAAAAGAGATTGATTCAAATGGAAATTTAAAATGAAAATTTTGATTTAAATAGGTGGTTTCAAAATTGTATTTATAAAATATTTGTGTTACAAAGAATAATTTCATGGGTTCTTAATAAAATTTTCAATTATAAGTAATAAAACATTTTATTCCTACTCTAGAATTAGTTTTAAATTGTATATCAATTTGTATTTTTATGTAAATCCATGAATCGTTTTTCGATAAATTAATTTTTTAACATGAACATGGGTGAGAGACTCTAAATTTTATAATTCATGTGTTTTTATGTGAAATTAAATATTATTTTTAAATATTATGTTATATATCACTAAATTATAGCATTATAACCTTATGAGAAACCATATATTGGGTGATTATTTGGTTATATTAGGTTTTGATAATGAGTATTCCCCATTTCAAATTCACACTCATATATATATATATAGTAACATGTTGATTTCCGGAGGGTTGGATATGGAATTTATATGGAATGGAATAAATTGTTATTTATCTAGTGATATGACATTTTTTATATATTTCCCTTTAGTTGTTTTTATAATTGATAATGCCTTATATTAATCCGTTTTTCTTTTAAGGGCCCTCTTGATTTTAATTTAATGTTAAATTATAAAGAAAAAATAATTGACATATTTATTGAAAAATATAAAAATATTCATGGTGGGTAATCGTAACATTAGAAGGATTCTATATATAGATATCAAGAAGGTAATATTATATTAGTGGATACATTCATAGTTTTGTTGATAGGTGGAGAGTGGGTCCCCTCTATCATAATAAAGTTTCTGTTAAGATGTGTTGGAGTGTTTTGGAAAATTTCCAACCAAGCATTGAAAAAAAGTATCATGGTCTGACTCTTTTGGAAGATATTTATTTGAATAATGTAACATACCTAGTTTAAAATAAGGAAATAATATTTTTCATAGCATATAAGATACGCCACATCGAGCTAAAATGAGTAACTAAATATTATTATTTTAAATGATATTGTTATAAAAATGCCATTACAATATCGGGAATAAACCAAATTAACTATATCATGAAGATATTTTTTACACATGTTTATATAAGTAATTCATTGGTGACTAATTAATTATAAATTAAAACAAGAACCAATTGAATATAAAGGATTTTTTGTTATGAAATACAAATTTTATGCCTATAAAGGGGTTTTATATTAATATATTAAATCAATCGCTATTATTTAAAAATAATAATTAAAATTATATGTTATATATTCAATAAAATGTTTTAAAAATCATACAATAATTTTTATATCCATAAAATAAGAATAAATCCAATTTTAAACATAAAAAACTATAATTTTCTAAAAGGAAGTTTTGTCAATTTTTAATGGAAGATATGTTTTAGTGTTAAATTTTTACACTTTTATAAATTTTATTTAACATAATAATATTATTATTTTTAAATTTAATATAAAAATTAACTTTCTTGAATATTTGGTATTTTTCTAATAAGTTTCATTTTTTGATGAAGTGTGAAAAGTAATGCATTTTAATTGAAAAATAATTTTTTTATATTTTTAAATTATATTTAAAATTTTAAAAAGTATAAATATTTAATTTATGCATCAATAAATATAATATGGGTCATTAAAATCAATTTCACATTGAAATTGGATATAAAAACTTTTTGATATTTTGAACATTTTCACTTTCAAACCCCTCTTTCTCACCCCATCTACAAGAATAATTTTAAATTATTTTTTGCTAAATATACATTTATAATTTTAAAATATGGATTCCTTATTTTTATTTATAAGTTTTCAATTAATTTAACATGTCCCTTTTATTTTTTTCCAATAAGAATAGTAACTTTATAATTTCTCTTAACATAGTTAAAGAGTAGATTTGGTAATTAAGGGTAAAAATAATAATATAAATATTATCAAATGACACTAAAACTTGCCCCAATTTTATTGGATGTATATTTTCCATATCTAAGAATTCAATTATTGGTTATGTGACCATTTATGTCCATTTAGATGAGAATATAACCTTTATAATATTTTATTCAAAGAAAAGTCAAACTTATCAGGTTTTGGTTTTTATTAAGTTAAATATTTTTTTATTTGAGGTTACCTAGAAGATATATTCAACAAAAAAATTATTTTGAAATATAAAATAATTATATTCATCATTTAAATTTATTTTTTTACATTTAGTGAAAAAATATTTAACTTAACTAATTATACAATAATGATGTACTAATTGATTTATTAATAGAAATATCAAATAAATGATATTAAAAATATTCAAATAAATAGAATTTTAGATAATTAATGTCATACATTAATTTTATAGATTCAATTAAAATATTTGGGATATAATAAAATATTTTTTCGAATATATGTTTTTGTTATGATATTTTTAAAAAGTCATGTAATGAATAGTGTTAAAATTGACATTAGTGATATTTTAAAATAAATAATATTATATTAAAATATATAAAATTCATAAAAACATAAATTTATGAAAAAATATTCTTATGAGGTTTATAATTTAATCCATGTCTCATTTATGAGTCATTTGATATTTTATTGTAATTTTATTAACCCTTAAGGGATAAAACATTATGTTGTCACGATAAGAGTTAAAAGGGTTAAATAATGGATAAAATTAAATGATAAGGGTAATAATGTGAAATAAACATATCCAATAAAAATTATAAGATATTATTTCAACACCTCCTCATAAAATAATTAAAATAAATAAATTTGTGCTATATTTAATAAAAATTTAATTTTTTTTAATTTAATATTTTCATGAATTCCATGAGTGTTGCTCCCTTCTCTCATAAAGGGTTTCCTCTTCTGCACTATTATTCACTCTATAAAAGATTTTTTTATCCACTTTCAACCAAAATACATTCCTAAAATTTTTACCCACATTCTCTTGACATTATTTTAGTAATAAAACTTTCCTTTGATGTGTTAATGTGTTATTCAAATGAGATCATCCGAAGAAGATGTATCATTTTTAATTATGTGTTTCTTCGTAGTTTCTTCTTAATAAATGCTTCAAATATTCCAAAACCGTGATAAAATTATAAATATTTTACCCTAAATATAAATAGATGTTATTATGTTAATATCATCACCCTGATCATTTTCCACTTCCATTAAATTGAAAAATAAAGTATCGTTTAAGTGTACAGTGAACTACCGCCTCTTGAACCGATGAAATTCCCTTTCCCAAACCATCTCCCAAAATTGGTTATAATGTTTGAATTAATGTTTATATATTATATTAAATACATATTTATTGTTATTAAATTATAATATTTCATTCTAATTATTATATTTCAAGGAACCAAAAAATGACAACGTCGTTCATACAGAAGTGTGAATTATAACCTCTCCAAAGCGATATGACTCATTTATAATAACCAAATCACATGGATTATATATATTAGTATATTTAAATTATTAATATGATATTAATTATATTATTATATTTCTATAATGATAAAATTTTACTTACCACCTTTCCATAATGATCATTAAAAAATGGAAATGATACCCATGCATACGTGTGGCTTGTTGTCTCCATGATTGTAACATAGTTATTTTTTCATATCCATATTTAATGGATATATTTAAAAGATAATTTATGTCTAAATATGATAATTATTTCATTAATATTATTCTATATATTATGGGATAATATTTAATTTTACATTATACATCATACCAAAGTCATTTTGAACTCAAGTACCGAATATCCTCAAAACATCTTGTGTGAAGATAAATAAATAATTTTTATAACATGATAAAAAGTGATATACAAAAAATAATAAAATTGAGAAATTTTCTCATGAAAGTAAACAATATTCCCAGTTTTATTATTCAAGAATATAAATAACGTATATGATGTGTGAGACTAAATGTAAGGGGTTTTCTAAATAAATAGACCTTATTTCTAATGTCTTAAATATATATTTTATAAATATATCTCTTTCATGACCATGTATTTAAAATTTTATTGATGAATTTATTGAAATTAACATGAATGATTAAAAAAACTAATTTTCTAATTTATCCCAAAAAATTAAATAAATAATCATTTCATGGTTTTCTATAACGGACATCATTTTAAAAATAATCTTTTAAATTATCTCTATAATATAATTCTAAAACGTACAAAACAAATGTTTGTTAATATATACAGCATGAAAAAATTTACCCACTTTCATGACACTATATTTATTTAATGTTTTCTTTATAAATTTCCATAATTCCAATAAATGAAAATGGTTTCATTTTTATGTGTGTAATTTTTATATTTTAAAATTTATTTCCATAATAAAATGATATTTTGATATCTAAATGTGTTTTATACATTGGTTTAAAGGAGGATTTATGGTTTTTTACACAATTTGGTCATTATACTGTATATAAAAAAGGTTTTACCCCCATTATAGATCACGAGTGGGATCAATATAGCTAATATGAAGGGTTTTTACCCATTACAGATCATAAAAAATAGATGAGTATTATATAGATTATATGAAAGGTGATCCCCATTATAGATCTTTGATGCATTGGGTACTCCAGAGATGGAAGTTGACCTTATGGTTATTCTATTTGTAAGGTTTTTATATGGTTTTTTTTGATAATTATTCCCCAATAAAATTACTTGAATTTTACATGTTTGAAAATTATTTTTCATGGGAATTGTTTTATTTTAGAAAGGTAATATAATTATCTTTATAAAAAAGAAAATTTTCATTTTTTATGGGAAAAATGTTTGTTTAAATAATTATTTATAGGTTTTCATTGGAAAAATAGTTTTATTTCTTTTATGCTCCTAACATATATTTTTTTTCTATCCCATGTTTGAAAATATTTTTAAATGTTCTTTAATATTTTTAAAAACAATAAATATTTTAGGATGAAAGTATTTAACATATGTCATGAAAATAAATATTTTTATATTTTAAACATATTTCCTTTGGTGAAAAAATGGGTAAATTGTATAAGAGTCCTCTTATAATGTTTGGGTTTACTATGTAAGTGTTATTCCTAATTCTCTAAAACTCAAAACATAAAATATTTTTGGGAAAAGAAAGTTATTTCAAGTGTTAAAATAACTAGAATATATATTGTTAAGGTCGGGTCCGTATAGTTGGTATAATAGTAGGGTTTAGGCAACTTTGGGGATTATGGTGTTTTCTTCAGAGTTATGGAAATCATCATGGGTATATAATTTTAAGGTTAGAAATAATTATAGTGTATTATAAACTACTAATGAGGATTTAAGTTATGAAATTTTAAGGAGAGTAATGGTAATTTTGGAGACATTTATTTTTGAGGTAATTTTTGGTTTATTACATTTTCAGATGGAAAATGAAAGGAATGAGATAACCATTGAGGTTAAAAATATTAAGGTTATTTATGAGTATTTTATCTTATTTTTTGTTATTTTAAATGAATTATACATTTTTAGAAAATTAAACCACGTAGATTGTCTGACAACGCATCACGTTCAGTGAGGTCATGAGTGTTAAAACCACAAATAAAGGGAGACAATGGTGCATCACCTACCAATGGCCTAAATGATTTCTTGGTAAGTATGAATTTTTATTTTCAGTTAAATAATTTTATGGATGATGAATAAGTTTATTTTGGTAACATATGTTTTATCTAATACATAACCATGGTATTTAAAAATTATTTGGAAATTAAGTGATTAATTTTATTTCGGAAGATGTTTTCTATTTTTGGAACATTATATGATTATGTTAAACATTATATTATGGTATTTCATTAGATAAATAATGGTTAAATGATTTTGAAAGAAATATGATTTTATAGTTATTCAGGTTATTTGAGGAAATAATTAATATACTTCGAGATTATGTGATTTAGGAAATTACATTTTTGGTATGATACACTAAGAGTACAATTAAGGTGGTGATGATGATGACGATGCATGTATAGGGTTATGAGTTCATGATATAGGTAGGTGGTGACATAGGCCTAACATGGGCAGGATGATTCTGCACTGAGCTTTCAAGCCATGTAATATGCTTCGTTCACCCTTGTCCAGCTACCATGACTCACCATTACCTGAGGTATCATTACTAGTGTCTATGAATGAAGCAATTGATTTTTATTTGCATCTAAGTCTTACTAGTTAGATAATTATTCTAGATCATCAGATACATTAAATTTTCATAGAACAATTTCTCATTACAGTGTGGAAAATTATTGAGATACCCATTGAGATCATGCTCGGGTGACCATAAAAACTTAGTTCTAAGGATTTGATATGGGTAATTGCTGATTAAATCATGAAATTATCACATTTACTACCTATCATGGAGTAATAAAAGATAGAGGATATTTTGAACATCTATTTTTGGGAAAATTTTAGAATCCATGTAATTCCATTGGTTATCATTTCATATAGGTTCCCTAGTTTTGCATCATGATTTTGGAAGTATTGTTGAAAATGATGGGGTTCCCAGTTGAAGTTGATCATAGCTTCACCTCCTCATATAGATTAATATATTGATCTAGACATACATATTGTTGAAGATAATACCTGAACATGTGTGTGTGAAATTATTCGATTGTGGGAGATACATATTAAATTATTGATGTCTTAAAATAACAACATTTATTATTTTCAGAACAAGATGACTCTATTTGAGGGGTTATATGAGTGACCATGTAGATCACATATTTGATCAAAAGCGGTTAGAGTGTGATCTTGGTTTGGACTGAGAGGAATCCAAGAGTCAAAGGATATCATGAAATTAAATAGGATAATTATCATGATATGTTAGAGTTTCTAGAATTCATATGTTGATCAATGTTATCATTTGTTGGAGTTTGAGGAAGGTGGGAAAATTTTCCTTCATGTTTCATATTAGTAGATACATAGATGTATTATGTATAAGGGTAAATTTAAACCACATTTTTTCATCCCATATGAGACTATTTAGTTATTAGGGATGGTGGATTATTGGTTTGGCTTACCATCTCATTTGTCTTATATACATAGTGTATTTAATTTTTCAAAAATATTGATGTATCAGCTAGATCCTCCCTATATTAATGACTTGTAGTATATTGAGATTAAACCTGTTAGAACATTGATTGAATGCCTTGATCGAATATAGGACTAGTAGGATAATGTTATATGTAAAATCATAATCCCATTTGTTTGAGTGGGACGAAGGGGTGGTTTTGATATCTATTAGATATTGAATCACATGTCCTAGATTATGTTGCAATGTCATTATCTATTTTTTGTTTTTATAATACTAATCATTTATCGAGGAAAAAATATTTTATAGTGGGGATAATTGCCACACCAATACATGTGGAGTCATATATGGACTTTCTATTTTTTTATTTTTTTATTTCAAAAAAATATTCCATAATAGAATAAAAATGAGTTTTAGTTATTTTGGTAAAAAATGGCACAGTCCATGGAAGTGTTTGGGGATTTTGTATGATTTTGTTTATCCAATGTGTAATGGACAATCCAAATTGGATAGTGATAAGTGTTTCCTATAGTGGAAAACACTAAAAGGTTCCCAGTGTTACGTGATCAAAAGTAACTCAACATGGGAAAAGTGGAGGTAATGTTAAGGCCAAAACAACCTAGGCTTAGGGACCATGGCAAGTTTAGAGAGTTAAATCTCTTGGTATAGTAGTAGTCACTAGATCTTGGTGAATATTTAATTTTGAAATATTAAGATAAATATTATTATACTAGAGGTAGAATAGTTTTAAAAATCTAGATGAAATAAAAATAGATAACACATGATGTTTTTATAGAGGTTTGGATCACCAAGATCCTGGTACTCTCATCAATCTCCTTTACTCTTTGAGGATAATAGTATTAACTAGATTATAACATTTTGAATGGATTGATAACACAATTACATAAAATTAAAACCTTCCTTTTTCACACCTAGTGGTATAACCCCTACATTTTGAAAGATTCACTACTTACCTTCATTTTTTCTGTGAGTAAAAACTCGACCATCATATTAAATGGGATGAATAACACAATGTGAAAAAATTTATATGGGAAAAGATTAAACCACACTATAGAGGAAAAATGTATTGTATGAAGAATTAAAACAACAAAAATAATAGAAACAAATAAAAAAATAGATGATAAAATGATGTAGAAATTCAGTGCAAGTCAACTTCTTAAATAACTCTTGTGGTGGAAGTTGAAAATGATAAAGATATTTAGGGATCATAGAAAAAGAACAGAAGTCGAAGAATATTCTTAATCAATTAAGAGTAGTGGAAATTGTCTGATCATCTATCTATTGGATAGTCTTCATTGGTATATGTTATTTATTGTTTAATATACCTCCCAAATTAGTAAAGAATGTTTTTTTAGGATATTACCCATATACAATATTTTTATGACCCTTGTTAACTTATAAAAATTGAATTAAATGACTATTACCTCTGTTTATTGAAGTCATGATGAAAAATATAGAAAAAATGATTGTATTTTTTCATTAAATATTAATATGAAATAATCAATATGTTAGTTATATAAATTTTAAACAACTCTCAATTATAATAAAAATATAACTTTTCATAACCTAAAGACAACATATTATTTCAAAAGGAGAGAATCACATGAAAATTTCAACTGAATGTATATGTGTCAATAAAATAAATGTTACATTATTTTTTCATGAATTTAAAATTTTAGATCAACATAAAAATAGTAAAAAAATATAAAATTATATATTTTAATAATAAAAAATTAAATAATCTATAAAAAATTTAGAACCAAATTTTAACCAGTGGGGACTCAAGTACCACTAATGAAAATAGATATAGGTGGCTTTTTGAAAATAGAGATAAGTAAATCATGACTCACCACTAAAAAAGAGTGGTGAATCATTAATCTCAATTGGAAATAGAGATCGGTGGCTCATGACATACCACGATGATAGAGAGGATGCTACAATTGAAATTTCAAGAAAAAAACGATCCAAAAATACAAAATTAATTTCATTCCACTAAGCAACCAAAGGATTCAGAAGAAGAAATAAAAATAATAATATATTTGGATGTCCACTTTTGACTCATGACCCACCATGGGAGATGTCCAATGGTGACTCATGTCAACCATTGGAAATGTCCAATAGTGACTTCGTGAAATTTTTTTGGCAAACAATAGCTAAGGTAAAAATTCAAACAAAAATAAAATAGGTAAGTTTATTTAATTAGAGATAAAATAACTACTATAAAATAAATTATAATAATGTAATATATACATATATAATATTATAGTAGAATATGAGAAGAAGGTTAGTTTTTAAACCAGCTAAAACAATGATCGTAGAGTTCCTATGGGAGCATGATGAAGCTAATACCAGTAATAAAAAACATTAATCACAAAGAATAAAAACAATAAAATATATTTACTAAGTAAAATATATTATATTTAAGATTAATAATGGTTATTATATGTTCATTCGTACTAGATAAGTAACAAATGGTGAGTAAAAAAATAACAACACATTATTGATGTCTAATGGTGAGTAAAATTACTCACCGTTGTAATTTAGTGGTGGCTCATGAATCAACATTAGAAATGTCCAATGATGACTCACAAAGTCATTGATGGGTTCTAATGGTGTGTCATGAATCATATTTGGTTTCTAATGGAGTCTCATAAAAGAAAATTGGTTTCCAATAGTGACTTGATTCACCATTAGTGTTCAATGGTGACTTGTGACTCACCATTAAGAAACCAACAAGGAAGAAAGTGACATATAAACAGTCATGCAAGAAAGATTATGGAAGAACTTGAATAATTAGAATATAAGCTACTATTGAAACACAAACCATGAATACCAATACAAAAACCATTAAATGAAATGATCATTATGAGTGAATGATGCAGGTAAGATGGGTTGAATGAGCCGATGGGATGAAGAATACTGGTTTACAACAAAATGAGTGGAAACTGAAATAAGATAAAGGAGTTCAAAAACTAGTTCATGGGAGTTAAAAAATAACATGAACTATTTTAAAACAAAATAAATGGATGAGATTAAAAGTATATGAAGAATATGAGTGTATCTCAGTTTTTAAATCGAATGAACAATGATACTAAAAATGTTGACCCATGTTGATTTGGAGATACGATGAAGAAATGGTATATCAAACAAGGTTTGTTAATACTTTTTTTAATATGGATAGTAGGTATAAACACTCATTAACACATTTCAGAGAGATGGTCCAACAATCTAGTGGGAATTCTAGCCCAACTCATGTTAATGTGGTCATTCTCTATAGGCTTTATAAATGATTTTACATGTGATATGTGTGCTCGATTCACAACTAGTACAGATTCCTGATAATGTTCTTCCTCTGGTGGGCCTTCCCATGGGGTTGACCTAGTGGTTTTCCTATGAGTAGATGAGGGATAGCTAATGTAACTCACAAATATGTATCAATTTTTGTTCAAAAAAAATAAATCTTAAGAAAATTAAAAATATAATAACAAAAGTTTTCAATTTTAAAAATTTACATAAATTATTAAAATTGTTAAAAATTAATTAATATGTGATCACAACTTATGATCTTGATAATTCAAATAAATGATAATAAATATTAATTTTTAAAAACTAATAATAGGGATAAAATATGAATTCACTTTCAAATACTAAGAAACACCCCCATATGTGAATTAAAAAATATAAATTTTTTAATTTCATAAAAAACAAATCCCCCTTTTTAATAATAAAAAAAATATAATTAGTATATAAAATAGGGTCCATTTTAGAATAAATAATTTAATTTAAAGGAAAAAAAATATTATAATGAGAGTGAAAAAAATACACAATATTAAAATAATAAAGAATCAAGAAAGAGTTACGTTTAAAAAATGCATTCTCAAATAGTGTGATGTAATAATGATTTAAGAAATTAGTAGAAAATAATAATGAGATATATAACACAGGTAAAAAAATTGACAACAGAGATTATACTAATAGTGATTTCACTATTCTATCATAACCTATTCAAATTTTATTTTATAAAATTTAACAAAATGTAAGGGTTTTATGAAAATGTTAGACAGTTTTTTGTCAGTAAGAGTAAATTCTAAACATATATCACTTTTATTTACATGGTCCCAAATAAAATGAAATCAACCATCAATGGGTTTAGTTATAGAGTGTTGAATATGGTTTTTAGAAATTGAAATAAAAATTGAGTTGTCAGAGTAGATATGAATGTTATCAAAACTAATATTAAAATAATAAAAAAAATATCCAAATAAATTTTGAACAAAAACTATAATAAACAACATATCTAGCCTCATTTATTGATAGTGATACTTAAATTTATTTATTAGAGATCTATAAAGTTATGATTTTTGTAAAAAGTGACACATACATATATATTTTTTATATTCAATTCAAAATCCTCTAAATTTAGAATCATAGTTAGATAGTAAATCAAAAACAAATCTAATTAGAATTGAATATTTTTGTAAAAATAAAACCTATATTATTTATAATTACTCTTCTAACATCTTTAATATTACTTTTATTGGGGTTTTATTAATATCTATAACACATACTGATATAAAATAAAATATTTGTCCTAGAAGCATTAATATTATGAATGAATCCAATAATGCCTCTTTAAAATTTTTCATTATCAAACCTTCTAGATTCATCCTCGTTTAGTTTGAAATTTTTTATTATATATGTTCTCCTATTTTTACCAGAATAATGTCAAACAAATTTAATAATTATTTTTAATACATATCTTGATTTGATAAAATTCCATATTTCTTTTGATTAATGTTTAAACAAATGAAAAATGTTAATTTATCCATTTTTCTCACATAAAATATATTTTTGATTATTGTTAAAAACTCATTACTTAATTTATAATTTCTAGAACCAAAAATAATATCATCAACATAAATATGTATAATCATTATATAATTTTAAACTCTCATTATAAATAATTATCGATAAACCATACCTTTATCAAAATAATTTTGAATTAAAATAGATTTATTCTTTAATACCAAGAATTTGGATCGTGATTCAAACCATATAATTCTTTTTGAAAATTTGAAAACATGAATTTTAAATTCATCATTTATGAAAAAAGGTGGTTGTTTTACATAAATCTTTTCTAAAATTAAACTATTTAAGAAGGAACTTTTTAGATCCATTTTAAAATGGTCAAAATTTTAAAAACATGAAAAATATAATAAAAGAATAATGTATTCTAATATAGTAACTAGTGAAAATAAATATTTAAAATAAATTCCTTCATACTAATGATAACATTGGGAAAATAATAATTCTTTATTTACAACTGTATTAGCAGACACATCCAATTTATTTTAAAAAAAATCCAATTGGTTCCTATAGAAAGTTCATAATTAGGTGTATCGACCAAACCCTAGAAGCTCAAAGCTGATTTCTACTACCACTACATTTAAATGATTACAAATAATCAAATTCCAAAGGAACAAAGAGTTTAGTAGTATTGGTACACCAAATACATATTTGAGACTTCTATTAAAATTTAATACAGTGAATAAAACACTTTTTTTTGCTTTTATGGATAACATTATTAACACTTATCATATCTCTGCATATATTTCTTAATATACGTATTAGATTCCTAGGGAAAGGAAAAAAATGAATGCGAGTTTAAATGATCTATAATGGTAAAGTAAAATAGAAGCAATAATAAATCAATTATAATATTCAATATTGAAAAGAAATAATTGGACACACATGTCATATAATCAATAAACGGAATATGAAGTGTATAAATAGTATGGAAAGATAAATAATGTAACCCACATGTAATGTATTCAACAAATTAATAATGAATGTGCATCCATAGATAATGTAAATGAAATAATATCATGGATAATAATAATAAATGAATTATAAATAAATTTAATTATTAATTATCAGATTTTATGTTTCCCATAACATGTTTCCTTTACCATCGAGATTTATTCACATGAGAGTTTGAACTACTCATATTTGGCCAACTAATTCATCTCATCAGACTACCGATGCATCGATGGGATTTTATTAATTGGTCCCAAATCAAATATTGAATGTAAAAAATAATTCCTCACATATAAAATAATCAATTTAAATAATGAAAAAAATTCCTTATCAAAAATATTTATTGAATAAAAGATACATATTTATCTTTAATTTCCCGGTTAATATAATAACTATCAAAATGAACACAATATGTAAAAATTTTATACAGTTTATAAAAAATTAAGATTCTATACATGAGAATATGGATATTTAATATAAATTTAATGTTTAATAAAAATGATCATAAGGAAGTTATTGTTTCAAGAGAAAGGTAAAAATTACAAATTAATGTTACTTTACAAAGATAACTTTTACCACATGGTAATTTTCAAGTAAAAACCATTTGAATGATATAATTAAAATTAAATAATTAAATAATTTTAATATAAAAGGATTCATGATATAAAATATCAAAATTATTAATAGATACATCACAAAAAATATGTAAGTGTTGCATATGAAATTTATCTCATGGATGTAAAAGTGAGATGAAAATCACTTACTACTTAGTAACTTTTAAATAATAAGACCCATGAAATAAATGAAATCAAATGAAACGTTAAATTCTAAGAATAAAAATGTATTCATGATATAATATACTATAGGGGCATTATATACCCCATATAAATGAATTAAGTGGTGAATATGGTGTATGCTTTATGAAAGTAAAACTGAGTCAAGAATCACTTACATTGGGTTTACTTTTGGATGAACATCCTTTAACTTCTTGTAAAATGGTTTTAAGAATTTTATTAACGTACACCATAACCATTATTATATTTATAATATCATATGTTATTATTTTATAATACCTTATTACTCATCAATTAATTATATTTCCTTATGTTCATCATTCATGGTAATAACAATTTTGCTTATCAGGTATGTTTTGGCATATTATTTTTTGTTCTTCATACGTTGATCATGATTTCATAATATATATAATTTAAATCAATGTTTAATTATCATATATATTATTTATATATGGAATTATAATAATCCAAAATATTTTGATGCAGGAAATGAAACTCATCTTTCATTGAGACAGTAGGCTATATGAATGCTTAATCTCGACTTCATTTTCTTTTTCATATTTAAAGGAATGAAAAATAAATGATACATATATAATAATATTATAATTACAGTATCATTTTATTTCATTTATTACACATATATTTATTAAAACCATCCTTTACTTATTCCATGTATATTGTGAACGAATCAAATCACTTTGAGGAGGCGGTAGTCTACAAGTCCACAAATGATGTTATATTATTTAAAAAAAATGGAAATAATAAAGGTAAGTGTATATAGAAATTATATTAGTGTGAAAAATCAAAAATATCATTTATATATATATTATATAAAAACATTTTTTCAAACATAATTATCAACCATGATAAGTGGTAAATAAAAAACAAACGACATCGATTCTGGAGGAGGTAGTTTGTCGTGCACGAACTATAATTTTATTGCCCATTTTATAGATGTGTGTGTAGTCATTTTTATAACCCTTAACATAAAAAAATATCATTATATTTGGGATAATTATGTTATTATATAATAATGAAATGTAAATAATTAAATGGGTGGGGATTTAAATGAATCAAAATTGATTGCTGAAGAACGTTGCCGCTTATTCGGGTAACTCCTTTTTGATTTATACCAAAATAATTCCTTGTTTGGATTTCATCCCAATTTTAGGATTCTGGGATGTGGATATGGATTTTGGGAACCTATTTTTACATGGTTATTATGATCCAAAGTTCCTTAAAGGTTCGAATAAGTGGGAGGGATGAGTGCCTTTTTATAGTGGAGGAGGAGTGGAATTATTGTAAATATAAAAAGGTAAACAATATTAAGAGGTGTCCCTTACATAGTGTACCTCAAATTATGAACCAAATTAGATCCAATGGATTATATAGTCAATATATTTACATCATATAGGTTTATTAAAAAAAATTATGTAATTCTGGCCCTTAGGTTTTTGTTTTAGTCGCTTGTTAGGGAAATAATTTTCTTATTCGTTGTAATTAATTATAATTACATTTATTAATATTTTTGGTAATAAACTAAGTTTAACTTATTCTATTTTTTATATTATGATTATTAAAATTATTTACTCCATTTTCACAGATTCTAATTACTTATTTGGTAGAAATTAATATAAAATTAACCTTGTAGACGTGATGACAATGCGACTTTTTATTGTAAAAATGGTCAAAAGATTGAAATATTTTTGTATCCAACTTCAATGTGAAATTTATTCCAATGAAATATATTGGATTAAATTTTTTAATAATTTAAATAAATATTGTTTTAAATTGTGAAAATATAATTTAACTATGTATATTAATTAGATGAAAAAGCAGTTTTGAATTTAAAATAAGTATTTTGAACTATTCCTTAAAAATGAAACTTCTCAGAAAAATATCAAAAAATCACCCTAAGGAAATTTTTGTGTACCTATTTAAAAAGTGAATTTTTTTTTTACATAAAAAATTTATAAAATTTGCAAAATTTATTTTGAATGGAGGATTTCCATCAAAATGTAAAAAAAATGCCTTAAGAAAATTATTTCTTTTTATGTATAAAATTAGGTTTGTTCTTTTTTTATGCCTATAAAATCTACTAGATGAATGTCAAAAATATTTTATTAAATATATAATATATATATTTCATTAATATCATTGAGTAATAGTAATTTATTTAATTTATTATGATAAAACACTTTTTAAGAATAAAAAAAATTCTTCTATATTCAATTGGTTTTTATAATCATTACTAATTTATTGGTAACCATTGAATTAATTTATATTTTTTTAATACATATATTTTCATAACATAGTTAATTATATTCATAGCTATTAATTTAATGGATTTTTTATAAATTATTATATTAAATAATAATATTGTAATAATTTATTGTGGTTTGGTAAGGCATAATCATTAATGTAACACAGGCTATAGAAGAAAGTATTTATGACTTTCATTTCAAGCTATATAATATATTAAATTTATTTTAAATATTAAATATTTCATATAGTATCATGTTTATATATATTTTTCTATGTCTAGTGTTGTTTTTCATACATTATATTGAATAAAAGTTAATATTTTAAAATTTTATGGGGGTCACATTCTCCCCACTTTAAATAAATTATATCCTCATAATTTAAACTTGATATTGAAAATATAGGGGTTGAAATTTGAAAATTCCTTTATTTAAATCCCACATCATGATAATATTTAATAAAATATCATTATAATAAGATTTAATTAAATGTTAAAAGGTCACATGGAATAATTTATAACAACATCTCTAATTATACATTAGTAGAAAGTAAAAAATATGGACTTTGAGGGAAAACGTTAATAATTTTATGAAATTATTGAGGTCATTTTTCACCAAAAAAATGAATGATAAATGGAATGTTGAGGGGCCCAAAATTTATATATCTATTATGATTTATAAGACCATAAGTTTGATAAAATATAATCTATTAAGAAAAAATTTAATTCTAGACCATTTTCATAATATTGAAGAAATTATTTTATTGACCAAGAATATAATTAAATATTATTAATCGATATGTTACAATTTTATAAGAACAATTTCATCATTTTTTTTCTTCAATAAAATACTAATTCATAACTTACTTGATGAAATTTATATCCTAAAATAAACATTTATTCTTGAAGCACTAAAAGTTTATTTCTGTGGATTGTAAGTCCCATAAAACAAGTCATTATGTTTTCCTCTAACTATTTTCTAAAAGTAATATGGTTGATACATTAATCTATATACCTATAAAGTTATATAACTGGTTTATAATTAACATTTATTCATAAAATTATTTATTTAAAATAAATGTTACATTAACAAGGACATCACATAGTACAATGGTAGGTACGAAACCCTTACTGTCCTTTGGTCATGTGTTCAAGCCCTACTTGTTTTCCAGATTTTATGGGTTTCCACCTGAAATACAAGTAGTCAATTTTTTAAAATCATATTAATGTAATTTCATAAATAAATATGAGGTATATCCTTGAAATTTAATCATTTATTAAGATTTTCACCAGGTTTTCCTATACAACTAATTTATTTTTCCACAAGGTCTAATAATCATATTTGTGTATCAACAATAAAGTTTATCAATAAATTTTTTCTTATGTGTATAAATTGTAATGTCATTATTCCTAAAATAAATTTTTTCATTAAAACCTATACTTTCCATATATCTCTCCCAAATATGTCCATAATCATGTTAGATTATAATTACATAAAACCCATAAAAATAGTGTTTAATACATATAACTTATTATCAACCTTAATATCATAATCCTTTTATGGTATCTATAAATGTTTTGTTAATGAAGACATATGTTATTTTATGAAAATCCTCACACTCACTCTCAGGGTAGTGTTCACTAATTTATGTTTTCCTAAATCCTGTTACAAAGTTTTCTACTAAACCTCCTCTGATAAGAATTGTAGAGACCTGACCCCCAAATCCAAAATCAGGTGTCTAATACCATTTCATTTTCATTATTACAAGGAATCAAATACCAAAGGACCAAAGAGTTTAGCAGTCTTAGTAAACCAAATACATATTTGAGTCTTGTATTACAAATAAATACACTAATTACAATAGATTTTTTTTTCATTTGAGGATAAATTTGTTACCAATTATCATATCATTGAAAATATTTCTTAGTATAATTCTTGGATGACAAGGTAAAAAAAATAAGGGTGAGCTAAAATTCTCAATAAGGGTAAAGTATAGAGGAAGAAATAATGAATCAATATGGATATTCCGTATTGTAAGAATATAACTGAACACACATTCAATATAATAAATAAACTTAGTAGGAAGTGTATAAATAGTATGTAAAGGTAAATTACTAAACACACATTCCAATTTAAATAACTAGATAAGGCATAATTAATATATAAAGATAAATAACTAAACACACATTCCATGTATTCAATTAACTGAAAATGAATGTGTATACATAGATAATTTAAATTCAATAAGCTCTTGGATAAAAATATTAATTAAATTTTTTGTGAATTTAATTCTTAATAATGGGACTTCATGTTTCCTAGGCACATGATTACTTTACTATCTTGATTTATTCTCATAATAGTTTAAACTTCTCTGATTTGGCCAACAAATTTGTCTCATGAGACTTCTGATGCATAAATGGGATTAAATTAACTGGTCCACAACTCATATAGTGCATTTCCAAATAATTCCTCACGTATAAAATTATATATTTAATGAATCAACAACATACCTTATCAAATATCCGTGTTTAATAAAATATACAGATTTATCAACAATTCCCTATTTAATAAAATAATTATCAAAGTAAACAACATATATAAAAATGGTATACGTGTAACACCTCGAGATTTTATTAAAAATATTCTTTGAATTTCATTAATTTCTTGTGTTGTATGGTACACCAAGATTACATTGCGCTATACGCAACACCGTATTAGCTTGCAGTATACGCAACACTATTCTTGGATCGTGTTACACACAATTTTGATAATAGTAATTCTACACAACATTGAGTATATATATATATATATATATTCAATGTATAAATGAAATATGTTTGGATTCTGTTATACAAAACAACGAAGGATTCTTTCACAACACGCAACCCTGACTTGGCTTGCATTACACGCAATCGCGACCTTCCTCGATAGCGTGTGTTATACGCAATATCGGGTTTTACTAAACAACGATATATTATTATAATATTATTATGAACTAGCCGTTATGAATAGTATTAACTAAATTTTTAATTTTATAACATTATTATTCATCTTACACATTTTCTAGAACATTGTATAAGAACAAAATAAATTTTTCGGGTAAAATAAGTATTTTTCAAAAAATGCAGTTTTGCCGCCTTTTGATGGCACACCCACTTTAAATGTAGTTTTTGACATGTTTATAACTTCCATTTGACAAAATAAAATTATTCTTTGGAATCAAGAAATAAAAATTTACTTTGGATAAATTTTTCATTTTATTCTGATGAATTTTATATTTTAATGAATAGTAAAAACACGCTATATTTTAATTAAAAACAACTTTTTTCATCGTAATATATTATGTGGTTAAATTATAATATTGTATGGTTTTAAAGTATAAATAGAATATATTTTTACCATTTAATATAATGTATGTCATTAGCATTGATTTTACCTTGAATTCGTAGGTTAAATCAATTCAATCTTTGCAATGTTTTAAAGAAAAACCCGTTTTCTTTCGACAACGGGATTGATTTTAATTTAATTTCTACAACTTTTGTGTATTGAATTTGGAAAAATGGATTCAATATTTGGAATCAGTGGGTCCAAATTATGTTAATAAGCTACTTTTTATTTTTGGGCATTGTGAATAGTAACTACGGTAAATTTTATTTACTATAGTTAAAGGTAAATCGGGTAAGTAAGGGTAAATATAAGATTATAAAATTACCATAACACTTGGAAAAATCCTATTGGATGACTAAAATTCGACCAATATCACCTAAGGTTCAGATTATATTCATTTAATGGACTTTTTTTCATGAAAATAATTTAATTATTATTAAAACCAAAGAATGTGACAAGATGTCACTCTCTTAAATACTATAAGTATAATAATTTTAAGTTAGTGATAGACTTCATGAAACTTAGAACATTAATAGTATATGGAAATCTAACAAAATTATCTACATCATGAGAATTTATTTAGAATTTTGTGGGATTAAATAATTATCATTAATTGTGACACAATAGTGATGCAGAAATTATTTATCTAGTAAAAAATCAAGAATATAGTTTTTATTAAACTAATAGTGACCATAAAAGGCAAAAAACCCAGACCAAAACTTATTGGTAATGTAAATTTAAACTATAATCATACAATGGTCGAATATTTGACCATTTGGAGTCTTATACAAGCAATTATGATACTTCTATTATTTTATTTTAAATGATTCCAAAGTTGTCACCTTCATAATTTAATAAATATAACAATTTAACTATTGTGATTTTAAGATGATAAATTATAGTAAAAGTATTATTATGAAAGGTAATAGATTTGTCTTCATCATAAGATTTTATTTTTAATTTTTATTTAACATATAAGTATATTAAATAATTATACAAAAATGTTGTAGTAATTATTTTATTAAGAGATAAACCAAATAAATGGTTTTAAAAATAATAAAATAAATACTATATAATCTATTTAATGTGATCCACTAATTTTATAGATACATATTAACATTTATGAATCTATTAAAGCTTTTATTTCTAACATATCTTCTGTATATATTTTATTTAAATTCAATTAAATGAATAGTGTCAAAATTGATACTATTGTTATTTTATAAAAATAACATATTATAAAATTGTTTAAAAATAAAAAAAATATTTAAAAATTATAAATTTAAATTTTTATGGTATATAATGTTATAAAGTAAAAAATTATGGAAAATTCACAACAAATAAGTAATTATTTATTATAATTTCAAATTTAGAATTTTATTACCACAAATAAACTTAAATAGATTAAATAAGGATAAATCAAATTGATAAGGTTTAAAATAAGCTCCAAACATGTCTAAATTTTATTGTTTGATGATATTACAAACCTATCTAATCTAATCTTAGAATATGAGTCATTTTTGGAGGTTTTTAAGTGGGGTTAAATTTATTATAAATTAATATTTTTAAGAATTCCATTGGTGCCCCTCTCCTCCCTTATAAAAGGGAACCTCCTCCCTCTTCTCCTCACACAAATTTGAGCCTTAAAGTTCGGCCAACCCCTACAAAATTATCTTCTCCACTTCTCTAGAAACATCCTAGAGTTTCTGTTCTACTGTAAAGACCAATATTAGTGCCCTAAGAGGAGGTTTCAAAGAGGTGTATCGAAGAAGAGGTAATTTCTTCTCCCGATTCTTTCAATCTTTTTTATTCTTCAACTTCTTCTTGTTTAGTTGTTTCATTATAAATTAATAACATCAGTATCACTAATATACTGATTTGTTATTATAAATATGAAACAACCCCATTTCACCTTCTATCCATCCTACGGAAAACAAAATCACCGCGCGTGCGTATGTACGGAATATCGTCTCCACGCCGTGGTGTAATCTATTTTTCCACCAACACCTTACATGGATGGGTATAATGGTGTAACGAATAACTATACATAGTTATTATAACATCATACCAATTCTGATATATTGTATCATCCACTCCAATTCAATTCAATAATTATGGAAATGATATCATCGCTCGTGTGTACGTACGGACTACCGTCTCCACGACGCGATGAGATTTATTCTCCATGTTAACCATTGAAGAATGATTATAAAGTATATATAAACAATAATAATTAAATATATGACATTATAAATCTATTGGATTTATTTATATATGTATGTCATCTACTTAATTCCATTCAACTCAAAAAGGAAACGAAAATGGCGTTCATGCGTACGTACGGCCTACCGTCACCATGAACGGTGTATTTATTTCCATTTATCAATCTATTATATATATGTATATTCTGAATATATATTATATATAAATCATGTTTTGTATTCTGGAATTATTTAATCGTGATCTAAGTAATCATATGAATAATTACAAGTCAAAACTCGGACGACAAATGAAACGATTTTACCCAAAACACTTTTTAACATGGAATTTACAAAAGAACGGGTAATATAAAGTCATAAGTGAACCATATATGATATCGTAACAATTAATATGATTCTTTAATAAGTCAATAACATTATTTAAATCATTATACAGGAGGTTTGGATACGTACGAAGAATATCAGACATAAGGTAAGGGATAATTTTGCAAATCTCATTTTTTATCCGAGATTGCTTATTCGTCAGTATTTACTGGGGTTATTTATATCATCCATGTCCATGTTTTAGAAAAGTGTTTTCATGTATTTTTGAAGTCCTTTTTACCAATTTTTGACTTTTACTACATGGTATGTATGGAACCTTTCTATTACGAAGTACTTTTTGACTTTTCCAACAAAAGAATGAAGAGAATGTTATTTCTAAATTATACGGCGTGAACATTTTTTACGGTTTTATAAAGCCATATTTTCATGAAGATTCCTCAAAAATATTTCATGAATATTTTCAACAAAAACCTTTTCTTCTAAAATTCCATGACATTTTGTGAAAAGAAAAGGATTTTGACGAAAAAAGGATATTTTCCTCAAGAATTCATTTCAAGTGTATTATCAAAACAATTTTCAACTAAGATGACATTATTATAGATGTGTATGTTTCAAGTATCATATCTCTATGATTTACATGGTTTCACTTTTCTTATATTGATATATCCATTTGTTTTATATGGATTATGTGATGATGGGATGATGTTTATGAAACCCATATTATTCTTTGGGTTATGATGAATGTTTCAAGTTTATTTTGTGGCACAAGTAAGAATGATTTCATTTGTAGATGGGTGGGACCTATATCTCCCTCCAATTCATTGGGTAAAGATTTTATATCTCATGAGATAGACATGGCTGGAATGGTAAGTTAATCCGGTTCAGTGTTACAGGACTGAAACGAGGAGTGAACTCGATTCAGAATGGGACTTTGTCCACTAAGATGGTCTTGGCAGCAATGCCTTGGCTACTATGGAAATCATTACATGTGCTTAATGGATTCCAAAATTACATGTTTTATTCCCATTCTATTTTTTCATTCTTAATGTTTATTTATGATCTATGCCTTACGTACTTCGATGTTTTGTGTCATTTCTCAAGCTTTTGATGTTTAAACATTATGTTCATGTTTTTAAGTTCAAATGTATATGGTATATTTTATTTTATCCATGCTTACCCTTACTGAGCATTTGAGCTCACTCTTTTTATGTTTTCTTTTCCCCGGGATATAAAGAATGGTTTTAGGTAAGATAAAAAAGGGAAGATCTTTATGGGAGATGTTGAAGATCTTTCACCACAATTAGAAGATTTCGTTCCAAGTTTCCAAAGACACTAAACTATTACGGTCCTTGTGTGTCTATTTTTGTTATGTATTAAGTATTCCGTAAAAGTAATGTAATGTTCATGTACGTCAAGCTTCGGGCCTCTACAGTTGGTATCAGAGGAATGGTTTAGTCAACCTTTGGAAACTAGGATGCGAAAACGTTAGTGATATCCTTAGAGATATTTCTAAGGTATGTCTAGGGATGCCCCTAAGGATACGTATACATATATGATATAGTCCTAGAACTATGGTAACGATCTTAGAATTTAACCTAAGATGCTAGATATTGAATTTACTCCCCCTTTATTATGATTTTTTCCTCTAACACTATTCTTTTTGGGTTTTAAAAAATGGCTGGAAACAAGATGATTCACGATAACGGAGGATATTATGGATAATGGAATGATATTCTTCATGAGAAACCAAATGTAATGGGATTTGGAAGTCCAACCATCATTATTATGCCGAATCAGCAATCTCATAATATGATCAATAAACTCAAATTTGGTAAGTTTCCTGACTCAGCTAATAAGAGAAATATGGAGTTTAATGATTATCATAGAGGAAAGAAAGTTCAATTTCCCCTATGTAAATCATGTGGGAAGATGCATCAAGGAGAATGTTTCAAGGGAACTGGAAGATGCTTTGGGTGTGGAAAAGAAGGACACAAAGCCAGTAAGTGCAAAGGAAAAGGTTCAGTTAACACTATGGATGAGGATAATGGTATTGCTACGACATAAACAATGGTTAAATGTTTTAAATGTGGAATGTACGGGCATTATGAAAACCAATTCCCTAAGGGAAAGTCTCATGAAGAGAATTAGTATGGTCGTATGAGTAGTATTTATGTTGATGATGATGAAGAGACTACAAATGATATGTGAGTTGAAAGAATTGTTACATGTTTATCAAGTGTAATGTTGTATAAGTAATCTCATGGTACTATGGAATAAAGAGACATCTAAAGATTGTTACACTGTTGTCTTTCCTTGAGTTTTGAAACTATATGATTAATGGTACCAGTATCCATTAAAGGATATTCAGATATTTTTGGAATATAGAAGGGATAAGGAGAAAATTAAATGTTTGATAGTATTCATGAGCTCATGACTGATATAAGGAGAAGGTTATGTAATGGATTGAGTATATAGAATTTTTGGATTTTGGTATGTGGAAAGTGTTAACTTTTAACTGCATTCATGTTTTCACTAAGGTTCAATGGGTATTCAAGAGAACACATGATTAAGGCCTTTGAATGTTTGAAATGTGACCAACAAGACATATCTTATGATATATGGGAATCAACGATGGTATTAAATCTCTGGTAATCGTTTTCACTATATTATGAGAGTGGACTGCAGTATTATGGATAAGCCTAAAGATTGGAATGGATTATGTTGGACATAAGTTAGTATTTTTTAAGGATAAAAGTTTTTTTCGATATTATTGATGGGATATTATAGTAATGTAGTTTTAGAAAAAGGATAACCTGCAGGACGGGCGACAGCCCATCGTGTCGGACAAGGCTGTGGGAATCGAACCCACAACCGAAGTGCGACTGGCCTTTATCACCTACCACTGGCCTACAAGAATTCCCTGGTTAGTAGAAACTAGTTTTATTTTATTAAGCGGTATGATATATGAAGTATAAGTTCATTTTTGGAACCATATACGATTAATCTCACCATAAGATGGACTTATAAATTTTTCTAACCTTTTGTTTGAAAGAGATGGAATGACCCATCATTCTATCACATGATCTTCTAACACATCAAGAATAACAAATTCAACTTCATTTCTTTAAGGGATGAAGTGGAAATTTTTCAATTCACAAACAACAGTAAGATTGTACCAAAATCATGCAAGTATTTTTTTAATTCATCAACTTTAGGGAAATGATCTTGAAAACCAAAAATGTTGTCCTAGTTCCCTTATATCCAATGAATCATATGGTACCTTAGATCATCACAAATCAATAGCTTTGTGATTTTTGTCTTTTTCATAGCCATGTTCTCCACCACTCTCCATCAGAACATGATGGTTAGATTTTTCTTCCATATCCATATTTTCACCTATGTCCTCCTACGTGGAAACCCAGTGATGAGTTAATTTGGGTAACCGTTACATTTCATACTTTAGTTTTTAAATCCATGTTTTGGTATTCCTTTTTACGATGTGGGTTTCTATTAAACAAACTTCCGAGTAGTAAACTATTTATAAACCCGATGAATTTCGAGGGAAAAATTCATTTTAAGGGGGGTAGAATGTAACACCCCGAGATTTTATGAAAAATATTCTTTCAATATCATTAATTTTTTGTGTTGTATGATTCACCAAGATTACCTTGCTCTATACGCACCACAGTATTAGCTTCCAGTATACGCAACACTATTCTTGGATCGTGTTACACACAATTTTGATAATAGTTATTCTACGCAACATTGAGTATATATATATATATATATATTCAATGTATAAATGAAATATGGTTGCATTCTGTTATATGAAACAACAAATGATTCTTTCACAACACGCAACCCTGACTTGGCTTGCATTACACGCAATCGCGACCTTCCTCGATAGCGTGTGTTGTACACAATACCGGGTTTTACTAAACAACGATATATTATTATAATATTATTATGAACTAGACTTTATGAATAGTATTAACTAAATTTTGAATTTTATAACATTATTATTCATCTTAGACATTTTCTAGAACATGGAATAAGAACAAAATAAATTTTTTGGGTAAAATAAGTATTTTTAAAAAAATGCAGTTTTGCCGCCTTTTGATGGCACACCCACTTTAAATGTAGTTTTTGACATGTTTATAAGTTCCATTTGACATAATAAAATTATTATTTGGAATCAAGAAATAAAAAATTTACTTTGGATAAATTTTTCATTTTATTCTGATGACTTTTATATTTTAATGAATAGTAAAAACACGCTATATTTTAATTAAAAACTACATTTTTCATCGTAATATATTATGTGGTTACATTATAATATTGAATGGTTTTAAAGTATAAATAGAATATATTTTTACCATTTAATATAATTTATGTCATTAGAATTGATTTTACCTTGAATTCGTAGGTAAAATCAATTCAATCTTTTGCAATGTTTTAAAGAAAAACCCGTTTTGTTTTGACAACGGTGTTAATTTTAATTTAATTTCTGCAACTTTTGATTATTGAATTTTTAAAAATGGATTCAATATTTGGAATCAGTGGGTCCAAATTATGTTAATAAGCTACTCTTTATTTTTGGACATTGTGAATAGTAACTACGGTAAATTTTATTTACTATAGTTAAAGGTAAATCGGGTAATTAAGGGTAAATATAAGATTATAAAATTACCCTAACACTTGGAAAAATCCTATTGGATGACTAAAAGTCGACCCATATCACCTAAGGGTCGGATTAGATTCATTTAAAGGACTTTGTTTCAGGAAAATAATTTAATTATTATTAAAACCAAAGAAAGTGACAACATTTCACTCTCTTAAATACTATAAGTATAATAATTTTAAGTTAGTGATAAACTTCATGAAACTTAAAACATTAATATTCTACATAAAACTAACAAAATTATATACATCATGAGAATTTATTTAGAATTTTTTGGGATTAAATAATTATCATTAATTGTGACACAATAGTGATGCAGAAATTATTTATCTAGTGAAAAATCAAGAATATAGTTTTTATTAAACTAATAGTGACCATAAAAGGAACAAAACCCTGACCAAAACTTATTTTTCATGTAAATTTAAACTATAATAATCCAATGGTCGAATATTTGACCATTTGGAGTCTTATACAAGCAATTATGACACTCATATTATTTTATTTTAAATGATTCCAAAGTTGTCACTTTCATAATTTAATAAATATAACAATTTAACTATTGTGATTTTAAGATGATAAATTCGAGTAAAAGTATTATTATGAAAGTTAATAGATTTATCTTCATCATAGTATTTTATTTTTAATTTTTATGAAACATATAAGTATATTAAATAATTATACAAAAATGTTGTAGTATTTATTTTATTAAGAGATAAACCAAATAAATGGTTTTAAAAATAATAAAATAAATATTATATGAACTATTTAATGTGATCCACTAATTTTATAGATACATATGACCTTTTATGAATCTATTAATGATTTTATTTCGAACATATCTTCTATATATATTTTATTTAAAGTCAATTAAATGAATTGTGTCAAAATTTACACTATTGTTATTTTATAAAAATAACATATTATAAAATTTTTTAAAAATCACAAAAATATTTAAAAATTATAAATTTAAATTTATATGGTATATAATGTTATAAAGTAAACAATTATGGAAAAATCACAACAAATAAGTAATTATTTGTTATAATTTAAAATTTAGAATTTTATTACCACAAATAAACTTAAATAGATTAAATAAGGATAAATCAAAATGATAAGGTTTAAAATAAGATCCAAACATGTCTAAATTTGATTGGTTGATGAGATTACAACCCTATATAATCTAAGCTTCGAATATGAGTCATTTTTGGAGGTTTTTAAGTGGGGTTAGATTTATTATAAATTAATATTTTTAAGAATTCCATAGGTGCCCCTCTCCTCCCTTATAAAAGGGCACCTCCTCCCTCTTCTCCTAACACCAATTTGAGCATTCAAGATCGTCCAACCCCTGCCAAATTATCTTCTCCACTTTCCTAGAAACATCCTAGAGGTTCTGGTCTACTTTAAAGACCAATCTTAGTGCCCTAAGAGGAGCTTTCAAAGAGGCATATCGAAGAAGAGGTAATTTCTTCTCCCGATTCTTTCAAGCTTCTTTCTTCTTCAACTTATTCTTATTTAGTTGTTTAATTATAAAGTAATAACATAAGTATCACTAATATACTGATTTGTTATTATAAATACGAAACAACCCCATTTCACCTTTTATCCATCCTATGGAAAACAAAATCACTGCGCGTGCGTACGTACGGAATACCGCCTCCACGCCGTGGTGTAATCTGTTTTTCCACCAACACCTTACATGGATGGGTATAATGGTGTAAATAATAACTATACATAGTTATTATAACATCATACTGATTCTGATATATTGTATCATCCACTCCAATTCAATTCAATA
Organism: Viscum album; assembly: GCA_963277665.1. NCBI lineage: Eukaryota > Viridiplantae > Streptophyta > Magnoliopsida > Santalales > Viscaceae > Viscum > Viscum album. The sequence continues at coordinate 1,107,306,762 of OY728142.1, read as the reverse complement.
ATTATGGAAACGATATCATCACTCGTGCGTACGTACGGACTACCGTCTCCACGACGCGATGAGATTTATTCTCCATGTTAACCATTTAAGAATGATTATAAAGTATATATAAACAATAATAATGAAATATATGAAATTATAAAGCTACTGGATTTATGTATATATGTATTTTATCTACTTAATTCCATTCAACTCAATAAGGAAACAAAAACAGCGTTCATGCGTACGTACGACCTACCGTCTCCATGAACGGTGTATTTCTTTCCATTTATCAATCTATTATATATATGTATATTCTGAATATATATTATATATAAATCATGTTTTTTATTCTTGAATTATGTAATAGTGATCTAAGTAATCATATGAATAATTACAAGTCAAAACACGGACGATAAATGAAACGATTTTACCCAAAACGCTCTTTAACATGGAATTTACAAAAGAACGGGTAATATAAAGTCATAATTGAACCATATATGATATAATAACAATTAATTTTATTCTATAATAAGTCAATAACATTATTTAAATCATTATACAGGAGGTTCGGATACGTATGAAGCATATCGGACATAAGATAAGGGATAATTTTTCAAATCTCATTTTTTTATCCAAGATTGCTTATTCATCAGTATTTACTGGGGTTATTTCTATCATCCATGTACATGTTTTATAAAAGTGTTTTCATGTATGTTTAAAGTCCTTTTTACCAATTTTTTACTTTTACTACATGGTATGTATGGAATATTTCTATTACAAGGTACTTTTTGACTTTTCCGACAGAAGTACGAGGAGAATGTTATTTTTAACTTATACGGTGTGAACGGATTTTTACGGTTTTATAAAGCCATATTTTCATGAAGATTCCGCAAAAATATTTCATGACTATTTAAAAAAAAACCTTTTCTTCTAAAATTCCATGACATTTTGTGAAAAGAAAATGATTTTGACGAAAAGGGATATTTTCCTCAAGAATTCATTTCAAGTGTATTATCAAAACAATTTTCATCTAAGATGACATTATTATACATGTGTATGTTTCAAGTATCATGTCTCTATGATTTACATGGTTTCACTTTTCTTATGTTGATATATCCATTTTTTTAAATGGATTATGTGATGATGGGATGATGTTTATGAAACCCATTTTATTCTTTGGGTTATGATGAATGTTTCAAGTTTATTTTGTGGCACAAGTAAGAATGATTTCATTATGAGATTGGTGGGACCTATATCTCCCTCCAATGAATTGGGTAAATATTTTATATCTCATGAGATAGACATGGCTAGAATGGTAAGTTAATCTGGTTCAGTGTTACAGGACTGAAACATGGAGTGAACTCGATTCATAATGGGACTTTGTCCATTAAGATGGTCTTGGCAGTAATGCCTTGGCTACAATGGAAATCATTACATGTGCTTAATGGATTCCACAATTACATGTTTTATTCCCATGATATTTTGTCATTCTTAATGTTTCTTTATGATCTATGCCTTACATACTTCCATGTTTTGTGTCATTTATCAAGCTTTTGATGTTTAAACATTATGTTCATGTTTTTAAGTTCAAATGTATATGGTATGTTTTATTTTATCCATGATTACCCTTATTGAGCATTTGAGCTCACCCTTTTTATGTTTTCTTTTCCCCAGGATATAAAGAAAGGTTTTAGGTAAGAAAAAAAGGGGAAGATCTTTATGGGAGATGTTGAAGATCTTTCACCATGATTAGAAGATTACGTTCCAAGTTTCCAAAGACACTAAACTATTACGGTCCTTGTGTGTCTGTTTTTGTTATGTATTAAGTATTCCACAAAAGTAATGTAATGTTCATGTACGTTAAGCTTCGGGTCTCTACAATATGGTTTATGAAATAATAATATTCATTGAATTAGAATATTTATATTTAATATAAATTTAATTTACAATAAAAATTACTATAAGTAAGTGATTGTTTCAAGATAAAGTTAATAATCATAAAAGAAAGTGATATTGCAAAGATAACATTTTCCACATGGTAATTTCCATGTCCAAACACTTTAGATGTGATAATTAAAATTAAATCATTAAATACCAAGAATATATATGTATTAATGATATAATATATATAAATGGTCAGTATATACACCTCAAAAAATAATTATGTGGTGAATATTATATTTATCTACGGGATGTAAAAAGTGAGATGAAAATCCCTTACAACTTGGTAACTTTTGAAACAAAATCCCCATGAAAGAAATGAAATGAAATGAAAAATTAAATTACATGAAAAATATTATTCATGATATAAAATAAAATAAGGTAATTATATGAACCATAGAAAAGAAATCACTGATGAATATGGTGTCTTCCTTGAAAAAGTAAAAGCGAGACATGAATCCCTTACTTAATGTTCCCTTTTGGTTAAAAATCTTTTAACTTCTTGTATAATGGTTTTAAGAAGGTTATTAATTTAAAAAATAACTATAATAATAATTATAAACACATGTTTTATTCTTTTATAATATCTTATAACCCTTACATTAATGATCTTTCCTTATTTTTATCATTTCAGGTAATAACAGCTCTAGTTTTTTAGTATGTTTTCACTTGTCAGTTTTTGTTTTTCTTACATCAATGTTGATTTAGTCATCTTCAAAATGTAAACCATGATTTAATTATAATATTTATTTAGTATATATTTATTTATAATAATCCATAATATTTTTAAATATGGAATTAAATTCATTGTTTAAACGGTAGGTCGTACGCACACATGAAAGTTACTTCCATTTCTTTATCATATTTAAAGTAATGAAAATTAAATTATATATATATATATATATTTATTTATTTATTTATGTATATTATAATTCCAATATCATATTTGTTTCATACATCACACATATGTTTATTAAAAAAATCCCTTATATAGCTTATGTATAGCGTAAATGAATCACATCGCTTTGAGGAGGCAATAGTCCACACATCCACAAATGATGTTATCGTATTAACAAAAAATAGAAAGCATGAACTTATGCATGTATAAAAATTAGAGAAGAAATAATAAGTCATAAATATCATATATATATATATATATATATTATAAAAACATTTTATCCATCATAATATCCAACCATGAGAGGTGATAAAGGAAAAACAAACGACATCATTTGGTGAGGGCATAGTTCGCCGTGCAAGAACGGTAATTTTGTTACACATTTAATGGAAGTGTGTGTAGGTGTTGGTTGAAAAATTAACATAAAAACATATCAATATATTATGGATAATGATTTTATTATAGAATCTTGATATAAAAATAATTATGTGGTGGATTAGTAAATGAAACTAATGTTATTATATAATAATGATTCATTTTATTCAGGTAAATACAGTTTTGTTTATATAAAAAGAATTAATTAATTTTATTTATTCCCAAATTTAGGAATCTATTTTCATAGGATATTTATTTATGGATTATTTTGGAAGTTATTGGATGATCCAAATATCTTTATAGGGGGTTATAAGTGGGAGTGGTGAATTCCTTTTTATATTGGAGGGGTGGAATTCTTGTAAATATAAATAGGTAAACACTATTGAGAGGTCTCCCTTACATAATTTGACTCCAATAATGAACAAAATTGGATCCAATATATTAAATTATCAGCATTTTCTCATTCAATTGGTTTTTGATAACTTTATAGGTATTATTTTCTGTTAAGTTTATGGTTTAGTCCCGTATTAAGCTAATTTTTCTCTTAATCGCTGTAATTAATTTTGATTACTGAGACAAATATATTTTGAAACAAAAGCGTTTACATTATTATAAATTTTATGTTATTATGATTCCATATATGTAATCCATTTTTCTAAATTCCAATCAAATAAGTTCCAAAAATAAATTTAAAATTAATCCCTTAGATGGGAAGACAAAGAGGATTTTACAAGTAAAAATGTTCCAAAGATTCAGATGTTTTTATTTCCAATTTATATGTGAATTTAATTAATATGAAATAATTTGGATTAATTTATGTATAATTTAACTAAATTTTCTGTAAAACAAAATTAAAATTTATTTTAACTATATAAATAAATTATAAGAAAAATTATTTTTCAATTAAAATTCAATATGTTTCACTATTCATTAAAAAATAAAACTTCTCAGATGAATAAAAAATAAAATTCTCCCTAAGATAATTATTATTTTCCTACTTAAAAATTATGTTTTTTTTAAAATTTAATATTTATGATATTTCAAAAATTTAGTTTTAAAAAAGTGTCTACATTTAAAAGCGGAGAAATTTCCTTTAGAAAAATATTTCATTTTATGCATAACATTAGGTTTGTTCTTATTTTATGTATATCAAATAAATTTCATGATTGAAAAAAATATTTTATTGAATATATATCATGTATAATTAATTAATATAATTCTGTAATAGTAATTAATTTAATTTATTAGTATAAAAAAAAATTTGAGCCTAAAAACATTTCCTTTATATTCAATTTATTTTTTATTCATTTATGATTAATTAGTAACCAATGAATTAATTTTATATTTATGTAAACAATATATTTTCCTAATTTATTTAATCTTATTTATAAGCACTAATTTAATTTCATGTTTATATCTTATAATTATAAATAATATTATTTTAATAATATATTTGTGTTCGGTAAAACATGGTATTTCCTGTAACACAAGATATCGAAGAAAGTATTTTTGTGTATAATAAAAGATTTAAAATATATTAAATATATATAACATATTAAATATACCATAAATTCTTGAGATTCTATATTACTTTCTATTTTTGGTGTTGTGTTTCAAACAGACTATTGAATAAAAGTTACTCTTAGAATTGTTAGGGTGTTACATTAGGTAAATCTACTAGATTACTAACATTATTCCTGTCAAATTGGTCATTTTCGTCATACATAAAATTATTCCCAGTATAATAATTCAAGGATTATTTAATATTAAAATAAAAAAAATCATCTACAAAAGTAGAATTAGAATATATATTTACAATGTATTTTATATTCGTAGTTCCATATTCAACATTTCCTATAAAATTTTATTAAGAGAGATATTTGGGAGATTTAAAAAATAAAGGATCAGATTAAGAAGAGATATTCTCTGCCTCAATTGATGAATTATTATTTTCAGTTTTACCATCATCATCAATGTTATTATGTTTAAATTAATCTATAATATCAGTATAAGCATTAATTTTTCCATTATTTTAAATAAACTCAACATGAAAAGATTCTTCTATTGTCAAATTGTATTTATTATACACCCTATAAGACATACTGTTATTATAGTACCCTAAAACTATTCCTTCGTCACTTTTTGAATCAAATTTTCTTATATTATCCTTAGTATTTAAAATATAGATAGTACAACCAAAAACATTATAAAAACCAATGTTAGGTTTATTATTTTTTGACAGTTCATAGGGATTTTTATTTAACAATGGTATGATGTAAACCTTATTTAAGTTATAACAATCAGTTTTAACTAGTTCAACCAAGAAATATTTTTGATGGTTTAATTCGTTAAGAATTATTTTTTCAATTTCTTGAATAGATATATTTTTTCACTTTATAACATCGATATAATACGATGTTCTAGAGGTCGAATAATTATGGATAAATCCATCAGTTTTATAGAATTTTTAAAATTCTAGGTTGAAAAATTCCCCTACATTATCAATTCTAATAGAAGTAATTAAATGATTTTTTTTTTGAATTTTATTACTAAAGGAAACAATCCTGGTTGAGGTTTTAATTTTATGAGATAATAATTTGTTCCATGTAAACCTATTAAAATCAACTATAATTATAAACAAATATCTTTTAGAGCCTAAACAAATAGTTCTCATGGATCCAAATAGATCAAGATGAATAATTTATACCCATCTTGTAGTATTAACCACATTATTATATCAAAATGACTCTGTTTTATTCTTACCTTTTAGACATGAATCAAAAACACAATACATAAATTTACCTAATTTTTCAATTTCATTAACCTATTAATGTTTATCTAGATTGTACAATTGTTTGTACTAAAAAATATGTTCTGTATCTATCTCATTTAATCATTTAACATTTTTTGGGATACATTTGAAAAATAATTAGAATATATATTTTATTTCAATTATCCTAGAAAAAAACAATATTATCATTATAAATAAATCATTAATTTATTCAAATTTTAAACTCATTCTGCTATCATAATGTTTAGATATGCTAAAGATTTTCTTAATCCATATAAAAAACTAATTTATCAATTACAACATAAGTTTATATACAAACAACTAAAAACCCATTAATCATACCTTTATATTTACCACCAAAATTAAAATTACCTACATCATAATAGATAAAATATAATAAGTTATATATTTCAGCAGTCATGTACCTTGAGAACCCATTGTCTACATACAATGTTACTTAAAACTCTTCAGTAATCCTTCCTAAAAAATTAAAAATATAGTTGATTTAGTACCCAGACAAGTTTGGGTTCAAAGAGATTAGTAGAAATGATTTTAGGCACCCATAAAGATTTGAAACATTTATTGTTGGGTGATCTTTAAGATGGATTTTTAGAAATTAATGTCTTAGTATATCATAATTAATGATAAAACATTAAAGATTTTTTTTCATAATTCCCTATCAAGCCACATATAAAGATACTAAAATTATATATACTCCAATTTCTTCTTTTAACTAAAATAGTTTTATACATCTTGGGTGTTTATTATTATATCAACATATAGTTTTATCAGTTATGGGTTTTTGAAATCCATTATCTTTTTAAATTTATCTTCTATATTAAAAAAAATAGATAAGGTTTCCATTAAACTAGTAATTTTATTTTTATAGTTTTCGTTGTCCTTTTTAATAACATTCATTTCATCACATATTTTCATTTTTTGAATGTGATGCACAAAAACCAGCTTCGTATTTTCATGTTTAGGATGTTTATATTATTTTTCAAATTTATATAAATTATTATAGACAAATTTAAATTTTTTTCTTCATCTTCATTGATTTTTTAAAAAGAAATATTTTATTCTCAAATTCAAATATTTAAATTTTAAAAGTTCAAAATATATATCCATTTTATATGATTTATTACATAAAAAACTCATTCTAGTTATTATTTTATCCATTATTATTCTTATTTTATTTTTTATGTTTCCTATATTGTTCATGAATTCATGAGATATCACTTTCAAATTTTACATTTTGAATAGTTAATTCTTTATCTTCATTTTAAATATCAGATTTATAACGAAAACTATAATTACAATCAATGTGTGCCTCATTTATAGTTTTTTCAATCAAACATAGATTGATATATTATTTTTCACATTCATAATCATTGATACATGAACCTGACTCTTTTATATAACTCCATCGTGCATGATATTCCTTTCTTTCTTACTTATTATATGGCTTGGCTTTTCCATTTTGTTTTAATTTTGTAAAGTCTGATTCTTTCCCCTTTTACCTAGACTCATAAAATATGAATTTTAAAACATCATGTTTAAATCTTTTACATATTTTACTACCCTTTATATCATTATTTGGGTGATATCTTCTAGGAAGCTTCTTAAAGCCTATATTACCCTTCTTGTACATGTAAACTCCTTTGGTTAAATTTTCAATTCCATCCATCCCACATTGATGTAACTCGGAATCATTATAACTAGAAATAACATTTATATTTGATTTAAATGCTATAAATTTCCTTTTATGATGGTCATTAGTATTATCATTCTTCATTCATAGATCGTATTATATAAGAGATCTTATCAACATGTCCATTGAATATTCAATTAAATCATTACTTTATTCAACATAAACATTTTATGAATTCCATATCTTGTTCAAAAAGGTGAGGGATATGGATTCAGAAGAGGGTTCCATTGGTTGCACCATGATCGATGGCGGGGTGCGTCCTGGTCTGTGTCAACATGTTTTCAATTGGGGGTGCATAGGGGTCAGGATACAGGGGGGTTGTTTGATTGTGGGTTTAGGCCGTAGTTCAGGGGAATACCGGTGCAGACAACAGGATCTCTATCTTTCTATTGTAGTGACATTGGGTGATGAGGTGGATCTCCGATGCAGCACGCTTCAGATCTGGCTGGCACCGGATCTGGTCGGATCTTTGGTCAATGACGAGTGTGGCGAGTTACAGATCCGTGGGGGTGGGCTGCCATTGATTGAGATAATGGTCGGTGAATCTATCTTGAGTGTGCGTATAGATAGTGGTGTGAGGCTTCTTTAGTTGGTGGTGGGTAGGGTGGTCTTAGCTGCGGTGGGATGGTTCTTTATCTTTGGTCTTGTACTGGGATTTTTCCCTCTAGGCGTTGGTTTTTTTTTTTGTGTTGGGATTTGATTTTTTATAGGTCTTTGTCTCTCAAGTAGTTTGGGATATTAATCATTGTATCAATGTTCTTCATGTCCTACAAGCTTGTAATGGGGATTCCCTTACCCACCTTAAGGGCTCGTTTGGCAGGGGAGAAACCAACGGAAAAGAAATGATTTGAACCGCTTTCCACCGTTTGGTGAGAGAGAACCCACCGGAAGAAATAATTAGGAGGAGAAAGGGAGAGAAAAATTTCTCTCCCGTGACCACTTTCAAATCACCCTGATTTTGGGGTGATTTGGAAAGAAACATACCTGCGTGTCACTTTTTTTAAAATTGCTTATATTATTATCCTATAAATATTATATCTTATTCAATATTTTCATGAATTAATATTTACATAAGTTTTGTTATTATTAATAATCAAAATTAGTATTTTCATGTGAATATATATATTTTGTTTAATGTAATTTATAAATAATTATTTTTATAACTTCAACAATATAAATAATTAATAATAAAAAACAATTATAAATAATTTTGATTATCTTTAATTAGTAGTTTATATATATAATTTATAAACATACTTTATAAATAATTTTGAATTAATAATTATTTTGACTTAATATTTTTGATTATCTTGAATTAATAAATTATATAAATAATTTTGATTTCCTTGAATTAATAATTTTGATTATGTGTATATTAATAATTTTTATTATGTGTGTATAAATAATTTTGATTTTAAATAATTATGTGTATATAAATAATTTTGATTATATGAATATAAATATTTTCTTCAATGTAATTTATAAATAATTATACAACTAAATAAACATATGGAATGTGCAAATGATTTTGGTGAATATATGAAATCAATTTTGTTTAAACTTTTTTTTTAAAATAAAAATTTTATTAATATATTTTTCGTAGTTTAATGTTTACTTAATTTTGGTAACACAAAAGATAATGATTGATTAAAATCAAAATTATTTTTTATATAATTTACATGATAGAAAAATTAAAAAATATCATTGCTAATATATTTTTCAAAATTAAATGTCTATATAATTGACATGATATAAAAATCGAAGATACAATTTAAAATTATAATTTTTTTAGTTGGAATAATTGAGTACTAGAAAATAATATTTTTTAAAAATATTATTTGAACTCGCTTGGATTAATAATCTGGTAATAATTTCAAATTAAATTTTTATATATATATAGATATCTTTTTATATATGATTATATAAATATATTTATAAATATATATTTATAATTATATAAATATTTTCTAAAAATATATATGTATTTATAATTAAATATTTATATATAAATATATTTTTAAATATAGATTTCATATATTAATATATATATATTTATATAATAATAAATTTATTTTATAAATATATATATTTATGAACGCGTATTTATATAATTATATATAAATAAATATATTTATAATTATATATATTTATAATTATATAAATATTTTATAAAAATATATATTTATTTGTAATATATATATATATATTTAAAAATTGAAGATATAATTTGGAATTATAATATTTTTTATTTGGAATAATCGAGTATCGGAAAATTATATGTTTTTAATAGTGGTTATTTTTATCACATTTCCAAAATATTTCTTTTCCTTTCTTTTAAAAAGATTCACCAAACAAGATGGAGAGAAATCCAAATCATTTCTTTTTCTTTTACTAAGTTATTGATCCAAACACAATGAGAGAAATCACAATAATTTCTTTTCCTTTCTTTTCTTTTATACACTATCAAATCATTTCTTTTCTTTTACTAAGATCATACCAAACACAGGGTAAAAGTGTTTCTTACTTTCTTTTCTTTCTTAATAAAGGATATTTCCCCCAACCATTCAAAATAATACATTATTACCTAATAATAAAGACCTATATTTTTAATAAATACCTATATTATTTCCTTATAGTAAACAAAGTCACTTCCAATGAAGTGAGGTGGTCAGATGGGATTCAAATATCTTCAATTCTTGACTTTCTATAACAAATTAGTGGATACTTTCATTAAAATTTTAACTCTAAGATAATGGTTAGTTCTTAAAAAAATAATGAAAAAATTGAAGAAAACCCTAAAATGAAACCAAGATCTAATACCAGTTGGTAGGTCTCTTGGTATAGAAGTAGTGAAAAGAGGGGTGAATAGTACTTTTTGAAATATTAATACAAATAATATTATGTCAGAGTTAGAACATTGTAAAAAATTTAGTGTAAATAAAAACATATAACACACAATGTTTTTATAGAGGTTTGGATCACTAAAATACTAGTCCTTTTATCAATCTAGTGTACTCTAAGGGGAGACAAGAATTAACTAGATCCTCACTTTTTAAAGGGAGTGATAACCCAACTACCTACAGATGAAAAAAACACCTTTTCAAAATTGGTGGTAATTCCCCTAACATTTTATGGAGTCACAACCTACCATTATTTTGTTTGGAATGAAAATCATGACCATCCTTTTTAGTTTTAGGAATAACCTGATGTCTCATATTTTGGATGGGAAAATCTTAAACCAAACTCTAGAGGTCAAACAGATGGTAGGAACAATTAAGATGGAGATATAATAAAAATAAATAATATACTATCAAAGAAGATGATGTAGAAATTCTGGGCAAATCTAGTTCTTTAATCACTCCAATGGTGATAGATGAAATAGATGAAGATATTCAGTGTTCACAATAAATGAATAGAGGTTGAAGAACTTCCTTGATATATTCAAAGAAGAAGAAATTGTCTCCACTTCTATCTTTTAAATGATCTATATTGTTATATGTTATTTACCAATGAATATATATCAAAAATGGTTAATAAAAATACTTTAAGATTATATACATATCTAATATCTTTAAGACAATACTTAATATATAATAGTATAATCAAATGATTGTTACTTTGGTATGTTAAAGTTTTGTTTGAAAATATTAAACAAATGAGAATTATACTTCTTCATTAAATAATAATATAATAAAATTAATTTTTTAAGTATATTAATTGTAAAAAATTATCATTTATAATAAAAATATAATTTTTCATAATATAAAGAAGACATATTTTTGTAAAACCATAGAATCACAAGAACTTTTAAACTGAAAGTATGTGTGCCCATAAAATATATGTTACAATTATTTTGGTGAGCATTCGCCATTTTAAATCAATATTGAAAGTAAATTAGTAAACATCATATTTATTTTAAGTAAAAAATTAATAACAAATGAAAATTTTTGTTTAAAATTTTAACTAATGGTGACTCAGGACCCACCACTAAAAATAGCGATCCATGGCTCATGATTCACCACTACAAAAAGAGTGGTGACTCGTGAATCACTTCCAAAAATAAGGAGTGGTGAATCATGAATCACCACTAAAAATAAAGAGTGGTGTATTCTGACCTACTATGGGAATTGAGAGGATTCTACCATTTTAATTTTATGACAAAATAATATGAGCCAACCAAAAATAATTATTACATGTCATTGATAAACTAAACGATTCATAAGAAAAAATAAAATATTTATACTCTTGGATGTCCAAAATTAACTCATGACTCACCATTTGAGATTTCCATAGGTGACTCATGACTTACCATTGGAAAAGACCAATGGGGAGTTAGTGAAAATAATTTCTAAACAACAGTAGAACAAAAAAATATATTGATAATAAAATAAAAAATAAAGATAAAATAGAAACAAAGTACCTTCTGAAGAATAAATGTTCACAACAAAAAACATATGTAAAAATAGTTTGAATATTACACCAAAAATGGGAAGAAGATCCACTGCTAAACTAGCTAAAATAGATATGGAAAATCTATTGTGGGATCATGATGAAGATACTTACAATAATAAAAAATTGCCTTATATAGAAAGAATAAGACTACTTCAACTAATTGAATAATAAAAATAGGTTTTATCAAAGCTTAATAAATATTTTCCCATGATCCTGTATGGTAGAGAGTTATCAACTAGTGGGTAAACATATAACTCATCATTGATGTCCAATGGTGAGTAAAATGACTCCCCATTGTCATCTGGTGGTGGTTAATGACTCACTGATGGATATTTCAAATAGTACTCACTAAGTCACTACTGGGTTCTAATGGTTGATTATGACTCTTTGTTGGTTTCCAATAGTGGCTCATGATTCGCTGTTGGTTTCCAACATTGACTCGACTCACCTTTGGTTTCCAATGGTGACTAGACATGCCATTGGTGTCCAACTATGACTCGTCACTCACTGTTGAGTAACCAGAAAGGTAGAAGGAGACTACAAACTGGTGAAGAAAGAGTTATGAAAAACGAACTTGGAGAAGAAGAGGAGAATCAAATGTTGAAAAAAAATGAAAACTATTAAAACAACCTTTAAATTAAATGATTAGTGTGAGTGAAAATAGTAAGAGGATTGGTTCTAATGAACTAAAGTGATAAAGAACACCAGTTTGTATGAGAAAGATTGGATTCACAATGAATATGATGTAGTTTGAACACTGGTTCATAGGAGTTCAAAAAGAACACACGGGGTATCAAAACAAAATGAAAATATGATATTAAAAGGATCTGACAACCAATAATTTATTAGAGTTTTAAATCATATGAACAGGGATACTCAAAATGTTTTTCCACATCGATTTCCAGATGCAGATAATAAATAGAATATCAAATAAGGTGTATTGATCATTGGTTGGAGCTAGCTATTTGGAATTAAAACCAGTTAACACATTCACAAACATGGGCCTATAGTTGGGTTGTAGGCCTAGCCCAATCTATGCTCATGTGGGTGACCTCTATGGGTCTTATACAAGGTCTTTCCAGTGATATGTATGCATAACTCACAACAAGAACTAATGCCTTCTTGTGGGATGCCTTTAGTGGTCCTTCACACAGGGTTGGCTTAATGGGTCCCTATGAGTGGTTCTGGGATTTCAAAGGGTTCCTCATCAAGATGGATCAATTTTTTTACATTTTCTAAAAAAAATTAAAACATAATAAAATTAAAAAAATAACATGAATTAAAAAATTTAAAACATTTATATCATTAAAACATGAAATTATAAAGTGATTACCTCTTAATATCAGTGAATTAATTTAAGAAAATGTTCATATAGAGTATTTTATCAAAAATAATAATAATTATAATTTTTTAAAGAAAATTTAAATACAAACATTATGCCCATAGTAAGTCTTCTAGACAAGGCCACTAAGTCAATTTGGGTAGAGCAGGGGCATGATCATGGTGGTTTTATAATTTGGAACACTATTTTAATACTTGATCTTATTTTGAGGGTTACTCCATCCAAATTTGTCCTTAATTGAGAATTTTAATTCATTTATTTAATTTATTTTACATTATTATATAAAAAATATATATTTGGATAATATTCTATATCTATCATTCTAAGAAGGTGTTTTTGGTTCTTATCTCTCATCAACTGATGTTTTATGTATTTTCCTTCTCCATGGAAGTTATCCACGTAGATCTAGGCTCATATAGTGACGATACAATTTTTTCCCAACATCTATAATGAAAGGAATAAGTTTATCATTGTTATTAGGTAGGTTTTTATATCCAAATATATTTTCCTTTGAATACCTTATCTAATTTTTCTTACCATTTGATTTACTTTACGAACATATTGATTTTAAATCCATGATAGGTTAACTTGATCATTATTTTCAATGGATGTTATTTCAGAAATGGGTATTTCTTGAATACTTTTTTGATACACATGATGTGTTTTTCTAAATTCCTTAATATAATTTTTTTAAAAGTATTTTTTCTAGCATGGAATCTATGTGGGATCACTAAATATAATGTATTAAAAATATTTGGGATTAAAATTTAATATATATATATATAACATATAAAATGTTTTATAAAACATTTATTGAGTGTCTGGAATGAAGTTATTTTGTAATACAATATCTAGGAAACCATGGGGAAGAGGGAAAAACTACACATATTCATATCTTAGTGGATTTATCAATCAGTAGGTAAAATTCCCATGATACCATGTATTGGAGGGGATAGAAATTTCTTGGGACCAAACATTTGAAACATTAGAGTTCCCTTATACATAATATTGTTTCATGTTTTTCATTATTGGGCATGCCCATGTGTTTTGATTCTCCCCTTGGTTGGATAAAGATATAATATTATCCATCATGATATGTATATTTATGCTTGAATAATTTTGTATATTTCTATTTATTTCTCATGAATATATATCATGGCTTATTTATTTGTCTTTTCTGATTAAGTAATGCTTTTGGAATGAAAAATAATGGAAGATATATATGGAAATGAAATGTTATATTTGTTTTATGAATCTATTTTATACAAGATTTAATGGATACATATGGATAAAAAGGGTATATATTCTCGGTGTTATCCTACTTGGGTTCAATCATCGCACCCTAGTATATTCGTTAGTTGTTTGTATACTTGGACATATAAAATATTGATAATGGTAAGATAACAACATTAAGAATTACTCTATTAGATTGTGTTTCTTTTACGATGTGTTGGGATGGTTATTACATATTTCCAAATGTATATGGACCCATGGGTTGCTTCAGGTTCCATGTTATTGGTCCTTCAACGGGTTTTTCTAGACCTTGTTAATTATATTTTTAATGTTAAAATTATGGTTTTTTTACAAATTTTGTTTTTGGAAATATTATGTGATTCCATGTTTTTTTCTATATTAACATATGTTAGTATAAAAGTGAAATCATTTCCAAATTTCGTTGTATGATACCTCTGTTCTTTTCACTATCTTGTGGAAATTGGGAATGTTTTTTTGGCCTTGTGGCTAGCAAACATAGCCATTATAACAAACCCAAATCCAGTTACCCCTAACTGGTGTCAACATAATTTTAATTGAATTTGATATGAATAATCTCATCTGAAATGAATAATCACTTTATTGGTATTCAAGAACTAGATACATCAATGATTCCCATATTACATTGGAAATTTAAAATATATATCATTAAAATTTACTATTACCCATGATAATATTCTTAATATCCATCTTCATATCATGGGGTAAAGGAGAAAAATAATGGTTGAAATGAGAATCTTAGTGACAGTTAGGTAAAATATAATCTATATGAATCAATAAATTATAATTAATATGGTAAAGTAAATAAAAAATACAAATTCCATTTAATCAATAATTTTAACATCAAATTCATTGATGGATAATATACATTGCAATAGTATCATGGTTAATAATAATTATACTATCATTGAAGTATGTCCTTAATATTGGACTTAATATCTCATACATCATGATATCTCTATCTTTATGAACTTGCGCCAAGACAATTTAAACTACGGATTGGCATACAACAAAACTCATTTAATAAAGCTGGCCAACTAGTTTGTCTCAAGGTACATGTTGATGTTTTAATGGTCTATATAAAACCAGGACCCACTCACCACTAAAAGAAAAATCAATTACTCATATATTTAATGATCAATTAAATTCATTAATAATATTCCTTATCATCAAATATCTATACTGAGTATATTTTATATATTTAGCAAATTTTTATCCAATCAATTATTTATCTATCGTAGTGAAATGCCATTTATTGAAAGGATATATGGTTAAGGCAATAGGAATAACCATTATATAGTGAATATTGATTTTTAATAAAAATTTATTTTCCAATTAAAAATGATCACTTGTAAGTTATGGTTTCAATAGAAATTAAACAACCATAAAAATAAATAAAGAGATAATTTGTGGCAATCAAGTATATACATTTTATAGTAAAATCAAAACATTTAATGAATAGAAAAAATTAAAAGGGAAAAATGTCAATTACATTTTAATAAAATATTTTTCTTTGTGAAATAATTAGAATCATTTAGATGAAGTTAAATGATGTAAATGGTTATGGTGGTGGTAATTTTCATTAAAACAATATATATTAAAAGATGAAATTATTTGAAATTCTTATTAATAATGTCAAAAATGAACCTCTTAAGAAAGATTATGAAAGGATACTTTAAATCAATTTAAAAAGTCATGGAACACATTAAAATTCATTAATAAATAATCTAAGTAATAAAAAGGTTGTTCTTTATTTGTTTTTGAAAACTATATACATTGATGAAAAATTCACCGAATCAAAAATGGAAATAAAATCATATATTCCATTAATTGTTTTTTTTATAATTAAAATTCCAAATAGAGGAATCAATGGAATAAAATACTGATAATCCTTAAATATCTAGAGGAAAATAAAATTTATGTACATTAAGAAGTATTTATTATATGATTAATTCAAATTAAATAAGAGAAATCCCATAAATAAGATTATAAAATAAATCCTTACTTATTTGGAAACATTCAAATCATAACACCTTGAATGTGTAAACATAGAATTGAAACATTTATCATCATGAATAAATTCATATTCTTGTTAGATAACTCAAATGTTCCTTATATACACCAAATAAAGTTAAATAGGATCATAGTATAAAATATGTCTCAATGGAGTGTAAATTGAGACGAAATATCTTACCTCAGGCTCGAATCATCACATACATTATTTATCAACCTAAATAAAAAATGTAAGTGAATTTTTGAATTTCTTAACAAAAATTTTCATTTTCATTATTACTTTTATTTTATTTATTACCATTTTTATTAAATTACCTAATCATTTAAGTTCATGTGAGAAGTTTTGATGATATTTGGTTCTTATGTCTAAATTTACCTCGGTGGGTTTACTGTGGTAAAATAGGTATTTTATACATAATATCAAAAGGTAATGAGATAATTATAATATATGTAAATTTAATAAACTTTTAAAAAAATTAAATTATAATGGTTATGAAAAATGGAATATGTTTTAATCATGGAGATGTTAAGACGTACATACGTCTGAGTAACAATACCATTTTCTAGTTACCATGATGGATAAAAGGTATATATTTTTTTATTACATATTTATAATTAAATTATAAATACAATATTATTTCATTAAATTAACTTATATAAACCATCCACGTGTTTTTTTTTCTGAAAATACAATCACTTCCTTTCATAGAGGTGGTAGTACACATGTATGCATGAGTGACATTATCATTAATCAATGAATTAAATTATAATAAAATATATGATATATTACATTAATATAATTATATATATAATTAATATGATACATATATATACTAAAAAATCATTATAACTAACAACTATAGGGGTTGTCAAAAAGGAATCACTTTGATTCTTGATGTGGTACTCTGTCGTGCACATGAATAATAATTTCATTTCCATTTTGAAGAAATGAGATATAGATATAAGTTTTACATTAATATAATAACATCAAATTATATTAGATATATGGATTTTATTATTTTATCATGGATAATGTTGGATTGAATGAGTTGGAAGAAGAAATAAAAAGAAAACACGTGGTTAAAAACTATACCACTTCTTCAGAAAACCTATTTTTATTTATACTTATAGAATTTATAGGATGGTTTTAAGATAAGTCTAGGGATCCTAGGTCATATAGAGGATTATAATGATGGCATTTTTTCATGTAATTTTTGAACCAATAGGCTCTTTATGTTTGGAGAAGATACTAAATGGGGTGTCCATTTATAAGTGGGGAAGAGAACACATATTGAATTTTTAAAATAAATAAGATATTTTAATGTCGTACTCAGGAAGCATTGATAAAAAATTTACTATTTAATAATATGATATGATTAAGATTCTAAATATAGTCATAAAATAGAAATTATACTTTTCTGTCATTTTATCACTTATCTCATGAGTGTAACCCCTCAGTAAACTAGTTTTAACATTAATTATTCAAACAGATTTTTAATCTATTTACAATTAGTTTTTACCAAAAATTAAGTTTTATTTATTACCTAATTGTAATTATTATGATTATGAATATGGAATCCATTTAATCAAATTCAATTCAAAAAAAATGGTATAGTTTAATTTATAATTATATTCAAAAAACATGATGAAAAATTATTTTTTTCAAAAAATTATCATTTTTAAATATAAAAATGTGTTTAAAAAAATTTCTTGAATAAAATTAAACCAAAAGAAAATAAATAGATTATTTATAATATAATTGAAAAAAAATTAAAATTTTTAAACCAAAATTATTTCATTTAAAATTCATTAACTGAAAAGACGGTTGTCAATAAAAATCAGTATTTTTCACTCTTCGGTGAAAAATTAAAAATTTCAGACAAATTTCAAGAATTCAGTCTAATATAATTTTGATTAACTAAATTAAAAAAATATATTCATTTTTTAGAATTAAATTCAAGAATTTTAAAATTGTTATTTTAATTAAAATCTTATTTTTCATGAAAAGTTCTTTTTTTCTTTTTGAGTGAAAATTTACAAAATATTATTATAACTATATAAAATATAATTAATAAATTTTAAGAAAAAATGAAAATGATTTATTATAAAATTACATGGGTTTTCTCAGTATTTCCTCCAAAAAGATATTCCCCTCAAAAGTTTCATGGATATTACTTTATTTAGAAAATATATAGATTTTTATTCATAACATCACCAGGTTCCCAAATTGCTTCTTCAATTTTATGATTTCCCCAAAGTATCATTAATATCCAAGTCATCATATTCCTCAAATCATGCTCTCTAGCGTAAATAACCATGATAATCTCTTCATATTATGATAGATTGAGTTTGATTTATCTTTCCAAAAAGGTAAGAACATGTCTTGGGTCTATTTTATACTTCCTTAAAAATGAAATATGTAACACATATTATAAATAAGAGAGTATTTTTGGAATTACCAATTAGAAATCCACTCCTTCAATTCATTCTAAAAATAAAAATGATTAGTTGTTCATATGGATTATTTTCCCTTCTACATAAACATTTAAAACATTTTCATTGATATAATTTCAAGACAATTTTTCCACCCACTTGAAATTCGAAATCATTCCTTCTATTATTGAAAAATCACTTTTCCTGATTTGATATGCATTAATATGAGTATGAATAAACATCAAATTTATCTTTTTTACAAAAAAATAGTAATCCTACAATCTTTTGTTCACCAAATTCAACCTAAAAAGTTTTATTTACATCGTCTCTTTCTATATAATTATTTATACGATTCCATTTGAATAGTTTAATGGAATCTATTATTATTGGAAACCCCTAAAAAGGTAAATATTGAACCTGCATACATTGAAAGTAAAGTGATAACAACCTCAATATGTTTTCATTTTTTTAAATATTCTATCATACTATTGATCATTTTGGGGATGATAGGTACTGTTTAAATAAAGTTATTTATTAAGAGACCTTTGATTTATTTTTAGAATTTGGATGTAAAGAATGGATCATGTTTATAAAAAAACTGAAACTGTTGTTCCATTAAGTCTTGGGAGATCGTTAATATAGATCTCTGAATCGTTATGAAGAGGTGGATATTCTTTTATAGAATGTAAATTTTCTGATTTGGTAAAGTGATCAACAATAACCCATATTACATGTTTATTTCTAGGATTATTTGGTTATCTAGATACAAAGACCATAGTAATGTCATCCCATTCCTATATAGGAATGGGTATAGGTCTCAATAATCCACTAGGATGTTTTCCTGCATTCCTTATCTATTCAGAAACTTTGAATCATGATTCATAATCAGTAATTTATGATTATAGCTTTTCCCACCAATAATTTTCCATCAAATATTTAAACATTATGGTGCTATCAGGGTCTGTATTGAAATTCATTCTATGGGAATCATCTAATCATTCCATTTCTATCCCCAGTATGAATGGATCATATAGCCTATTTCGAAATTTTAGAACTATATATATCCATATATGAACACTTTCAATTTCACATCATTCAAAGATTTAATTTTACTTTCATAAGTCTCATCATTAGGTTGAGAGAATTTTAGATTTTCTTATAATGGTATCCTAATAGTCATTTGACAAATGGGTGCTATTTTCCCTTCATAAATATTTCTAAAATCCATATTTTCTAAAAAAAGGAATTTAGGATCATAATCAATCCATATTTTTCCTAAAACTATATATTACTTCTTAGTCAACGCATATAATACCTTACAATCCCTCCCTAGTTTGTTGTCTAATGAGAAATAATAATCCTTGAGTGGATTATGTTATTTAATTTTCAATGAGACGATAATTTCTTTGAAAAATAGTATTTCATACTCTTATTATATGTGTACATGTCACATATTTGAACATAGAGATAATGAATCCATATTTTCATTACAAATTTTATGGATACCAACTTGATATCATGGGTTGGATAATTATGTTCATGATTTTTAACAACGTTAATACATTGGAAATAAAATTATGGTTCTATATAAAGAGAAAAAAATGTCCCTACATTGACGAAAAACTATATATCATAAATCCATCATTTGGTGATGGTAGAGTCGAATATAGATCCTTGAATCATACCCTATTTAATTTATAAAATCATTACTCACATTCATTTTATTATATATACATTACTCTTTTACATGTAATCTTGGATTACAGGTTACCCAATCTGGAAAATTTATAAAAAATACCAATATTAACCTACCAAACCAATGAAACTATATTCTTCAATTATGCTCATTAGTGTACTACAATATTTGATTGATTTTTTCTTTGTCGGATCAACTATGATTCCACCCTATAAGACATTTTGATTTATAATTTAAACCTTATGAATCTAAAAGTAAAATTTTATTAATTTCCCATAAAAAACTTTTCATATAAGAGTCTGAATAATGATATGTAGTTGATTTTCATGGTCCTAGTATCTTTTATAATATATCATGATAAAATCAATAAATACCAAAAACATATCCCGATATTCCTTGAAAACTATATTCATTAGATCCATAAAAATAGGGGGTGACTTTGTGAATCCAAATGGTATTATGTCTATTTTTTTAATGTCGATACATCCTATAAAATTATATCATTAGAATATCGCCTTTCATTAAAGGAAATTAATGATACCTATTATGATGAAGTGTTTTTAAAAAATACCATGCTCTATGAATTTGATCAAATAAGTCATCAATGTGAATAATAGGATACATGGTGTTTATCAAAATTATATTGATTTACTTTTAATCAATGAACAACCTCATAGATCCATCATTCTTTGTAATGAATATAATAAGGACTCCCCATGGTGAAACGGTAGTTTATATAAATATTTTACTTCATATATCCTTTAGTTTTTTGTTAAATTCTATTAATTCTATAGTTTCTATTCAATAAATATTCTTTGATATAGGATATTAATTAGGGATTAAATAAATGGGAAAGTCAACATCATTTTTGGGTGTATTTCTACGTCATTCTTTATGAAATTAATCAATGTATTCCTTAAAAATAAAAACAAATATCAATTTAATGCTTAAATTTTATATCATTAGAAGTGTCTAATCTTATTCCAAATGAATCTCATTCATATGATCTATTTTGTTTCTTCACGACCCATCCCATGGGGCCTGGATGTGACAACCCCAAGCCCTCCTTCCATAGGCCAAGGGTTGGTGACTAGCACCGGAATGTTTTTCACAAATAGGGAAGTCATTGTCTTAGAGATTTGTACACACTCAAAAATGGAAACTGAATTAAACAACCTAAAATATAAGGTATAACCATAAGAGTAAAGTACAACCACAAGTAAAACTATAAACTAAAAATATTAGGCCATAATACAATCCCTAGAAAATGAAAAGAAAGTAAACATTTGTTGCATCTTCCACGGAGCTCTACCTAGTGGGCATTATAAGTAAGTCTGAAGTTGAAGAAGAGGATCTCAACTTCTCCCATTGCAATAAGCTCCACCAAGTCCTAAACCTCAAGATTATTCCTCGAAGTATTATTAGTCTACAATAGGCATGCATGTGTGGTCGGAGCCCATGTGGGGGTGAGTATAACAACTCAACAGGGGACCCCGAGACCCCCGAAGATCTCTTAGTAATCCACAAAGGAAAACATTATAAGAAAATACCACAAAGGTAATATCACAAGAATGATCTAACTCATGAAGCACAAATCAAAGGAGACATCTCACTCTAATAGTATAAATTCAACGTTACAAGGATAAGTATGGCTAGTCGTAGAGCCATATCGTCTTATCTGAAGTAACTCTACTGTTGACCCGTATAGGTCACAGTATGCTGAACTGTATTGGTTGCAGGTGGTGACCCGTATTGGTCGTTGGTGCTGACCCGTATTTGTCACTGGTGCTGACACGTATTGGTCATGGCTGCTGACCCATATTGGTCTTCGGTATAGAGGTAGGTATGATTAGTCATTTTTCTAGATCATCCCACTCTGTAGTTTCTGATGCTGACTCGTATTAGTCGCTCTTCTTCTTTATGTCATAGACAGCCACTAGATTCCTACATGAAGCATTCCTGATCTTCAGAAGACCCTGATCCTCAAGCCATAGGTCATATTTCAATCCGTACAAAGTCAAAATAAAGTTTATCAAAGGACCTTTCCATCATAGGAGTCCCAAAGTAACAGACGGCACGTCGATCGGACACCCAGTCTGTGAGATATGGGCACATTTGTAAAAAGGGACTAGTTGGATTCACGTATGATCCAACCCATGTCACATGTCAAACTATATCTGAACTCACATTGATTATCTCTAAAAGACCACCATGTCACAAGGTTCCGTATTCCGCATATGGCGCGTCGATCGGACACTCGATCAATTAGTTACACCCCTTTCCGTGAAACGGGGTTGATCACACCTCAGTTCAGGATGTCTTGGTCGAGACCTCCAGAATATGCAAAAGGGACCGCTTCCCTGAAAGGGGTCCCAACACCACTGACGGCATGTCAAATGGACACTCGGTTCGTAATTTATGGTCATTTCTTCATTTAGGTTTCGGTTGGGTCTGGGCCTAGTCTGACTCAGTTAGACCGGCTCGACGAGTTGGATCTCGGGGTTTACATGACCCCGCCTGGGTCTGGTCCATTAAAGGTCAGCCCGGTTCACTGGGACTGGCCCGTTGGGGCTAGCCCGGATGGTTCGCGGGCCCGAGCCGAGGATGGCCCGGCTCACCGAGTGGGGCTCAGCCCACCCGCGTTGGCATGTGGGTCCATTCGGCCCACTAGGTGGGTCCAGCCCGGCCTGCCTGATGGTAGACCCTTTCTCTAGCTGGACCCATGAACATGAGGTCATTTTATCTGAACAGTGGGGTGCTTCCCCACCATGGGAAACGGTCAGCCACCTGGTTGACCGGTCTCCAGCTGACGTGGCATGGCGCAGGGTCGCGCCGCCCCCTCCTGTCGTATCCCACTGGCTATGGGCATTTCCCTTCTCCCACACCACCTTCCCATTGCCCATGGCAGGTTGACGTGGGCCTCCTCTGGCCACTGCCGGCCTCTGTCGACATGGCACAACTGTGGTTCTTTCTGCTGGCCACCAGACGTGCTCTGGTGGTCTGTTCTTGGTACTGTCTGCGCCTACGAGCCTCTATGGTTGCTTCCACCACTGTGTGAACCCTATATATGCCTTATCGTCACATTGCCTAGCCGCACACAGGAAACTCAAGAAAAAAAATTGGAGGAGGGTCTGGGCCTTGTTCATATTGGCATGTGCCCTCCTCATTAGTGTTTTAATAAGGGGTGTTAGCAAAAAATAGAGAATTTAGAAACAACTCCCAACATGTATCCCCGCATCAACCAATTGTGTTTAAATAATGATACGTGGATCAACCTGTTAGTTGGTTGATCCGTGTTCTTTGTATAAATCAGGAATGGGGAAGGAGGAATATCACAATATCAAAAAAAAACAATTACCTGTATGAGACGTCTGCTGACAACAATCGACAGAACCACCTTCGTCATTAATTTCATTTTGTGAATTGGTGGCACGCATCACCGCTCATTGAATCAGGTCTCATCCTCCATGTGGATGTAGCTGGAAGACTTCACCAGAGTTTCCTCTCTTGAAGAATTCATTCCAAAACCCCACCCCGAGCTCCATTTAAATAATAGGGGAAAGGTGAGTAACACATTAACGAATTAATGAGTTCAATAATTTAATTAATGAACCTATTTTAATTCACAACGGTGGAGTTATGTAGTTGATGATTCAAGCCATTAAATGGCTTGAAAAGTCACTGGTCCCACCACATTTTCTCATCTGTTGAATAAGAATAAAGTAAAATAACAATTACATGTTATTTTACATTTCTTTAAAAAGTCCAAAAACTAAATTTTTCTCCGGACCTAGTATGTTCTAAGTGAGGCCTCCCTTAAGCGAATCCTAGCAATACGGATTCCACGGTGTCCTCAGATTTTTAATTCGAGCACCGGTTCAAAAGATAGAAAATTTTTCCCGAGCGTTTACTGGATGTACCTTAAAAAAATTCAAAAAGGTATTCTATGTTCCCCAAGCCTCAGAATGATTTGTTGTCTCAAGTCCTAGTCTTGCATTAACTTCAAAAAACTGTAAAACAAATTTATTGAAAATTTTGGTTTATTACATTGTCTCCACCTTAGGGATTTACGTCCTCAAAATCCAAACAAGACTACACAAACAAAAAGGGGTACTGGGCAAAAATATGATCCTTTCTCTCCCATGTGCCCTCCTATACATTCCTTTGCTGCCACATAACGTGCATGATAGGTATCGACCGCCCATGAAGGATCCACTCCTTTCAATCCTCTATCTACACTGGGTACTTCACAAAAGTCACCCCATCGTCAATCTCCAGCTTGCCATGGTCGATGATGTGAGATGGTTCATGCACTGATATCCCTAGTAGGGATACGTGGAAGCCGTCAAGTACCCTCTCCAACTACGGTGGTAGTTACAAGCGGTACGCCTCCTTTACAATCCTCTGAAGTATTAGGAATGTTCTGATAAACCTCAGTGAGAGTTTTCTGCCTTGACCAAATCTCTATAGGCCCCGTTGAGGGGAGACTCGAAAGAATATGTGATCGCCCTCATGGAACTCAAGTGAAATCCATCACCTATCAGCATAGGAATTGTGTCGCCTCTATGCATCCTTTATCCGCTCTCAGATGACTTGAACCTTATCAGTGGTAGCATATACCATCTCTGGTCCCATGATTGTCGGATCTTCTAGATCTGTTCAGCACAAGGGTGATCTGTACGGTCATCCATACAATGCCTCAAAAGGGGCCATACCAATGTTGGAGTTATAGCTATTATTGTACGCAAACTCCACCAAGGGTAGGTGGTCCTCCCAACTCTGACCCAAATCTAGGACACATGCACAAAGCATGTCCTCCATGCTCTGGATGGTCCATTCAGTCTGACCATCTGTCTGCAGGTGAAAAGTTGTGCTCAAGCGAAGATGAGTCTCAAAATATTCCTGCAATCCTTTCCTCAATCGGGATGTGAAGTGTGTATCATGGTCTGATACTATCAATGAAGGCACCCCATGAAGTCACATGATCTCATAAATGTAGAGATGTCCCAAGCTCTCTACTGAACCATTCTCTCGAATAGAAAGGAAGTGGGTCGACTTAGTAAGTCGTTCAACAATCCCATAGATGGTATCGTTCCCTCTGGACGTATGTGGTAACCACATCATGAAGTCCATTTATATCCCTTCCCAATTCCTCTCTGGTATCTTGAGGGGCTGGGTCAATCCTGCTAGTACCTGGTGCCCGACCTTCACTTGCTGGCAAGTGAGTCATCTAAAAACAAACTCTACCATAGCTTTCTTCATCCCTGGCCACCAGTACTGACGTCGAAAGTCCGGATACATCTTCAAAACTCCTTGATTTACTACCCAGGGGGATGTATGGAACACCCTCTGGACCTCTTCTCATAGCGCCATAGGTAAAAGTGTACATCCCCTCAAAAGGAAAGTGTGCTCCTCACCTTCTGAATATCCATCAGGTGCATGGCTTGAGGATATCTGAGCATGTGTAGTCTCACAACTATTGTCTCCAATTTGTGCCTCCTTGACTCACTGATGTACTGGAGGGTCTACTACCATTGATTAGTGGTATACTGTCTCATCTATATTAATGTAGAATATCTAATGTGAGGAAAAATTCTCTAAAGCCTCGTTTAGTAACTAAGAACTCAATCTCCGGCTAAGTTCCTTTCCCACAATGTTCTCGTCCCCAAAAGTATAGACTATCTCAAAGTCATAGTCATAGAGGAACTCTAGCCAGCTTCTTTGTCTCAGATTCAGATATTTCTCTGTGAGGTATATCTGAGACTCTTGTGGTCTGAGTAAACAATAAACCACTCACCCATCAAGTAGTCTCACCACATCTTTAGTGTGAAGACTACTGATGCCTACTCCACGTTATGAGTTGCATAATTCTTATCATGAGACCACATCTATCGTGATCCATAAGCAATCACTACATCACCCTACAACTGGACACAACCGAGTCCTGTCCCTGGTGCATCATAGTAAACCACGTAGCCAGTGCCCCCCTCTGGAAACCTCTAGATGGGAGCGCTGGTCAAGATCTTCCTTAGCTGTTGAAAGCTCTACTGGAAGGTCTCTGACCATAGGAAAGGTTTTCCTTCTTCGTCATGTCAGTCAAAGGTGCTACTACTCTTGATAAATCGGGTATGAACATCCGATAGTAACCTCCTAATCCAAGGTAGCTCTGCACCTCAGTAACACTCCTAGGTGGCTCCCAAGAATTTATTGCCTCAATCTTCACTGGATCCACTGCAACTCCAGCCTCTGAGATAACATTTTCCAAGAAGTAGACCTTTTGTATCTAGAACTCACACTTCGAGATGTTCCCATATAACTGGTGCTTCTAGAGTGTGTCCAGAACTATTCCCCAGTGTACAACATTCTCTTCCTAAGATGATGAGTACACCAAGATGTCGTCGATGAATACCACCAAAATTCATTCGAGGTATGGCTTAAAGGCCATGTTTATGAGCCCCATGAACACTGTTGGAGCATTGGTCATTCCGAAAGGCATCACCATGAAATTTTAATGGCCATAACAACATCTAAAGGTTGTCTTCAGTATGTCCCCATCCCTTAACCTGAGCTGATGATATCCTGATCTGAGGTCTATCATCGATAACCAGTTCGCTCCTTTCAACTGATCAAACATATCATCAATCCTCAGTAGAGGAAAATTGTTCTTCACGGTCACCTAGTTTAGGCACCGAAAGTCCACGCATAGCCTCAAACTTCCATCTTCCTTCTTGGAAAGAAAAACCAATGATGCCTATGAAGAAAAATTGGGCCTTATGAATCCCTTCCTCTATAATTCATCCAAATGTACCCTTACCTACTAGAGCTCAGTAGGGTCCATCTGATATGCTGGTGTAAATATCAATGCTTTTCCTAGGTATAAGTCAATATATAAGTCTACCTCTCTCTGAGGTGGTTGTATTGGTACATCTTCTAGAAAGACGTCCTCATACTCGTCCACCGCCGCTGGGAAATATGGACTCACCTCATCCACCGCTTCGAAGTTCATTCAAGCCAGCTGATATGTAATATGTTGCACCCTCTTGAGTATACGTTCATCTCATGCTCCTCTATTTTCCTTCTCACCAACAAAGGAAACCTGGCCTCCATCTTTGTGTGTACATCACATTGTATGTCTCAAGAAGTCAATCTATATGTTAACTGCTGATTTCCATTCCATGTCCAGAAGGACGTCATAGGGATTCAACACCACTATTAGATGATCCCATCTGAAACTCTCTCCTCCAAGAGTAAGATCACAATGTCGTCCCCAGTGTTTGACAGCGAGTCTCCTCCCTTAGGAGTATCCAAACGCAAAGGTCGAGCTAAAAGCTCTGTAGGAATCTCAGAGTCCCAAACTATGTTCGTGGAAAGGAAAGAATGGCTAGTACCTGTGTCGATAAGAACTGCTGCTAAAGTAGAGAAGATATAGATCATACCTTATATCATATCAGTGACATCAGGATCATGAGTCACTACTTTCTATAGATGGGCATGTCCCCATCCACCTGCTTCCTAAGCACATGGTGGAGCAACTGGGGGTGGTGGTGGTGGTGCTTGGTGACCCCGATCACCTCCCACTGCACGTCTTTCTCCACTGCCTCATCCACCGCCTGGATGATGCTCATGATCCTGCCGCTGCTGGTGCCTCAGTGGTCCCTCCACCGTCTACCAATCATCTGCGTGGGGAGTCAGACAGTCACAAGATTTGTGACCATGTCCCCCATAGGAAAAATAGCTCATGCCTCACTGGTGCCTCCCTCGGCCTCCCGAGCCTCACAGCTCTGACCATACGTCCTGGGGTCTCCCTTCGGAAGGTCTAGCCTGCTTGGTCTTCTGTGTCGTCTGTCTACTGCCATTTGTAGAAGACTCTACTACCTTTAGTCTGGTAGGGTATCTCACTGTCGGTGCCAACTCAGCAAGGAATCTCTCCATCAACATAGCTTTCTCTAGCACCCCAGCCTGCATCCGTGTGCTGAGAGAAACTGTCATAGCTCTAATCTCTCGTCGGTGCCCCTGATCAAAGGTATGGGCCCTGATGTAAGGGTCTCATACCATTTTGGCGGAGTATCAAGAGAGGTCAGTAAATCTCACCAGGTACTAAGACACATTCTGGCTGCCCTAATACAGATGCAACACCTCCTGAATACGCATAGAGCATAGTGTCATCAGTATGAACTCTGCCCTAAAATGGCTCTCAATGTCTGGCCAACTGAGGGTCATCTCATCATGCACCTAGAGCATCTAGATCCAACATCATCATGCTGATTCCTGAAGAAGGCTAGCGGCAAAGATCTCCATCTGTTTGGTGGGTTTCTCCACTAAGCGAAAGACCCGTGAAACAGCCTCAAGCATGTCCTCTACTTCTTGGGGGTCCATCTCGACTTGAAACCTCATAGGTCTCTATCTCTAGAACTCATGAAATGCGCTGAACCGATGTGCATGATCCACTAGTATCATATCCTACTCAATGCGTGGTGGTGCTGCTGGTATACCACTAGAAGGTGTCATCACTATGAGTGGTCCATGTGCCGATGCCTCATCTCTCGGTGGGATACTATCACAATCAGTAACCAGAATCCTCAATAACTATTTTTGTGGAGGAATATTGTGAGAAACAGATGTTCCATAGTCAATGAGTTATAACTGGTGATATGACTCATGAAAAATCAAGAAAACGTTTCAAAACACTAAAAACCTGAGTTTTCATATATCGAGTTGGAAAACAGAATTCAAGGTCCTCGTGTAAGGATATGTCGGCCTCCACACCAACATTAGACTCCTTGTAATGAATACCAAACTCAAGAATCTTTACACCATCACCTCATTAAAAGTATACTATTATTTCTTCTGGTAGAACCGACCACCCTTTGATACAACTTTGTCACGACCTGTCCCACAGGTCCTAGACGTGACTACCCCAAGCCCGCCTTCCATAGAGCATGGGTTGGTGACTAGCACCAGAAGGATTTTCCCAAACAGGGAAGGTATTTCCTTAGAGATTAGTACCAACTAAAAAAGGAAAATTGTGGTAAAAAACCAACAAAAGTAAGTTATAACCATGAGATTAATGTACAACCACAAGTAAAACTATAAACTAAAACAGTGGGCCAGAATATAAGCCCTGGAAATTTAAAAGAAAGTAAACAACTGTTGCATATACCATCGATCTCTACCTGGAGGGTAGTATCTATAACTCTGAAGTCGAATAATAGGATCTCAACTGCTCTTATCGCACCAAGCTCCACCAAGTCCCGAAC
Organism: Viscum album; assembly: GCA_963277665.1. Taxonomy (NCBI): domain Eukaryota; kingdom Viridiplantae; phylum Streptophyta; class Magnoliopsida; order Santalales; family Viscaceae; genus Viscum; species Viscum album. Next base: position 1,107,276,599 of record OY728142.1, on the reverse strand, counting down.
CTCCAAAATCTGCCTTAGAGAATTAGTAGTCTGCACCAAACACACACGAGCAGGAGGAACCCATGTAGTAGTGAGTATAACAACTCATTAGGGGACCCTGAGGCCTCTGAAGCTCTCTCGATAATCCACAAAGGAAAACATCCCATGAAAATACCACAAATTTAATATCACAATCATGATCTAAATCATGATGCTCAAAGAAAAAGAGACAGCTCGCTCTAACGGTATAACTTCATGGTTACTAGGATAGGGATAAGTAGTCAAAAAGCCATATCATAAAATCTATAGTAACACTAATTCTGATCTGTATAGGTCATTGTATATTGACCTGTATTGCTCGCTAGATGCTGACCTGTATTGGTCGCTGGTGTTGACCCGTTTTGGTCGATGGTGTTGTGTCATGAACCAGATCTGGTTGCCACCAAAACTGGCACCAAACCCGGCCCTCGACATGTCTCGAAGGGCGTTCCCAATCCCCGCGGGCTAGCACAAGTTCCCGGGTATCATTAAATGAGAATAGGGAATGATTTACCCATGTTTATAAACATAAAACATCAAAAGAATCCAATAAAATAAATCTGGATTATTCAAACCAAACAATCTTTTACAAATATTTAGAACAGAATTACATATTTTAAAACAATTCAACAACATTATAATAAAGGTACAAAACCAAAAGGTAACATCCCAAGAACCCTCATGGAAAGGGGAACCACCCTCAAGCCATCTCCACAAGACTTCGCCACCAAGGACCTACTAGAAACTCGAACTACTAGAACTAAAAATTGTACCCAACCTGCGACAACAAAAATAACCAGGTCTACTTACACCCAAGGGTTTAAGTAGGGTGTTATACAATGCCTAGTAGGATACCATCAATATGATATTCCATGGGATAAAAATTCAAAGATGAAAAGCATTCAAGTTTTCATAAACAGAAAATGCTAGTTAAAATTTCTAAAAGATGCATCTTTAAAATTAAAACAGTTTTCAAGTTGTCTATCATTTAGAATCAACAATTTTATAAATAAATTCAACACTACTGAATTTTCTAGCCAACCATACTATATTCCAACGGTAAGCACAAAGTAACCAATGATCACAAGCAATAGTAAATAACCCCTAGGCACTAGCTCATTGTGGGTCTCATGTCGTATCTCGGTGAGAGTAACCATCACAATATCCATTATCATGCGCGAGACACTAGTAGGGAACAAACCCATAACCTAGTGGTCCCCAATAATCATCATCATAGTTCAGTTAGTGTTGTAAGCATCAATCTTGCTATGTGAAACTAAGGCCAAATCCCACGAATTCAATAGTGTACTCGTACATGTGCACCAACCTAGATACCCGGGTTTTGCCTTGTGCTCAAACAAGTTCAACAAGTTAATAAATATACTTTTCACGTTCAAATGACATTTACACGTCACAAATTCACCAATAATACCACATTTACATCCCACAAGTCTAAAAATCCACTTTTTCATTCAAATTCATTTTGAAATCATACTCACACTATAAATAGCCCACACCACATTTTTCACATCTTTCACAATTCATCAAATCCATTACCAATTTTATAAAAGCATTCCCAAGATGCTAAACATCATATAACATCCTACTCACAGGTTACATAATACCCTTTTCATAAACAAAGTCCATTTTTCACATCACACTCACACAAAATAGCCTGAAAACATGTTTTGCACCCACATCACAATTTCATAAATCAGCTCGACAAATTACAAAACATTACAAAAATGTTTGACATCATAACTGACCACTTTATGAATAAAAACTCATTTTATGAACATATTATCACCAAAACAGAACATAAGAAACCATTTCACACTTTGTGTGAATCATTAAATCATTTAAAATTTTCATAAAACCATCCCAGGAGGTATAACCATGGTTTCATTACAAAACCCATTTAAAACCCCAAATTCAAGACCAAAACCATACCAATACCAATCCAAACCATAATTGGAAGCCCTAAGAAAATTTATTAAACTACCCCCAAGTGTAATAAAAATACCTCAAACCATACCACAAAATGTACACATGAAAAACACATGTTTTCACAAATCATGTTCAAGAAGTACAACATGGTTTCACACATTAAAACCATTTTAAAACGCCATTACAAGGATCACATGATATTAAGTCATTAACAAACCAGAATTTTCATCCCCTTTCAACACTAATAAATCACTTTCAAATGTTATAAAATACACCCAATCATTTCCCCAAGAGCCACGCATGAAAAGAACACAATTCCAAGAAAAATATCAACTACCAAATTAAACACTTAACCAAATCCATCAAAAATAATTTCTTCACCATATAAAACATATTTGAAACATAGTAGATTAATAAAACAATCATTAAAACTCATCATAAAATGGTTATACATGGAATCCCCTACCTTTTGATTCAAAACCCTTGAATCAAGGTGTGAAACCTCAACTGCACATCTTCCACACAAAAATGATGTGAAAATGAATGTTAAACCATAGGGTTTCACCTAAAATACCCCAAATCAACCCCTAGGTATAAACCCTAACTTCTGGACACTCTATAAATTTATGAAAGAGGGAGGAAACCCTAAGGAGAATGAAGGAATAGAAAAGAGAAACACTTACCCAAAACAATATTGAAGAAAAAGACCCAACATCTACTAGAATCTGAATTTTAAAATAGCTAAAAATTTAAGGGAGGTTCGAATAAGGATTGGGAGATCATTTAGAAACTGTAATGGGGGAAAAGGTAAAAATAGAAGGATTTATGAAAGAATCAGTTTACCTCTTTAAATCTGGGAGATTTGTGAAATCCAGAGAAGTTTCACGCAATTTCGCGATTCTATTGAGCTCCAAATTGAGATAGTAGAAATGGGGGTGCACCTTAGGTAAGTGGGCTCGGGTGAGAGTTGGACTCACTATAAAAACATAACAATTGAATGCATTATTAAATAATTAAAAATTATTTTTAATGTAGGAAATGGGCTTTCAGGCTGGCCCAATCCCTTAAATAAAAACTCAAATTCATCATGATTATAGATTTCTAAATGGTCTAAATTAATTTGATGGTGTTCATAGGTCATGGGATGCCAAGTATGAATTGGAATGGATGAATTTCTTTTTGAAAAATAAAGGATTTATAAAGGAATCAAAATTTATTTTTAAATCTGGAATTGGGCCAATGGTTTATCCCAAATCATGAAAACTCGCCCATTTCTCAAAAAAATGCATAGGAAACCCCCAAAACAAATAAATAATGGAAATTAAATTAAAATACCTTTAAAGTAATTTATTTATGTGACAATTCTCCCCACCATGAAAACATTCCACCCCGGAAAGTCACAACAAGGCCAAAACAACAACCAAGCCCAACTGAGAAACCAAGAAGTACTCCCTTGCCAAGTTTGACCTCCAAAGGCCAAAATACCTATAGTGATCAATTAAGTAAGGAATGATCTCACTAACCAAACTTACACCACATTAATGAAACAATCAAATGACCATGGGATTTCCCCTACCAAGTTTCCACATGGATTCCTAGCACATGACCACTACTAATCATTCAAAAACTATGTGCTCAACCATGAAGACACAAGAGGTCTGAACTATTTCCATCTTTCATACTAATGATACGAATTTGTACAAGGTTTTAAATGAAACTGGGATTTCCCAAGACTACGCACTAGCTTATCTCTGGGACCTATGGCTGGAGCTCAAAGGATTGAAGAATTCTTGGCCCCGTAGTTAGGACTTGGGATACCCCTAAATAGAACTTCTTCTTCGAGTGATACAAACAACCAAACCATGAACCAGGATGGGTTTTACCAGGACAATACACAATCCAAAACTCACTTTACCCTAACCCAGCATTTCACTAAAGCAAGTGATTTGAAGATGCATGCACATCACCCCTTGTTTCCTTAGATGAGAAACAGAAAGAAGAAAGGATATATAGAAACACATTCCTCCAAACAAAGGATGTCATGATCTCCTGAATGGAGACACACTTAGGACCTAATGAATACTCAAAAAAGATTTTAAAACTTCACCTTTACAATCAAATGAGAATGTGACATCACAACGCCTCACTAAACAAGACCAATGCGACTGATAGAAACAATACATGGAAGGGGACCTTATACAACATCCCCAAACATCACATAATTCCATAAAGTGTCCATAACAGCATGTCATGACCATATTTCCCACACTAGTGGTTGAACGTGAACTCCTTCTTCTAAGAGAATACGAAGGACCCATAGGCTCTCTTAGGCACTATCCAGGCACTCATCCACACTAACAACCCCAGAACACTTCCACCTTCGACGAATCAAGTAGCTTAGGAAACTAAGGTCTCTTTCAGCCTTCCATGAGCACTCTTCTACAATAAGAGGATTAGAAAAACAAAGAAAAGAAATTATGAAGACTCAAACTACAGAGCTTGAAAAAAAAATATTCCTTATATTGATCAACCGGAGGATTTTCCAATGGAGAAACAATCTGAGTTGCACTTTAGTCATGAACTAAGCCTTAATGGGGGCGTACCTTACCCAATGAGAGAACCCTACGACCCAACAAAGTTGGTCCCTTGGTCAAAACATTCCACAAACCAAGTCCAAACACATGAATGGAACTATTGTAATGGTGTCCTGAAACATATCTCGGAAGATACTATTAACCGGTCCTTCTACCCAGCATACCGACCAAACACAAACCAAAAACACAGTTCGAATAGGAAGGGTTCTTGGACTCAAAAAATCCCACAACATCAACATTTTCCAAAAACACATAATATACATGATCAAAAACAATTCATCAAGACATCATGTTTTTACTTAAAAATATTTCTTTGAAAATAAACAGTTTAGTGGCAGGTGTATCCACCAATGGTACCCCATGGGCCTCACACATGCATGTTTTTGTGCCACACCGGGCACCCTCCTCATATCTGTCTTGGAAATCATCCATTCATGACATCAACCATCCATCATCCCATATAACCCCATGAATGTGGTTGCTCACAGAAATACCAAAGGTTAAAAAAAATTATTTCCACTTTTCAAAACCAAAATGGTCAACCAACACATCCTTTTTTCTCAAAACCGCTAACCAGGAGATCAAAATCTCAATTCACATCTTACTAAACTTTTTAGAAAGACATAAACATTTAGATAAGAACTCAATTTCATGTCATTAACATCAGTTTCATAACATCTCATCCCATTAAAACACCGTTTGATAATTTAGAAAACCTTATTGGAAACACTTTTTCAAAACCAACATCAGTATAGTTTCTTCTTTCAAAAGGGGTGTAAGCACACCATTTTCCATTTCAAAACAATTCTGAAAATTCAGTTCCACCATTTCATAAATCAAACTATTCCATATTTATTTGAAAATCACTTCAAAAAAACTTTACACTACATAAAACCAAGTCACATTAAAACCAAAGTTCCAAGATTTCAAAACTAAAGAACACAAGACAATGAGAGAGGAAACTAGTTTCAATGGGTGATTTTGACAAATTGTTGGTGTCTATATTCTAATCACTTCACAATCATAGAGAGTGTTCTAGGGAATATACCTGGCTCCACAAGGCTTGCCAGGCCCTGTGAGCTCACTGAGACCATTAACCAAACTCTCTTTTCATTTCCCCTAATCATCATCAAATGAAGAAAACCAAAGGAATTAGAAAAGTCCAAAATTCACATGGTGATCTAAATCCCATAATTAAGTGTGGTGATCAAGCACACTACCCATAACTAGAATACCAGGTCCTCACAGTCCTAACCTCAGACTATCCAGACTATTCCCCAAATAATGTGACCCAAAGAGTTAACCTTAACGTCCTCTAATACCATTTTGTCACAAACTGGATGTGGTCGCCACCAAAACCGGCACCAAACCCATCTCACGACAAAGCTTGAAGGGATTTTCTGGTCCCAATGGGCTGGCACAAGTGTCCAGGTCTCATAAAATGAGAATTGGTAATGATTTACCCGTGTTTATAAACATAAAAAATAAAAAGAATCCAATAAAACAAATCTGGATTTTTCAAACCCAACAATCTTTTACAAAAATTTAAAAAATAATTAAATATTTTAAAAAAAATCAACAGGACTATAATAAAGGTAGAAACCTAAAAGGAAACATTCCAAGAACCCTCATGGCAAGGGGAACCACCCTCAATCCATCTCTACAATACTTCTCCACCAAGGACCTACTAGAAACTAGAACCAATGGAACTAAAACCTATACCCAACCTACGACAACAAAAATAACCAAGTCTACTTACACCCAAGGGTGTAAGTAGGGTGTGAGCCAATACCCAGTAGGATAACACCAATAAGAGATTACATGGGATAAACATTCAAATACGAAAAGCATGCAAGTTTTCATAAAGAGGAAATGCTAGTTGAAATTTCTAAAAGATGAAACTTAAAAATTAAAACAGTTTTCAAGTGGGAATTCATTTAGAATCAACACTTTTAAAAATAAATTCAACACTACGGAATTTTATATACAACCATACCGTATTCCAATGGTAAGAAAAAATTAACTAATGTGCACAAGCAATAGAAAATAACCCCTAGTCACTAGATTGTTCTGGGTCCCAGGTACCCCGTATCTCGGTGAGAGTAACCATCACAATATCCATTATCGTGCACGAGCCACTAGTAGGGAACATAACCATAACCTAGTGGTCCCAAATCAACATCATCATATTTTATTTGGTGTTTTAAGCGTCAATCTTGTTCTGTGAAACTGAGGACAAACCCCACAGATTCTCTAGCGTACTAGTAAATGTCCACCCAACTAGATATTAGGGTTTTCCATTGTTCTCAAACAAGTCCAAAAAAGTTAAGAAATATTCTTTTCACATTCAAATGTCATTTACACATCGCAAATTCACCAATAATCCCACATGTACATCCCACAAGTCTAAAATGTTACTTTTTTATTTAAATGCATTTTGAAATCATACTCACACCAAAAATAGCCCACAACACATTTTTCACATCTTTCACAATTCAAAAAATACATTAACAATTTTATAAAATAATTCCCAAGATTTTAAACATCATATAATAGACCACTAACATGTTTTATAATACCCTTTTCATAAACAAAGTCCATTTTTCACATCACACTCACACAAAATAGCCTGAAAATGCATTTCGCACCCACATCACAATTTCATAAATCACCTTGACAAATTACAAAACATTACCAAAATGTTTAAAAACATAACCGAACACTTTATGTTTCAAAAATTAATTTTAATAACATACTATCACCAAAACAGTACATAAGAAACCATTTCACACATTGTGTAACTCATTAAATAATTTACAATTTTTATAAAACCAACCCAAGAGGTATAACCATTGTTTGCATACAAAACACATTTAAAAACCCTCATTCAAGACCAAAACCATACCAATAGAATTCCAGAAGATAATTTTAATCCCTAAAAATATGTATTGAACCACCCCAAAGCATTATACAAATACCACAAACAATACAACAAAAGGTACACATAAAAAACACATGTTTTCACAAATCACATTCAAGAAGTATGATTTTTTTGCACACATTAAACCCATTTAAAATCACCCATAAAAATCTCAAATGATATTAAGGCATTAACAAAACATTATTTTCATCCCATTTAAATAATAATAAATCACTTTCATATGTTACAAAATACACCGAAACATTTCCCCAAGAGCCACGTATGAAAAGCACCCAATTCCAAGCAAAAATGCAACTAAAAAATTAGACACTTAACCAAATCCATAAAAAGTAGTTTTTGCACCACACACAACAGATTTAAAACATACTAAATTAATAACCCAAGAAAGCTAACTTATCATAAAATGTTTATACATGGAATCACCTACCTTTTGAGTCAAAACCCTTGAATCTTGGTGTGAAACCTCAACTGCACCACCACCACACCAAAAGGATGTGAAAACAAACCCTAAACCATAGTATTTCACCAAAAATACCCCAAATCAAACCCTAGGTATAAAACCTATCTTTTTTATACTATATAAATTTACGAATGAGGGAGGAAACCCTAAAGAGAAGGAAGGAATTGGAGAGAGAAATGCTTACCAAAAACAATCTTGACAAAAAATGACCCAACATCCACAAGTATATGAATTTTAAAATAGGTAAAAATTTAAGGGAGGTTCGAAAAGGGATTAAGAGATCATTGGGGAACTATAATGGGGGATAATAGTAAAAATATAAGGATTTATGAAAGGATCAATTTACCTCTTCAAATCTGGTCGATTTGTGAAATCCAGAGAAGTTTCGCCCAATTTAGCGATTCTATTGAACTCCAAATTGAGGTAGGAGAGAATGGGGTCGCATCTTAGGTAAGTGGGATCGTATGAGAGTTGTAATTACTGAAAAAATAACAGTTTAATGCGTTATTAAATAATTAAAAATTATTTTTAATGTAGGAAATGGGATTTCAGGATGGTCTATTCCTTTAAATAAAAACTCCAATTCACCATGATTATAGATTTCTAAATGGTAAAAATTAATTTTTTGGTGTTCATAGGTCAGGGGATGAAAAGTAGGAATTAGAATGGATGAAAAATATTGAAAAATGAAGGACTTATAAAGGAATCAGAATTTTTTTTAAATCTGGAATTGGGCCCACGGTTTGTCCCAAATCCTGAAAAATCACCCATTTCTAAAAAAATGCAAAAGAAACCCCCAAAACAAATACATAATTGAAATTAAATTAAAAATACCTTTAAAGTAATTTATGAATGTGACATGCTAACCCATATTGGTCACTGGTTCTGACACGTATATGTCCTTGGTTCTGACACGTATTGGTCGTCGGTACAGAGGAAGGGATGATTGGTCATACAACCAGATCATCCCACTCTGGAGTTTCTGATGCTGACTCGTATTGGTCTCTCTTCTTCTTCATGTCACAGCCAGCCACTGAATTCTTGCAAGAAGCATGCCTCATCTCCGGAATACTCTAATCCTCAATCCATAATTCATATTTCAACTGGTACAAAGTCTCGCAAAAAGAATACCCAAGGAACTGCCCCATCATAGGGGTACCAACGTGATAGATGGTGCGTCGATCTGATGCCCTGTCTGTGAGATAAGGGCACTTTTGTTAAAAGTGACTAATTAGATTCGAGTCTGATCCAACCCAGGTCCCACATAAAACTCTTTCAAAAATCACATAGAGTATATCCAAATGAAAACATTATCACAAAGTTCCTTATACCACAGACGACGCATCAATCGGATGCCCAGTCAGTTAGTTACTCCCCTTTTCATGAAATGGGGGTGATCGCAGCTCAGTTTGGCTAGGCCTGGTCGGGCCTTCCAGAATATTAAAAAGGGACCACTTCCTAAAAAGGTGTCCCAGGAGCATTGACAGCGTGTCAAACGGATACTCGGTTCGTCACTTATGGGCATTTATTTATTTGGGGGTCGGTTGGGTCTGGGCCTAGTCTGACTCGGTTAGGCCGGCCTAACGCAACGTGTCCCATGGTATACCTGACCTGGCCCAGGTCTAGACCATTAAGGGTTGGCTTGGTTTAGTAGTTCTGGCCTGTTAGTTTCAACCTGGCTGGTACGCTGGCCCGCTGGGCCATGGGTCCAGCCCGCTGGGTTGGACTGGCCCGTTTGGTCATCCCGCGTCCGGCCCGTGTCCACCTGAAGGCAAATGGTTTCTCTAGAAGGCGCCATGGACATTGGTCTATTTTATCCATCAAGTGGGTCACTAACCCACCATGTGGAACGGTCAACCAGTTGGTTGACCGGTCTCTAGCAAACGTGGCGTGGCGCGGGGCCGCGCCGCCCCCTCCTTCCGCGGCCCGCTGGCAGCGGCTTCTACTACCGACAGTGCATGTGGGCACTACCCTTCTCCCGCATGGTCAGATTAGGCCGGCATCCTCTGGAAAATGTGGTGCACAATAGTGCGCTTCCATCCCACCACCCGCGGTCAGTTGTCGCGGGCCTCCTCTGGCTACCGACGGCCGCCGCTGGCATGGCCCGCCGGTGGTTCTTTCTACGGGACACCGGACGTGCTTCGTTGGTCCGTTCTTGCTGTCTTCTATGCCTATGAGCCTCTCGAGTCACCTCCACCACTACGTGACCCATATCTATGCCTTTCCACCACATTTCCTAGTCACGCACGGTAAACACAAGAACAACAAGATCAACGGAGGGTTCGGGCCTTGTTCGGATTGGCCCTTGCCCTCCGCGTTAGGTTTTAACAATGGGTGTGAGAAACAAACTGATAATTTAGAGATAAATCCTGACTTGTAACCCCGCATAAATCTATAGTGTATAAATAATGATTCACATATCAACCGTTTGGTCGATTGATCTGCGTTCTTTGTATAAATCAAGAACAGGGATGAAGGAATATCATAATATCAAATACAAAAAACCATACCTGGATGAGACATATGCTGATGACGATCGATGGAACCTCCTTCTTCGTTGTCATTGGTTCTTGATTTGGGGTCACTTGTCACCACCCGCTAAATCCAATCTCATCCTCTAGGGAGATTTTGCCGCAGGACTTCACTAGAGTTTTCTTTTTTGAAGAAACTGTTCCAAAACCCCACCTCGAGCTCCATTTAAATAGGAGGGGGAATGGCGAGTAAGTCATTGAAGAATTAATGAGTTTCATTAAATTAATTAATGAAAATATTTTAAATCACAATGGTGGAGTTACACATTTTATGAGTTAAGCCATTAAATGGTTTGACAAGTCACTGGTACCGCCACCACCTCTCATCCGTTAGAGAAAAAGAAAATAATATTACAATTACTTGTTATTTTACTTTTCTTTAAAAAGTCCAAAAACTAACTTTTTCTCTCGACCTACTATGGTTGAATTGAAGCTTAACTTAAGTGAATCCTGGAACTAAGAATTCAATAGTGACCTCAGATATTTAATATGATCACCAATTCAAAATATAGAAAACGTCGTATGTGGGTTCATTGAATGTACCTTAAAAAAGTTCAATATGGTATGCCTGGCACCCCATGCCTCGGAATCACATGTTGTCTCAAGGCTTGGTCTCACATTAACTTTAAAAAACTATGATATTTTTTATTAAAAATCTTGGGTTATTATAGGTTTGGATCTATACATGACATAAATAATGAATTCTCTTCTCTAAATATAATAAATTCTACATCATCATCATTAATCCTAATTTCCATCATTTTATAGTATTTTTTAACATGTGTTTAAATCCAATCCATATGAATTATTATATAAATATACAAATTATTTTAATAATTATGGCTGAAAATATGACATGTTTATGTGTCATATTTGGAATTGACTAACACATCCTTGTTTTAGTGATATTTTGACAAGCATTTTTCCAGAAATCATTATTCTTAAGGGGTTAGGGAAATTTCAAATTTTCTTTGAAAACATGGGAGATATAAATTAGTTTGAAATCCAGAATAAAAAAAATTAATATTTAGGCTAATATTAGATTACCCGCCACCATATATTTTAGAATATAAACATCAGCATTAGTGATCACATGATAATGTACATTCCCCATTAGACTCTTCTGTATATTCCCTTGATGACAAGGAAATTCATTTGAATAATTTTTCATTACACTACAGTTGATGCACTATAAAGTAGTGGTATCTCTCATTGGATTATATTCATTATCTATATTTATATTGAATTTATACATGTAATAAACGCCCATTCGCATAAATTAATTTACTATATGTTTCTTTCCACCATTTTAACATGATATAATTTAATTCGTTATATTATTCTTATTTTAACCATTCCCTTTTTCATGGTGTTCTTCGGACCTCCTTGTAACACCCCAAGATTTTATGAAAAATATTCTTTTCATTAATGTCTTGTGTTGTACGCTACACCAAAAGGAGCTTGCACAACACGCATCCTTGACTTTCCTTGCATTACACGCAATCGCGACCTTCCTCGATAGCGTGTGTAGTACGCAATACCGAGTTTCACTAAACAACGATATGCTATTAAAATATTATCAAAACTAGCCATTATGAATAGTAATAACCACTTTTTGAAATTTTTTAAATTTTATTTTTCAAAATGGACTTCATTTTTGGATTTGGAATATCGAAATTAGCTTAGGGTGAAATTTTGGTACTTTTTGGATAACTTTCATATTCTGATGAATAGTGAAAATTAAAAAATTTTAATTAAAAACAACTTTTTTAATAGAAATAATTAATAGTGATAAGTTTTTAAGTTGAGTGTTTTTAAAGTATATTTAGAATATATTTTTACAATTTAATACAATTTTGGTCATTGGATGTACTTTCACATTTAAACCACTTATAAACAAGTGTCAATCTTTTGAAAGTTATTATCTCTTAAAAACACGCTATTTGTTTTGACGACGAGAATTAATTTTTAAATTAGTTAATGTAACTGATATGTTTTGAATTTGATAAAATAGACATCATTTTTTAATTCATAATATCAAATATAGCTTAGGCCTAATTTTTGGTATTTTTCTGAAAACTTTCAATTTGTGATGAATAGTGAAACCACTAAGTGGTAGTTAAAAAACTGAATTTTTCATAAAACGTAATTTTACCGCTTCTGTGAGTGGAATTTCGAAAATCCGAGATACACGTTTAATGTCAAGGACTAAAATGTGGTTCAATGAGATGAAAATAATTTTTGGTGAATAGTAACTTTTTACTTTTTTTACCACGGTTAAAAGTAAATAGGGTAATTAAGGGTAACAAAGATATTATTATTACCCTAACACATGTCCTAATTCTATTGGATAAGTGTAATTCGACCACAGACAACCTTAGGAATAAAATTTGACAATTTAGGCCCACTTGGATTAGATTAGGACATTTATTATTAATTTATTTAAAGAAGGGTTAAAATAGTTAAAATCAAAGTTTAATAAGGAAATCATTTTTAATATAGGGTTATAAAAAAGATAAATTCTACTATAAATATTCATTAGAAATATAAAAAGATTTCCTACATAATGATATTTTATTTGTAATTTTTATACTTTAAATAATTTAATTTGTTTATGACACAATGGTGATGCAGTAAATATCTTATTAATGAAATATTGACATAATTGATGTTATAAATACCCAAATAAATTTAATTTGAGACTTTTTATAAATTAAAAATCTTTTATATGTTAATATGACATGTTAGTGTTGATTTAATTAACTTTTTTCGAACTAATCATTCTGTTATAATTTTTACAAAAATCAATTACCAAATAGTTTCAAAATTGACATAAAATAGTTTTTAAAACAAATATTATATTATTAATTGTTATTATATTCATAAAAATCTAAGTTTCGGCCAAATGACTTAGATAAGGTTATATATATTAATAATAAACAACTTCGGGTTCATTTGGCTTCTTATAGTAAGTTTATAAACCATATAGTGTAAGAACACAAGAAGACACAGTAAAAGTAAAATTATTTAACTTAATGATAAATCTAAATGATAAGGTTACAATAGGAACCTAAACGTGTTTAAATTCTATTGGATGATAGTATTTCGACCCATCCCCACCTTATCTTCTAAATAAATCAATTTGGAGCTATTTAAAACTGAACATGACTTTATAATAAAATAATAGATTTAGTTATTCCAAAGGTGCCCCTCTCCTCGCTTATAAAAGGGCACCTCCTCCCTCTCTTCCTCACACCACTTTGAGCCTTCAATCTCGGAAAACCCCTACCAAATTCTCTTCTCGACTTCCCTAGAAACATCCTAGAGGTTCTGGTCTTCCTCAAAGACCAATTGTAGTGCCCTAAAAGGAGATCTCAAAGAGGCGCTTCAAAGAATAGGTAATGTCCGTTACCGATTCTTTCAACTTTATTTCTTCTTCCACTTCTTCTTATTAGGTTGTTTCATTATGAAGTAATAACATCAGTGTCACTCATGTACTGATATGTTATTATAAGTATGAAACAACCCTATTTCACCATCTATCCATCCTACGGAAAAAGAAATCACCGCGCGTGCGTACGTACGGAATACCATCTCCACGCCGTGGTGAAATCTATTTTCCACCACCAGCTTACTTGGATGGGTATAATGGTGTAAATAATAACTATATATGATTATTTTAAAGTGATATTGATTATGGAATAGTATACATACACTCCAATATACTCCCACTATCATGATAACGATATCATCACTCGTGCGTACGTACGGACTACCGTCTCCACGACGCGATGAGATTCATTCTCCACTTTAACCATTCATGAATGATTATAAAGAATATATAATAAGTAATCATGAAATATATGACATAATAATGATACTATATTTATGTGTATACATATGTATGTCATCTACTTAACTCCATTCAACTCAATAAGGAAAGAAAACAACGTTCATGCGTACGTATGGCCTACCATCTCCATGAACGGTGTATTTCTTTCCATCTACTGATTTATTATATATATATGTATATTCTGAATATATATTATATATAAATCATGTTTTATATTCTGGAATTAAGTAATCATGATCTAAGTAATCATATGAATAATTACAAGTCAAAACACGGATGACAAATGAAACAATTTTACCCAAAACGCTCTTCAACATGGAATTTACAAAAGAACGGGTAATATAAAGTCATAAGTGAACCATATATGATATCATAACAATGAGTATGATTATGGAATAAGTCAATGACATTATTTAAACCATTATACAGGAGGTTCGGACACTTACAAAGCAAATCGGACCTAAGGTAAGGGAAATATCACAATCTCATTTTTATCCAAGATTGTTTATACTTTGAAATTTACTGGGGTGTATTTTATCATCCACATACATGTTTCCTCAATATGTAATATTATTTCCATCCACCTACAATTGTTTAAATCCAATTTTACCGTTCGGTGAGTTTTTAGTAAAATATATGAAATGAATCTTTTGTCGTTTTTCGTACGAGGTACTTTTTGACTTTTCCGACAAAAGTACGAAGAATGTTTTTTTTAACTTATACGGAATGAATGGATTTTTAAAACATTATTTCCAAGAAGCTTCCTTTACAAGTTTCCAAGTTTAATTTTAATCAACTTCTTTTAGTTTAAAATTGTATGACATGTTAAGAAAGGAAAAAAAATTTGAAGTAGAAAGGATATTTTCCTCAAGAATGGAGTTCAAGTGTTTTATCAAAATTATTTTCCATCTAAGATAATATAGGGTTTTTTTCTATCCCTATTATTACATTGATTTGATTATGTTGTGGTGGAATTATTTTTATGAATTCCTTTATCTTATATGAATTTTTTTATGATGTCATGATGTTTAAGAATCTCATTTTTATTACATGGGTTATGCAATGATGTATGATTTCTGATTTTGTGGAACACATAAGAATGGTATAATTATGAGATGGGTGGGACCTATATCTCCCTCCAATTAATTGGGTAAAGATTTTTTATCTCATGAGATAGACATGGCTGGAACGGTAGGTTATACCGGTTCAGTGAAACAGGACTGAAACGAGGAGTGAACTCGGTTCAAAAAGGGACTTTGTCCACTAAGATAGTCTTGGCAATGAGTCTTGACTAATAAGAAATGATTCTCTATAATTATGTGTGTATGCCACAAAGTTTCATGTTTTAAGTTATGAGTATTGGGATTACATTTCACTACTATGATTTATCCCATGTTATGAAATTATGATCTCTTTTGCAGGTTAAGATTTCCAAAAGTTATGTTCTTATGAATATGATGTGATTGATATTTCTTTTGTTTACCCTTACTGAGAATTTTAGCTCACCCTTTTATGTTTTATTTTCCCCAGGATATAAAGAAAGGTTTTAGGTAAAAAAAAAGGAAGATCTTTATGGGATATATTGAAGATCTTTCGCCACGATTGGAAGATTATATTCCGAGTTTCCAAAGACACTAAACTATTACGGTCCTTGTGTGTGTGTTTTTGTAATGTACTAAGTATTCCGAAAAAGTAATGTAATGTCCATGTACGTCAGGCTTTGGGTCTCTACAATTGGTATCAGAGGAAAGGTTTAGTCAACCTTTGGAAACTAGGATGCGAGAACTTTAGTGAGATCCCTAGAGATATTTCTAAGGTATGTCTAGGGATGTCCCTAAGGTTAAGTATAAGTATAAGTTATAGTACTAGAATTATGGTAACCCAATATGTTAGATATTGAAGGTACTCCCCCTTTATTATATTGTTTTCCCTAGTGTGATTTTTGCCCCTCACACTATTCTTTTTAGGGTTTTAGACGATGGTTGGAACCCGAAGGAACCGTGTTGATCAATGTAATGGACAATGCAATGATTGTCCTCCTGAACAAACAAATGTTATGGGATATGGAGTGAAAAATCTTATTGCTATACTTACACAAGCTATGAATCATTCTGGACTT
Organism: Viscum album; assembly: GCA_963277665.1. Taxonomy (NCBI): domain Eukaryota; kingdom Viridiplantae; phylum Streptophyta; class Magnoliopsida; order Santalales; family Viscaceae; genus Viscum; species Viscum album. The sequence goes on along the minus strand of OY728142.1, from coordinate 1,107,260,136 downwards.
CCAAATAAGCAGATAAGGGAACAATATTCTATTGAGTCCTTCATGAGGCAACGTCCACCTTATTTCAGTGGGTCTTCTGATCCACTTGTTGCTGAACAATGGATCAGTACTACTGAAAAGATATTTTCAGTTCTTCAATGTTCTGAACATGATAAAGTCATCTTAGCAGTGTATTGTTTGGAAGGTGATGCTGATCAATGGTGGAATCTTATCAAGAATACGAGGCCAAGAGATGAAATTGAGTCCATGGAATGGGACGAGTTCAAGAACTTATTTTTCAATAAGTATTTCCCTCGTATTCTTCAAATAAAGATGGAGAAGGAGTTTCTTGAACTAAAGAAAAAGGATGATGAATATGTTATTATATACAAAGCGAATTTTACAAGGCTTGCAAGGTATGCATCTAGATTTATCATCCATCCTGAAAGTAATGTTGATCAATTATTCAGTGGCTTAAAACCTAATCTTCGAAGGGAATTAGCTATAAGAGACTTCAGTAGCTATAAAGAAATTGTGTGTTGTGCTACCAAGGTAGAAATGGAAGTTGGTGTTACTTATCCATCTCATAGTTTTGACAAGAAAAGAAAGATTGAGTTCAAGGAGAAATCTCAGGAGAATGGTGAAAAGAAGATGAATGTTTCCTTATGCTCAAAGTGTGGAAAGAAGCATGGTAGAGATTGTCTTAAAGGGACAAGTAAATGTTTCAAATTTGGAAAGGAAGGTCATCGGGCATTTGAATGCCAAAATGATGAGAAGAAGATGTCTAATGATGCAAACAAAGGAAGGGATACACAGAATGAACCTACTACAATTCAATGTTTCAAGTGCAAGGAGATGGGACATTATGCCAATAAATGCCCTAATCCAAGGGTTAGTGATGATCGACATGAGCAACCACTTAAGGAAAAGGACAAAGGGAAGTCACATGCGATCACCATTGGTGATGTTGAATATGACAACGATGTGGTGGAATGATTAAGTGTTTATGTAATGGGATTCCAAAATAATGTTGAGTATTGGAATATTTATGTATTGGTCTATTGTGGTTTTCAATAATTTTATGGTACTGGTAACCACGGAAAGTGATTGAGATATTTTTGGAAAAAAAGATGATATGTGCATAATGAAGGGAAAATGAGAAAATGACATATTTGACAGTATTCATGAGCTCATGCTTGATATAAGGACTAATTGATATCATGGTTTGAGTATATATAATTTTGAGGATTTTGGTATGTGGAAAGTGTTAACTTTTAACTGCATTCATGTTTTCACTAAGGTTCAATGGGTATTCAAGAGAACACATGATTACGGCCTTTGAATGTTTGGAATGTGACCAACAAGACATATCTTATGATATATGGGGATCAATGATGGTATTAAAATCTCTGGTAATCGTTTTCACTATATTATGAGAGTGGACTGCAGTATTATGGATAAGCCTAAAGATTGGAATGGATTATGTTGGACATAAGTGAGTATTGTTTAAGGATAAAAGTTTTTTCGATATTATTGATGGGATGTTATAGTAATATGGTTTTATAAAAAGGACAACTTGCAGGGCGGGTGACATCCCATCACATCACACAAGGTTGTGGGAATCGAACCCACAACCGAAGTGCGACTGGCCTTTATCGCCTACCACTGGCCTACAAGAAATCCCTGTTTAGTAGAAACTAGTTTTATTATATTAAGTAGTATTATATATGAAGTATAAGTCCATTTTAGGAACCATATATGATTAATCTCACTGTAGATGGACTTATGTTTTTTTTTGATAACTTCTCTAACCTTTTGTTTGAGACAGATGGAATGACCCATCATTCTATCACATGATCTTCTATCACATCACGAATGAAAAATTCAACTTCATTTATTTAAGAGATGATATGGAAATTTTCCAAAGAACGACCAACGGTGAGACTATACCGAAATCACGAAAGTATTTCTTCTAATTTCAATTTCATCAACTTTAGGGAAACGATCTTGAAAACCAAAAATGTTGTCCTAGGGCTCTTATATCTAATGAATCATATGGTACCTTAGATCCTCACAAATTTATGGCTTTGTGATTGCGGGCTTTTCTATAGCCATGTTCTCTACCACTCTCCATCAGAACATGATGGTTAGATTTCTCTTCCATATCCATATTTTCACCTATGTGGAAACCCAGTGATTAGTTTATTTGGGTAACCGTTACGTTTCATACTTTTGTTTTTAAAGATTGGTTTTGGTATTCCTTTTTACGATGTGGGTTTCTATCAAAGAAACTTTCGAATAGTAAACCATTTATAACCCCGATAAATTTTGAGGGCGAAATTCATTTTAAGGGGGGTAGAACGTAACACCCTGAGATTTTATGAAAAATATTCTTTTCATTAATGTCTTGTGTTGTACGCTACACCAAAAGGATCTTTCACAACACGCATCCTTGACATTCCTTTCATTACACGCAATCGTGACCTTCCTCGATAGCGTGTGTAGTACGCAATACCGAGTTTCACTAAACAACAATATGCTATTAAAATATTATTAAAACTAGCCATTATGAATAGTAATAACCACTTTTTAAAATTTTTTAAATTTTATTTTTCAGAATGGACTTCATTTTTGGATTTGGAATATCGAAATTAGCTTAGAGTGAAATTTTGGTACTTTTCGGATAACTTTCATATTCTGATGAATAGTGAAAATTACTAAATTTTAATTAAAAACAAATTTTTTAATAGAAATAATTAATAGTGATAAATTATTAATTTTAGTGCTTTTAAAGTATATTTAGAATATATTTTTACAATTTAATACATTTTTGGTCATTGGATTTAATTTCACATTTAAACCAGTTATAAACAAGTGTCAATCTTTTGATGTTTATTATCTCTTAAAAACACGCTATTTGTTTTGACGACGGGAATTAATTTTTAAATTAGTTAATATAAATGATATGTTTTTAATTTGATAAAAGAGACATCATTTTTGAATTCATAATATCAAATATAGCTTAGGCCTAATTTTAGGTATTTTTCTGAAAACTTTCAATTTTTGATGAATAGTGAAACCACTAGGTGGTAGTTAAAAAACTGAATTTTTCATAAAACTTAATTTTACCACTTATGTGAGTGGAATTTCGAAAATCCGAGAGACACGGTTAATATCAAGGACTAAAATTTTGTTCAATGAGATGAAAATAATTTTTGGAGAATAGTAACTTTTTACTTTTTTTTACCACGGTTAAAAGTAAATAGGGTAATTAAGGGTAAAAAAGATATTCTTATTACCCTAACACATGTCCTAATTCTATTTGATAAGTGTAATTCGACCAAAAACAACCTTATGAATAACATATGACCATTTAGGCCCACTTGGATTAGATTAGGACATTTATTATTAATTTATTTAAAGAAGGGTTAAAATAGTTAAAATCAAAGTTTAATTAGTAAATAATTTTTAATATAGGGTTATACATAAGATAAATTCGACTATAAATATTCATTAGAAAGATAAAAAGATTTAATAAATAATTATATTTTATTTGTAATTTTTATACTTTAAATAATTTAATTTGATTATGACATAATGATGATGCAGTAAATATCTTATTAATTAAATACTGACATAATTGATGTTATAAATACCCAAATAAATGTAATTTGAGACTTTTTATGAATTCAAAAAAATTTATATGTTAATATAACATGTTAGTGTCTATGTAATTAAAGTATTTTGAACTAATCGTTCTGTTATGATTTTTACAAAAATCAATTACCAAATAGTTTCAAAATTGACATAAAATAGTTTTTAAAACAAATATTAAATTATTAATTGTTATTATATTCCTAAAAATATAAGGTTCGGAAAAATGACTTAGATAAGGTTATATATATTAATAATAAAAAACTTGGGGTTATTTTGGCTTCTTATAGTAAGTTTATTAACCTTATAGTGTAAGAGCACAAGAAGACACGGTAAAAGTAAAATTATTTAGCTTAATGTCAAATCTAAATGATAAGGTTAAAATAGGAACCTAAACTTTTCTAAATTCTATTGGATGATAGGATTTCGACCCATACCCACCTTATCTTAGAAATAAATCAATTTGGAGCTATTTAAAACCGAACTTGACTTTATAATAAAATAATAGTTTTAGTTATTCCAAAGGTGCCCCTCTCCTCCCTTATAAAAGGGCACCTCATCCCTTTCTTCCTCACACCACTTTGAGACTTCAAACTCGGCCAACCCCTGCCAAATTCTCTTCTACACTTCCCTAGAAACATCCTAGAGGTTATGGTCTTCCTCAAAGACCAATTTTAGTGCCCTAAAAGGAGATCTCAAAGAGGCGCTTCAAAGAAGAGGTAATGTCCGTTACTGATTCTTTCAACTTTATTTCTTCTTCCACTTCTTCTTCTTAGGTTTTTTTATTATTAAGTAATAACATCAGTATCACTCATATACTGATATGTTATTATAATTATTAAACAACCCTATTTCACCATCTATCCATCCTACAGAAAACGAAATCACCGCGCGTGCGTATGTACGGAATACCGTCTCCACGCCGTGGTGAAATCTATTTTCCACCACCACCTTACTTGGATGAGTATAATGGTGTAAATAATAACTATATATGATTATTTTAAAGTGATATTGATTCTGAAATAGTATAAATACACTCCAATACAGTCCCACGATCATGAGAACGATATCATCGCCCGTGCGTACGTACGGACTACCGTCTCCACGACGTGATGAGATTCATTCTCCATTTTAACCATTCATGAATGATTATAAAGTATATATAATATGTTATCATGGAATATATGACATAATAATGATACTGGATTTATGTTTTTACATATGTATGTCATCTACTTAATTCCATTCAACTCAATAAGGAAACGAAAACAGCGTTCCTGCGTACGTACGGCCTACCGTCTCCATGAACGATGTATTTCTTTCCATTTACTAATTTATTATATATATGTATATTCTGAATATATATTATATATAAATCATTTTATATATTCTGTAATTAAGTAATCATGATCTAAGTAATCATATGAATAATTACAAGTCAAAACACGGACGACAAATGAAACAATTTTACCCAAAACGCTCTTTAACATGGAATTTACAAAAGAACGGGTAATATAAAGTCGTAAGTGAACCATATATGATATCATAACAATGATTATGATTCTGGAATAAGTCAATGACATTATTTAAACCATTATACAGAAGGTTCGGACACTTAGAAAGCAAATCGGACCTAAGGTAAGGGAAATATCATAATCTCATTTTTATCCGAGATTGTTTATACTTTGAAATTTACTGTGGTGTATTTTATCATCCACATATATGTTTTCTCAATATTTAATATTATTTCCATCCACCTACAATTGTTTAAATCCAATTTTACCCTTCGGTGAGTTTTTAGTAAAAGATATGAAAGGAATCTTTTGTCGTTTTTCGTACGAGGTACTTTTTGACTTTTCCGACAAAAGTACGAAGAATGTTTTTTTAACTTATACGGAATGAATGGATTTTTAAAACATTATTTCAAAGAATCTTCCTTTACAAGTTTCCAAGTTTAATTTTAATCAACTTCTTTTATTTTAAAATTGTATGACATGTTAAGAAAAGAAATTGTTTTTGAAGTAGAAAGGATATTTTCCTCAAGAATGGAGTTGAAGTGTTTTATCAAAATTATTTTCCATCTAAGATAATATAGGGTTCTGTTTCTATCCCTATTATTAAATTGATTTGATTATGTTGTGGTGGAATTATTTTTATGAATTCATTTATCTTATATGAATTTTTTTATGATTTCATGATATTTAAGAATCCCATTTTTATTACATGGGTTATGCAATGATGTATGATTTATGATTTTGTGGCACACATAAGAATGGTATCATTATGAGATGGGTGGGACCTATATCTCCCTCCAATTCATTGGGTAAAGATTTTATATCTCATGAGATAGACATGGCTGGAACGGTAGGTTATACTGGTTCAGTGAAACAGGACTGAAATGAGGAGTGAACTCGGTTCAGAAAGGGACTTTGTCCACTAAGATAGTCTTGTCAATGAGTCTTGACTAATAAGAAATGATTCTCTATGATTATGTGTGTATGTCACAAAGTTTCATGTTTTAAGTTATGAGTATTGGGATTACATTTCACTACTATGATTTATCCCATGTTATGAAATTATGATCTCCTTTGCAGGTTATGATTTCCAAAAGTTATGTTCTTATGAATATGATGTGATTGATATTTCATTTTTTTACCGTTACTGAGCATTTGAGCTCACCCTTTTATGTTTCATTTTCCCCAAGATATAAAGAAAGGTTTTAGGTAAAAAAAGGCAGATCTTTATGGGAGATATTGAAGATCTTTCTCCACGATCTGAAAATTATATTCCGAGTTTCCAAAGACACTAAACTATTATGGTCCTTGTGTGTGTGTTTTTGTAATGTACTAAGTATTCAGCAAAAGTAATGTAATGTCCATGTATGTCAGGCTTCGGGTTTATACACTCCTATTTTACTATTTTCCCATGAACATATAGAATTATAAAAATTAATTCACCTACATATAGGAACCTGATACTATATCATCATATGAGGAAAATTATTGAGAAACTAGTGCACTTTGGACACTTGGTGTATGCTCATAAGTGAAATTGTCAATCTTTTATTCTAGATTACGTATATTGTTCAAATATTTCTTGAATAATATTTTAAATATAACTTTTTAGAACCCCCAATTTCAGTAATATAGATTTTTTTCCTTTGTATGTAGTTAAATTTCTTAGGATAAGTTTCGATGAGTTTAGGAGAGTTTGGAATGGTTTTGGAAAAGTCTAGAGGCCTTTTAAGGGTGCACAGTTTGAGCACGGTTAAGGGAAACCATGCAGAGTTCCCAAGAACCATGAAACTCGAGGTCATGGGGTTCTGCATGGTTTTTTCACAGTTTTTCTAACCATGTATGGATCCCATGAAATATGCCTTTGAGGTAGTAGCATTCGCACAGTTAGCACACAGTTGGTCAAACCGTGCGAGCAAACCATGCGCCCCATTAATGTTGGCTTTTTTTAAATACAGGGTTAGTCGGAATTAAACAAAAATCACCAATTTCTTCTCCTATATGAACCCTATGTGATATTTCTTCTTCTAAAGGGATAGGGGTTCTCTACCACTCATTTTGGATGGGATTTGATGGGGTTTCAAGGTTGTTTTGAGGTGGTTTATCCCAGGCAATTCTCTCTTCTTGGATTCTTCTTGGTTTCTTTGTAGATCTACTATTCTCACTTTCATAGTTTTTTAGATCTATATATATTTCAGGTAGATATAGGGTTTCTACATCATAAAGTTATGATTTTAGGGATTTTTGATGATCAGGAAGAGGATCTAGAGAGGTTTTGGGAGTGCGTTCTCCGGATTTGTGGTGCGGATTATTGTGGGTCAATTTCGCTGAAACCCTAAAGTTAGGTGGCTTCTATCTCGACTCCACATGGTTATAAATAGTGAATATGGTTATAATTAATTTTTTCTTGAAATTAATTGTGAATACGATGTTTTAATCTTGTTGGAAACTCATTGGGTGAATATTTGGGGATTTTTGGGAGAAATTGGATATTGGTGAAAGAGGGGTTTTGTTATGTGATTTTAAAATGTATATTTAAAAAAAATCTTGTTTTGGATTATGAAAATGGTTCCCAATAAAAATGTGGTTTTATTGGGATGGGAGGTGGCATGGAAATGATAGAAGGGTGTCTTCAAATAATAGGTGATTTATTGAAGTGAATTGTCATGTGTTGGAAATGATTGTATTCTTTTTGTGTGGCCTTGGTGATTTATTCCTATTGGGTGATTAAGGGTTATGTGTTGTGTAGATTGTTTGGATGTGGGAGTGAAGTCTCACTATAAAAGGTTATGAATATTGGATGGAAGAGCTACCATTATGGATAGTGGTCGGGAAGCCCTACTGTTTAGAAATATAGTGAACGGATTTGATAGAAGTTCCGCCATTTTGGTTGCCTTGATGTGTGTTGATTTTCCATATGGGAGTTTTTGGTATAGTGTGTGATGGTGCTATGGATTATAGCAGAGTTATGGATTTCCCTTGTTTAATATGGCTTGGTAAGGGTGTGTTTGGAATATTGTAATGATTTCACTATTTAATGTTATATATAATCAATTTTATATAAATGTGATAATGGTTCTTTCCTAGTGGCATGTATTTGGAAGTTAATTGGGAAAATTGTACTGAGCATTTTTACTTACCCCTAAATTGGATCTTGGGGGCTTTTGCAGATTTGGTATTCTAAGAAACAGATAAATACAAATAATCTCACTTTTCTAGTGGTTCGTTGTGATGCTTTGGTGATATTTTGGTTCTTGAATCTTAGAGCATGGAGTGGATCTGTGGAGTGTGTCTTTCTTTACTATGGTTCTCTTGTTTATTATTTCGCTTGGTACTCTGATTTTGATGTTGTTTTATTGATTTTTTTAATATTTTTTATGGATCATATTGGTTATATTTGGGGAATGTATGCTTTGGGTGTCTATGTTAACATGCATCATGTAGTTTTGTTAGTAATGGGTTATTTGGTTGGTTGTTCAATTCAAAGGGAAAATTGTTCCCCAATTATTCTTGAAGCCCTCGGCATTTATTGCTAGCCTTTGGCACTCTAGGAACATCGATTAAGGCCTAGTAGCACCTCAATGCCTTCTCAAGCCAATGAGGAAGGGGTGGAATGTTACAAGTGTTATCAGATTGTTAGGTCCTTGGCTTTTATGTGGAAGTAGTTGTTCGGTCCTTGGTAGTTAATTGTCGGTCTTGGTGTTGACACTCTTTCTTTATCTATTCATTGAGTTGGGATGGTAGCAAGGTGTAGGATTTTCATAAGATGGAATGTATAGAATAAAAGGGCGTAGCTAACTCTTTTATGGTGAACTTCAAGTTACCAGGGAGTTGGATACATAAGTTTTTAGAGACACTTATAGGAATTGTAAATCTTATTGTCATGGGTGTAGACAATGAGATGAGTATGACAAGCATGGTAGAAATGAATTCCCACTACGATGTTTATTTCATTGGGGTATAATTATTTATCGTGTGATATGAATCTGTGGATTTTGAAAATATTAATTATGTTTCAAAATAGATGGATTTGAAGCAAGGAAACTTGGGGTATTTGGAAAATGGATCGATTTTCAAAATAGTGCAACATGGGTAATGTGAACTTATGGAAAGCCTTGTTATGATGGTTGCAATGTATTGAATTTTAAAATTTTAAACCCTTTCATGTTAAGGGACGAGGACATATGGTTGTTTTTTATTCATATAAATGGCACTAGATGGGAGTCGTAAAGACAAACCATAGGAAGCTGCTGAAAATGTGGTTTCACCTGAGCCTTAGGTGAACCAGCAACTAGTGCAGAGTATAGTGAAAGATTTCCAACTTGTGGAAAGTGTGAATAAAGTAGATGAAACAAAGCATGGGGATCATGTGGTTTTGTTTCAAAAGCATAATACATCCATATTTAGGGGTGATTCAGAGCCATAAAGGGATGAATCATGGATTAATAGAATGAATAGGATATTTGAATTCGTGGGAACAACGACATAGCTGAAAGTGATGTTAGCCACGTATATGATGGAAGATGATTCCCTCCAGTGGTGGGAGCTGGCATTCCAAACTAGGATGGACCAAGCTGTGACATGTGAGATTTTTTATGAATTATTTAATAAAATATTCTACCATTATAAATTTAGGATTCAGCGTATAATGGATTTCTTCCGTTTGGGCAGCAGAACCTTCGGTAACAGAATATGCATCTATGTTTATGAACTTACAATAGTTTTCACCCGAGGTTGCAGGTAGTACATCATTGAAAGCACAATTTTATGAAGTTGGGTTAAACTAGTAAATTTGTTTCAAGATAGTAGTGCTGTGTTTAAATGATTACACAAGAATGATGAATAGAGCTACAGTGGCTGAGTGGGATCATTTGGGGGCTACAGGTAGGGTAAGTGTGTTGGTACCCATGGGGAATAGTGGTAACTCAAATGATGGTTTCAAGAAGAAGAGGGACCCTTATTTCCAGGGTAGAAGTACGGCCTAGAATCCTAGGAAGGATCAGGGAATCTTTCTCTAAATTCTCATAGTAAGTCGGGATGTTTTTAATGTGGATTTATGGGGCACATCAAATGGGATTGTACAAAAAAACCTTGAGCATGTCATAACTGTAAGCAGATGGTCCATCTTCATCATTATTGTCAGAATACTTCAAGTTCCGATATTCATGACACTCTTTAGGGGTAACAGGAATCCTATGCCTCACTAGGATGGGGGGTAGCAGCATACCCCTCATCAGCAGAACAAATTGTGTCATGGCGATTCTCAGAATACCACGATGCCTCAGAAGGGTAATAAAGACCCGAGTGTGGAAAGTAGTTGTTTGGAGCTGAGAAGGATGTGGTGGATGATCAGTTGAGACCATCCCGGTGTGAGGTATGGTTCTTTTAAATTCCTTGTTGATTCTATATTTATTTGATACTGGTGCATCACATTATTTTATTTCTTCTCGTTCCATTAGTTTGTTGTGTTTCCATGTGGAAATTATTCCTTCTGTTTTGAAACTACAAACACATCTAGGTCAAAGAGAGTGTCGAGATTTCATCTTTAGAGCATGATTCATCATTTTGGATGGAATTGAATTGATTTGGGATTTCTCAATTCTTGAGATGAATGCTTATGAAATAATCATGGGAATGGATTGGTTAGCTATATTAAAGGCTCACATCAATTGCTATGTGCGAACGGTTAGTTTTACGATGGAGGATGGCGTTGAACATATCTTTAGAGGGGATAAGAAGAAAAATCTGGGTGCAACAGATTTTTTGGCACCCGATCTTAGCACAATATCAAATCAATTAACATCTTTTCCATTTGCATCAGTGGATGGTTTTGAGAAAAGTGTTCTTTCGAAAGTTCTGTATCAGTTTATGGATGTATTTCCCAAATAATTCTCAGGGTTTCAACCTATGAGAGAAGTAGAGTTTATGATTGATTTTCTTATGGGGATCTATCCTATCTCACGTCCATCCTACTGTATGGCACCAATAGAATTGCGGGAATTAATGGTGAAGTTAGGGGATTTAGATAGAAAAGGGTTCATTCGGCCTAGAACGTCTATGTGGGAAGTGCCGATGTTGTTTTTTGAAAATGTTGATGGGATTCTGCAGCTTTGTGTTGATTATTTAAGACTTCATCAGGTTATGATAAAGAACCAATATCCACTTCCATGCATTGATGATTATTTTTAATAGTTTAGGGGAGCTCAGTGGTTCTCCAAGATTGACTTTAGGTCAGGGTATCATTAATTGTGGGTAAGGAAGGAGGATATCACTAAGACAGTTTTCAGAAGTAGATATCACCATTATGAGTATGTATTTATACCCTTTGGTCTAACAAATTCACCAGTGATGTTCATGGAATTTATGGATCAGATATTTCAAAGATATCTAGATTTTTTTGTGGCGGTATATTTTTATGATATAATGGTGTATTTAGGAACAAGGGTGGATCTTGAGCAGCACTAAGTGATAGTCTTCTGGATCTTGAGGGATCATTGGTTGTATTACAAATTTTCAAAGCTTCACTTTTGGATACAGGAGGTTCTTTTCCTTGGAATGTTTATTTCTGAGAAAGGTGTTTCGGTTGATACAGAAAATATAGCGGCTCTAATCTTCTAGAAACTACCAAAGAACATTTTCGAAAAAAAGAACATTCTTGGTCTAGCTAGTTATTATCAATATTTTGTTCATGATTTCTAATTATTGGCTTCATCGAGGACAGCTTTAAAATGTTTGAATATCCCTTCTCAATTGGATGAGTAGTTTCAGAAATGCATTGAAGAGCTAAAGGGTCTCCTTACATCAATACCAATCTTGTTTTTTCTTGAACCAGGGAAAGGGTACATGGTGTATTGTGACACATCTAGATCAGGTCTGGTGTATTTTCTAATGTAGAGGGATCATGTGGTTGCATATGGATCACAACATTTTAGGTTGCATGAGAAGAACTACGCAACACATTATTGGGAGTTAGAGGAAGTGGATCATGCTTTAAAAATGTGGCTTCATTTTCTATTTGGTGAAAATTTTATAGTGTTTACCAATCACAAGAGCATAAAGCATATTTTCTCATAGAGAGATTTGAATTTGAGGAAAAAGTGATGGATGGAATATCTTTAGATGTTTGATTTCGACTTAATGTACACATCAGGTAAGTGAAATTCAGTGGTGGATGCATTAAGTAGAAAATCATATGGTCGGGTGGGGAAACAGGAATCGAATCAGTGGCAGTTGATGTTAGTCATTTCCACCACACAGTTGGAATGTGGTGACTGGGGTGACAAAGTAGTATTATTTTTGGTTTTGTTGGTCACTAACATGGATGGTTTGGTCAAATAGGAACAATCATCTAATTATGAATGTATGCTAATGAGTTCGAAACTCAATGGTGTGGAAACCATTGAGAGATGGAAACTGAATGAGAATTCAGTTTTGTCTTCTCGAAATCAGATGATGGTACCAGTGGTTTGTGAGGACAAACTTCTTAGATCATATCCTCATTATAGGTGGGAATTCCATCTTGAAATTCAGATCATGTTTAAGGAATTGAAAGCATAGTTTTGGTGGGCTTGTATAAAAAGGGAAGTGGCCATGTTTGTCTCTAGATACTAGAATTTTCATAAAGTCAAGGCATAGCATCAGCGGCTAGAAGGAATTTTCAATCCATTCCTATTCCAATATTGAAGTGGGAGAAAATATTAATGGATTTTATAATAGGTCTTCTGAGAACGGTCAGGAAGCATGATGTCATATGAGTGATTTTGGATCAGCTCACAAAGACATCCCATTTCATCCCAATTCGTTAATCTCTTACGGTGGAGGACCAATCGAAAATCTATATCTGCGGGGTGGTAAAGAGGCATGGTGTTCGAATTTTGATTTTATTAGCTAGAGGTCTGAGGTTCACATCTCATTTTTAGAAATCCATGTGGCAATCCATTAGGATACAGTTGACGATTAGCACATTGTATCATCCACATATGGATGGCCAATCTGAGAGGATGATAAAAAGTTTGGAGGATATTCAAAGGGCTTGTGTGATGGATTTCAGTGGTTTGTGGGAGGATAAATTACCATTGGTGGAGTTATCCTATAATAAAAGTTATCAGTCTTCAATACATATGGCTCCATTTGAGGCATTGTATGGGCATCCATGTCATTATCCACTATGTTGGGCACAAATGGTTGAGACTTCGATGATCGTACTGTGCCTTGTAAAAGAGATTATGATGAAGTTCAATCTAATCAGAAAGAGGATAGAGACATCTCAAAGTCTCTAAAAATCATATGCATACCATCATCGATGACTATTGTTGTTCGGGGTGGTTAATCATGCGTTTTGAATATATCTCCTAGGTTGGGACATCGTTTTTTTGGAAATCATTGTAAGTTATCTCCAAGGTATATTGGGAATTTTGAGAAAATTGAGTGGATTAGAGAGATAGATTATTGGTTGTATTTTCCCCCACAGTTTAGTGTGGTGCACAATGTATTTCATGTGTCTTTGTTGAAAAATTATCAGCTAGATTGTGACCATGTGATTCATTGGGATCATGATGAGCCAGAACTGGATGCTTCTTTGCTGCACGTGCTACTGTAGCTTGTGGATAGGAAAGATAAAGTCATGCATGGTAAAATAATTAGTTTATTTAGGGTTTTTTGGCATCATGATTAAATTCAGGAGGAGACATTGAAATGGGAGAAAGATATGGTTGAGCAATGGCCCGAGAACTTTCGGCAGACTGGTGTTTCTCTACTTTTTGTGTATAAAATGTCCATTGGTGGGGAGAATATATCACCCCCATTTTGAGTTATTTAGCCTTTTTTATGAGTTTACATGTTTTTAAAGTGATTGGGATGATATTGGATGAGTTTGGGAGAGTTAGGAATGGTTTCAGAAAAGTTTGGAGGCCTTTTAAGGGTGCACAGTTTGAGAACGGTTAGAGGAAACCGTGCAGAATTCACATGAAACTGTGAAACTCTAGGAAGTGGGGTTCTTCATGGATTGCACACGGTTTTTCTAACTATGGGGGGAGGACCTATGAGATTCCTTCGAGGTAGTAGTATCTGCACTGTTAGTGCAGGGTTTGTCAAACTGTGTGAGCTAACTGTGCGGCCCATTAAAGATGGGGTTTTTAAATACAGTGTTAGTTGGGATTAACCCTAACTCACCGATTTCTTCTCCCATATGAACTCTTCATAGGATTTCCTCTTCTAAAGGTCTAGGGGGGTGGTTTCTCCCAGGTAAGTCTCTCCTCTTTGCTTATTCTTGGTTTCCTTCTAGATCTACTCTTCTATCCTTCTTGGTTTTCTATATCAACATCTGTTTTATGAAGATATAGGGTTATTTTATCCTAAATTGTTGATTTTATGGCCTTTATATGATAGGAAAAAGGATCTATAGCAGTTTCGGTGGTGCGTTCACTGGATTTGTGGTGTGGTTTCTTGTGGGTCAATTTCTTCTAAACCCTAATGTTATGTGGCATCTCCCTCGACTCCACTTAGTTCAAACTAGTGAATTTGGTTGTAATTATTTTTTTTCTTCAAATTATTTATGAATAAAATGTGTGAATCTTGGTGAGAACTCATCGTGTAAATATTTGGGGGTTTTTGGGAGAAATGGGATATTGGTGAAATAAGGGTTTTGTTATGTGATTTTAAAATGCTGATTTAAAAAAGTCATTTATTGGATTATGAAAATGTTTTGTAAAAGTGGTTTATAATAAAATTTTATTTTATTGGGATGATATGTGTCATGGATAATGGTATAAGTGTGTCTTCAAATAATGTGTGATTTATTGAACTGAATTGGATGGTGTTGGAAATGGTTGTGTTCTTATTTTACAGCCTTGCTGATTTGTACTTGTTTTTTGATTAAGTGTCATGAATTGTTTTGATTTTGTGGAAGTGTGTGGGAATTATCACAATAAAATGTGACGGATAGTGCATAGAATATCCACCATTATGGATAGTGGTGGAGAAGCACCACTTGTTGGAAATATAGTGAATGGATTGGAAGAAAGTTCCACCATTTTGGTTTCCTTATTGTTAGATGCTTTTAATATGGAAGTTTTTGGGATAGTGTGTTATGGTTCTATGGCTTATAGCATAGTTTTGGATTTCCCTTGTTTTACATGGCTTGGTAAGGGTATGTTTTGCTTCTGGTAATGGTTGGACTATTTAATGTTTTATATAATATGTTTTATTTAAATGTGTTAACTGTTCTTTCCAGGTTACATCTGTCTGGAAGTTATTTGGTAAAATCCTACTATGTTTTGTTACTCACCCCTACGTTGGAACTTGGGTTCTTCTGCAGATGTGGTATTTTGGGACACTAGTAAATGTAAATAATCTCACTTTGTTAGTGGTTCGTTGTGATGCTTTGGTGATATTTTGGTGCTTGGATATCAGACCTTGGCATGTATATGTGGAGTGTGTATATGTTTATTATGGGTCTATTATTTAGTCTTTCACTTGTCACTCTTATTTTGGGTTGGTTGTATTGGTTTTTTTTTTGGGATTTTTATAGAACATCCTATTTTTATTTTGAAAATGTATTGTTTGTGTTGTTATGTTAACAAAAATCATGTATTTTTTAGTAATGTCTTGTATGATTTGTTGTTCAATTCCAAGGGAAAATCAGTCCAAAAATATTCTTGAATCCCTCGGCATTTATTGATAGCCTTTGGTGCTCTGGGAACATTTCTTAAGGCCTAGTAGCACCTCACTGCCTTCTCAATCCAATAAGGAAGGGGAGGGATGCTACAATCCTCATACACTTTCACATTTTCTTGTTCCTTATTCTATAATTGTAGGAACTTATTATCCATTTCATCTCACTATATTATATGGATTTATTTCTCAAATAAAATAACTATAAAATTTATCTATTCAATGATGACTACTTCTCCATCCTCTTTACTCTTTTAAATTAAATGCCACCATTTATCTGTATTTTCCTTCAAACAATACATATCTTAGATAACATTTTTACTTTAAGTACATTAAAAAATACAATATAATTTCAAGTGGATTAATCTATTTCTTATCTACCAATTTATTTTAGTATCTAATAAAATATAATGGCCTATGTCACCTAAATAAATCCAACATACGAGAATGCCACTATAGAACAAGATGTTACTCTATTTGAGTAGGTTTATTTATTATAACCAAATTAATATACCTTATATGTCCAAGACCAAACCATTTCAAATACTAGATTTATTGGAGTACCCAATAGGGAAGTATTTTAATTATCTATGGGTGTTCATTCCCTCTCTTCTATTAAGAAAAATCACTAAATGATGTTAGAAACTAAGTTATCACATTATATTCGTGAATATTGAGCCATAATATTGAACAAATATATTGGTAAACATACTAAAATACTATATGGTATTATCATAATTCACATGTTATCTTTGTTCATTTAGATTCTTGTTCACATGGTTTCTACAAAGCATTCTATGACACAGACTGCATGGACCCCAACTCTAATAAACCAATTCCGATCTATATGTTATTACATTTCTATTTGATTCAAAGAATCTCATCCCAAATTATTTATTCATTTAGTATCCTTTAATAAAAATATAGTTACATGATTCATATATTTTATTGGAAATATAAAATATATAGCATAAAAACATTCTTTTATCCTTAATATAATTTACAATATCATCATTCATATCTTCTGGGAAAGAAAAAAAAGTAAGAGGGTGAACTTATATTCTCATTAATAGTTACATATAATAGAATCCATCATAAATAAATATGAAAAATAATATTTAGAAATTTAAAAACTGAAACACATTCCCTTTAATCAATAATTTCAGCACAAAATTCATCAGTGGATAATATTAAATGAAATAACATCATGGATAATAATAACTAAAATATCAATGAACGAAATAATGACTATTAGAAATCATGGTCTGAGACAATATGATATCTCTACCATCAAGTACATGAGCTTTGACAGTTTAATATATTGGTTGGATTACACCAAAAAACACATTGAAATTTGTAAATCCAACTAGTTTTTCTTGTGATACACTTCGATTAATTGAAGGTCTTTCTATAATAGTACCCCACTCGTCAAATCAAGTCTTATGCATTCATTTTATATTTAATGTTAAATTATGTTTATTATAAGTGTTCCTTATCAATAAATATCTTCATTGAAAAAGTAAAACATATTTAGGAAGTTTTCTCCTAGTCGATTATATTAGTTTCATAGTAAATCACCATATATATATATATGATACACTATTTAAGAAATAAAAATATCTATGATACAAATAATATGGATATTCAAGATAAATTTAGTATCTAGTAAAAAATAATCATAAGATATTGAGGGTTTCAATATAACATTAACAACAAATAAATTAATAAATAGATGAGTGGTGACCACCAAATAAGTAGATTTAATTATTAAATTAAGTCTATCAATGAATAGGAAAAAATTAATGAAAAAAATTTCAAATAATTTTTTAATTCATAAATTATTTGAGATATTTAAGATTATTATAATAGTAATAAATAATTTATGAAATTTGTAAGGTCTATTATTTCCATATAAGTTAAAAGAAAACATTTTATTTAACTTTTTATAAAAATATTTCAATATAAAACTCCTTGTAAAAAGTAGAAAATATAACATTAAAAAAATTTCAAACGTCAAGGATAGCTAAAAATGTCCTTAAAATCCCATTTTAGTAATAAAAATGTCACTTTTAATACAAATTTTAAAAATACTAAATTGTAGAAAAATACAAAAAATAAAAAAGGAAACAAGATAAAATTTTCTTTTTAATGTTTCATTTCCTGATTCTATTGAAATAGATAAAAATAATTGGTTGAAAATTTTTAAAATCTACAAAAATATATAGGATATAAAAATATATTGAGTTTTATAATTAAAGACTATAATGTTCCATTAATGAAAATATAAGAAACCTAAAAATGAGATTATAAAGAAAATTTTTCCCTCATTGGTGACATTAAATTTGTATCCCCTTGGAAGAGAAAAAAATAATTGAAAAATCAATAATCCTAAATAAATTTCATTTCATTTTAAATACCTCAATGGGGATATTTATACCCCAAATAAAAATAAATAGGTTCATGATACCAAATATGTCTCAATTGAGTGGAAATTTTGACGAAATCCCTTTCCTCAGGATTGACTTTTCTTGTATGATATTTATCATCCATAATAATAAACACATGTTAATTATTTCCATACTTAAGAATATAATTATTTTTTATTTTTTATTTTATATTATTTATTACCATCATAAAATTTATTACTTAAATAAGTAACTTCACATCAGACATTCTGAAAATATTCACTTCTTTTGCCTAAAATGACTCTGATATGTTTATTGTGGTAAAATAGTGCTATGATTCATCATATGAAGAATAATGATGACATTATAATCATTTTTTAGATTTATTTTATTTTTAAACCCAATCAATTAAAATGGTTTTGAAAATTGAACTGTGTTACAATCATGTATATGGTTAGTTATATGTGTGGAGGAATAAAATTTCCATTTTTCAATGATCATGATGGAAAGAAGGTAAGTAATATTTCATCACAATTTAATTATCAATATATCATAAATACCATATTATTTCATTACATAAAAATATATAGACCATCCAAGTGATACAATTGTAAAAATTAATAACATTTCTTTTTGAAGGTGGTAGTCCACATGTATTCTCAAATGATGTTATAATTTTTCAATGAATAGAAGGTCAATAAAATATAAGATATATTAATATTATATATTTATTAATATATCACTAATATCATATATATATATATTAAATCTATCATTATAACCAATAATGAGTGGTGGTGATGGAAAACAAATTACATCAATATGCAAGGTGGTCATATGTATACACGTGAATGATGGGTTTATATCCCATTTGATGGAAGGGTATATGGATATAGATTTTTCTATTAATAAAATTTCATTTATATATATTAAATATACTATTTTTATTATTTTATCATTTATTCATAAGTTTTAAAGGTAGTAGAAGAAAAAATAAAATGAAATTTCATATCTAGGAAAAATACATCATCTTCAAACAGCGTCTTTATATTTAATCATCATTACATTTTGGGAACAATTTTAGATTTGAACATAGAGTATAATAAGTGTTTATGGATGTAATTAAGGTATTTTGTTATTGATTAGTTGAACCAAAAGTCTCTTGAAGTGTGAAGATTATATTAGTTGTGGTATCCTTTTATAAATCGGGAATATGATACACTTGGAATTTATAAAAACTAAAAAAAATTATTGATGTACTCAATACAGATGTTACACCTCTATTATTTTTATGTAAATCTATAAAATATATTAATTAATATTTCTAGATCCATGTGGGGAGACAACATGATATTTTGAGGCTCAGTGATCCCGATATTTATATTAAAAAATTATTAAATATATTAATATCATAAATGTGTAGTTATCTTGAAATAGTGAAATAATAATATAAATAATGATTAGATTAGAAATATAAGGCCACCTTTTAGTTAAGATTATGTATTTTACCCTTGGTGTGAAAAATACTTTCATCATGTTAGATGCCTGGGACGGGCGATGTCGAGCATGAATAAATAAATAAATTTAAATAATTTATTTATTTAATTTCCATGAACTAATCCCTCCTCTATAAATACAAATTTATGGGTAAATCTCATGGTTAGCCTCATAAACTTTGAGATATTGAAAGGACCTTCAATGGATCTTTCTGGGAGGAATGATAACCAAATCATGGAATGATGATCGATGCGCAGCAGAGTTCATTGACCATGCTAATGATGACAATGCATGATTCTTCTTCATTAGTGATCAATTAAATCTATGTGTAGGACATTTTATTTATGTGGAATCTTTTTGTTTTTAATTCCATGTTCAACATCAATCAATTTCTCTAATAATAACTGATTCACACATTGAAGTTTTATTTACAGTTTATTTATTTCAATAATTATTGTTTCTTCATTTTTCATTCTAACAGTAATGAATCAAGCCCAAAAAAACATGTCCAGGTAATGTTACTCATTTTTTTTTCTTCCCCATTTATTATCACATTTTCATGGCCAATTTATTTGGCCCTCAGTTCAATGAATATATGGTATTTGATGGTTGGAATACTATTCTACATAACAATTGATTTATACCATGTGTGTGGTCTATGATCAAGGATATGATCGAGGCATGATGATGATGGAGGATGATCAGAGATGGATCAAGAGTATATTTTAGATCCTCATCTTCATTCTTAGTGTGCATAAATGGTGAGATGTGACATATGGTTTTACAATTAGATCATTGGGTTGGATTTCATCCAATGATAATGGAAAGGCTTGAATAGAAGTTGTCAGAAATATTTGATAATGAATGGTGGAATATAATGAGGTGAATAAATTGATATAATATGTTTTAAGGAACAAAGGGTTCCTAGAAATACCACATTGAATGGTGTGTATTTTGAAGATACAGACTACATGGGACCACTACTGGCAGTTCTAGGGTCTTCAAGGATTGTTAAGGATCACACACTATGTGATCTCTACCACACATCATGTAACCCCATGACTTCGAATCTCCATGTATCCTATAGGATACATTTATATAGAAACGGTCATTCATATAGGAATGTTTAGATCACACATGAACATCTACGTACTTAGACAATACCCAATACATGGGATCAACCACAGTGCACAAACATAGCTAAAAGTATACACGCACATCCATGCAGCAGGATGAGTGTTGGCTCAACCCCAATAAGTTTTGTACCACTAATAGACATGTCAGGTATATGGAGGTTTATATATCATATGATACAGTGAGACATGGTAATAACTAGTGTCGGAAAAGAATTTTTTTACCCATAGTACCCAATATGTGCTCCCTCTGAGGTTGTTTAGAGCCCTTCAAAACTTTTGTATATACTAGTTTTAGATGAGGGTATTTCCATGGTACCTTCTAATGAGGGTACACTATGTAATTATGCCTTCATCATAGTATTGTGATCCACATGATGGGTATAATATTGGATAGATATCATTGTATCCTTTTATTGGACTAGGGTATAATCCTCAATAATTACTAGGTGGGGTTCATGGTATCAATTTGAAAACCAAGAAAATTGTTTCAATCCTCTACATAAAAGGCTAATCCAATTGGGTTTATTGTATACCCAAGTTCCTCCAAGAGTGATTCCATAATTGGATGATGATATATTTGAATATCTATATAGAAAATTCTTATCAATGAAAATTAACAATACTTGTAGAATGAGTGTCTTCAATGATAGCATATCTCATGGAGTGACTGGTCTTGGAATAATCTTTGGCTAGAATCTCCATGAAAAAGAATGTGGCTGGTGGGGATGGTTAAGATCCCTTGATTCCATTTTTATATCATGAATATATTTTGTTTTTTATTATTATGTATCTTATCTTACTGAAATATCTTATGTTGATCTGACTACACTTTATGATTTATTCTTAGTGATTTCGGGGTGAACTATTAGGAATTTCTATACTCTCCCATGCATGGTATTTTCCAACACATGTTTTATATTATGAAGATGATAATCTCTTTTATACTATCCTAGAAAGACCATTAGAAGGTAGATATTATATTTTTCTAGAGTGAATTTGGTGTTTAATAGGAATTTCATTTTATAGTTTTCCCCTCCTTTTGATAATGATAGAATCCATTTCATTTTCTGGTTGGGATTTTATTTATCCCCTTTATTTCCTTCATTGGTTTTTTTCTTTGGATTTGGGATATATTTTATGCATAAATTGGTACTAGATATGTTATTTTAAATTTTGGTTTTGTATGGGGTCAGATATGAGTGTGTGAATACAAGTACATTAGGATAATTACTCCTATTTGTGTGATATGCCTACTAAATAATGGTTAGCATCCTCAATCCTATTAGAGGATAGATTTGGAAGTCACATGTGTCATACCACATGCTATGTGGGTCCTGATGTATCAGTTCATGAAAGAGTATTATTTGAGAATGTACAACCTTAGGACCTCATTTTTCATATTTTCAAGCTATGAGAATTTTTTTGAGGTTTATGGAAACATTTTAAAAGTATTTTGAGTTCAAATTTTAGGAAATCGTGTGTAATGTTAGTACAAAGGATGACATATCCATTCTCCAGGACTCCAATAAACTACTTTTTGACTCTGTATATATAGGAACTAGTTATATGGGAAATTATTGTAACATGCATCATGTAGGAAGGGGTTTTGGTTTCGACATCCTTTAGGATCCAGCTCTCCAGATATACTCATTGACTGGATAATGTCTTTATTTTATTTTATTACACCTCCATGAATAGCTCTATCCAATATTCCACTATTTCTTCATAATGAAGATCCACCAAGTGACAGGGATTAAATAAATGTTCCAGTATATATGAGGGTACCTTCTGGTGGGTTTCTGTTTCTTCTACCACCAATTATGATATAGATTGAAATAGTTGTGCCTTTCAAGGATCTATGTCGGCCAAGAACACTCCATGAATAACATAGGTAACGAAAAGACATGTTTCAGGGACAGTTTGAATCCTACAAATATAAGTACTAGATATAGGTAGTATCCTGAGTTTTCAAACTTGTAAGGACACTGACTGATCATGTGGTTGTTATTGCAGTGATTCTTCTTCGGGTATCCTATTGATGATGGTAGAGTTTGGTGACTTAGTTACATGATAAGGAAACTCTTTTACTGTCTTATTTTGAGAATTTATTTTTGTCGTAGTTTTATCAATACATCTTTCGATCATAATTCACACAATATATTCTATAGGTAAAATATGGAAATATGAATTTGGTAGATATTTCAGTGAGGTTCACTGACCTCTCATGATATTCTCTAGATATGGTGTGATATCTGTTCATCACATCCTTAACTTTTTAGTTTTAATTACAATGATATATAATATATTGAGTAATATATATATTCATTCCTTTCTATGTTGTAGTGAATTAGTTGGATTTAGTAATGGAGAGATTCATAGCAGAGCGTACATCGATATTGGGTGATGGTATTAGCCATATAGGACATGAGAGACATATAGGACATGAGACCTCAGTGGTTGGTATCCCACAACATTACCTTGGATCTGGGTATGTGAGATTCTCCAATATATTATCCCAAGAGAAATATTGATGGTTATGTTCTGTTAGTATATAAAGATTCATCCTATAGTGTGAATATTATTCTCTTTCATTGGTCAGGGACATCATGAATAAAAATACCCGACCCATCATTCAACTGATAGGGAGATGGTAAATGGTCATCCAAATAAGATTAAATTGTAGGAGTAAAGAGTTACATATGGTGTCACATGCAGTAGAGTAGTAGGTAGAGTAGCTGGTGGTGGTAAGAAGTATGAACTTTTTCAAACACCACCCACTGGTGGTCTTTACACCTCAATGGGCTTGTAGACATGGGTGAGTATTATTGTAGGTAGTGGAGGACAATGACCCTAATACTCAAAATATGATTAAAGGTGTTATATGATTCTTTAATAAATTATTTTTAGTACTGATAGACATAGGACCGATCCTCTATTTTCATTCCCCTACTATGGTTCAAGAAATAGTGATTTTTGTTGATCCCATGGCTTGACCCATGTGCATAGAAACTATGAATCGAGGTAACTCAATAATCACACACTACTCCCAATAGCGTGATCTTAATTTTGGAAAGAATAGATTCATTTGGGATATATATATAGAAGTAATGAGGCCTTATGAAAATATCTTTGGAATGGAGTGGCTATAGATGTCATGTGATTCTAGTTTCCTATATTAATGGGGGATTATGATAGTGTATTTTATAAATACATGTTGTTATTACCTATCCATAGAGATAAAATATCCTATATTGACAGGCACCTAGGGATTCCCAGATTTATAAACTAGAATATTGGATGGATCTAATTGAGCTTCATGAGATGAGGATTTAGTTGGAGTAAATTCATAGATAGAGCTTTGTTAGACCCACTAATTTCCAATGGGAAAAAGAAGGGTTGTTTTCCAGTAATGTGGAAAGGTGCTTAAGGTTTTGGGGTGATTACCATTTCTTGAATCAAGAAACTATAAAAATATATATCCACTACTGGGGATTGATGATCTATTTGATTAGTTGAGTGTGGTTTTATGGTTCTCAAATAAATACCTCTGATCAAGTTGTCACTATATTCATGTATAAAATGGGAATTCATATATAGTTATTGTTACTATAAGTACTTGGTGATTCCCTTTGGTGAAAATATTTCCCAATAGTGTTCTTGGGTATCATGTAACAGATCATTCATCCTTTTTATAATGGTATATGGTGGTATTAATTGATGATGTACAAGTGTACTCTTTGTCCAAGGAGGATCATGTGAGACCATTGAGGATGGTCATGGAAATACTTTGAGATCACTAGATTTATAGGAAGATCTCAAAATGCAAGTTTTTGTTTTAGGAGGTAAACATTATAGGAAATGTCATCTCAATATATAGTGTATTAGTAGACCTACCAAAATACTATGTAGTGTTATCTAGAGAGACAACTAAGAGAATGATGGTGGTGTGGAGCTTCCTTTAATTTTCTAGCAATTATAGGATATTTTAGCAAGATTATTCTATGATATCAGTACCATTGAATGTAATGACCTAAATGGTGTATCCATTTGTGTATATGGAAAGGTATCAATAGTCCTTTCAAGAGTTTTGGTAAAGACTGAAGAGTGATCCCATAATGATATTTTCTGAGGTGGGTGTCATGTATGTGGTGTTCAGTGATGCCTCAGAGACTAAACATGGTTGGTTTTTGATGTAGAGGTATGTAGTGACTTCCTATGAATCCCAAAATTTGAAACCTTATGAGAAAAACAATTTTACCCATGAGATAGAGTTAGAAATGGTAGTCCTCCCCTTGAAGATGTTTGACACTACCTTATAGTTGAGTGGATTATCATATATTGTGACCATAAGGGTTTGAAGTATTACATCTCTCTGAAGAATCTTAACTTGAGAAAATGATAATGGATGGAGTTTCTACAAGATTATAACTTCAAGATAATATATACACTTGGTAATGTAAATTTGGTTGAATAATATATTAATAAGAGATATTTATTTCAGTTACTGGTAGATTATTTAGAATAGTTAGCATCAGTATGGTTTTCATTTGTAGATAAGGATGGTGTTGTATATATACATTTGATGGTTGTTACCCCACCTCTTTCACAATGTGTTAGAGAGGATTATAATAGATATTTTTACTATGAGAAATTTCATTATTAGATATATAATGTAAATTCAATAGATAAATTTTATAATGTTGGTGATCATGTTTTCATTATCATATGTTGTACAATGGCACCCGTGACATTGTGGGAGGAGGTTGTGAGGGAGTTTTATTCATCCCAATTGTCAATACATCTATGTGTGGTGATGTAAGATCCCAAAATTTTCTTGATTTTCCTCATCATTGATTTTAGTTACTATTTTATTATGTTTAGTAATTTCATTTTGTTTTTATCTTAAGGCATGTTCAAGAGGAAATTTAAGAAAATGTAAGAAATAGGGTAGTGCATGGTTGGCGTATGGTTTTCCTAAATCCTGCACCCAGGCCCAACAAACCATGCAAACATGGAAAAATGATTTTTTTCACGGATAGTACATAGTTTTTCATATAGTTATCCCCAAAATTAGAAAACATGCACCCCCACCCCCCTCCCCAATAAGTGGTGCATGGATAAGGCGCATCATTATGGGAAACCATGCTCCCCAAGTAGCAAACCGTACATATGGGATTTTAATTCACCAAAACATATTTAAAAAAACATAAACCCATGTATTAAAACCCCAAATAACATATATTGAACCATAATCAATTTATCTCAATTCTGGATCCTCCCTAATGGATTTTAAGGCCCTTTAACCTCCTTTCTTTGGGATTCAAATCCTAGTTAGTAGACTTTCTCCTCTTCGGGTAAGTGGTTTCTTCCTAATTTATTTTCCATCTCCTTCATGTTCTTATCTAATCCATTGTGGGGTTTCTCTTCCCTGATTTGTTGGATCTAGATTTAGGATTGTGTATCTACATCTAGATTTAAGGTATATTGATTTTTTAATTTTGATTTATGTTTAAGATCTAGATCCATTTCTGCATCATTATTCTGCTAATATTGGGGAGTTCCATTGGGTGATCGCTCATCAATGAATTAAGGTAGGTGGTCTATTGTCAAAATCCCTTAGTCATGATTTCAATTAAATTTACGTAATTTTATAATTTCTAGGCTTCGTTTAAAAAATTATAAAGTCATTAATTGAATAAATTAATGTGTTCAATGAATTAATTAATGTTTTGAGGAAGTGATTAAGTAATGTGATTTTGGATTTTGGATAATTAATTTATAAATTAATTATTATGATATTTGGATTGTAAAATTGGGATAATTAATTGATGAATTAATTAATGAGATATGTGATTTTGAATTTTGGAATAATTAATTGTTTAATTAATTACTAAGGTATGTGCTTGTGAATTTGGGAATAATTAATTGTTTAATTAATTAATGTAGTACTTAAATCTTTTATCGTGATTAATTATTTATTGAACTAGTTAATGGGATAAATGTGATTAATTATTTTTTGAATTAATTAAAGGATATTTATGTGATTAATTAATGGTTGAATTAATTAATGTACTTGTATTAATTATTTTTTAATTAATTGATAGAGTATTATAGTTATTAATAGAGATAAGATATTTAATATTAATTAATCAAATTTGATGTGATAATGTGAAAACATGTTATATTAATATGCTTCTGAACATGTGATATACTGTGATATTGTTGAATGATTGATAAATGGGCTATGATATAGTGACTGATGCTCCAAATACCCACATTGTTCTTGACATGGAATTCTAAACCCAAATCATCCAGGCTAAATTTTATGGGATAGGGGCTGATTCTCCAAAAACCCATGAGGAGTGAGAAAGGGACTGATGCTACAAATACTCACAGGGTGATAGACATGGTGTTCTACATCTAAAATATTGTAATTGGATTATGCTTCGAAAATTCCATTCTAATGAATTTAAATGACATGGATAATGAAATCTCATGTGTGATAATGTAATTTGAATTGAATATGTGAGACTGTTCAGACTCGGAATAGGCTGA
Organism: Viscum album; assembly: GCA_963277665.1. Classification (NCBI taxonomy): domain Eukaryota; kingdom Viridiplantae; phylum Streptophyta; class Magnoliopsida; order Santalales; family Viscaceae; genus Viscum; species Viscum album. The sequence continues at coordinate 1,107,232,725 of OY728142.1, read as the reverse complement.
GGTAGGTATTGAGGTTCAGGTGTCTTCAAGAACCATGGGGTTTATGAGGTCAAAAAATGAATAATTGATAATGTGATAAATGTTTACTTATTCATTGGGATTATTTCATTATAGAACTGCATACACTATTATTGATTGGATATGGTTTTAGACATTGTTGGTGATTTCTGACTGAGTTTTACTCACAACCGAATCATACTATTAGATCGTTACCTGAATAGATTTCATGAATGTAGGACATGATAATGTTAAAGACCCTATATTAGATGGTTTAGTGGGGATGAAGCATGGATGAGGGAAATAGACATGATTTGGGGCCCTCCTGGGTGATTTATTAGTGTCATTATTTTGGTTTTTTATTTTAGATAGTTGATAGGTATGTTGGCATGGAATATTTTTTTCTTTGGTATTGATTCTTTATTTCCAATTTTATTTATCTTGTGAAACAGGTATTATTCTGGTCATGATATATTATCATTTAGTAATTACTTTTGATTTATTTCCATTTAAGTATTACTTTGATAAAATATGGTATAGTCTCCCCATGATTAATATTAGACACTCACTGATAGTCCAAAGACTCTCGAATACAAGGAGGCATGCTTGAGTTCATTATTTCAATCGTCGTAGGGCACCGACATGTGGAACCCATGTTGTGATGTTGCAAAGTGATAGTAGAGGATTTTTCTTTTCTTTTTTTTGTCTTGTTTTTTAGGAAAGGTATACATAATAATATTAAGAGTCTAATTTGGTCATGAGTTCATGCATGGGATTAAATAACACATGTATGGGGGAGTACACAAGTTTGTTATTATTGTTTTTTTTATAGTTGAGTATTATTTCACCTTGAGAGACGCACTTGTTGTGTGATGTTATAATAATTAATGATATTTTTTGAGATTTGGATCATAGCCAAGTATGGAACAAGAGTTGTGTATACTTTCATCATTCTAAACACTCATGACTATTATGACATGCATCATTTTAGGCATGCACCAAAGAGCAGGTTTTGGGTAAATTATGAACATGAAATACATTTCCTTACTCTAGTGAAATTGAAATGAGATGGTTCCTAATGTGTTATTTAAAATTTTTAAAGGATGAAAAATGTGAATAAATGGGTGTGTAATAAGAAATTTTAAGATTGAGAATGTGTTTACGCTTGTTAACCAGGACCTAGGTATATAATGGTTAAGGGTTGTAATATCACCTTATTATTTTCTGTGTGGTGGGGTAGGGGTAGTGACTTGTTTTGACATATTATGTTTCCTGTATTTTTGTTAATGTTTTCAGTACTACTCTAAGGTGTGTGTTTGAAATTATATAAATTTGTCTCCATAACGACGCTTTTTGAGTGGAAAATAAGAGGACATGGCTAGTGATGATCCTCTAGTAATAGAACAAAAGGAAATAATATTGTCTGGTAAGAAAGTGGGAGAGAAGTTTTGTGAGAACTTTTCTCACTTCTTATAGTTTTTGGAAAGGGACTTGGGGTAGGTTGTGAGAAGTATGTATGATCAAACATGGGAGTTTCTATTGAATCACCCTCTACCATTTATGTAGAGGGTGTACCTAAGGCAACAGAGTTCTTGATTGAGTCAATCTAGAAAATACATTGCAACTTGGAGACTCTTACTGAGAAGAGATTCAAGATGGATGCTTACACATTATGTGGTCAAGAGAAGCATTGGTGGGACATCTAGAATCGGGATGGACAGTTGTAAACTATGGATTGGAATGAATTTTAGGAGAAGTTCTTGGAGCACTTTTATCTACAGTCACTCATGTAGGAGAGATCAGCTGAGTTCATGAGATTGACTAAGGGGTGTATGTATGTTCTAGACTATGTTTTATGGTTTATAGATTTGTATTTATTTTCTCCATCACTATAGGTAGATGAGGTTACTACAGAAAAATTATTTTAGGATGGAATTAAGTGTGAAATTATGTCACAGGTGAATATCTTCTGGCTGAGTATGTTTAGAGAATTGGTGAATCAGGAACTCATTATTGAGGTGAACCTAAAGGAGTCTTCTAGTTGTGGATATATGGTTTCTGTTGGATGATCAAGAGTTATGAATTGTTAGAGTAGGAAAAGTTTTTATGAGAACTTTAACTACAGAAGTGGAAATAAAGTTTTCATGATAGATGGATCAGTTATATTGGATCTTAACCAAGTGATTTTCCACTAGTGAGGTAGGATGAGATAGTTTTGTAAACATTTTTGCTGACCACCAGTGGAGTGTCGAGCCTATGGAAAGATGGGACATATGCAGAGTTTCTATGGAAACCTATGATAGATGGGTAGTGATAGGGGAGCTATATAGAATCAAGGTGTGGGAAGGGGATCTTATGCACCATATCAGGCTTGAAGCTAGATTTATATTGGTTGGGGCAGCAGAGGTAGTAGACATTGATCTTTTGGGAAAGGGAACCTGTACTATCAGGGTGGTGCATCCTAAGGGTGTTAGACTGTATCACAGGGAATAAGGATGGGATAGCTACATTCCATTCATCCTATACTTATGGATAGTGAGGCTATGCCATCAATAGTGAGATGTATTATTCTTATAGCTTTTGTATTACCTAGTTCTTTGTTTGATAGTGGTTCCTCCCATTAATTTATTCTTGCAAAACTTGTTAATGGTCTGAGCCTAGCATTGGATTTCATGAGTGGGGTGATGATGATAGATACAAAATTGGGATTATGGTTGAGATACATATATTTATTCCATGAATTTTCTTTCAAGGTTAGAGACTATCATTTTCTCTGAGATATTTATATCCTGAACATGTCAATATTTGATTTGAATTTGGGTATGGACTGGTTAGTAGTATAATGAGTCTACATTGATTGTTATTTTAGGAGAGTTACCCTTACATATTCTATGGGTGAAAACTATATTCATCGTGATGAATGGGATATCTAGAAAAACAAATTAGGGATAACTACTCAGCAACTAGGATATATCGCAATATATGTTTTTAGTTTGTCACTTTATGGTGGATATGTAAATAATGATGACTTTTAAACAATATTTTACTGGTTTCATGATGTGTTTCTTGAAAACCTCTCTGGACTACCACTGGAGAGAGATGTGGAATTCACATTTGAGTTCATATATGGGTCTGTTCTAGTTTCAATTACACCATACATAATGGCTTAGAAAGATCTTAAAGAGCTCAAGACTCATCTAAAGGAGTATGAGGATAAATGATTTATCAAACCAAGTAATTTTCCTTTGGGTTATCTGGTCTTGTTTATAGAGAAGTATGGACTAAATCTATGCTTATGTTTTTATTATTGAAAGTTAAACCAGATAATTATGAAGAACTGGTATCCTCTGCAAAATATCGATGATATGTTTGACCATTTGAGAAAGGATTTTGTTTTCTAAAATATTTACCTGAGATCAGGGTATCATCAATTAAGAGATTGACCTTCTGATATACCAAATACTATTTTATGAAGTAGGTATAGCCTATATGGGTTTGTATTAATTCCATTTGGGTTGAATAATGCAATAGAAATATTTATTTCCTTGATGTACAAAATATTTGATCCATACCTAGATCATTTTTTAGTAGTGTTCCTGGATGACATCATGGTATTATCTAATACTTATAAAGATTATGCACAACATCTTGACATCATCCTAAGTAAACTGAGGGAGCATCATCTATAATTCAAGATATATATGTGTCAGTTTTAAATTCATTGGGTACACTTCTTTTGTAATATCATCTCAGAGGAAGGTGTCTCAGTAGAACTAGAGAAGGTGCATGTAGTGGTTTATTGGGATCAGGACATGAATGTGTTTGATATCTGAAGCTTTCTAGGGTTAGATGGGTATTATCTGAGACTCGTCTAGGACTTTTCCCAATTGGAAGTTCCACTTTCAGACTTGACCAGTAAGAGTATAAATTTTGAATATATTTAATCATGAAATAATGACCTCCATGGGTTGAATAAGTCCTTGACATCGGCACTGATCATTATCCTACCTGAGCCAGGTGAGGAATATAAAGTGTTTTTTGACACTTCTGGGATCGGACAAGGAGAAGTGTTGATGCATGGAGATTGATTTGAGCCGTATGGGTCTCTATGGTTGAGGCCACATGAAAGGAACTACCCTTTGAATGGCCTCAATTTGGAATTAGTTTTTTTTTATGAAGTGTTGGTGAACTATGTGTTTGATAAGAAGTTTATACTGTATACATATCACGATATCTTAAATTATATCTTCTCTAAAAAATATTTTAAACTTTCAAAGTGGAGATGGGTTGAGTATAGAAAATAATTTTATTTTTTAATAGCATATATACCCTAGAAGGGAAAATTTTGGTTGATCCTTTTGAGAAGGAAAAATCAAATTCAGGTGGTTTAGGAGTCTAGTGTTAAGTGGAAGATGATAAATTTAGTGGATGACATGCATGTTATAGTTCAGGAGATACAGGAATAGATAAGTCTTATATCTGTATTTGTATATTCTATACTCTTGATCAAAATCTGATATAGGATATATGAATATTTGCAGTTCTTGAACTTAACAGAAATCCATGAAATTGGGGATTCACATTCCAATTGGATTATAGATCTGGATGAGATCATCTATGTAAGGAATTGGGTAGTTGTGACTATGAGTATGCAGGAAGAGTTGACGTGGAAATTATATGCTTTGAAGTGGGAGGAACATACAGGTGTGAACAAAATTTTTCATGACCTATGATGATTTTTTTTGTGTCCAATCATAAAAAAGGATATAACATGGTTCCTAGCATTATTCTAAACCTATGAGTGGTTGAAAGTGGAGATTAAATTACCTGGATGATTAATATATCTTTTTACCATTACAAAGTAGAAGTGGGATACTGTGACTTTGAACTTTGGGGTAGGTATCATGAGGATGCATTAGAGGAATTATACTATTAGGGTTATTATTGATAGACTAATGAAAGTAGTGCATTTTTTATGATATACGAGACTTTATCAGTGAAGAATTTGGGGGAACTGTATGTTCAAGAGATATTCCATCTACATAGGGTACTATAGAAAATAGTTTAATACCACAACTCATGATTCAATTTGTGCATCTAGAAGGGATTATAGAAGGATCTTGGTACATTGGCCTTATTAAGTATGGATTTTCAGCCACAAAAAAATGGGTAGTCGAAGTGTAATATAAATGTGATTGAGTATATGATGTGAGTAAATGTTCTTGAATTCATTTTGTCTTAGGAGAAGCACCTAGGTTTAGTGGAGTTCACCTATAAAAATAGTTATCCGGAAATGATACAGATGGAACCATGTGAGGATCATTATGGTTGGCCATGAATACCACCTCTATAATGGATGGAGGCTAGTGAGTCGGATTTTTTGGGACCAAGTCTTGAATGCGAAATGTCATAGAAGGGTCTGTTGATTCAGAATTGTATGGATGTGGATCATAGTAGATAGAAGTTGTATTCCTATAGGCATTGATGACCCCTAGAGTTATAGAGGGTGATTGTGTATTCTTTAGGGTTTCAATAATATTGAGTCACCATAGGATACATAGATAAGGAAAGTTGTCACCCTATTTCATTGGACCATTTGATTTGGTGGAGATAATTAGGCTTAGGGAATACAAATTGTCTCTTCCACATAGATATAGTTTTATGCACAATGTCTTCCATATATTGCAACTACGACAGTTTCACCATGACCCTTGTCATGTGATCGAGGTGGAAGATGTTGAGATTGTGACATATGCATAATTTGATGAGAATATGATATGTGTGTTGTATCGCAATGAGAATATTTTTCGAGGAAGACTGTATCGATATTGGGTATATTGTGGGAACATAGACATTCCTAGGAAGAAATATGGGGGAGATAAACTGATATGAGTGCTTAGTGGTCCAATATTTTTGGATTTTAATTTTATAGATTTTTGGGAATACTACTTGAGGAAGATCTGTTATAAGGTGGGGATATTGTAATATCTCAATATTTTCTAGAGTTGTGTAACTCTTGATTTTAGTTACTATTTCATCTTGTGTTGATTAATTTTCATTTGGAATTTACCTTAAGTTTTTTTGGATGGAAATTTGAGAAAAATATAAGAAAGTGGGAAGTTTATAGTTGGTGGTAGGTTTCCCTAATTGTATCCCATGGCACAAAAAATCTTTTTACCCTAGTCTGAGGGCGTTTTCATGGCTGGTACACGGTTTGAAAAATGGTGTTACCTTAAAAGAGAATTAATGAAAACCTTGATTGGGTCGTTTTTCATGGATGGTTCATGGTTTGAAAATTTGTGTTCCGTAAAAGTAGAAATTGTTCTCCCCCTACCATAGAACAAGCGAAGGAATAAGGAGCATAGTTAATGGAAACTTTGTGCCCCTAATAGCAAACTATGCATACAAGATTCTAATCCCATGATATTTGTTAAAAAATATCAATCCACTTTTTTATGCCCCCAAATTCCCTTGCATGAATCATAATTGATTTATCTCATTTTCATAGCCTCCTATAAGGATTAAAAGGCCCTATGACCTCTATTCTTGGTGATTCAATGCATGTTTGGTAGATCTACTCCTATTCGGTTAATTGTTTTCTCTCCGATTGATTTTTCTTCTCATTACTATTATTATACCATCTATTGTAGGGGTGTTCTTATCTATTTTGGTTTGATATATATCTAGGATAAGGGATATACATCTAGTTTTATGGGATATTGATTTTTTAGATACAGATTTATGTTTATGATCCATATCTCTTTCTACGTCATTATTCTGCTAAAATTGGGGATTTCCACTAGACAATCACTCATCAAAAAATTTATGTATTATGTCTATTATTCAAATAACATAGTTTGGATTTATATTAATTTTTATGTAATTATATAATTTCTAGTGTTCGTTTATCAATCAAAAATTAATAAATTGAATAAATTAATCTATTTAATTAATTAATTAAGGTTTTGGGGATTTGATTGAATAATTTGATTTGGGATTCGGGATAAGTAATTGTTAAATTAATAATTGATATTTTTGAATTCTAAAATTGGGATAATAAATTGATGTATTATTTATTGGGATATGTGATTTTGAATTTGGGAATAATTAATTATTGAATTAATTAAGGGATCATTGAAATAATGTATTGTGTTTAATTAATTATTAAATTAATTAATTGGATAAATACGAGCAATTCATTATTATTTTAAATAATGGGATAAAGGTGAGTGATTAATATTTTAATTTTTTAATGGAATTAATGTGATTAATTAATTTTTGAATTAATTAATGTACTTCGATTAATTAATTTATGAATTAATTAATGGAAGAGTGTGCAGATAAGAATAATATTCTTGATTAATCTTGGGTGTATTTATAATATGATAACATGTGATATTAGGATGCATGTGATAATGTGATATATTGTGATATGTGTTAATGAATGACTAATAGGTTGTGAGATAGGCACTGATGCTCAAAATACATATAGGGAAATACACATGGAATTCTAAAACCAAATAATGTATGCTAAATTGTATGGGACATGGACTGATTATCCAAATACGCATTAAGTGTGAGATAGGGACGGATACTCTCTATACTCATGGGGTTCTTGATATGGGATTATACACGGAACAAATTGGCATTGGACTATAGATCCAAATGGCCTTATTAATGAATTTAAATGACAAGTATAATGAAATCCCATGTATGATAATGAAATTTTAATTGAATATGTGACATGGTTCAAACCCGACATAGGGTGAAGTAGGTATTGAGGTTCATGTGTCCTCAGGAACCTTGGGGTTTCTGTGGTTAATTAAAGAACAATTGAAATTATGATAACTATTTACTTATGAATTGTTATGGTTTATTTATACAACTTCATAGAATGTTATTGAATAGATACTGTTTTAGGTTCCATTTTTGGTAGCCTACTAACTTAAACTCAAAACATACTTGAGATACCTAATCAGTACTTGAATAGATTTCATGTTTCCAGGATAGGATAAGGGAAAAGGTCATGTGTTAGATGGATGATTTGTGATGGAGAATGGAGAGGGAACCATACATGATTTTGGACCTACTTGGGGGATTTATAGGTGTCTTTATTTTGGTTTCTCATTTTATACACTAAACATGTACATTGGCATGACATATTTTCTTCTTTAGTTTTGATTCTTTATTTCTAGTTTTGGTCATCTTGTGATACTAGTTCTATTTTGTTTATGTCATATTATCATTTGGTATTTATTTTTTATTTATTTTTCTTATTTTATTACTCTGATATAATAGGATAGTGTCTCAACTTTATTTATATTAGACCGTCATTACTAGTCAACTTCCTCTGGTGTATGGGGAGGCACGCCTAAGGTCATGTGACCAACTAGCTTGGATAACTGGCATGTGAAACCTGAATCAAGACATTAGAAGTAATGATGTACCAGGACCTTAATCTTTATTTCTGATGGCCCAGAATAAAGAAACGTATAACAAATTTTATCTATTGATGCCTCACTTTTCCATAAGATATGTTTGATCACCAAGATCTTGCAAGTTTATCTCAAAAAAATTGAGTTTCCATAGTGTATGTAGGATGATATATCTTTAGTGAATTATTATTATCATACATTGATATTATATAATTTTTTGAATATTAAATTAATTACACAAACACATTTCTATAGACCGTAATAGTTTAGTGTTTTTTGGAAACATTGAAACACAAAAAACTGGTCTATAAGGGAACTAAATCATCTTCCACCATGATCCTCATATATTGAACCCTTCGTATCCATATCATATGTAAAACATGTCTTCATAATGTGGGTAAATGAAAATAAAAAGGTTTATTTAGGATGGTCATTAAGAGTAAACTAGGGAGATATGTAAGCATAACATGAACAAAAGGGTATAAGAACATGAGAATAACATTTGAATCTATAACTAGTATATAAAATATCATAATCTTGGGAAATGGAATAAATATTGGTAGTTCATAAGACATGAATCAAAAATGAATCTAATAACATGATCCATGAGTGAATAACATTGGCATGATACATATATTTTTGGAATGCACATGAAAATAGAAATCATTTCCATTACAGACAAGGATTCATGCTAAGGTTATCATAGTGGTATGGGTTCACTCCCCAAATTAGCATAGTGGACAAGGTTTACTCCCAATACCATCATAGAAGACAATGTCCCTTAACAAACCAGATTCATTCCGATTTTTAGGCATATATATCTCATGAGATATAAATATATACCCATTTCATTGGAGATAGGTACATGTCCCACCCTTCTCATAATGAAAAACATACATATTAATGCCACAATAACTTGAAACATTCATCACATCATAACCTATTAAATAAAATGTTTTTCATAAAAATTTCATCATGTAATAAGATATATAAAATAGATAGGTTTCATAATCATTTCAACATTTCATCATAGAATAATCCGTGGAAAAAAATTATACTTCATAAGAATTGTATCATTGTATAACCCATGGAAGAGAAATGGGTTTCATAAAAATCATTACATCATAAACATAAACCAGTAAGACAAAGAATAATAATACTATATTAGAATCATATCCTCAGTAATTCATATGTAACATCAATAAATTTCATCTTATATGGAAGATGATTTTGAATGATCATTTAAAACATTTCTAGTGGAAAATATACCTCTATATTTGAAAAAAAAAACTTTTTATAACATAAAACATCTTAGAAATACATTTCCCTAAAAAACCCCAAAAACATAAAATGAAATCATAAATGGAATAATATTCACGATGATAGGATGTTTTTTTCACATTGTACAAATAAAAATAAGGATTTTATTCACATTTTTTTGTAAAAACCAAATGGGAATTTTTTGGAAAAAGTAATGATGATTCCTTTCCAAAAAAAATTAAAGTCAAACATGGCATATTATTTCTTTTAAAAATAAAATTAGAATAATAAAAATTTATGAAAATATTTCCAATTGAACCATTAAATGCACCATGATATCAAAAAATATGGAGGAAAATAAATTTCTTGTTGAAAAATTATAAAAATTGCTTCATTCCTAGAATTGTTAAGAGCATGCAGATAAATCACCTTATTAAAAATAAAATTAAAAAATGACACAACTTCATGGTAATCATTCCCACATGAATTTTAAATATTTCATGTAACACAACCAGTATGTGTTGTTTCAACATAATGTGATAATAATGATATTTCACACCTATCAAATTCAAATCCTTTAAAGAAACCAATTTTTTATATTTGAATAATAACCCTATGTAACTTTGATATCATGAATACACGAAAAATAATAATTTACTCCCACTTAAATAATTTATTACAAGATATAGGAATTAATGTTTGTTCTCAATTAAAAGTGGGAGATAACTCTAAATGTATTCCAATTGATAGTAAGTATAGTCTTTCATTCAATTAATATTTTGCCTTTCCTTTAATATTTAACAATTTTAAAATCAATATTGCAATGATATTATTCTCAATTTGCATGATATCAATATCATGTTTGACCTCATGGTATCTCTAATGTGGTAGCTCAAAAAATATTGATCATTTTCTCCAAATATTTCCAGCATTACCAGATTTATGTGCCTTTCCGAATGTCACATCAATTTTTCACACCCTCTAAAAATATTGATCAGTGGATAATGTTTTGGGAGAAATATCAAATTTGTGTAGGAAGTTTTAATATCCTTTTTAATATTCTATAATATTGATCCATAAAAAAATTGACAACCCATGTATTTTTTTACCTCATGATGTAGTTGATAATATGAAATCTTTTATTCAAAAATTAGGCATGCTTTATTCCCCTTAACATTGTATCCAGAAACATTTCCATATACTGGGAAGTATTTTATAGTGAACATAATCTTTGAATACAGTTGAGAAAATTCAATTTTATAAGAATAATACACCCTAATACCATACTCCCTTAAGAGTTTTAAATCATCAAGTAATTGTGATAATAAAATATCAATATCATTTATAGGATGTTCTGGTACAGAGATCATTAAAGTCAACATGACATTCATTACCTTCAAACAAAATTAAATAAATAAGTTTTTAATTACCAATAAAACAATCCATGAACTATGTGTTATTCTAAGGATTTTATATGGATTCATTTCATCCATACACATTCCATGTCTGATATTTTTAGCTTCGTTTTTGAATATAAGAAACTACTGATCAATTTTATTCCAATGTGGATAATCAACTAGATTTTGTAATTTTAAATAACATATCTACACATATAAATTACATCTTAACATTTTTTTCATCATGTGAATTTTAAAATACACATTTTAAACAATTAATTATAGGAAGATTCCAACTTTCCTTGGAAAGGGACCCAATAACTATGAAATCAACATGTAATTTTTCTTTCTACTTATACATTGACATTCCATATTTAGGAAAACATGAAATAAAAAATTTATTAATTCCAATATAGCACATAGTCATTTTGGAATTCATGTTTTTTTAATAACCTATTCCCATTGGTAATAGTATTTTATTCTCTTTATAATGTTAATTATAAGGATCACTTTCTTTAGGAAGAATGTATTTCAACAATTGTTGAAAATATATTAAACTATTTTTACTCCAATCATGTTTCTCCTTCAAGTTAATCAATCTTAACATTGAAAATAAAACCTTAAATTTTTTATAACATAGTTATAATGTTATTCAAACATCATCATATAGATTCTAAATTTCTAATTCTTTATCAAATTTCTCAAATTCAATATCACGAATCATTTATTAAATTTCATCAAAGTTATAATCTTGAAAAGTATCATCATCAATAGATCCAAAATTCAACCTAGTTTTACCATACCAAATCCAAGGTATGTAACTCGGATTAAAACTATGAAAAATTAAATGATATTAGATCGATCTTATTTTTAACTTATTTATATTTAAAAAATTCAGAAATGGAAAGAAAAACATGTTGTTTTTTGAAACATTTCATTTATAAAATTACAAATCAAAACATAGACACCTTCCTCATTTTCATCACATATTCAATGATTTGTAATTCATCTTCGACTCATTAGTATATATAAAAAATATAAAAAAAATATCAGAAACAAATATATTTTCAAAAGAACATAGTCATGATAAATGTGTTTTATATTTGGAAGTAGTCAATTATTTCATTGATAATCAAGATTATAAAGTAATATAAAGTAAAATTTTATAACCACATTAATAAATATATTGTGTTCATTACACTAATATATTTCTAATACCTTAGAGGGATATAATAAATTCGACCATTAAATAATGATTAAAGTACAATTTCTGTAGAACATAAATGATAAAATAATCATAATCTTAACATATCATATTGAACATAGGATAGTTAAATTTAATTAAAAAGTATTTCTAGAAATATGATAGTAATAAATACTAAAAAATATGTTGGGTGGTGGCATTAGTGTATATATCAAGTGGAGAATAAGAAACATTAAAGGGTTTTGACATAGATAAAAATTAAATTATTATAGTATTATAAAATTAAATTGAAAAATAAGAATATATTACATTTATATTTTTAAATAACCTTTATTACATATGGAGTAATTTATAAAATATTTTTATTAGAAATGACACTGAAAAATATAGAAAACAAATAAAGAAAGGGTTATGAGGATATAAGAAATTTCTATGAGAAAATTCATTCATGTAGAAGTAATTAAAAAATAGATTCCATTCAAACATTTCAAAAGTAATAATAAATGAATATAATATATATGTACCATCTGTGAAATTAAATCGACATTATAATAAATATTATGGAAATAAAAGACTTATTATATCTTTATCCTCATGTATATATGAGTAAAATTGAAGTTAAATAGATTATGAAATTTCCAAATTTGGAAAATTAGTTGATAGATGAAATCCTTGATTCGAAATATTTCACAATATTATATAAATATATATATAATATAAATTATCTAGTAAGTGTAAATATCCATAGAAGAAAAAAATTATCAATAAGGCTTTTAATTCATTCCTAAATCAGTGGAGACCACTCAGATCATGAGAAAAAATTTCTCACATAAGGAAAGGTAAATAGACCTTTTTCAATGAAATAAACTAACTAGAAAATAATGTAACAAAATTATCATGAAATTACTCAAGAAACCAATGTACAAAAAGTACCTGAATAAGATCATGATAAAATTTATATAAATGTTTCTGACAATGGATGATGTTGGAACTGATTATAGACCACTATTGATTACACATTTTAATATACAATATATTATTAAATATAGGTGAGGATTAAGAATGAAAAATGGATAATGAGTTTCATGAAATATAAAATTGAGATCAATGAAAATATTCAATTAAATATGAATTACATTAACTTAAAAAAGTTAGGTATTTTATAATATTTTCAAAACCTATAAAGGGATTAAACTGGTTAGTTATAAATGGTTATTTATGAGAATGTGAAATGAAAATAGTAAAGTCATAAGATATAATGAATGAGTTTCTAAATAAGGCTTCTAAAAAAGACCCGATATTGAAATTGATTAAACATAATATCCTATAATGGATATGATTACCTTTTGAGGCCTCATGAGGTTTGTTATATATGCATAAATTAAAAAATTCCTAACTGATATTGTGACTACATACCTTTATAGTAATATTAATACTGATTTTTATATGAAAATTATATAATGATTCAAAATGTTTGATATTCGATCCTTAAAGTGATCTATTTCGAGATGATTAGATCTATATAAAAACTAATAATGATGAGGTTGAAGAAACCCAATAGTTTATGAATATGGTAATGTGATAATGAAGTCCACCTAATTGAACAAATAAGTGTTAGGGAATCTATGCCTCGGAACGATTGAAATGAGAGAAACTACATTGATTGATGCTTACTAGAGAGATGAGATGATCTATAAGCAATATGGAATGATGACACTGATGAAACATTATGTTGTATAAAGATCATAATGAGATAATTAAGTCCTCTAGATCAAAGAAATGATAGAGTTAGGGATTCTGTGAGTGATAAATGTGGGACTCCATTGCGAAAATGGAAGACCTAAAAATGATTCCATCCACAATTCATATAATTGTAAAAGGTATATAATGTCGATTATTAAATTATCAACAAAAAAAATATGTACTTGATTTATTTTTCATGTTAGTTATTTAATAACTGATGTGAAAACATAAATTTTCACTTCGGTTATTTATAACTGATGTGAGAAATCATTGAAATAAGGTTTTTCAGGTCATTTATAATATAACCTATATGAAAAGTCTCTGAAAATTGATTTTCCATGATGGTTATATAAGAACCAATGTGAAAAATAAATTTTCAAATATTTTTACTTCAGTTATACATAATCTACATTAAAAAGGAGTTGTTATAAATAGCTTTTGTACTTGTGTGTGCCTATTTTTCCATAATGGAATTCATTTTTGGCATTTATAATATATCATGAATTAAATTTCAATGTGGGGTGATTTTTATAAACAATAGTCTTATACACACAACCTTTTAATCTAAATCACTATATGTTTCAAAGTGATTTTGGGAATCATCCATGGCCTTTTACACATATCTTCCATTGTATATCATACGTTTTTTTGTATATGGGTAAAAAAATGTAAATTTGATAAAATGTGTTTTAATTGGAGGAGATTTATTAATTCAAATGTATAATATATCTGAGGATATTGAGTTTGTTTAAGATCTTTATGAATTTTCTAAGAGAAAATAATTTTATGTTTCTATTATACTATATATATCATCCAACATGCTAATTGATGTGTATTTAATTGGATTTCTATGATATATATATTGGTTTTTTATCTATATATTGATGAATAATATACATTGTTATTTTCATTTTGTATTATTTACTATCATATAACCTTTCATTTCACTATTTATCTAACCATAAGTTTTTTGTATTCCGATTATTTAGATAGTATATTCCAAATTTTCAGTAAATATTGAAGTGGATATTTTGAAATTTATTTTATTGAATAGTCATTCTAAGGTTATTTTTAACCTTATTTAATGGTTTTAGTCTTTATCAAAAAGATTGAAAAACATATGAAAATCAATCAAGTAATGTTTACTGTGAGATTGTGTTTTTTTCAATGAGGAATGTCAATTAATATATTGTCAATGAGAAAAGATAAGTGGGTGATAGATTAATAATATAACCATTAAATGAATATTAGAGGTGTTTTTAATGATTTATGAGTAAATAATAAGTGTTAATTTATATTTAATTTTCAAAGGACTATTCAATTGTTACAAATAGAGTTACATTGATATGGATTCTATATGATAATCACCAAAAATCATATAGTTTTCTAACTACTCCACATGTTAAAGACAAGTACCAATATTGGATAATTAAACTATATAATAGTTCAGAATTTTATGAGAATAATGTGAAGAATACAAAAACGGAATCATTATCTATAGAGCATGATTAGTTTTATTTGACAATAATAAAACAAATTAAAGGAATTGAATATGATGGAGCTAACACTATTTGATTTGATGAAATTTTTCTCATTTATATTTAATTTTATTGATATATTTTGTCACACACCACACTTAGTTTTAACCAAACATGATATAAAATTAATATTATTGTAACGGTATGTGCCTTCTTGGTCCGTTACATTGTGAGTTTAGTCATTAGAAGTTCTTGGAAGTGGCTCGAAGGAAGCTTGGATGTAACACCCGAGACTTTTATGTTATATAAATCATCAAAGGAATCTTTTTCTACACAACACTTGCTTGGCTTGCTTTACACGCAATCGCGACCTTCCTCGATAGCTTGCGTCGTACGCAATACCGAGTTTCACTAAACAACAATATGCTATTAAAACTAGCCGTTATGAATAGTAATAACCACTTTTTGAAATTTTATAAATTTTATTTTTCAAAATGGACTTCATTTTTGGACTCAGAATATCGAAATTAGCCTAGGGTGAAATTTTGGTATTTTTCTGAAAAATTTCAATTTTTGATGAATAGTGAAACCACTAAGTGGTAGGTTAAAAACTGAATTTTGCATAAAACTTAATTTTACCGCTTCTGTGAATGGAATTTCGAAAATCCGAGAGACACGGTTAATATCAAGGACTAAAATGTGGTTCAATGAGATGAAAATAATTTTTTGGTGAATAGTAACTTTTTACTTTTTTTTTACCGCGGTTAATAGTAAATAGGGTAACTAAGGGTAAATATGATATTACTATTACCCTAACACATGTCATAATTCTATTGGACAAGTGTAATTAGACCAAAAACAAACTTAGGAATAAAATATGACCATTTAGGCCCACTTGGATTAGATTAGGACATTTATTATTAATTTATTTAAAGAAGGGTTAAAATAGTTAAAATCAAAGTTTAATAAGTAAATCATTTTTAATATGGGGTTATACATAAGATAAATTCGATTGTAAATATTAATTAGAAAGCTAAAAAGATTTCCTACATGATGGTATTTTATTAGTAATTTTTAGACATCAAATAATTTAATTTATTTATGACACAAATATGATGCAGTAATTATCTTATTAATGAAATATTGACAAAATTGATAATATAAATACCAAAATAAATGTAATTTAAGACTTTTTATGAATTCCACTAATTTTATAGGTTACTATGATATATTATTGTTGATTTAATCAAATTGGTTCGAACATATAATTCTGTTATGACTTTCACAAAAATCATATATCAAATAGTGTCAAAATTGACACAAAATAGTTTTTAAATCAAATATTATATTATTAATTGTTATTTTATTCCTAAAAATCTAAGGTTCGGCCAAATGACTTAGATAAGGATATATATATTAATAATAAACAATTTGGGGTTCGTTTGGCATGTTATAGTAAGTGTATTAACCATATAGTGAAAGAAACAAAAAGACACGGTAAAAGTTAAATTAATTAACTTAGAGTTAAATCTAATTGATAAGGTTAAAATAATACCCTAAACTTGTCTACATCTTATTGGTTGATAGGATTTAGACCCATCCCCACTTTAGCTTCGAAATAAGACCCTTTGGAACCATTATAAACCGATTTTGACTTTAATATAAAATAATATTTTGAGATATTCCTAAGGTGCCCCTCTCTTCCCTTATAAAAGGGCACCTCCTCCCCCTCCTCCTCACACCAATTTGAGCACTCAAGCTCGGCCAACCCCTGCCATTTTCCCTTCTCCACTTCCCTAGAATAATCCTAGAGGTCCTGGTCTTCTCCAAAGACCAATCTTAGTTCCTTAAGTGGAGGATTCAAAAAGGCGTTCCAAAGAAGAGGTAATATCCATTACCGATCTTTTCAATTTCTTTCTTCTTCAACTTCTTCTTCTTTAGTTGTTTCATGATAAAGTAATAACATCAGTATTACTTACATACTGATATGTTATTATAAATATGAAACAACCCTAATTCACCTTCTATCCATCCTACGGAAAAATGAAATCACCGCGCGTGCGTACGTACGGAATACCGTCTCCACGCCGTGGTGTAATCTATTTTCCACCATCACCTTACAAGGATGGGTATAATGGTGTAATCAGTAACTATATATGATTATTATTAAGTAATATTGATACTGAAATAATATATATATATACTCCAATACAATTCCACGATCATAGGAACGATATCATCACTCGTGCGTACGTACGGAATACCGTCTCCACGATGTGATGCGACTCGTTCTACATGATCTTCATTTCATAATGATTATATAAATGAATTGAATGAATGAATATGGTATATACTACACTAATACCATTCTGGAAATGAATTATCTATAACCTAAAGATAAGAATAAGAATTTATTCGACAAAACACGCATAAGAACAAAAAGTTATAAAGACCCGAGTAACAAGTAACAATGAAATATTACTAAAAAGAAGCTAATAATATGACCATATATGATCTCATATAAATATGTATGATTCTGGAATAAGTCAATAACATTATTTAAACCATTATACAGGAGCTTCGGACACGAACAAAGCAAATCGGACCTAAGGTAAGGGAAATATCACAATCTCATTTTTATCCAAGATTGTTTATTCGTAAGTATTTACTGGGGTGTATTTTATCATCCACATCCATGTTCCCTCAATATGTAATATTGTTTCCATCCACTTGAAATAGTTTAAATCCAATTTTACCCTTAGGTGAGTTTTTAGTAAAGAATATTAAAGGAATCTTTTATCGTTTTTCCGTACGAGGTACTTTTTGACTTTTCCGACAAAAGTACGAAGAATGTTTTTTTTACTTATACGGCATGAATGGATTTTTAAAACATTACTTCAAAGAAGCTTCCTTTACAAGTTTTCAAGTTCATTTTTAATCAACTTCTTTTATTTTAAAGTTGTATGACATGTTATGAAAGGAAAAATGTTTTTTAAGAAGAAAGGATATTTTCCTCAAGAATTCAATTCAAGTGTTTTATCAAAATTATTTTCCATCTAAGATAATAAAGGGTTCTGTTTCTATCCATATTTTTACATTGGTTTGACTATGTTGTGATGTAATTATGTTTATGAATTCCTTTATCATATATGAATTGATTTATGATGTCATGATGTTTCAAGAATCCCATTTTTGTTATATGTGTTATGCGATGATGTATGTTTTATGATTATGTGGCACACATAAGAAAGGATTCATTATAAGATGGGTGGGACCTATATCTCCCTCCAATGCATTGGGTAATGATTTTTATATCTCATGAGATAGACATGGCTGGAACGGAAGGTTATTTCGGTTCAGTGATACAGGACTGAAACGAGGAGTGAACTCGGTTCAGAAAGGGACTTTGTCCACTAAGATAGTCTTGGCAATGAGTCATGACTAACAAGAAATGATTTTCCATGATTATGTGTGCATGCCACAAAGATTCAAGTTTTATGTTATGATTATGGGGATCTCATTTTCACTTCTATGATTTATTCCATGTTAAGATATTATGATCTCTTTTGCAGGTTTTAATTTTCAAAAAGATATGATATGATTTTTATTTCCTTTATTTGCCCTTGCTGAGCATTTGAGCTCACCCTTTTATGTTTTCTTTTCCCCAGGCCAGGAAGATGGATATTAAGTAGGATATGCTAAAAGGGACCCTAGATATGATGAAATAAATGGGAGACACTGTAGAAGATTTATGAACCAGTTGTTTATGTTTCCCAGTTTCTAAAGACACTATACCTATACGGTCCTTTGTGGTTTTGTCATATGTTGTAATAAGTGTGATTCAATTTTGAAGTATTAACAATGTATGTAAAGTGTGGGTCGTTATAGTTGGTATCAGAGGCAAAGGAGGTAGGAATGTATCCGATCCTTGGGAACTCTCACATGTGAGCGTTGGACGAAGCATGGCTCTCCGCCCAAGGGCTTCATGAGGAAATGGCTGCCACTGGGGATGGTGGTGTGTCCCGCCCAGGGGGTGTAGCCGCCCATGGAGTGCCCTGATAGGTATCAATTGTAGTCCACTGGAAGTAATTCTAGACCGTTATAGTTGGTATCAGAGGAAAGGTATAGTCAACCTTTGGAAACTAGGATGTGAAAGCCTTAGTAAGAACCCTAAGGATAAGTCTAAGCATAGAACACAATCTTAGAAATGGCCATGAATAACCTAGGATAAGACCATAAGCATGAAAATTTTATTCTTGAATTATGTGGTTTCCTATTATAATTAGTGTTGCTCACACTATTCTTCTTGGTTTTAGTCAATGGCTGGAACCCGAAGGAACCGTGTTAATGCGGAATGCGATGGGCAATGCAATGATTGTCCCCCTGAGCAACCAAACGATATGGGAGCTGGAATGCAAAATCTTGTAGCCATGCTCACACAACTTTCTCAAGCTATGAATCATGCAGGATTTCCAAACGAACAAAGGAGGGAGCAACATTCTGTTGAATCCTTCATGAGGCAGCGTCCACCATCTTTCAGCGGGTCTACTGATCCATTAGTTGCTGAACAATGGATTAGTACTACTGAAAAGATATTTTCAGTTCTTCAATGTTCTGAGCATGATAAAGTCATCCTAGCAGTGTATCGTTTGGAAGGAGATGCTGATCAATGGTGGAATCTTGTTAAGAATACAAGGCAAAGGGATGAAATTGAGTCTATGGAATGGGACGAGTTCAAGAACTTATTTTTCAATAAGTACTTCCCTCGTATTCTCCGAACAAAGATGGAGAAAGAGTTCCTTGAACTGAAGCAAAGGGATGATGAATCTGTTGGTACCTATGAAGCAAATTTTACCAGACTTGCAAGGTACGCTTCTGGTATTATTATCCAACCTGAGAGTAAGATCGATCGATTCTTTAGTGGCTTAAAACCAAGTCTTCGAAGGGCATTAGCCATAAGGGACTTCAATAGCTACGAGGAAATCGTTCGATGTGCTCTCAAAGTCGAGATGGAGATTGGAGTAACCCATCAGTCACATGGGTTTGATAAGAAGAGGAATATGGAATTCAAAGAAAAATCTAAAGAGCACACGGAAAAGAAGATGAACTTTCCCTTATGCTCAAAGTGTGGAAAGAAACATGGAGGGAGTTGTCTTAAAGGGACAAGTAAATGTTTTAAATGTGGAAAGGAAGGTCATCGGGCATTTGAATGCCGTGATAATGGGAAGAAGATGTCTAATGATGCAAACAAAGGAAGGGATACACAGAATGAACCTGCTACACTTCAATGTTTCAAGTGCAAGGAGATGGGGCATTATGCCAATCAATGCCCAAATCCAAGGGTTGATGATGATGGTCGACGTCAACAAACTCTTAAGGCTAAAGAAAAAGGAAAGTCACATGCAATTTCTATCAGCGATGTGGAGTACGATAACGATGTGGTGAAAGGTACACTTACCATCCACTCTAAAGTAGCAAATGTTTTATTTGATTCTGGATCCACCCACTCTTTTATTTCTGAAAAATTTTCTAAGGGTATCACCGTATTACCTCAACAATTAGATGTTGAGTTAGCTGTGACAACACCTAATGGCACATCAATCGCATCAGAAGTTTATAATTCTTCTCCGATCGAAGTTTGTGGGAAAGTGCTTCCTGCAAATCTTGTGATCCTTCCTTTAGTGGAATTTGATGTGATTCTTGGCATGGATTGGCTTTCTCTACATGGAGCTCATATCAATTGCCAAAGAAGGGAAGTCACATTTCATATTCCAGATCAACCTACGATCGTCTATCAATGCAAGGATGAACATAACCTTCTAGTGGAAATTTCTTCCATCTTATGGGTATTGATTCCACTAAATGAAGGTTATTTATCTCAAATAGTTGGTGAGAAACTCACGATTAAGAATATGCCCATTGTACGGGAGTTTGATGATGTCTTTCCGGAGGAATTACCGGGTCTTCCACCAAATCGTGAAGTTGAGTTTTCAATAGAACTCGTACCGGGTGCTTTGCCTATTTCAAAGACACCTTATAGAATAGCCCCAATTGAGTTGCAGGAATTGAAGAAGCAACTCCAAGAGAATCTTGATAAGGGATTCATACGCCCTAGTGCGTCACCTTGGGGAGCACCTGTTCTATTTGTTAAGAAGAAAGATGGATCAATGAGACTCTGCATTGATTATAGAGAACTTAACAAGATCACTATCAAGAACAAATATCCTCTCCCACGCATTGATGACTTATTTGACCAACTACGCGGAGCTCAATACTTTTCCAAGATTGATCTTCGTTCAGGGTATCATCAATTAAGGGTCAAAAGGGAGGATATACCAAAGACGGCTTTCCGTACAAGGTATGGACACTATGAATTTATAGTGATGCCATTTGGTCTTACTAATGCCCCTGCTATCTTCATGGATCTAATGAATAGAGTCTTTAGAGACTATCTTGATCAATTTGTGGTAGTCTTTATAGACGATATTCTTGTCTATTCAAAGAGCAAGGAAGAGCATGAAGATCACTTGAGAATTATATTGAAGACCCTGAGAAAAGAGAAGCTTTATGCCAAATTTACCAAGTGTGAATTTTGGCTTCAAAAAGTTGCATTTTTGGGTCATATAATCTCAAAAGAGGGGATATCTGTGGATCCAGCAAAAACAGAGGTTATCGAAAGATGGTCAAGACCAACAACAGTAACTGAGATCCGAAGTTTTCTTGGTTTGGCTGGTTATTATCGACGTTTTGTAAAAGATTTTTCACGATTATCTAATCCACTCACCAAGTTGACTCGAAAAGGAGTTAAGTTTGTCTGGACAGAGGAATGTGAAGGGAATTTCAAGGAGTTGAAAAGAAGGTTATCCAGTGCACCTGTGCTCACACTGCCTTGTAGTGGAGAAAGGTTTGTGATCTACAGTGATGCATCCAAGAAGGGATTGGGGTGTGTTCTTATGCAAAATGATATGGTGATAGCTTATGCCTCACGACAGTTGAAAATCCATGAGCAAAATTACCCAACACATGATTTGGAGTTGGCTGCGGTAATCTTTGCATTAAAGATTTGGAGACATTACCTTTATGGTGAAAGGTGTGATATTTATACTGATCATAAAAGTTTAAAGTATATTTTCACACAAAAGGAGCTGAATATGCGCCAAAGAAGGTGGTTGGAGCTGATTAAGGATTATGACTGCTCAATCCATTACCACCCTGGGAAAGCAAACAAGGTGGCAGATGCATTAAGTCGACAAGACCATGCTAGTTTATCCATGATGAGGATTACAAAAGATCCAATATTTATGGATTTACAAAGGATGGATCTTGGAATTATAATGGAAGGGGAAAAATCTTATCTTTCTCAAATGAATGTTCAACCATCTATACATGTGAAGATTAAAGAGGCACAGAAAGAAGATGTCGAGTTACAAAAGAAGGTGAGAAATGTTCCTGAATTCAACCTTGATTGTGATGGAATAATAAAGTTCAGGAATCGGGTTTGTGTTCCTCCCATCCCCGAATTAAAGAAAGAGCTGCTGGATGAGGCTCATAGTTCTTCATTCGCTATTCATCCTGGAAGCACGAAGATGTATAGGGACCTGAAAGAGTACTTCTGGTGGGATGGCATGAAAAGAGATGTTGCTGAATATGTCTCTCGATGCTTGGTTTGTCAACAAGTTAAAGCTGAGAGACAGAAGTCTAAGGGGATGTTACAACCATTACCCATACCCGAATGGAAATGGGAAAACATCACTATGGACTTTGTCATAGGACTTCCTAAAACATCCAAAGGCAATAATGCTATCTGGGTCATAGTTGATCGTCTTACAAAGTCTGCACACTTCATTGCTATTAGAGAGGATTTCTCTCTAGATCAGCTTGCCAGGATATATGTAAAGGAAGTGGTAAGATTGCATGGAGTACCACTTTCTATTATATCTGATCGAGATCCGAGATTTACCTCGAAGTTCTGGCGAAGTCTTCAGCATACTCTGGATACAGAGTTGAGTTTCAGCACTGCTTATCATCCCCAGACAGACGGTCATTCTGAGAGAACAATTCAAACCCTAGAAGATATGTTGAGAGCTTGCTCTATGGATTTCAAAGGAGGTTGGGATCAACACCTACCTTTGGTGGAATTTTCTTATAATAATAGCTTTCACTCCAGTATTCAGATGGCTCCTTATGAAGCTCTCTATGGAAAGAAATGCAGGACTCCAACTTGCTGGGATGAAGTTGGGGAAAGAAAGCTATTAGGACCTGATCTCGTTGATGAAATGGCAGAAAAGGTCAGATCTATTCAACAACACATAAGAGCAGCTCAGAGTCGACAGAAAAGTTATGCCGACAACCGAAGAAAAGACCTAGAGTTTGAAGTGGGTGATAAAGTGTTCTTACGAATATCTCCCTGGAAGAGGGTTATGAGATTTGGAAAGAAGGGGAAGTTGAGCCCTAGATATATCGGTCCTTTTGAAATACTGGATCGTGTTGGGAAGGTAGCTTACCGATTGGCGCTTCCACCGAATCTCTCTCAAGTACACGATGTGTTCCATGTATCTCTCCTGAGAAAGTATATACCAGATCCTTCACATGTACTCAGCTCAGAAGTTGTACCGCTGGAGCAAGATCTTTCTTATGAAGAACAGCCGATAGAGATTCTGGATCGTAGCGAAAAAGTCCTACGAAACAAGACCACTCGCTTGGTGAAAGTTTTATGGAGAAACCACCAACTTGAAGAAGCTACATGGGAGCTTGAGGATATGATGAGGGAGAAGTATCCTCATTTTTTTGTTGCAAAGTGACGAATTTCGAGGGCGAAATTCTTTTTAAGGGGGGTAGAATGTAACACCCGAGACTTTTATGTTATATAAATCATCAAAGGAATCTTTTTCTACACAACACTTGCTTGGCTTGCTTTACACGCAATCGCGACCTTCCTCGATAGCTTGCGTCGTACGCAATACCGAGTTTCACTAAACAACAATATGCTATTAAAACTAGCCGTTATGAATAGTAATAACCACTTTTTGAAATTTTATAAATTTTATTTTTCAAAATGGACTTCATTTTTGGACTCAGAATATCGAAATTAGCCTAGGGTGAAATTTTGGTATTTTTCTGAAAAATTTCAATTTTTGATGAATAGTGAAACCACATAGTGGTAGGTTAAAAACTGAATTTTGCATAAAACTTAATTTTACCGCTTCTGTGAATGGAATTTCGAAAATCCGAGAGACACGGTTAATATCAAGGACTAAAATGTGGTTCAATGAGATGAAAATAATTTTTTGGTGAATAGTAACTTTTTACTTTTTTTTTTACCGCGGTTAATAGTAAATAGGGTAACTAAGGGTAAATATGATATTACTATTACCCTAACACATGTCATAATTCTATTGGACAAGTGTAATTCGACCAAAAACAAACTTAGGAATAAAATATGACCATTTAGGCCCACTTGGATTAGATTAGGACATTTATTATTAATTTATTTAAAGAAGGGTTAAAATAGTTAAAATCAAAGTTTAATAAGTAAATCATTTTTAATATGGGGTTATACATAAGATAAATTCGATTGTAAATATTCATTAGAAAGCTAAAAAGATTTCCTACATGATGGTATTTTATTTGTAATTTTTAGACATCACATAATTTAATTTATTTATGACACAAATATGATGCAGTAATTATCTTATTAATGAAATATTGACAAAATTGATAATATAAATACCAAAATAAATGTAATTTAAGACTTTTTATGAATTCCACTAATTTTCTAGGTTACTATGATATATTATTGTTGATTTAATCAAATTGGTTCGAACATATAATTCTGTTATGACTTTCACAAAAATCATATATCAAATAGTGTCAAAATTGACACAAAATAGTTTTTAAATCAAATATTATATTATTAATTGTTATTTTATTCCTAAAAATCTAAGGTTCGGCCAAATGACTTAGATAAGGATATATATATTAATAATAAACAATTTGGGGTTCGTTTGGCATGTTATAGTAAGTGTATTAACCATATAGTGAAAGAAACAAAAAGACACGGTAAAAGTTAAATTAATTAACTTAGAGTTAAATCTAATTGATAAGGTTAAAATAATACCCTAAACTTGTCTACATCTTATTGGTTGATAGGATTTCGACCCATCCCCACTTTAGCTTCGAAATAAGACCCTTTGGAACCATTATAAACCGATTTTGACTTTAATATAAAATAATATTTTGAGATATTCCTAAGGTGCCCCTCTCCTCCCTTATAAAAGGGCACCTCCTCCCCCTCCTCCTCACACCAATTTGAGCACTCAAGCTCGGCCAACCCCTGCCATTTTCCCTTCTCCACTTCCCTAGAATAATCCTAGAGGTCCTGGTCTTCTCCAAAGACCAATCTTAGTTCCTTAAGTGGAGGATTCAAAAAGGCGTTCCAAAGAAGAGGTAATATCCATTACCGATCTTTTCAATTTCATTCTTCTTCAACTTCTTCTTCTTTAGTTGTTTCATGATAAAGTAATAACATCAGTATTACTTACATACTGATATGTTATTATAAATATGAAACAACCCTAATTCACCTTCTATCCATCCTACGGAAAAATGAAATCACCGCACGTGCGTACGTACGGAATACCGTCTCCACGCCGTGGTGTAATCTATTTTCCACCATCACCTTACAAGGATGGGTATAATGGTGTAATCAGTAACTATATATGATTATTATTAAGTAATATTGATAGTGAAATAATATATATATATACTCCAATACAATTCCACGATCATAGGAACGATATCATCACTCGTGCGTACGTACGGAATACCGTCTCCACGATGTGATCCGACTCGTTCTACATGATCTTCATTTCATAATGATTATATAAATGAATTGAATGAATGAATATGGTATATACTACACTAATACCATTCTGTAAATGAATTATCTATAACCTAAAGATAATAATAAGAATTTATTCGACAAAACACGCATAAGAACAAAAAGTTATAAAGACCCGAGTAACAAGTAACAATGAAATATTACTAAAAAGAAGCTAATAATATGACCATATATGATCTCATATCAATATGTATGATTCTGGAATAAGTCAATAACAGTATTTAAACCATTATACAGGAGCTTCGGACACGAACAAAGCAAATCGGACCTAAGGTAAGGGAAATATCACAATCTCATTTTTATCCGAGATTGTTTATTCGTAAGTATTTACTGGGGTGTATTTTATCATCCACATCCATGTTCCCTCAATATGTAATATTGTTTCCATCCACTTGAAATAGTTTAAATCCAATTTTACCCTTAGGTGAGTTTTTAGTAAAGAATATGAAAGGAATCTTTTATCGTTTTTCCGTACGAGGTACTTTTTGACTTTTCCGACAAAAGTACGAAGAATGTTTTTTTTACTTATACGGCATGAATGGATTTTTAAAACATTACTTCAAAGAAGCTTCCTTTACAAGTTTTCAAGTTCATTTTTAATCAACTTCTTTTATTTTAAAGTTGTATGACATGTTATGAAAGGAAAAATGTTTTTTAAGAAGAAAGGATATTTTCCTCAAGAATTCAATTCAAGTGTTTTATCAAAATTATTTTCCATATAAGATAATAAAGGGTTCTGTTTCTATCCATATTTTTACATTGGTTTGACTATGTTCTGATGGAATTATGTTTATGAATTCCTTTATCATATATGAATTGATTTATGATGTCATGATGTTTCAAGAATCCCATTTTTGTTATATGTGTTATGCGATGATGTATGTTTTATGATTATGTGTCACACATAAGAAAGGATTCATTATAAGATGGGTGGGACCTATATCTCCCTCCAATGCATTGGGTAATGATTTTTATATCTCATGAGATAGACATGGCTGGAACGGAAGGTTATTTCGGTTCAGTGATACAGGACTGAAACGAGGAGTGAACTCGGTTCAGAAAGGGACTTTGTCCACTAAGATAGTCTTGGCAATGAGTCATGACTAACAAGAAATGATTTTCCATGATTATGTGTGCATGCCACAAAGATTCAAGTTTTATGTTATGATTATGGGGATCTCATTTTCACTTCTATGATTTATTTCATGTTAAGATATTATGATCTCTTTTGCAGGTTTTAATTTTCAAAAAGATATGATATGATTTTTATTTCCTTTATTTGCCCTTGCTGAGCATTTGAGATCACCCTTTTATGTTTTCTTTTCCCCAGGCCAGGAAGATGGATATTAAGTAGGATATGCTAAAAGGGACCCTAGATATGATGAAATAAATGGGAGACACTGTAGAAGATTTATGAACCAGTTGTTTATGTTTCCCAGTTTCTAAAGACACTATACCTATACGGTCCTTTGTGGTTTTGTCATATGTTGTAATAAGTGTGATTCAATTTTGAAGTATTAACAATGTATGTAAAGTGTGGGTCGTTATATTGGAGAAGTTTGGTTATTAAAATCTGGAATCATGGAAGCTACATGTTGTTTAAATTTATTTCATAGCATGATGTTTGGTTTTTGTATTGTCCTCGAACGTTTCACGACATGTAGAATATTACATGACATAAAATAGGGATTCAAGATGTCTGATGTTTTGAGGTTTGAAAAAAAATACCGAGGTGATGGGTTTTATTGGGGAATTATACCTCCAATTATTTTGTAATGTGAAAGGGGATTACAAAGCATGTAATACCTTGATATTGTTATGTTATAAAACATTCCAGTCACTTAGATTTTCACAAATCCTACAACTACAGTAGTCTCTCTCATTTCAAAAGAAATAAGGGCACCTTGATGAGTTCTTTGAACCCTCATCCTATCTTTTTGATCTTTTGTGGGTGCTGCTTTGGTTGTGGATTTTGTGGCCTCGCACTAAATGGAAACTGGTAAATCGCATACACCTGTCTAATGAACGGATTCCCTAGGATTATATAGCTTCTATGATAAACCCTAAATTAACAAGAATAACTAAATAAGGGATCCCTTATTAGATCTAGATTTATATTTATATTTTTTTGTGGTTATATGATTATAAGAATAGATGGGTCTTGTGTGTGGGTTGCTTGGTTGTGTATAGTGGGATGGTGTATAATATGTGATGGAATCTCATGTTTAAAGACTAATTGATTGTGGAATGGATGAGCAGTTTTTTCAATGGGAATGCAACCAAGTTGTTCTTTGGTGGTGTTTCTGTATTTATTTTATAGTTGCAGACTTTTTTTTATTGGTATGGGTACTTCACCTAGAGTTTCTCTATGTGTGACTTTTTCTGTGTCTTGTTGTGTGTTATTCATAGTATTTTCCAAGATTGCAATGAATTAAATGAATAAATAGTATAATATTAATGTTTGGAATTGTCATGTGTTGGTTTGGATAATAGAATAAAAAATTATTTGTGAATAATTAGTGGTAGTGTTTTAACAAAATTTTATTTAAACTATAAAGAAGATGTGGCTTGTTGTGTGGTGATTTCATTACAGGTAGCAATGAATTTGGCAGTATTGTGAGTTTTTTGTTTTTTTGAGAACCCATTGGTTGGGAAGGAGTGTTTTTTATTATATAAATATATACATGTATTTTCATTGTGATTTATATACGCACCCCACCCTACTTGAGCACTATGGTTTAAACAACCTCATCCTCATGGGGGAGGGTTTCTTTTCCAAACATCCTAGCGGGAGGATAGATAGATGGACATCCACTCTTCCATTCTCCATCTTCTAGGTGTCTATATCCCATGATTCGTTAGGCTACTTGTGGTTTGCAGGGACAAGGTGTGTGTGGGAAATTTCTATTTTCCCATGTGTCTTTAGGATGAGATGAGTTGTGTTTTCCTAGGGGTCTTCTAGATGAGATGTGTTGTGTTTTACCTAGTATATTTGGGATGAGATGTGTTGTTCCTCCCCATGTGTTTTCAAGATGTGATGTGGTTTTTGGCCTAGGTGTTTATGGGAGGGATGTGATGTGGTATGTAACCTAGGTGTATGCAAGTAATATGTGATGTGGTATGTGTCCCAGGTCTCTGCGTGCAAGATGTGATGTGGCTCATGGCCCCAGTGATGGAATGATGTGTGGTTGTGAGGCCCAGGTGTGTGTGGGAAGCTTTTTATGTGGTGTGTTTGAAAGAGTATGGAGAGCCATGACTTTTTTCGTTAGGGTGTGTGAGTGGTTAATCATTGGGAAATTGAAGAGGGGTACCCTAATATTGATTTTCATTATATTACATTACTTGACATTCATTATTTGGTGAGCCAGCCTTGGTGAAGTTGGGGTGGTTAATATACATTCATATGGGTTATTGGTTATGTTGTTATCTCATGAGAGCATTAGTACACTTCTATCACTTGTATATGAGAGACTTTAGTTTTCCTACTAAGTATAATTTTATTCTCACCATATGTATATTAAATAATTTTCATCTTCTATGAGGATTATGTGGACCATGTGAGACCTTACTATCTTGGACTTTTAGAAAGATATTATGTCACTGCATTGATTTACTTTAGTTACTTTGGAGTTTTTATTGCATTTTTAATAGTTTTATTTTAAACATGCATGTGGGATGGATTTGTATTTCTTTTATATATATCTTGAAGATATTTTGTGATGAAATATATTATCTCAATATCATGTTTCTTTAAAAATGGAAATGACTCCCATTTTTTGAGACTTTTATACACTTGGTGATGGTCACCACCCCGGGGCCTACTGGAGGTTGGAATTAAGGTTCATTATCTCACTTTATTCATTTCCAGCCCCAGAGGGGCATCTTTGGTGAGAGGGGGTCATGATAGAATGGTATCAGATGTGATGGTTGAGATATAGGATGGTG
Organism: Viscum album; assembly: GCA_963277665.1. Classification (NCBI taxonomy): domain Eukaryota; kingdom Viridiplantae; phylum Streptophyta; class Magnoliopsida; order Santalales; family Viscaceae; genus Viscum; species Viscum album. The sequence goes on along the minus strand of OY728142.1, from coordinate 1,107,202,366 downwards.
TTTTGAGTTAGGAACATTTTGGATTTCATGGTTTGGTAAGACAACAGTATCAGGTGATCTTGGTGTGTGACATAGTCAAATGAAGACTGGCTAGGACATTAGATTTTAAAGACCCCTGTGATTCAATTCAAGGAATCTGAGTCGACCTAATGTCCAAGTGTGCCTATACCCACTACCACAAAACTGGGTTTCCACAGTCCCGTCCATTATTAGTGCTAAAAAAACTTTCATAAATGGAACTTTTAACAGTGTTAAAAAAGGTACTTTTAAAATTGAACCTTTATTAGCCCTTTTTTAGCACTCATAATGGCACCCCCTTTAACAATGTTTTTTTAGCGCTATTAAAGGGGGCCCTTTATTTGTGCTTTTTTAGTAGTGCGGATAAAGGGGGGCTTTACCAACGCTTTTTCCTAGCGCTGATAAAGATTATATTTAAAAAAATCATAAAATTAATATATTGATATATAAGTATATTTATATTTATATTAATATAATATATATTTTCCAAATATGTTTTAGATAAGTATAAATAGACTATTACATTTCATATATAAGAAGTTTAGTGAAAATGGATTTAAAATATTTTAAAAAATATTATTAATTAAAAAATTTCCAATTATCATTGACGAATAATCATTTAATAACAATTTTAAGACACAGAAATCAACAAAAAGTTAATAAAAGATATAAAATAAGTTGAAAATGTAACTCAAACTTCAAAGGGCCAAAACTTTTGATCCGGGTGTCTGTTTGATTTCTAAAACATATCAAATTGAATCCTGTGATGATCTCTACATGTTAGTGACCCAGGGGAACCTTCTGTCACATTTTTCGAGGCCAAAACGTCCCAGAAGGCCTCCAAAACAAAGTTTTTAGTCGGGAAACCCCGATTTTTTAACATTAAAATGGATATAACTTCTGATTCAGATGTCCTCTATGATTGTACCACATATTGTAGCGATTTTTTTTCATTTTCTTTGATCTAACTAGTTGTGGAGTTGAAACGGACTTTTGGATTAGATGTTATGGTTGTTTTAACATTTTATGGCTTTTCAAATAACCATATATTGGTATTTATTTTTAAATATATATGTGTGTGTGTGTGGGTCTGTGTGTGTGTGTGTTGTATATATTTATGTATTTATTTATTTGTTTATTTATAAACTCACATAAAAACATATTTAATAAATTTATTTAAAACTAATCTTATTGATATATATTAATATAAAAGTAAATATATAGATTAAAAATAATAACTAAATATATATATATATAGTTTTATATTAATATACGAATATATATATATATGAAGAAATTTATATATATTAATATAACTAAATATATTTATATTAATATGAATCTATATTAATATATGAATAGACATAACAATATATATATATATATATCATTAAATGGGGAGAAATATAAATGGATTAGTGTTAATGGTGAAGGCGTGCAAGGGGGGAGGTCTTAGGTTTGACTTCTGGTTGAAGCAAGGGCGCTCAGGCAAGTGGGAGGGGGTTGTGTGGGAAAGTGCAGCATGCTTGAGAGAGAGGGGGTCTGCCTAGCACTGATAGGGGGCCAAGCGCTGTTAAAATATCCCCGCATTAATATTTCTTTTTTATTATTTTTTTGACTTTTATCTGTGCTTAAAAAAATGCTGATAAAATAGGTCTTTTATCATCACTAAAAAAGTGCTGATAAATAAACTTTTTATCAATTATTTTCAAGGAACTGGTAAAATGGACCCCTATCTTTCCTCGATTTTCAGTGCTTTTCTAGCAAGGTTAATTCCTTTTTCTAGCATTGATAAAAGCCATATTTTCAGCAGTGACTATTTGTAGGGTTGAGACACTATGAAAGGTACATGCATCATAATTACTTTTTTTATTTGGGTGTTTTTTATAAATTTGAAATCGATGAAGAAATGTGTTAAATTAGTTAAAACAAATCTCAAATAAAATTTTTTACTACTCAGGATTAGGAATTCCTTGTCTACCTTTCAACATCATTACCTAGTCCTCATATATGTGCGGCTCGGGCAGTTGAGGCTCAACCGACTGATCTGGTTGATTAGTGGATGGTTGAACTAGTGGAGGAGGATGACTGGTGCTAGATAACATTACACGATTTCTAATGGAAGGACATGGAATAATACAGGGCAAGTGTTTTGTAAATGGATATGGAGAGTTGGATTAAGGTGTTTAAGATCACCTTGAATTTGATATGGGATCTGACAGAGTACTGGGTTCCTTTGGAAGTGAGTCAGATACGAGGAGATATATGCCAATGGTGGATGGTATATCTAGTGGAGGGGAAAGAGGTAGTCATGTGGTGGTTTGACTTTCTAAAGTAATTCTGGGTGGAGTTCCTTTCGTCAACCATAAAGGATGAGAAGAGTCGAGAGTTAGTCTCCCTTTAGCAGGGGATTATATCAGTGGTTGAAATTAGGATCAAGTTCAAGTAACTTCTTCGATTAAACCCAAATCTCTTTCCTAATGAGGAATCTCATTCAATATGGCTTGAGGAGTCCCTCCACCCTTTTATCCAATATGTTTATACTCATTTTACATTGTTAGTGTATCTGGAAATCTATAAGAAGGTAGAGGTGATTGAGAGGATTCACTTATGAGGAGGTATACCATGATAGAGGATCCATCATAGTTCTTTGAGAGGCAAGGCTATTAGTGGAAGATATCAGGTGTCGGGGCCTTTTAGGTTTCAACCAGTAGTTAGCAAACCTCATTACTTTCCATTCTAGCCTTATGGTGACAGCGAAGTCCATGAATTTACTATGGGATTTTGGTTGATTTGTTTATCTTTTGGGGTTCATAGACATCTTCAGAATCAGTGTCCAATAGTAGTTTGAGCCCAGTATGGTGGGGGTGGATAGGTTCAGCACCTGCCTTAGTAGAAATTTCCAACTAAGACATTTCATCAGCATGGACAACAAGCTCATGATCCACCGAGGGGAGATGGAGCAGGTACGTGCTATGCTCAGGGTGTCCTTAGAGACCTTGGCCTGGGTGTGGTCATAGAGGTGATCGTTAGTAGAGGGGTATAGGTGCTGGGTGTGGTCAGTTGCGTGTAGCAGAGGTAGCAGTTCAAGTAGGGTCGTAGATCTTCATAAGTACGGTCAGTTTGTTTGGTAAACATTTTATGACTTATTTTATTCGGGAGATTCATTCTCATTTATTTCACCCACTCTTGTCAATGTTCTGGGACTATATGTAGAGAGGCTTCTCAAGCCCCTGGTGTTGAGTACACAATTTGAAGGTCATACCAACTTGTTTGATGTGTTCTAGGGATATAGAATGATGATGGGACTGCATCAGCCCCATGGAGATATTTTCTTGCTATAGATGCAACCATATGATGTCATTCTCGACATCGACTAGTTGTATTCTATGCATTTTGTTATCGGCTTCTTCTACATAAGAGTTGTGTTTTCATATGTGGATGGTCGGTGTGTGGTTTTTCTATGAGAGTGGATATTTTAAGTGGGTAGTCATCATGTAGAGACTCTTCTTTCCTTGTTGGATGAGATGTTAGTGTAATCAATTGATGTCGGGGTGGTGGAGGTTCCCAGAGATGTTGGGGAGTTCCTAGATGATGTTCCCAAGGATTTTTGGACTCTACCCCCTCGACGTGATGATGAGTTTGGGATAGACATGAAGTCCGATGATTCTCCTATTTGGATGGTTCCATATTATATAGAACCTTGTGAGTTGCGGGAGTTGAGGATTTAGATAGATTGTCTGATGAAAAAGGGATTTATCCCTCCCATTATCTTACCATGGGGTGCTCAATTGTTATTATGAAAGAAAGAAGATGGTAGTTTGAGGTTTTGAATAGACTATTGGAGGTTTAATCAAGTGATGGTCAAGAAATGTTACACTCTTATGATGATAGATTAACATTTAGAATAGTTGAGAGGGGAAAGTTGGTTTTCTAAGATCTATCGGTGGTCTGGATATCACCAATTGAGGGTGAAATAGGAAGATAACCAAAAGACTACTTTCAGATGCAGGTACGGGAAATTCGATTTTGTAGTCATGTCATTCGGTGTTATTAATGCACCGGCTATGTTCATTGGTCTCATGAACTCAGTTTCTTGTGAGTTCCTAGATAGGTTCATCATAATATTCATTGATGATATCTGTATCTACATATAGTCAATGGAGGATCATGTCATGCATCTCGAAACTGTATTTTTTTTATATGCCACTATCTCTTTGGAGAGTTTTTCATGTGTATGTTCTAGATATGAAATGGTGTGTTTTCTTGATCATGTGGTGTCTCATCAGGGTGTGGAAGTGGACCCACCGACATTTATAGAAGTTTATTCTTCAGTAGATCCCAAGAATGTGGCAGAAGTTCATAGTTTTCTTTGTCTTGTAGGCTATTATCAGAGTTTCATACCTAATTTCTCTCAATTTTCATCTCCATTGATAGATCTGATAAAAAATGACCATTTTTTTTGTGTGGAGTGAGCAGTTCCAAATAGAATTTGGTTATTTTAAGGGGATGTTGGTTAGTGATCTAGTTTCCAAAGGAATGGGTGATGTTTGAGGTTTTTTTTAATTCTTCCCATATAGTTTTTGGGTGAATATTGATGCAGAAGCAAGAAGTGATCTTGTATGGGTCTATGTAGTTACACCCACAAAAGCGTAACTATACCTCCCATTATCTGGATTTAGAAATGGTCGTGTTTGCACTGAATTTATGGTGGCATTACCTAATTGGGGAGAGCATTTTGGTATTCAAAGTTTATAAGAGTTTGAGGTATATCTTTTCCCAATGAGTTTTTAATTTGTAGTAGCAGAGGTGGATGGAGTTTTTTCAGGACTATGATTTAGAGATGTACTAGACCTTAGGAAAGGGGAATATCATGGCTTATTCTTTGAGTAAAAATTTTAAAAAGGAGGTTGTTCGGTAATCTACTGACACTTGGAATGAGATGGAGTAGTTTGTATCCTTTAACATAGATGTAGGAATGGATGGTTCTAGAGGCTATTTTTTCCTAATGATAATGCATTCTTCTCTAATGCATCTAGTGGAGGTGTCTCAATACGGATACTTGGAGGCAATGGTATTTCATGATCATGTTAGACATGGTGATGCTCCGGAGGGATGGCCGTAGGATAGTCAGAATCATATGGTGTTTTTGGTACCAATGCATGAGGGAGTTATTTGGGAGTTTCATAAATCAGCTTTATTGGTACAGAAATAAATTTATAAAATTTATTATGGATTGAAGATGAATTTTTTTGTGGCCTGGGATGAAATGGGAATTAGTAGAGTTTGTGGAAAGATTCTTGGTCTGCCACCAGGTAAAGGATAAGCACCATGTTCCTGGTTGTTTGTTTAATCCCTTGGATGTCCCAAAGTGGAAGTGGTATGAAATATTTATGGATATTTTAATTGGGTTAACCAGGGATCTAGGATGCTATGATGCTATTTGGGTGGTAGTGGATCAGCAGAAAAAATTGACTCACTTCTCAACGATCAATGATTTGGGTGCAATGAATGCCTTATCTGATAGGTATGTGGATGATGTGGTGTGGTTTTATGGAGTTTTGAGGTCCATTTTCTCATACCAGGATGTACGATTTAGCTCAAGAGTCTAGATGAGATTTCAATATGCTTTTGGAACCCAATTAAGCCTCAATACTCCTTTACACCCTCAGAAAGCTGGGAAAATATAGCAGACTATCAAGATGTTGGAGGAAATGTTGTGGGTGTACGTCTTAGACATTGGTAGATCATGGGTACAAGAACTTCCCTTGGTAGACCTAGCTTATAATAATAATTATCACTCTTCCATTGGCATGGATTTATTTAATATGTTGTATGGGATACTCTGTCGTTCTCTATTGTTCTAGATGGTGGTTGGGGATACAAATATTCTTGGTACATATGTGGTGTAGAGCATGACAGAGAAGGTTCAGATTATTCTCATGAGGTTGAAAGTGATGCAAGACTGGTAGAAGTCATCTGTCGATCGCAAAAGGAGACCATTGGAGTTCGAGGATGGGGACCATGTTCTATTTATGGTTTCCCCCCAATGTGGAATTCCTTGGTTCAAGCATTTGGATAGTTTGGTTATTGTGCTTGTGTGGTGTGTCTTTTGGTCATTTGGGTTGATATTATAAAGCCTAGTTATTTGTGTCATAGGATTTTTTCTAGGATTTGGGGGTATCCATTTCTTCTTTTGAACAACATCGGGTGGTTTATCATTGAACATTGATATGTATGGTTGTTAGCAATGTTTCAAGTGTAGCGAGATCCTTGAAATGTATCTCACGAGTTGGTTTTTCGGGGCCCATTTTTCTTCTAGGATTGGATTTGGATTCTCAAGGATGAGAATATTTTGAGAGGTATCTAATGTAGTGTTATATACCTTCATGGTCTATTATATAGATAGTTTTTTCATTAGAGGTTCTTGGTGGAGTCTTAGAGGGAGTTTGGAGAAGTTCGATTGTTAAAATCTGGAAGCATGGTGGTTACACATCGTGTAACTTGATTTCATGATGTGATGATTTTATTCACAGCTTTTCCTGGGAATCTTCACGTTGTGAAAAAATTTTCCTGGCATGAAAGGGGGATTCATGGCAGGTAATATATCAGGGTTTGAAAAAAAATTGATATGTGATGGATTTTTTTGCTGAAGTAGACCTTGAGTTATTTCATAGGGTGAAAGGGAATTATATGTCGTGTAATCCGCCAATTCTGTAATATTTTAAAACCTTCTAGAAAATTAGTTTAAAAATATATATATAGCTAAAGTAGTTTCTCTCATTCCAGACTAACCCTAGGCACCCTATGTATTTCTTCAAAACCTTTTCCCCCCTTTTTAATCTGTTGATCTCATTGAATGTTCATTTATGATTTGTTGTTATCCAAGGTAAATTCCCCCTTCGTTTTCAAGTATTTTCTCTCTATTGGGTTTTGTTCACTTCCATATCTCCAATCCATTCAACGACATGGGATTATCCATGATTCCTAATGGGGTATCTCTTATTTTTTTTGGTTTCTTGGTTTCATGGTGTTCGTATATGGATGTAGATCTTGTGGGATACATTATTAGAGGACCATTATGTGATCCATTATCATGCGTAGAACATTGAAACCCCTTCGAGGTAGGTATTTCCCCGTATCTCTTTAATTGTGCATCATGTGGGAGGGTTTTTTCTTTTGTTACCCTTAGATTATAGTTGTGTCATCTTAATCAAATATAATGAACTTCATAATTTAATAGAAATGGTTAATGGGTTTATTTCATTATTTTCACATCTTTTCCCATTGTTTTTGATATTTTGATTACATGGGCTGAACACCATGCTGAAAATTCTGGTCATTGGTGGATTTTTTTTCGCACTGGTTATATCTTTTTATTGTGCTACTTTAGTTGTGACTATTGTGGTATCACCCTAAATGTAAACATATAAATGAGGTGCACCCATTTACTAAACGGATGCCCCTGGATTGTACATAATATGTGATAACCCTTGAATTAACAAGAAGAATAAATAAGGGATGCCTTATTAAATTTGGAATTTATATTTTCTATTTGTTTTGTGTGGTGATATAGTTATAAGCATGATTGTGTGTTGTGTGTGGATTTCCTGGTTGTGTACGACGATATGGTTTGAAAGGTATGACGGAATCACAGTTTGAGAGATTGATTGATTGTGGAATATATTAGTAGTGTTTTGTAGTTAGGCTGCAATCTGGTTGTGATTTGGTAGTGTTGATAGATTTAGTTGACATTTGGGGACTTGTTTTGGTTGGTATGGGTACTTCACTTAGTGTTTCTCTATATGTGACTTTTGTTGTGTGGAAAGTTTTGGGATGTGCTTGGTAGTTTTCCAGATAGTAATGAAATAAATGAGTAAATAATGGATTAATAATGTTTGGAATTGGAATGTATTGGTTTGGTTAACGATATCATTAAATTTTTTGTGAATAAATAATTGTAGTGGTTTAACAAAATTGGTTAGGATTTAGAAAGAAGTTATGGCTTGTTTTCTGGTGATTGAATTAGATATACTAGTGATGTTGGTAGTACTCTGAGATGGTTATTTTTTTGAGAACCCATGGGTTGGGAAAGATCATTTGTTATTATATCTATATATACATATATTTCCATTTTGATTTTTATAAACACCCAAACCTAGTTTATTACTGTGTTCCAAACACCCCTATCATCATGGGGAAGGGTGTATTTCCCATACATTCTTATGGGGGGATGGATGGCATGCCACCCACACTTCCCTACTCTATCAACTAGGGAGTGATAGTCTAAGATTCTTCAGAAAGGTTGTGGTTTGTGGGGCTTAGGTGTGTGTAAAAAAGTTGTGTTTTGCTCGATGTATTTGGGATGAGATGAGTATTGTTTTCCTAGGAATCTTTGGGATGAGATGTGTTATGTTTTCCCAAGTTTCTTTGGAATGATATTTTTTTTTATTTTCTCAGTATTTTAGGGGTGTGATGTAGTATGTGGACCAGGTGTCTGCAGGTGAGATGTGACTCGGTTTGTGGCTCATGTGTCTATGAACGGGATGTGATATTGTATGGGAAAATGTGTCTGTGGGAGGGATGTGATGTGGATTGTGTCCCCAATGATTGGACGATGTGTGGTTGTGAGGACTAGGTGTGTGTGGGTAGGTTGTAATGTGGTGTGTTTTGAAGAGGTGGGAGTGCCAAGATGTTTTCTGATAGGCTATGAGAGCAGCTAGTTAGTGGTACAGTGGTACATTGTACCCTATTTTCAATTTACATTATATTACTTTAATTTACTTGCATTATTTGGTTATGATGCCTTAGTGATGATAGGGTGGTTAGTATACCTACATAGGAGCTATTGGATCTACTTTTTTCTCATGGGATCATTAGTATGCTTCTCTCACTTCTGCATGAGTTACTTTCGTTTTCCTACTAATTATATTTTCATGCTCACCCTACGTACATAAAATACTTTCAAGTTTCCAAGAGGATTTCATGGACCGTGTTGGGCCTTACTAGCTTATAACATTGGACAGATGCAGTGTTAATGCATAGTTTTACTTTGAGTTCTTACTTTATAGTTTTTATTTTAGTTGTAATAGATTTATTTTAAACATTCATGTGGTATGGATTGGGTTTTCATATATATATATATATATATATATATATATATATTGAAGTTTTTTTGGGATGAAACATCTTATCTTCCAATATTATTTCTTTAAATGGGTAAATGCCTCCCATTTGTGAGACTTTTATACACTAGATGATGGTCACCACCCTAAGGCCTACTAGTGTTAGGACTTTGGGGTTATTAGCTCCTTGTCTTCAATCCCAGCCCATGAGGGGCATCTTTTAATGGAGCGGGTCATGAAAATTATTATTTGAATATGACAATTATATCCTTGACATTAAAAATTATGGTAGGAATAGGAATAAACTCATTTTGAAAATTAAGTAGAATGATTTTTTATAATGAAATTATATTGAAAAATAATTATATAATATTTGGAAAAGTATTTATATTCTTAAAAAATACATTTCATCCAAAAAAATATCATCATTTCCCATTTGGAAAAAATAATAAAACGAAACTTTTCCCAAAAAATTAATTTAATTTGAAAAAATAATGTTTTTTTTTAAAAGAAAAATATATAAATTATCTTAGAATTATTGTTTAATAATTTTATGAATTGATTAATGTTTTCGATGAATAGTTAAAATATTAAATTTTATAATAAATTTCTTTTTCCTATTGAGTATTTACAATGATAAACTATATTTTAAAATGAATTTAACTTTAAAATTGTTTTATTTAGATTATAATTCATCAGATTTAGTTCCTTGGAATCAAATGTATGTTCAATTAGGATTTAAAAACATTTTATTCTTATGATAATTTTAACATTTGAAACATGCTTCTCCATTGGTTTGATTTTAAATTATATTATTCCACTTCAATTAATGTAATTTTTATAAATGTATTCTATATTTTGAATCAAATAATTAGTATTATATAATAAGGTAAAATATTTTTTTTATAATTTATAATGAAAACATTAAGAATTAATTATTTTTGTGAAGGTTAAAATAGTATTACCAAGAGTTAAAGCAAAAAATCAGTGTATTTTTTCTAATAAAAATTGTATAAATACTATTAAATGGTGATATATAAATGTTATCCAATCTTAATTTTGAAAAAAATATTATTTGGATGAATTTATCTTGAGAATTAATTTATCTTTTTATATTTTTTTGGGGGAAATTTCCACGTAGTTTCCAAGTGGGTTCCATTCCCCATGTATAAAAGGACCTCTCTTATACTATAATCTTCACGTATAAAAATTATTCTTGTTTAAAAAATAGCTAACAAAATTATCTCCTTAATTTCTTCCCCCATGTGCTAGAGGCCTCGGTTTGAGTATAAAACCCTACTAATAAGGCTTTAGGTGTAAAACTAAAGGGGTATTCCAAATAAGTGTTATAACTCATAACCATGTCTTATTGTTTTATTTATTCATCCAAATATTATTCAAATATAATGATATAATAAAATAAATATCTCCCATATAATGAGTTATTTTTTTTATTTTGGTGGCATAACTTATATCAATTTCCACTTCTTTTAAATGGGAAACGAAATTATTGATCATGTGTATGGCGGACTACTGCCTCGTGTACTGGTGAAACTTTTTTCCATCACCGCCTCTCATGGATGTATATAATTATGTATTTGAGGATTTTATATGATATTTATGAAATAATTATACTTCTATAATTATAATATCATAACATCCTTATTATCTTCCAATATTTTGGAAGAATATATTAACCCCCATTCATATGCAATGTCTACTACCTCCATGAAGTGATGTCACACATTTTTTAATTTATTTTTAAATTTTTAGTAAAAATGATAGATTTATTTATTTTATAGTATATCTTTGAGATTAAAATTGTTTTTAACAGTGATATTTATTTATCTTTCTTTCATTTCATCCTTTGAGAAAATAGAAACGTGGTTTATGTGTATGTATGACCTACCATCTCCATAAACTGTGTAATTCATTTCCTATATATAACCTTATTATATTACACTAAATACATGTACAAATAATATATATGATATTTATATTTTGTTTAACATTACCAATATTATGGATCCATGATCAAAGAAAAAGGACCAAAACTACCAAACCAAATCCTACACGAAGAACAAGGTTGTTATTACACAAAAGGTGGCTTTAACAAGGTATTTTTATTAAATAGGTAATAATAGGTCATAATTAAATCACATATTTTATGATATATATAATTTTTGGTTATGGAATTTATTTTTCAGAAAACTATTTTTATAATACCTGAGTTCTGAACTTACAAGATGGAGGTCAAGAAATAAGTTATGTGAATACCATCTAAAATTATATTTTTTAGGAAATATGTCAAGTTATCCACCAATAATATTTTATAATTTCTATATATATAAAAATTTACATGCTATATAGTTATTTTATTTGTTCTCATTATATATAAATTTTCAATTAATGTAATATTTTATGGTGGTTATGATCCAGAAGATACCCAGGTGGTAAATGTGTTATATTAGATTCTCATTATTTTTTGGGATTACATAATATTAAGTCTCTAATGATGAAATATTATAACATAAAACTCAAGAATATAATTCCTTTTATTTTATTCTTTTTATCTCTATATAATACATGGTTTCTAATTATTTTCATCATCTAAATGATTAAGAATATTAAGTGAATGTTTTTATGAAAAATCAAAATTATTTCTCTCATTGATCGAAAATACACTTTCATCCAGATCCATGTTATCTAAAAATGTTTTATAGAATTGTTTTATAATAATTAATTATTTCTTAATGTAATTTTTAACCATGAATAAACGTTTCAAAAAATGTATTTAAATTAAATCATCTGGTCATTTTCCAAATAATAATTTTTTGGATTTCACATAAAAAATGAAGGGAATATTTATTTTAACATATATGGAATTAATGATATTTCCATCCATCTTGAAATATCATGTTTTTAAATAATAATACCAAACAAACAAGTTTACATTCATTTATTTTATTTAAAGTTGAGAAATTTTATGATTTCATTGATGTGATTTCAGAATGAAATGAATATTTTCCACAAAAAATGATCCCAATGATCATTCAAAATCATTTTACATATAATATGAAATACTTTGATTTCACATAATAATTAATAGGGATATTAATTTAGGATAAAATAATAATTATTTATATGTATGTTTTATGTTTGTGATGGAAATATGTTTAGAAAACTCATTCCTTTTCCATGAGTTACACTAAGGTGAAATGATAAAATGTTTATAAAACCCATTTATTTTCTTATATTCTGATATGACAAATGTTTTTTTATTCTGGGACACAAATTCTGAGACTATTTTATAGTTGGGACCTATATATATCTTTAATTAATTGGTATTGATTTATATATCATGAAATAAATTGGATTGTAATGGGTATTGAACCTTGTTTAGTGAGGGAATTTTTCCACTACTATTATAATAGGATAGAACCATGATAACTATGATGGTTTCTAGGGTGAACCCAATCCATTTTGATATTATTGGGATTCAACCATGACTACTTTTATGTTATTGGGAGTAAACCCAATCCACTATTATAGTCTTGGAAATGATTCTTCAATTACATGTAAATATTTTTTTTTCTTATGTATATTCTATAATTATATGTCTTATGATAAAATTCATTCTCTAATAGTTTGTGTTATTAGATTACTTTATGATTCCTGACTTATGAAATACTAAGATTTATCCCTTAAATCAGGATTATTATCATTTATATGTGAGATATAGTTTTGAAATGTTAAAGTCACGTTCAAATACCGTTATGCTAATGTTTTTCATATATGATCATTCATATCTTACTTGTTCATACTTAATGATCATCCAAGATCACCCTTTTTATTTTTCAATTCACTTGGTTTTGAATAATGTTATAATGTTTGTATTGTTGATGAAGGGCGATAGTTATGGATAACATAGTGGAATATGATGTAGTTAACTTATGAAATAGTTGTTCATGTATCCTAGTTTCCAATTATAGTAAACTTTTACTTTTCTCAAGAAAGTAATTGTGAGATGTATTGAATATTTTTCTATTAAGATGTAATATATACGTATGAAAATCTTGGGATACTATTTCTTGTATCAAAGAAAAGGGTTATTTATCCTTTGAAACTGGGTCAAGAAAAGATTACTGAGATCAATAGGGATATATTTAAGGATAATTATATATATATTTCTACATATATGGATATATCATAGAATTTTTGTAAAGAATGAATAAGAAGATTCCATGAATACATCACAATCTATAAACTAAAAGTGGATGTGAACTAAGAACATTTGTACCTAGGGGTAATAACTCTAAAAATAGAGCATTGATCTTGACTTGGTCATCACTTGCTGCATGAAAATGGGCCTAGCTACACACATGGCTTCAAAATCATGGGGGATATACATTTCAAATTCACAAACTCAATAAAAACCATCATAAATTATTTTAATAGATAATATCCATTAATGGACTATGTTAAACCTATAGTTTCATAGACTAAGAAGTAGGTTTCATGATTTATAGATCTTATAAATTATTTCCCATGATTATGTAGTTTCGCACTAGGAGTTCTATTTATTACAGTATATTTTCTTTGTTTTAGTAGAATTTTAGAACCTTAAGGAACCTTATTAATGATGAATTTGATGGAAAATTAAAATATATTTTCCTAAGAAACCGAATATGTTCATATTTGGAATTCAATATCATATTTATATTGTTAAAAAACATTCTCAAGCTATTATTCACAATGAGCTTCTAAATGATAAATATAGGGGAATATGTTTTACTAAGACCTTTATGAGGAAACATCCACCTAAATTTAGTGTTTCCCCTTATCCAAAAATCAATAAAAAATGTATTAGTACCACTGGAAATATATTTTTCATTATCCATGGTTTGGAACATGAAAAGTTAATTTTGGATGGCTATCGTTTAAAATGATAAGTTTGTCAATGTTGGAGTCTTATCAACAATATGACGAAACATGATGAAATTATATCCACAAAGTGGGATGATTTTTAGATATTATTTATCAATAAGTAATTTTCTCATATTCATCATATAAAAATGGGGAAGAAACACCTCATCATAATGGTGAAGGATAATGAATCTTTTGGTACCTATGAGGTAAATTTTATAAGACTGTCATGGTATGATTTTGGTATCATCATCAAAATTAAAATTATGTTTTGTAGAAACATCACTGCCATAAAACCATGTTTCCAAAGGGAATTATCCATAATGGACTTTAGTAGGTATTGAAAACTCATTTGATACACAAACAATATGGAAATAGAGATTTTAGTTACCCATTAATATCATGGTTTTTATAATAAATTAATGAAATAATTCAAAAAAAAATCTAAAACCCATAGAGTGAATAATATAAAATTTCCTTAATGATCAAATTGTGGAAGGAAACATCAAGTAAATTGTCATAAGAGAAATGGTAAATTTATATAGTGTGTAAAGAAATGTCCTTGGTAAATTTAATGTTATAGTGATGGTAATAATAAATATAATGATGTGATTAGAGGGAAATCTCCAAAAAAATACAACCCATGCTCTATTTTTTCAAATATAATGAGTGTTAGAATTATACTAAGTAGTTTCTAAATACAATGGTTAATGACGATGATTGACATCATAAACCACTAAATTTTATAGAAAAAGATAAATCTCATGGCATCAATATTTTTAATGAGGTGTATGATAATGACATAGATAATGGTATAGCTACTATAATCTATCAAACTACCAATCCCATATTTGAATGTGTGTATACTCATTTATTTATATATAAATAATTTTATAAGGGTATCACATATTCACATCATTGATTTAATTCTAAATTAGTAGTTAAAACACTTAATCCCATGATGATAACATCTCAAGTCTAAGATTTTTCTATATTTGAAAATTGTGAGAATATACTTCATGGAAATATTTTTATTCTTTAAATGGATGAATTTTGTGTTATCTTATCCAAGGATTTTATTTATCTACAAAAATATCACATTAAGCAATGAGTAAGGGAAGTCACCTCAGATATTCTAATTTTAGTAATTATTTTCAATTAGTGAGATGATAAATATGAACCTCCAATAGAGATCACACCCACTTTATAGTTCTGGATTCCAAATCAAAAGGGTAATTTATCTCATATGGTTAGGAATAAATTCAACATAAATGATATTCCTATTGTGAAAGATTTTTTATATGTATTTATAGATTATGTTCATAGTATTCTACTAAATGGAGATTTTTAGTTCTTGATATAACTTATACATGTTACAATTCATATTTCAATGGATTCTTATTGTATATCCCCAATTGAGTAGAAAAAAATGAAGATCAATATGAATGAGAATCCTAATAAGGGATTCATTCTTTAATTTTGTTCACCATGGGGTGTACCAGTTCTTTTTATTAAGAAGAAATATGTATTGATGTGAATTTCCATTATTTATTAAGAACTAAATAAGATCAAAATCATGGACATGTATCCACTATCGTATATTGATGGCTATTTTGACAAACTTCATGGAACTCAACTATTTTATATGATTGGCCTTCATTCATGTTATCAAAAAATAAGGGTTAAGTTGGAGGATATACCCATGACACCATTTCTCACAGGTCATAGACACTATAGGTATATAGTTTTTACATTTTTTCTTACAATTTATCCCTCTATCATCAAATATTGATGGTTTATAGTCCCTATAATGTACATGGATCAATTTATGGAGGACTTTACAAGTGTAATTCTTATATATTAAATGAGGAAGTTAGATTATAAAGATCAATTGAGAATTGTTTTGAAGAACCAAATTAAAGAGAAAATATATTCAAATTTTACAAAGTGTCAATTTTGGTTATAATTGTTTTTATTATTGAGTCATATAATCTCAAGAGAGGGTATATTGATGGCTCCATCAAAGATAAAGGATATTAAAAATTAGATTATACCAACCATAGTGACTAAAATCTTTATTTATCTTGGTTTGGATGGATATTATCAATGGATTGTGGATCATTTATCTTTTATGTCCTATATACTCAACAAGTTTACAAAAAAGGTTCCCAAGTTTCTTTAGAAAGATGAATATGAATAAAATTTCAAGGAACTTAAGAGAAGGTTAGTCAGTTCACCTGTGCCTACTTTACCCTACAGTGGATAAGGGTATGTATTATATAGTGATTCATCAATGAAATTATTGGCATGTATCCTTATCTATAATGATATGGATATATCTTGTGACTCATCTTATTTAAATTATTAGTATAAAAATTTCCCAAATCATTATTGGGAGTTAACTACAATAATTTTTTAATTAAAGATATGTATACATTATCTTTATGGATAATGGTGTGATCTAAATATTTATAATAAGTGTTTAAATTAAAAATTAATATAAAAATAGTTGAAAACTTCCCATAGAATATGGTTGGACCTAATTAAGGATTGTGACTGCTCAATACATTACCACCTCGGGAAAGTGAACATGGTGGGTGATTCTTTGAGTCAAAAGAATCATGCTTGATTATATATGATAAGGATCAGAAAAGATAAAATATTTTTAGATTAAATGATGGATATTGAAATAAATATGGAGTGAATAATTCATATATTTATCAAATAAGTGTTCAACCATATATCTAAGAAAATATTAAATAGGAGTATAAGGACTACATGCATTAGTAGATGAATTTTAGAAATATTATTTTGATAAACCATGATTATGTGAGAATGATAATGTTCTAAAACATTTCATATGTCTCATACATACCATATTTTATGAATTATACATTAATTTATTATCATAGTTCTTCATTTTCTATTCATCAGGGTTGTAGAAAGATGTATAAAATTCTGATATAGTATATTTTTTTATGGCAAGAAGAGAGATATTTTTGAATTTTTTATCTAGGTGTTTTTTATCAATTCATGTTAGGGATTAGTGTAAAATGTACAAGGTGATGTTAAAAACATTACACCTTATATAGTTGAAATAGGGAAACATCACTATGAAATTTTTCTTTAGAATTGCCAAAACATCTAAAGGGGATAATGATATATGGGTTATAATCAATCAAAAAACAATGGCTAAACACTTCATCACTGTCAGAGAATATTTCTCTCTTGAAATTATTTCCATGATATATATTATGAAATATGTATGTTTTCATGGGGTACCACATGTTATTGTGTCTTATTGGGATTATAAGATTGCCTCAATGTTCTTGTAAAGTCTTGTGTAGGCTCGGGATATAAAGATATGTTTTAGAATTTGGTATAATACACAATAGACGGTAAGTATTAGAGAAAATTAAAACCATAGTGGGTATTCCTAGATATGGTTTTATACATTTTAAAGGTTGTTGGTGTCATCAACTTCCTTTAATTGAGTTTTCATACAAAAATAGATTTCATTCTAGCATTCAAATGACTCCTTATGAATCCCTCTATAGATAGAGGTGTATAACTCCATCATGATGGGACAAATTTGATGAATGAATTTTATTAGTTCTTGATCTATCTAAATAGATGGAAGAAAATTTTTGATCTATTCAACAACACATGAGGAAATCACAATGTTGATAGAGAATTTATAACTATAATCATCAATATGATCTCGAATTTTACTTTAGTGAGATGGTGTTCTAGTGAGTTTATCCAAAGATTAAGTTTATAAGATTCAAAAATAATTGAAATCCAATCACTTGGTATATTGGACCTTTTAAATTTATGATCTAATAAGGATGGTTACTTATATCTTGGATCATCCATCGAACCTCTCTTGAGTATATGATGTATTCAATTAATATCTCATGAGGAAGTACTTATCTTACCCTTCATATATACTAAACTAACAGGTTATACCACTGGAGAAATAAATTTCTTATGAGGAAAAATTGTTGGAGATTATTTATTATAGAAATAATGTTTTTTCCAAGAAGACCACTCACCAAGACAATGTTTTGTGGGTAACCCACTATGGAAAAAATTAAAATTATCCATATATGTTTGTAGAAGAGTGATATAATTTCAAGGAAAAAAATTCAATTTAAATTGGGTAAAATGTAGCTCTATGAGAATTTATATTTTTTTAGGTTTAATTTCATTAATATCTTATGTTGCATGGAATATTGAGTACTAATTAACCATCATATGATATTAATATTATTATTTAAACATGATTTTTATAACATATATCGTAAAATATTTATTATGAATAGGAATATCCATATTTTTAAATTTAATTATAATATTTTTAGATAAATAAAATATATTTATCAATAAGAACATAATTATTTTTAATATTTTTATACACTTTACAAATATATTTCTTCTAAAAAGTGATTTTTATTGCTTATTAGGAAATAATAATAACAATACTTTTTAGCACATTTTAAAAATTTATTTGAAAATAAAAAATTATTTTTCTAAATCAATATATTAATATTATGTTAGACTTGATATTTGTGATTTTTAGGAAAAGATTAATTTTTTTAATGAATAGTGAAAACATTGATTTTTTCAATGCTCCCTCTACATATAAAGTGTTTACATAGATAAATAATATTTTAAAATTGTTTTAACATAATATTAATTCAATTATATTATAATAAATGACAATTAGATAATTATAATCAATTTTATATTCAACTGTGATATAAAAACTGTTTATACTAATGAATCTATTCTCTTTGTAAAACTCCTTATTTATCATGTATAAACGTTTTATTTTAAAATAAGTTTTCCACCTATATGAATTGAAATTGGAAAAAAATAATTATATATTTTGAATAATCAAAATTATTTGTTTACAATGAGTTCATATAATTTTTTCTAAAATTAATAGTGATAACTTTAATAATTTATTGCAATGGTTAAGGTTAAAATAGGTTTATAAAGGGTTCAACCTAAAGTATAAGGTTATATTTGAAATAAAAATTTACAAAATTTATATTTTAAGGTCATACTGTCTCCATATCCTTTGAAATTTTCTAATACAAGGTCATTTGGATTCATTTTAATTTGAAATGACTTTGTAATTTTGGAGTCTTTTGTGAAATTCTCAAGTAGTTTCCAAGTGATTCCCTTCCCCGCTTATAAAAGGGAATCTCCTCTACTCTCCTATTAACATATAAAAATCCTTTTAGTTTTTAAAATAATTGTAAAAATAAATTAATTAATTCACTAACCACATACTAGATTCCTTTTATTTTTTAAGAGACCCTCATATGAAGTGTTTAAGTGTAAACTTAAAGGGGGTCTCTGAATGAGAGGTATTTTTGTTATCCATGTGTCATCATTTTATTTATTCCTCCTAGTCTTTAAAATATTCCTACAAAACCAAAATATAATGACATAATTTTATATCATATAATGAGATTTATTATGGTATTAAAATATATTATATCAATATCCACTTCAATCAAATGGGAAATGAAACTATCAATTGTGTGTACAGAAGGATACCGCCTCGTCTACAAATGTAATTTATTTTCCACCATGTGATCTAAAGGGTGGATATAATGATGGAATAAACATGTGTATATTATATTTATGATTTTCTAATAATTCAGTAATTATAGTATCACATATATATTCATACCTTCAAATACGTTGGAAAATGATAATGTCGCTCGTGTGTAAGATTGTACTACCACCTCTATGAATAGATTTGAAATTTTCTCACTTTTTAAAATGGATGGAAATAAGGAAAAATTTAATGATTTAATATGATATATATAAAATTTAAATGATTCAATAATGGTGATATATTATTTATCTTTCTTTCATTTCATCCTGTGAAAAAATGGAAATAATATTTATGCGTAAGTATGTCATATCATCTACAGCAATCGTGTAAATCATTTTCCATATCAAAATTTAATGGATTAGTATAAATAAATGTTTAATTAATAAATATGATAAATTTATCGTGGTTAACTTTCAACATTTTTTGTATCCTTGATCAATGTAAAGGGGTTAAAAATAACAAACCAAAACATACATGAAAAATGAAGAGGTTGTTACCTAAAATGTGATTTTAACAACAAATTTTTAATAACATGCAATAAAATGTCAAGAGTAGATAGTATATAGTATGATATATATAATTATGTATCTTGAATAAATGAATAAAACCCATATATTAAATATTTATAATTTATGAACTTGTATGAAGGAATTGGAGAATTGATTTATGAAAATTTCATCTCATGTTTTCTTCTTTGGGACATATGTTATGTTGTGAACCTATCTTATTTTATGAGGCATATATAAATCCCATTTTACATTTAATATAATTATTTATTTATTTTTATTATATTTATGGTTTAATTTAGTGTTATTCTTTCATGCGTCTTATGATTCTTAATATACCCAAATGGAAGAAGTTTTATATTGAAATCACATGGTTTGTTAAATTATTTATGGTTATGTTTCAGATGATGACATGTTATGATCTACCTATCCATAAAATCATTTAATTTCATATTAATTTGTTATTTATATATAATACATGTTTTTCTTGAGTTATTCTCCCTTAAAATATCAATTATAAAATAAAATTTTTGTAAGAAAATCAACTTTATTTTGTTTTTCAGTAGAATATCCTATTCCGTACATGTCCATTTTTATTAAAAATGTTATAAATAGATATTTTATATTATCTAAATATTTTATAAATACATTTTTACCTATGGTTTAATTATTCAAAATAATTGTTTTAAAATTAGTCATCTTTTTATTTTCTTGAACAAGTACCAGTTTTTTTTACTGAAAATGTGAAAGGAATTTTTATTTTAATGTATATGTAATAAAATATATCTCATACAATAAAAATTTATCAATGATTTAATTATTCAATAACAAGTTTATAAGATTGTTTTCAAATTAAATATATTTTTTAATATTTGATAATTTTTATGATGTTTAATAAGTGATTATAAAATGGAGATAATATTTTCCTCATAAAATGTTCCAGGTGATATTTCAAAATAATTTACTATATATAATGATATCCTTTAATGTTAATTGAGATAAAAAAGGGATATTATCCAAGGATACAATCCTTTTTTTATTTTAATGATTTTTGTTTATTATGGTAATATTTTTATAACACTCATTCCCTTCCCATGAATTATACTCAAATTAAAATTAAAAATTTATATTAAATACATCTTTTTATCATGTTTTGATATGATAGGTATTTTATGATCTTATAGTATAAAAATATATGGATTATGTGATGGTTGGGACCTATATATTCCTCCAATTCATTGGTTAATGATTTGTGTGTCAGGAAAATTACATGTGATAAATGGGGAGTGGACCTAGTTAAGTAGGGTTCATCATAATCTATGATATTTATGAGAGTGTACCATGACAACTATGATGGTTTTTGGAGTGAACGCAAACTACTATGATAGTATTTGGAGTGAACCTTCACTATGGGATGGTTTAGGTTGTAATCCCAATCCCCTATGATAATCTTGAAAGGAATTGTTGACTACTAAAGAAAAACAAATTATTCTAAATGTTTTTTCCATTATTCAATGTCTTATTCCAATGATATGATGTCATGTATTTTGTTATTTTATTCCTTTTTGATTCATATCTTATGAAATGATAATTATTATTCTATAACTATAGATTATGATCCTTGAGATTCATGGTATGGTTTTCAAATATTATCCTTGTATTCTAATACTTTTATATTCATGTTTTTCAAATGTGATCATTGAAATCTCAATTTTTTACCCTTATCAATCATTCAATCTCATACATTCGTATGTTTCCTTTACCAAGTTTATAAAGATATTTATTACATATATTTTTACTAAGTAGGGTTCTAGTTTTGAGGAACATAATGAGAGATGATGTAGTTGACTTATGAACAAATTGTTTATGTATCCCAGTCTCTTAAGACACTAAAACATTATGGTCCCTAGGTGTGTATTTTTAATATATATCTAATATTAATCTACTTATATGTAATATATATCTATGAAATTAATTGGTCAATATTCTTTAAAAAACATTGAATCCACCAATGTGATAGAGTCGAGGAGTTTTATAAGAATATAAAATTTCATGTATTTTATATTCTATAATTATTTAGACAAATATAAAAATTGGATAAAATTATTTGTATATTTTCAATAATTATTTAGAGATATGATGAATTGATTTTATTATATTTATATGGCCCTAAATATATTTATCAATGCTCAAATTTGATTTTTGACACATTGAATTTCGGTTCTTGAGTTGGAGTTTGGATAAATGGAGATGAATTTTTTAGAAATATAATATTATCACCCTCATGTAATATATTATACATGTCCATAAGTTGTTTTTCAATAAAAATGATATTATAACTTAGTGTGAAATATGTTTTAGTTCATTATAGATTTTTATTTCGTGTATAATATATCTGAACCCAATATAATAGATTTATCATAAAAAATATATTTCATATCCTTATAATATATTTTTAGAACATATAATATATTTTTGGATATCACATAAAATATTATGGAAGGAATTTGGACATGTGGAAATGGAAAATTTCTTACTAAGAACCTAAGACATTTTATGTTGTGAAAATTTGATTTTATGATAATTTTGATATTTTGATGAGATAAAGCCTAATGATGGAACACTAGATATAAAATGATATATCTATATATATAATACAACACAAGATGATTCATTGGAAAATTAAAAATTGGTTATCACAATATATATCTGTTTTATATTTCAATTTTGAATTAAATAAAAAAAATTGGGTTGAATTTATACTGAGATTATTATTGAGTAATATATTGATATAATATCTTGAATGTTAAAGTGGATATAATATTTTTATTCCATTCAAATAATATCTTCTATAATTAATTATTATTATTTTTAGATATTCAAAAAATTTATGTAGGTTGATATGGAACCCTTACATGACTTGGAGGACTAGAATAGATGACCTTCAAGTGTAAATGCACAAAGGTCATAAATATTATACCCAACATCCTAAAGAAACCCCATCCATATAACGTATTCATTTTATAGTTACAATTTTCCACATGAATATTTGGTTGTTTTTTTCTCACCAAATTTTGAGATTCATTAGGCCAAAACCTAGTGGTATATCTTCCTTATCTCTCACTATCATTCATCCGTTTATCTTTTCTAGTTTTTTATTATTTAAATGAAATATAAAATGATGATTGGAATATGAATATGTTGGGATTTTTTCTATTGTTTTTGAATGAATATGTTTATGATATTGAGTGTTTTATTTTGTTTTTAGAAATAAATTTTCTAGTACACATGAAGAAATATATGGATTTTGATCTATTTAATTCTCTAATGTTATAGTTTGAAGATTATAGTTTAATTCTAATTTGAAAGAATCTCACTTCCCATTAATTTGAGTAGTTAGATAATTGGATATGTTGTAGGAGTGAAATAAATTTATGGTGAATATTTTTATAGTTATTGATTTCATTAGGGTTACTTTTTTAGAATTAAAATAAGCTAATTGAGACTTATAGAGTAATTAACTTCAATAATTATATTGAGGAAAATGAGTAAAAATGAAAAAGATAGGGGACTCTAGGAAGTTTAATGGAGGAAAGTTGAATTTATTATTATGGGAACATCCATATTATAAAATGTGAGAGGTAATGTGAATGAAATTAATTAGTAATGATTCTATTAGATTTTATATATTCTGAATATATAAAATAATGTTTTTTCAAACTTACATGAAAAATAATGAGAGAGAAAGTGGGATGTTTTTGAACTGGGAGATAATGTTTTGTGAGAGAAACCTATGACTCTTAATGAGTTAGATAATTCCAAGACTCTATAGAGAAGTTTATTTTTTATGAATCAAGGATGATGGAAGAAGAATGAGATGGCCATCATTCAGAGATATGATTAGTTTATCGACATAATGAGTTGAAGATGAATGAATAAATGAGGGGTGATTGATTTACTATACATTTTTATCACTATTGTAAATTACTTCATATATTGAGGTTGTTATTGTTTTAATATGATCATAGGAAATAGTTCTTATAGAAACAAGAAAACTAATTATATTACAAATAGGAATATGAGAAGAAAACATAGGTCGAATCAATATATAGAATTGCTGAAGAACATATAAAAATCAAATAATTTTTTATGAGATGAATTATAAAATTAAAATTTAGTATTTTCCATACAAGGAAGATTAATTTATCTACTTAATATGAGGTGTTTTACTGAAAACCCATTTTTATAGATAGTGTGAGGTCATTAAACCATTTTTACTTTGGGAATGAAAGGATAGTGGATTGAAAATATTCAATTTTATTTTGAAGCCAAGTTTGTGGATGTACATTAAGAATTAGGAAAATTTATAAGTATTAATATATTATTTAGGTATTTTAATAATAAACTATTTTATTTAGTGATTGATTATAATGTAGAAACCATTTTTGTGGAGAATAACAAATCATTAAAAGCAGTAAGCCATTGGATTGTAACATTTTATGTTTTTATTGGATTAACTAAATTATGAAAAATATATGTTTTATGCATTTATGTAAAATTAATTTTTTAGTGAAAATTTAATTATAAATTTCAAAAAACAAAAGAAATATTAAAATAAAGTAAATATTTTAAAGAAAAACAATTTTCATTAAAAATATGTTTAATCTAAAAAAATTAAATAAATAGCTTTTGTTGAATTATTTTAATGAAATTTATTTATTAAATATTAAATAGAATTTTTAATATTATTATTATGTGTTTTCTAGGATTGATATTTGAATAACTCTAATATTACATTTAGAACTTGAATTTTTCTAAAAAAAGTAGTTTTATCCCATTTTGAAAACTTTTTTATGAATTTTTTTTTGAAACATTTATTTAATTTATTTGAAGAAATAAAATTAATATATTAAATAATCATATCATAATTAACTTATGTAAAATTTCTAAAAAAATTCTGAGATGCTAAATTGTTTGATTAATAGTAAAAATAATAGTTTTTATTGTAATTAACATTTCTTTTACAGCTTTCAAAATCATAAAAATTATCATAATATAGTTTTAAAAATAAATTTAATTCAATTATATATCTATTAATCAAAATTATTTCATTTTAATTAATTTCTTATTTAATTTTAAAGAAAAACATTTTGACAATTTTGGTGATTTTTCATTTCGAAAAAAAACTACTTTGTAGAGTCTGTTGGATTGAATTTAAATAAAATTTTCCCACTTATGGGAATGGGACTTATAGAAATGGATTAAATGTGTATAATCATAAAAATATATATTTTATAATAAGTTGAACATAATGTTTTACCATTAAGAACAATAAAATAAGTAAAAAATATTTATTATAGTTAAGGTGAATATGGAATTATCGGGGGTTCAAATAAAAAAGATAAGGGGTAACATCACCTAAAAAGATGCCCAATAATAATTAGATGGACATATTCCATCCTTATAATGTATATGGTTCAATAATGTCCCATTTTATAGCCCTATGTCTTGTTAAAAATTTAGGTGCACCTTTTTCATTTCATAAATTAAAAGTGTGACACTCAACTAAATTATAAATGGCCACCCGCTCTCCTCCCCTATTCATACATCCAAAACCCATTGGTCTGTCAAATCCATGAAAAAATGAATCCCTTAAATCCATCCCCTAATCCCATAATAATTTTTTTCAGAAATAAAAAACTAAGAAGTATTTTATTCAAAACTAAATGATTTTCTCTAAAGAAGAAGATGTTCACACATGTATGATGGTAGTCGAGACTTATAGTAATGGATTTCCATATCACATTTATTTTCAATTAGCCACATACAATATTCAATATGTGTTTATATTATGTGGTGTATACATTTCCCATTAGAATATATTATTATTATTATCCATAATATTATGGGGGTTTACATATCCATATGAGGAACTCCCTTTCCTAGAGTTTACATTTAAAATTTTATCAAATGAATAATGGATTTTACCTCAATTTTATTTTATGATACATATTTTAGGTTATGTTTTGAACTTATCTTATATTATGAGGAGTATATAATGACGTTTTGATATATTATATCATTAATCTCTTTCTATTAAAGATATTTTATGGTACATTTGATGTAATGCTTTAATAGTGTTTATGAGACATATGTTACAAATGTTCTAAAGGTTTAATTTTCCAATGTCATTATATATCATGATTTTTGATGATTATACATTCAAAAATAAAATATTTTAATTTATTTATCAAGAAAAAACATATTTTTTTATCCTCTTGTTATTTCTTAATAATAAAATTTTCCATTCATTTTCCATTATTTATGTAATGAAATGTTCTAAATAATTTCTTTAAGAGAAATCACATTTATTTATATATTTTACAAAAACCATTTCTTATTCCATATCTATGTTTTCTAGAAATGTTTTAAAAAATTATTTTATGTCCCTATTTGATTTTTTAAATTACATTTTACCCTTTTCACGATTCATGAAAAATGTTTTAAAAGGAATAATCATGTAATTTTCAAAAAATAATACAGGTTTGTCTTTTACAAAAAAATGTAAAAGTAATATTTTTTTAACCATTACACCATGAATAGAATATCACACTG
This sequence comes from Viscum album, assembly GCA_963277665.1. Taxonomy (NCBI): domain Eukaryota; kingdom Viridiplantae; phylum Streptophyta; class Magnoliopsida; order Santalales; family Viscaceae; genus Viscum; species Viscum album. The sequence goes on along the minus strand of OY728142.1, from coordinate 1,107,175,541 downwards.
ACAATACCAATCAATATTTTAATGTTTAATTTATGATATTTGAAGTTTTTTTTCAATGAAATAGATTTAAAAAATATTTTAGAGGTATATTTTCTAAAAAATATATTTTAATAGATTGGTTATTATCTTAAAAAAATATTCAATGTGATTTTTCTTTCAAAATAATTTTCAATATAATAAGACATAATTTAATGATACATAATATTTACTGGGAATATAATCCAATGATACCATGTTTATTTATTTCTCAGTATTTCTTATGATTAGTATGAAATAATGTTTATTGAACATGTTTCTTTCCATTGTTTATATAATAATTAAATATTTATGGAACTAGTCCCCTTTTCATGGATGAGGATATGGTGAATGTTTTATGATATTATGACACATAGATGTGCATATTATGTGATAGGTGGATATATATATCCCTCCAATTAATTGGATAATAATGGACAACACATCATTAAATATATTATGTGTGAACCTAATTACATTTACATAATTTTATATATAAATAATATTACTCGATCACAATGTTATTATTTAATCTGATAACAAGTTCACAGTTTTATGTGTGGTCATAGAATTAATTACCATAATTTTATGCATGGACCTCATTTTATGTCTTTAAGATTGTGTGAAGGCCTAATTTCATGTCCTTAACATATTTATTAAGTTTATTTTAATTTATACATTTTCAAAATATTATATTCATTTTTGAATGCCAAAAATAAATGCATTATTCCAATGTTGTGTCCCCATAAAACATGTTATTTGATTACATCATAAATATTGTTTTATGAACTACCAAGATTTATAAGCTGGCTTATTTCTATGATCAATGATATGAATGGTATGGATTTAAAATGTTATTCTCATTTTGTATACCCTTCTGTTCTAGATATGTTGATATCTCCCTTGTTTAACCTTACTGAGCATCTGATCTCACCATTTATTATTTTCCTTTACCTAGGTTATAAATAATTGAATTATGTATGATATTTCAATGATGGGTTCTATTTATGATGAACATAGTGGGATATGCCATAGCTTACTTATATACTAGTTGTATATGTGCCTAAATTTTGAAATTCACTAGATATACAAGATTCTCTCATGGATCATTATGTTTTGTACTTAATATTTTTATAATATGATGTAATTTTTATGAATTATAAATTTGATTCTTTAAATTTGGTATCATATAATGGTTTACTTATCATTTAGAAACTATGATGAGAAAACCATAGTGTTATGTCTCGTTATATTTCAAATGGTATGTAAAGGGATATGTCTAAGGATATGTCTAGGGATGATTCAAAGTATGGGGGAATGTGTTAGAAAATGTCCTTCAAATTTGGTAATGGATATAGTGAGTGGTATCCAAGAAATTTCATACATTTCTCGATACTACAAGTCGAAGTGGCTCTAGAAGAGAGGTACCGAGGAGTAATAACTCAGAATATGGAACATTGAACTAGACATGATCATCACATAGTTCATGACAACATGCATTGTTGTACACCTGGTTTGATACTCCTGGGTGTTATGCATAAGAAATTTAAAAACCCTTTATGAAACAAACTGAAGGATTTGAATAATGACCATGAATAACCTTGGATAAACTAAAGGATTCATAGATTAAAAATAAGTTATCATGATTTAGACATCCTATAAGTGATTTTTCATTATTAGGTGGTTCACCGTAATGATTATTTTTGTTCATGGTATGCTTTATTATTTTAGTCAATTGAGGTAATTAGAAGGTGTTGGGTTAACGTTTAAGGTAATGTAAGATGTGTTGATGAGAAACCAAATGGGTTGATGATAGGAGTGATGAATATTATAATTATTCCCAATTGGTTATCATGGTATAATATTAATAATTTTCACCTAAAACAACTCATGGAAACACCAGATAAGATAATGATAGAGTTCACTAGGAGATTGGGTGGTGGAGACCAAGGATAAAAGAAGTTTAGGTTTTGTATATTCCAATAATTTGTGGGAAATCACTCCACGGAATGTCTTAAAGAGATGATTAAGTATTTTGAGTTGGTAATCAAACAACACAAAAAAGTAATTTATGAGTAAAAAATAAAATTTTGGTTAACATAATGGATTATAATAATGGATACCCTATGGAATAATCAATAGTGAAATTTAATAAATGTGGAAACTGTGGGCCTTATGAAAATTGATGTCATGGATGGAATGATCATGAAGTTAATCAGAAATGAAGTACATTTAATGGTAATATGGATGATGATGAAGATACCATGAATGAAATATTAGAGGTATGTGTTTTTCAAATAGTATTTTTTATTTTTATAGAGACCCTACTTTTCTTTACATTATTGTTACATCATTTTAAAGATAAACAAAATTAAATAATTACAATACAAGATCCAATGGTTTTATATCCTAGAAAAATTAGGACCTTTCATAATTTAAACAAGAAAAAATATATTTAAATCCTCCATATTTATCCTTAAAATCCCATGTTCTCTTTAATACAAGTAATCGGCTGAAGATATAAATCAATGAAATTGGTGTGCTAAAATCCGAGTAAGATGATAGATAATGACATGAATCAATATAACATGGGTGAGAATAATCACAATCATTATAGAATAATCACAAGATAATCATCATAATAATATGAGAAAACATTAGATAAAGGAATGGAATGTGGAAATGCATAAAAATGAAACATCTAGTCTTAGTGGTCAAACAACACATATACTTGTGGAAAAATATAGCATCATGTTCACACATAACATATGTTCATAATCATAAAATCTTCATTATGAAAAAATATAGAATCATGTTCATACATAATACACATCATATCATGAGATATATCACATTACCCAATGAATTATAGGGATATAAAATTCTGGGCCCAGCCTTCATATCGTAACATTTACATAATCATGCATGTCACATAGAATATATAACAATCATAGTCATAGAATAACCCATGGAAAGGAATGGGTTCATAAGAATTTCATAAATCATAAATTTAATAAAAAAATTTGGTCTTCCAAATTGAAATAGGTAAAAACGTAATTGTTATAAGAATCATCAATCTTCAGTAAAGAAGAAAATATATCAATAGGAGTCAAGAAGTGTTTTTAAAAGAAGGGTTGTTTTGCAAAATATTTATATTTTTCATAAACAATGTTGGAAGATATATATCCAAAAAAATAAGAGTGAAGAATAATGAAACTAAATTTCAGGATTATTAAAATAATGTTAACATAGAAATTTGGAATGAATGAGGGATAACCCAAAGAAAAAGTGTTGAGTTTGAGAATCCCCTTAACTTATAACTGAAAGATTTCATCACATTAATATCATGGATAATAAAATTAGATTCATAAATTAAAAAATAAAATACCTATAATTCCTTTTTTTATTTATTATAATTATATTAAGTTTGTTTATGGATATTTTGATGAGTTATAGAGTTCAATTTCATAGTTCTCGGAGTGTTCTTTTTTTAGTTTTCATTGTCAGTTCACCTATATAAAAGTGTGTAAGTTCATGTAAAAAGAGGATAACTCTCTAAAATTGATATTATATGTTATTAATGAAGATATTGAAGTTTAAATTGTCATATATTTTATTTTATGAAATTTATGTGAGGATGATTCATTAGATAAAATATTAATGTTTGATCTTTAGTTTATTTTGGTTGTTTTTTCATTCATGAAATAATTTTATTTGATTAAATATTATTCTTATAAATTAATTCCAAAACATATAAAATGTAATAATATGAATATTAAAATCGTTTTTAACCTTAATTATTTCATTTTAAAATCATTTAATGTGGTGATGTAAAATGAAAACTCTTCGTTCATGAAGGTGGTGATTCGACACCTTGCGAATGATGTTTTCATATTTTGAATAAAAGGAGGGGGGGAAAATTTGATGATGTATATTACATTAAAAAAATAAAATTACAATATATATATATGTATATATATATGATACTGGATTTATCATTCCACTTTGTAAAAGTTGAGGTTTTAAGTGGATAAAAAAATAAAAGAAATTTGAAGAGAAATGTTGAGGATTCTACCTCTTTAATATCTTCTCATAGAGAACCTTCATAAGGAACATTGGATTGGAATTTTATTGAGACCAGAAACTCTTATACATGAGGATGATTCTTTGGTAGGGAATTGGGAATAATTTATAAAATCTAAAAGATTTTGAATTTTTGAGCATAAGAGGTGGTGAGGGGCGGTATTTATAGAGGAGAGGGGTGTTTTTAGATTATTATATTCATTAGTTTATTATTTCAGATCAAGACTACAAATAGGGTGGATTAACTTGAATAAATACCATAAATGATTCTAGATTATTATAACCAATGGTTTTTTACATTATAAATGACTCAAAAATTCATGTATTTAACTTATAATGTAAATATCGTAAGTAATTGTATTTCACTATTCACCAAAAATTCATCTATTTTAGAAAAATACTAGAAATTCTCCCTAACTATTTTTCAATGAATAGATTTATAAAATGGACTTTATTTTATGAAAATAATTTTATAAATATGATAAATTTAATTTTTAAATAAAAACTTTATTTATTCAAAAATATTGATTGAAAGATTAAAACTTATTTCATGAAACATTGAAAAATATATTCTGGTCTCATAAAATTACCTTATAATTATAATAAAACAAAATATTAATATATGAATATATTTTATGAAATTAAATTATCTTTTCTAAAATTATATTAATTATAAAATTTAAAATAGATATTTATGTTTTATAAAAATACCAACAATTAATTAATAATTTTTAATAAAATTAATTACTTCTCCTATGATATAATTATATCATATTTTTATTTATAAGATACATAAATTTTATTTATATTTTCAAAGGTACAGTTATTGTTTTATTAACCAGATTATTATTCTTAATGGTCATGTTACTATTCCCATAGTTATGTTCTTATTCCATCAGTATAGGTACCATAATTTCTATAAATATCACTTATTTAATTCTTCATTTATAGTAATTATGTTTTTATTATTATATCTATGATATTTTTTTTTGTTTTATGAAATAATTATAACAAGATAAATTCCCTTGATAAAATTTTGGTTTGTTACATTCTTTCCCCCTTTTGAAACTTCACACTTGAAATTTCTTTTTACATGATAAATTGATAACATTTGAGGGAAATTATCCTTCATTTCATCATATGGTTCCCATGTAGCCTCTTCATAATTTTGATTCCTCCAAAACAATATGATAAGGTGAGTTGTCTTATTACATAGGACTTTCTCTCTATGGTCTAATATCCTCACATGCTACTCTTAATATGAAAGGTCATTCTATAATTGTAACACCTATGAATTCAGTACATGTGAGGTTTAGTTATGTACTTCCTTAGGTGAGATACATGGAACACTTCATGAACATGAGCCATATTGGGTGGAAGTGAAAGCTGATAGTTCACTGTTCTTATTGGATCAAGGATCCCAAAGGGGACAACATACCTTGGGCTAATCATCCCTTTATTTCCAAACTGCATGACTCTTTTCCATAGTAATACTCAAAAGAAGATTTTATCTCCAACATAAGACTCCAAGTTCCTTCTACGATTGTCATCATAGATCCTTTTCTGACTCTGAGTAGATTTTATGTGTTGGTGGATATCTTGAACCTTCTAAATTATCAAATTCACAAGATCATGTCTAAGTATCTTTTGGTTTCCAACAATATACCAACAGGTTAGAGTTCAACATCACTATCATATGGAATCATCTTAATAATTGATTGGAATTTGTTGTTGTTTGAAAACTCAACCAATTGGATATGGTAATCCAATAATCCTTTGAATTCTATTGAGAAGGCTCTTAGCACATCCTCAAGCATTTGAATAGTTCATTTATATTGGCCATCATTTTAGTGGTGATAATCAGTGCTGAAATTCAACTCGGTACTCAGATAATGTGGAATAATTCATTATAATTTAGATGTGATCCTTGTATCATGATCAGATATGATCAAAAGTAGAAACCCATATATCATCACCACATCCTAAACATAAATACTATCATCTTGATCAGGTGAGAAATATTCCTAAATAGAGATAAAGTGGGTATCCCTCACGAGTCCATCAACTAAAACCCATATCACATTGTTTCCTTGAGATATCTTTGGGAGACCAGAAAAAAGGTACATATTTACATTATCCCATTTCTAAATGGGTATAGGTAATGGTTTCATCATCCCTTTGGACCTTTTTTCTTCTTTAACTTGATGAAATATCTAGAACCTTGAGATATACTCTGCAATCTCCCATGTCATGTAATCTAACAAAAGGTGTTCTTTAAGACCACATTACGTCATTTTACTTCTACGAGGGATTTATAAATGTGATATATGTGAAATAACTAATATATTATAATTTCTATAAGGTGATTAAGGAAAACATGTCATTGTTAAAACCAAATCACACCATCGTCATCTATGTGGAAGTCATGTATCTTTCTTACACTCACCTTCTTTTGTAACACCCAATCATCCCTATGTGACTCCATAGTCTTATCCTGGATAGATGTTTTTGAATTCATTATGGTAAGGTTGGATGTATTCTTATATGTTATGATTTCAAAATTCATAAATCACATATCCATGAAGATAGGTTCTTTCTTAATCTGCATCATAGAGAGTGTAGTAGGTTCTTAATGGTAAGATCATCATCTACCTTATTTTCCATTCTTGGATGGTAACGAATAGATCAATAATAGTTTTTTATTAATTATAACCATATTATTTTATGCATGTCAAGTTCCACATATGTTAATATATAATTTAAACTCTTTTCATTGATATATATGTCATACTTATCACCATAGAGGTATTGTCTCTAGATTTTCAAGGAAAAATCATAGATGTTATCTCTAGATCATGCGTCGGGTTTTTCTGCTCATGGATCTCCAACATTTTTAAGGAGTAGGATATGAATTTATCATTCAGCATGAGTAAACAACCCAATACATACTATGAATCATCATTGTATATCAAAAAAAATTCTCTAGTTGCTGGTAATGTTAGTATAGGTGCAACGATCAACCACGTCCTTATCTCCTTGAATCATTCCTATTGTTTTCCAATCTGGACATACTTTACACATTTCAATGTTTACTAAGTGGGTTATAAAATCTAGATAAATTCATCACAAAATTTAATTATTACCCATTGAATATAAGAAAAATATGAATTTCTATAACACTAGTGGGTTTAGGCCATTCCTCAATTGGCTTTGTTTTTTAGGGGTCCATATAAATTCCCTTAGTTGGGATCATATGTCCCAATAATGTGTCTTGAGGCATCCAAAAGTCACACTTGAGGAACATGGTATAAAATTTCTCCTTTCTCAATAACACTAGAACAATCCTTACATGTTCTTCGTCTTCCTCTTTTCTATTATAATAAATGAGAATATCATCGATAAAAACTACACCATATTTTTCAATTTTTTGTCTAAAGGATCTATTCATCAAGTTGATGATGATTTCCATGGATTTAAGTATGTATGAATAGAATCACTATAATATCATATTGCCCAAATGTTATACAAAAGGTTATCTTCTGAATATATTCCTTATTCACCTTCAATTGATGATATCTAGAACAAATATCCTCCTTTTAGAAGTTTTGATCTGTTTATAGTTGATTGAACAAGTCATCAATCCTTGGAAGTGGATACCTATTCTTTGTGGTGATCTTATTTAGCTCCCGGTAACTAATGAATAGCTTCATTGATCTATGCTTTTTCTTCAAAAATATCACTGGCACACCCCTGAGGAGATTCACTAGGGTGTGTGAACCCTTTTTCTAAATTCTATTCCAACTACTTCTCTAAATCATTTTGTTAAATCAAGATCATTCTATAGGGGCATTTTGATATTAGAGTAGATCTAGGTTTGATTTATATTAAGAAGACTACCTCATGATCTGGGGGAAGTATGGGTAAATGTTTTGGAAATACATCAATATATTCCCTTATAATGAGAATTTTCCCAAGGTTTGTAGCTTCATTTGACTCAACAATTTGAGAAATTGTTGATTATTCAAATAGAATCAACACCCACACCGTTGAGTTATTTTCCAAACAAGATTCATGGTCATCCTTACATTTGTAGGGGTGAATGGGATGGTTTGGAATTTGAGAAAATATATTATTTTCTCGATATTTTATGTGTGATCTATATAAATATATCTAATCCATGCCCATTATACCATCAAATTACATCAATGAATGTATCAGAAGATTTTTTTTAGAAGAGTCTTCCCACATACGCTAGTAGGAGAAGAGTCTAGGACTTTATTTTCTACGATCATAGCACTAGGTTTTTAATATATATATCTACATCAAGGTATTAATGATTCAATTAAATAGTTCTAGAAAAATTTCAAGTTATAAAAGAATTCATACAGTTATAATCAAATAAGAATTTTTCCATTTTTGAGCGAATTGGAAGTGCATGTTATATGAATTTGTTTTCTTACTATTATTTTGTAGTAGTGATGGAATAATATTTCTATTTCATTTTTTTATTTTTTTGGATGCATATGATGATTACCCTTAATTTTTTATGTTTACATCATAAGTTTTCATAGTTCCCTTTCTCTATACAATTGAATCATTGAAAAATGGGTAGTTCTCACCTTTCCTTCAACATAATTGCTGGAATCATCGTATATCTCCAACATTCTTGATCATTTTGGTTTTCTGTCCCACACTTTAATAAATTACCAATCTCTTTGAGTCAATAATAATGATGATTCTTCCAACATTTTTGACATGTGAGTGGTTGATCATTCATTCCACCTTGATCATTAGATCCTCCAGCTTGATACTCCATATTTTGTTCTTATCTCCATAGCCATTAGACAATTATCAAAACTCCATATCCACATTGAGATAACAACAATCAAATTATTCATAATTCACAAAGTCTAAAATATATAGATCCTTTTCATGGTTAGGTTTTAAACCACTAAATAATCTATCTACTTTTCTATCATTGTTGATAAAAAACCTAAGGTGTAACTTGCAAGCCTTGTGAAATTTACTTCATAAGTTGTGATATATTCACCTTTCTTTTTATTCACCTATTTGAATTATATCTCTATATTTTTATTAATAGTTTGTGTGAAATACTTATTAAGGTATGTTTTCTTAATGCCTTCCCACTCCATATCATCAATTTCACCCTTCAACTGCATATTCTTAATCAACTCCCATTATGGTCAGACACTCCATATAAATGATAAATAGGTAGAGTAATCTTATCAATTTCATAATATTAAATCACATAAAATATCTTCTCCATTGATTTTACCCATAGTCTCGTGATGACTGGATCATAAGATCCACGAAACATTTGTGGTCATTTCCAAATAAAGGGCTCAATGGAAAGTATCTCTTTCTTTGGTAAAGGTAGATATTCTACATGGTTCAGGTTATTATTCCACTATGTTGACCCATAATTATTTATTGGGCCATAATTCATGCATTACAACTCAAGTATTACAATTTATACTCTTCTATTGAATATCCATTTTTCTGGAAAAAAACATTAAAAATAAATCATGGTCTCTTTTTATGTTCAGTCGTAATTATATTCTCCTTAATACCATCCTTATATCTATTCTACCTTAAATCCTATGATCAAAATTTAAAACATGGGATGGAAAAATAAAATATTAGTAAGGAATTCAAAAATATGGAAAATTATTAGTTTTGTGAAAACATGAAAACCCTTAAATACATTATCATACAATACAACTTTTCAGCCATAAGAAGTATTAAATAATTTCTATTAAAAGTAAGGTAATTTAATACCATTTTTGAAATCTATATATTACCATAAAACCCATAGAAAGAAAAAGATAACACATAAAGGTAACTTGAGACACAATTATACTTAGATGGAATAACCATGTGGTTGAATTCCATACATGTCACTCAAACAAAATGGAATAATCATACTGTCAACTTACATGCCCAATGAATTGGAGGTTATAATGTAACCACCGATCCTTGGTTTATAATTTATCCACCTAAACTTGGTTTAATATGAAACCACCCATAAAATTTCCATGTACCATTATATAATCATAACACATAAAATATTGTAATTTTATGTATTTCACTCTTAAAATTTCAATTGTAATCACAAGAAATATTTTAAAGATATTAAAATAATCAATCCATTTTAAGAACTATTTTAAATACCAAAATACCTAGAAAATGTAAAAGTGGGTTTATTTTTTCCTTAAAAACTTGAAATCTTATGGAAGAATCCAAATATAAAATATGCCTTACATTGGAGTAGATTTCATTATCGCTATATACATTAAAAACATTCCTATTGTCATTGGTAAAGTGTGTAAAACTATAAATATTACAAACATAAAAATAAAAACATTAAATGGAATTAAATATCAATGGTTTTTTATACACCACATAAAATATGTTGGTGTATAACCAGTAAGTATTCCTTAATGAAAGGATATTGGGAAGAAATACCTTTCCATGAGTCTGATCCATCATGTATGTTCTTTATATTATAGAATAATAAACATAGGATAATTTTTTACATTCTTGAGAAACTTTTTCATGTTTATTAATCCTTTTTATACAACTTATTACCAAGTTATAACAATTACATAATTATTTAATTTCATGTTGGATGTTTTTTGATGATTTTCAGCGCATGAGTCCAAAATGACTTTGGTATGATGTCTAAAGTAAAAAAGTGGTCATTAGTAAATCATCTCTAGATTAGTATTAAAGAAATAATAATCACTTTTATATATTATTAATACTTTTAAATCCATCCATTACATATGGATATGAAAAATGACCAATGTTAAAATCATGGAGATGGTAAGTTGTATGTACGCATGAGTAAAATTTAAATTTTTAAAAGATCATTATGGAAATAAGTTAAGCATTATTTTATCTTACCAGAATTTTCAAAATACCATTAATATCATACAAATAATTTAAATGTACTTATATATATTATCCATGTGAGGTTGTGATAATAATGGAATCACATCGCTTTGTGGAGGTCATAGTTCACATGTACGTATGAATGATTTTGCCATTTTTATATGCATGGAATGTATGAAATTAATTGATATATTATTCAAAAAAATAATAGAAAAAAACCATGAGTATCATATAAAAACCTTAATTACATCATTATAATTAGTCTTGACATGCGGTTATGGAAAACCAATTATATCGGTTTGTGGAGTTGATAGTTCACAAATATGCACAAAAAATTAATTTGTTTCTCATCTGATGGAAGTGGAGATTGATTTAGGTGATGATATTAACAAAATAGTATCTCATTATATTGAAGATAATAGAGTTATTATTTCATCAGGGTTGGATAAGATTTTATAGAAGTGGAGAGAGAAATAAAATAGAAACACATAATTAAAAATGATACCTCTTCTTTGGGTAATTTCCTTTTATTATAACCTTAACAACTATAAGTATAGTGTTATAACTAAAATAAGGAATCTAGAATTGGGGGAGGGTTTATAATAATGGATTTAGGTTGATATTGTAATAACCAAATTGGTTGTGAAGTGTGATGAAATGATAACAAGTAGTAGCTTTTATAAGAAAGGCGAGGGGAACTCTTGGAATTCATCAAAGAATTAAATTATTTAAAATAATTTTATTTTCCAAGTGGCTCCAAATTGAGTAATTTGGAATTTAGGATTATTATGGTTCGAAATAAATCCATTCTATGAAAATTATATATGTTTTCATTATTTTTTAATTTTTATCCTTTTTAACTCTTATTTTACCCTTTTAACTCTTATTGTATTATCATCTAATTTATGCTTTGAGGGTTAATATAATTACAATATCATGTCAGAAGACTAATAAATGAGTTATTTATGAAATTTTAGTACCTATCCCAACTATTAGACCAAATATTATAGTTTTAAGAAATTTATATCATCGAATAAAATATTTTATATTTTTAAATACCATTAGTATGAATTTTGATACTATTCGTTTATTAGCTGTTTAAAAATATCATAAATATGATATATTCAAACCAACACTTTTAACAAATCTATAAAATTTCAAATTAATCCATAAAATTAGTTTGTGACATTAATTATATCAAACTATATTTATTTAAATATTATTAATATCATTTATTTTATATTTCCATTAATTATACATTTATTACATCATCAATATACCAGCATTTAAATAAAATAATTGCTTCCCAAAAAATTTAAAATAAAATATCATGATGAAGATAAATATTTTATATTTCAAATGACTATTAATATATTAATTTATTTTCTATATAAACTCATGTTTAAAATATTTCACTTGATTAAAAAAAGGTATGAAAATTTTGACTTTTCATTGAAAAAATTATACAAATGTCTTAAACTTGTCTATGTGGCACTAAGAGCTCAAAAATGTGACCAAAGTTATTTTGGTTGAAACAATATCATCCAATGAAATTTGGAAAAGTGTTGGGGAAATTTTATAATAATTTATAATATTATATAAAATTATTTTTACACTTAATTACACGATTTACACTTAACTTTGGTAGTTAATATAATTATTTAAATTGCTATTCATATTGCCCAAAAATAAATAGGATGTATTTATTAATTTTTGAACTTATGATTACAAATATGGAATCCATTTTTTCAAATTTCAAAACGCATAAGTGGATAAAATTAATCTAAAATTATTATCATTGATGGAAAAAATGGGTTTTCAATGTAAAAATGTTCAAACATTTACAAAGTTTTTATATCAAATTTTTATATGAAATTGATTCCAATGACCTAAATTGGATTAAATAATTAAAACATGATTTAGTTATAATATAATAATATTAAAAACATAATTTATCTATACAAATAAATTTGATGAAAAATCGCTTTTGAACTAATATTTTGTATTATTCACAATTCATCAAAATATAAAAGTTCTCAGCAAAATAAAAAAAAATACAAAATGAAAAAAAATTAAATTTCACATTCAAAAAAGAAGTTTAATTTTCCATATAAAAATTATAAATTTTTTTAAAAATATATTATAAATTGGTTCTCCATCAAAAGATGGTAAAACTGACTTTTAAAAATATTAGAGCTTTTTATGATTAAAAATTGGATTTATTCTTATTTTAATCCTATAAAATTTACTCAATTAATGTAAAAAAATTAATAAATTTGTTTAAAATTAATAAATTTAATTCTATTCATTCTCTCCAATACTGAGTCTAATAGATAACTACTACTTAAAATAATAATATTAAAATATATTGTATTTTTCTTATAACTCAGTCTTGTGTGCAATGTAAGATTTCAAAAAAAAATTGTATCATGTTAGGTAATATATAGGACATAGAACCCATTTTAAGGTAAAATTACTATAATATAAATAAATATTAATAAATATGAAATATTCTTATTCTATAACATAAAAGGATGTTACATCCTTTCTAATTTTATAAATTACATCCACATAATTTTATTTACTTATCAAATAAGGGGGGTATTCTCCCTCATATATATTTTATATTATCATGTTTACTCTTCAACCATATTTTTTTTACATAAAACCATAAATTAATCATTCAAATTATTCCGCAACAGTTGTTCTCTTTAGTCAAGAACCTGAACTGGTTATTCCTTATAAGAAATATTCTTTTCTAACTAAAATACATCAAGGATCAAAACATTGGATGGATCCATCCTATACTTTATTAACATAAAACTATGAGGAAAATTGTCTACACAGGTTAAACATATAGTTAATGACATTTTTTAGGTAACTGATCCAACTTTCCCTTGGATTTCATAGGTCCCAATGAACCATGGACTCATCTTCCCCTTCATACCAAAACACATCATATTTTTCCATTGTGAAACACTGAGAAAGATTTGATCACCTACCTCAAAATAAATATCCTTACTTTGGTTATCTTTATAACTCTTATATCTACTCTAGGTTTTCCTCGTGTTTCTCTGAATCAATTGAACTCTCTCTTATCTCCTCTACCAACTCCAGTCCCATCAACATCATTTCCCTGACATCATCCCAAAAATCTTATGTCTGACATGACGTTCCATATAATGCCTCAAAGGGTCCCATCTGAATACGAGAATTAAAATAGTTATTATAATAAAAAATCATCCAATTAAACATTTTGATACTAAATTTCTTGGAAATCCACTGAACAAGCATATAGAATATCCTCCAAAGAATAAATTGTTCATCATGACTGCCCATATGATTGAGGTTGAAAATCTATACTACAATTTAATTTAGTACCCATTGACTTCTAAAGGCATTTCCAAATGTTTTATGTGAAATTGGGATCATGATCAGATACAATGTAGAGAGGATCTCTATGTAAACAGACTATCCCATTAAGATACAAACTATAAATCTGATCTAGAGATAGAGCGTCTCAAATAAGGTGAAAATGGGTAGATTTAGTTAGTCAATCACCAATAATGAATATCACATTGTTATGTTGAGAATTATTTAGTAATCCCAATACAAAATCCATGGATATATTTTCCCATTTCTACTCCATCATTATAAAATTCTGAATTATCCCCTATAGAAACATTCATTCTGTTTTAACGTGTAGAAAATTCAAACATTTAATGGTTAAGTCAGAAATATATATTTTCATTTCATCCCACCAATAATACTTCTTAAGGTATCTATACTTCTTATTACTACTCGGATGAACTAAAATAAGAAGAACTATGAGCTTCACATAACAGATATTTCTTCATCTATTAATCACAAGGCACATATAATCTCTTCCCAAACCTAAAAACACAATCTTTTTCAATGTTAAATTTAGAAAACATACCCTTTTATAAAATTTAACCTTTTTATGAAACTCATGGTCTTCCTTCTATTCTTCCTTAATTTTTTCTGATATTGATGATTTTACTGAAAACTGAAAGAAAACAGAGTAATTTTCTGAACCAACAACTTCCAAGCTAATAAACATCAAATCATTAACCAATCGGTCATACTCCAAATATAACAAGGATGTAGAATTAATTTTTTGACTCAAAGAATCATCCAATTTATTTTATTTCCAATGTTGTTAGGGAATAATGCAATCATAATCCATGATTATTTCAAGCCAACTTCTATGTATCATGTTAAATTCTTTTTGGGTGAATATATACATCAAACTTTTCTGATCAGCATATATTTTACACTTTACACCCTACAAATGATGCCTCCAAAATTTTAATAAAGAAAAAAAGTAATAAATACCAAATCATGTATGGTGTAATATAACTCATGGGGTTTCAACTGATGTGAAGTATAAGTATTTAAATATTTATTCTGCATTAGGACACAACCATGTCATTTTAATTAAGCATCACTATAGATTATAAATTCACCATTTCACGAAGGTGAAAAAATGAAAATTTATCAATCAACTTTTCAGATCCAAAAAATTTTCATTTTTTATAGATTAACATAACTCTCTGACCTATTAACTTAGATATTCGACTAGATAAATGAGAAAATTTCTCAAAAAACTACAAGTAATAAACATCTATTCCAACAAAACTATGAATCTTTCCGATAATGGTAGGTCTGGTGAACTCTTTAACAACTTTTTTTTATAAGGTTTGATTGTCATAATATCATTACTACAAATATTTCAAAGGAATGAAATCTTTTACAACCAAAATTCACTCTTACTAAACAATCCATATAGTTTATTTTATTTTATGTTTTAAAAAACATTCCTTAACTGACTTCCATGTTGCTCCTATCTTTCTGAATATACAAAAATAGCATCTATAAACACAACCATAAACTGATCCAAAAAGTGATGAAATATTCCATTCATAAGATTCATAAATATAGAAGGTGAATTATTTAATCCAAATGGTACAACCATAGACTAAAAATTTCTATATCATGTCTGAAAGACAATCTTCAGAATGTTATCTTCTCTCACCTCCAGTTGATAGTGCCCAGACCTCAAATAAATCTTTGAAAAATACTGATCCCCCTAGAGATTATCAAATAAATCATCTATATGAGGAAAAGTATGATTATTTTTAATAGGGATGTTATAAAAGGATATATAATCAATACAATGTCTCATAGAACTATCCTTCATTTTCAGAAATGAAATACAAGCACCCCATGGTGAAGTGCTAGGTCGAATGAATCCATTATCAAGAAATTATTGAAATTGGTTTTTAAAGTCCATAAGTTATACTTGAGACATTTGATGAGGGGGGTTAGAGATAGGAATAGAATCAGGCACTAAATAAATCTAAAATTCATCATCCTGATCTGGAACAACACTGAGATATTAATCAGGAAAACCATAAGTAAATTCCTTCACTACTAGGATTTAACTAATCAAAACTGTTTCTTTCTTTTAAAAAATGTCATATAGACAACTTTCACTACCATATTTAATCAATATCTTATATTCTTGGAGTGTTAACAAAGGTAATAAATTATTGAATAAAACATTCTTTGATTTTTAATCTATTTTATCATGATAAATTGAAATCCAATCCATACCCAAAATGATATCAAACTCTTCTTAGGTAAGTTCCATAATAACAATCCTAAAAATTAAAATAAAAAGATTCTTATAAATCAATGTTTCTTTAATACATCCACCTGTATTTTTTACCATAAATTCTACATCACATTCATAAGGTGATATTTTTAATTTACTTGCAATGTTCTCAAAAATGAAAGAATGACAAGATCTAGAGTCAAATAGAGTATTGGCATAATTCAAAAAAATACCTATAACATACATATCACCACTTCACTTGATTCTATAACATAAACAAAAATTGTAGAAAAATATTTTTCAACACCATTTTTATTTTGATCTTACTGGTTTCCACCCAGGGTAATCAACCTTGGACACACATTGGCATAATGACCAAAAACATTACAACTAAAACATCTTACTGTTGGATTTAATTTGGTTTCTTGATCATCTCCCTTGAAGTTATGAGAAATATGAAAAATATTACCACATTATAATCACTTAATAGACATTTAAATACATTCACCTAGATTCTTTTTAACACACTTATCACAAGACAGAATTTTAGTTTTCATGCCTTCGAACTTATTTGACAATTGGTTTACCTTTTCCTTCAACTATAAATATTTTTTTCTTGTTCCCATGGGACATATGATCATCATAAAACTCCATTTATACCTTCTCATCGCATAAAACAAGTTTCTCATAGCTTTTAAACTCATGAGATGCCAATTTCCTTCGATATCTTGGATTTAATCCAGAGAAAAACTGATTTATCTGACTATTAAGATCCCAAATAAAATTTTGTATGTACCTTTACAAATAAGTGAAATTTTCATCATATATAGCCACCATATTTTACTCATTTTATCTCAATTCCATTAATATATTTTCAATACTAAGTCAAATAGCCTTAGGAAAATATTTCTCAAAGAATATATTCTTAAATTCATACCATTATATGGAGTCAATCTCTTCACATCCTCTGTTATTTTTACTGATTGACAATCACTAATCAACTTCAAATTCAAAATAATAAATTTAAAGAACTTAATTTTGGTTCTATGAACAAACCATGATGTCAAATAACATTTCTAGGGATTTAATCCATCCTTTAGCTAGAAATGGGGAAAGATGATCCTCTGAATAATAGAGGACTTTGTCTCATAAAGAGGTCCAATATCGTCATGCTCCCCTATAGTAGATCTATTTTCTCTGTTTCATGGAAACCACAACTATTTAATACATGATTCAAATGATACATCACTATAAAAAACTACTCAGTTCCAATTTTGACTGCCTTGGGATGTTGATTTGTAAGGATGGTTCCCTCTCTGTTTTTTCCCACTACTACTACCTTGTTTCCAAGATAGAAAATCATTCGAAACGTACATAGTTATGATGAAGAAAATTGGTAATATTAAAATGATATAAAATTTTAACATTAGAATAATTTAAAATCTTTCAATGGTAATTTATTAATGTTATCATAACCTCTAAAGTTAACTCGACCGACCTTTGATTCCAACTATAAGGCCCTGGCATTAAAACATTACATAATCATGAGTCAAGTCAAGAATTTACATTCTTTTACTTTGAGGATCTTTTCAAGATAATATTTATAGATAATTAAGACATAATTCATACATAAAAAATCAATAATTTCAATGTATACACTTCTACTGAATAATCATTTTTCTCACAATACTAAAACACTAAAAATTAATCATAGTTTCATTTCATGTTCAATTGTCATAATTTTTTCACTGACACTATGATTCTCTCTATTATCCCATAAATCCTATGAAAATGATTTATAAATAGTAATTATAATAAAAATCTCAGTAAGGGATACACAAATAAATAAAATTGTTAGTTTTTTAAAACATGAAAACCTATGAATACTTTATTATAAAGTAAAACTTTTAACCCTTAAGAAGTAGTAAATAAATTCATTTGAAAGTAAGATCCTTGAAAACCCTTTTTGTTAATACAAATAATACAATGAAACCCATAGAAAAAAATATAACACATAAAGATATCTTAGGAAATAATTATACTTAAATTGATAACCATGTTGTCAACTTCTGTAATCGGAACTCTTACAAAATGGAATAATTATATAGTCGACTACCATGACCAATGCATTAGAGGTTATAACATAACCACTCATAATTAGTTAATAACATAACTGCCCATACTTGATTTATCATGTATCCACCCATCTAATGTCCAAGTACCATTATAAAATCATAACACATTAAATACTACAATTTTTAGTATTTCGCTTTTAAAATTTCATTTTCAATCACAAGAAATCCCATAAAGATAATAAAATAATCAATCAATTTTCAAAACCATTTTCAATAAAGAAATAACCAAAAATGTGGAAATTAGTTTCTTTTCCTTTTAATAACATGATAGTATTTAGTGGAATCAAAATAAAAAATACTTATCACGATAGCATAGAATTCGTTGTCGATGTATACGTTAAAAAAAGAAAATTTCTTTTTTGTTTGTAAATAAATTCAAACACACTGTATAGAAAACAAAAAAAATAGATTAAATTTTTAAAACTATTAAATTAAATTAAAATTAAAATGGTATTTTTATACCCCTTATAAAATAAGGTTGTGTATTTCATCAAAATATACCTCAATGAAAGGAGATTGAAACGAAGCCCCTTACCTCGAGTCTGATTTAACACGTATGTTGTTTATATTCCTAAATAATAAAATTGGGATAGTTATTTATTTTATTGATATCCTTATTAAAGTTTATTATTCCATTTTATATCACTTATTACCATGTTATAACAATTAATTAATTATTTAAGTTCATGTCAGACATTTTGATGATATTCAGTACATGAGTCCAAAATAATTTTGGTAGGACATCTAAAATCAAAATTAGTCATTGGTATATCATTTAAAAAACAATATTAATAATATAATAATAACTTTTATACATTAATTATACTTTTAAATCCATCCATTACTTATAGATATTAAAAATTAACTATGTTACAATAAGGGAGATGGTAAGTCATACGTACTCATGAGAAATATAAAATTTTTGAATGATCATTAACGAAAGAAGGTAAGACTTATTTTTTCTTCCCGGAATGATCATAATAAAATTAATATAATATTAATAATTTAAATTTAATTTTATATATTATCCATGTGATGTGGTTATTAAAAATGAGTCACATCGCTTTGTGGAGATGATTGTTCACACGTATGCACGAATTATGTTATCATTTTTATGTTCTTGGAATGTAAGACAATAATTGATATATTATTATATTATAATGATAAAAATTTACTAAGTATAATATATAAACATTAATTTCATCATTATAACCTATCTTGAAAGATGGTTATGGAAAAAATTATATTGGTTCATGGAGGTAGTCCACTCATACTCAAAGACTATTAATTATTTCCCCATTTTATGGAAGTGAAGATGGATTTAGGTGATGATATTAACATAATAAGATATTAATATATTTAGTATAATATAGTTATTTTTTCATAATGGTTTAAATAAATTTTAAATAAGTGGATGATGAAATAAAATAGTAACAATTAATTAAAAATGATACCTCTTCTTCAGGTGAATTCCTTTGATTATTATATTAACACCTCTAAGGATGGTGTTATATCCCAACTATGGCCTGTAAAATATGTTTAGGTATTATATAAATAGATTTTAGAATATCTTTAACAAACCTCATTAGTTTTTAAGTGTGAATAAATTTATAATAATTAGTTCCCTTTTATAACAGAGAAGAGGGGAACTCTTTGAATTTTTCAATGTTTTAAATTAATATATATTAATTTCATTTTCCATGTGGTTAAAATTTTATTTATTTAAAATTTAGGATGAATATGGATTGAAATAAATTCATCCAATTAAAATATTACTAGTTATTATTAATTTTTTAATCCTAATATTTTTTTAACCCTTATTTTACCCTTTAAAATCTTACTTTGTTGTCATTTGATTTATACATTGAGGGTTAATTTAATTACAATAACATTATAAAATACCAATAAATGAAATATTTATCAAAATTTAGGAATTATCCAAAATATTTTGATCAATATTATATTATTATAAATTTTATATCATCAAATAAAATATTTTATATTTTAAAATACAGTTACCATCAATTTCAGTGCTATTTATTTCTCGACTTTTTAAAAATATCATTACAACATGATATATTTGAAAAACCTCTCTCAAAATATAACTAACTTGTCAAATTAATCCCTATATTTTTTTATGAAATCAATTATATAAAATTGTACTTATTTTAAAAAATTTAATAGAATTTATTTGAAATTTCCTTTAATTAAACATTTACTACATCATCATTGAGAAAGCTTTTAATTTATTTATTCCTTATCTAAAATTTAAAAATAAATTTAAATGATGAATATAAATCTTTTAGATTTCAAATTAATATTCATAGTCAAATTTATCTTCTTTATATTCTCATATTACAAATATTTTAAATGTTTAAAATAGAAGAATGAAAAAATTGATTTTTCATTGAATAAAATAATAAAAATGTATTGAAGTCATACCAGTGGCTCCAAGATATCTCAAAATAGAATAAATGATTATTTTGGTCTAAAATAAATCATACCATGAAATTTTTACATATATTTGGGTAATTTTAGATAATTTTATAATATTATTTTTACCCTTAATTACATGATTTACCATTAACCGTTGTAACAAATATAATTACTAATGTTACTATTCATATTGTCAAAAAATAAAAAAACCTCATTTATTAATTTTGGAATTTAGGATTCCAAATATAGAATCCATTTTTGATAATTAAAAACACATAAGTTTTTAATATTAATTTTAAATTAATCTCATGGATGTATCGAGATAATGGGTTTTTCAAGTAAAAACATTCAAAAGTTCACAAAGTTTTTATATCTGATTTAAATGTAAAATTGATTAAAATGAACACCATTCGATTAAATGATAAAAAAATTGATTTAATTATACATTGAAACAAATAAAAAAATTATTTAAAAATATAAATAAATTAGACCAAAAAGAATCTTTGAACTCATATTTTGTATTATTCATTATTCATCAAAATATGTAAATTCTTATAATAATACCAAAAGTTCCCCTAAAGTAAATTTTGATATATTTATATCAAAAATGAAGTTTAATTTTTCTGCTAAAATTTATAAAAATTTCAAAAATTATATTTTATATGGTTTCTCCATCAAAAAGCAATAAAATTACCTTTTAAGAATATTAGAGGTTTTTTATGCTAAAAATTTGATTTAATCTAATTTTAAGCCTATAAAATTTATTTGATAAATGAAAAAACATTTAATAAAAATGAATAAATATAATTTAGTTAGTTTTATTAATTCTTTCCAATAAAATGAAAAGGTGCTAACTACCAATTAAAATAATATTATAAATAATATTTTTTTGTATAACTCAGTCTTGCGTGCAACATAAGTTTTTGGAGAAACCAATTGTTCCATGTCGGGAATGCTATCTGAAATAGGACTCCATTTAATGTAAAATTACTATATAACTCACAAATACTAATAAAAAAAATTATTATTCTATAATTACATAGGATGTTATATACACTAACTTTCAGTACAGGAAAATTACATCATTTTAAAAATAAACAGCATAAAAGCATTAGGATCCAGGATCCAATGGTTTAGTATTGTGGAGAAATTAGTACCATAAATACATTAATATAAAAAATAAAAATATATTAAATCCCCCATATTTATCCTTAAAATCACATGTTCTTTTTATTATAGGTAATCACCTAAGGATATAGATCAATGAAAGGGGTCACTTAAAGGCATAGTAAGAGAATAGATAAGTACATGAATCAATATAAGATGGGTGAGCATAATATTCATCATAATAACATAATAATAGGATAATAATCATAATAAATATAGGATGAATTATATAATTACATGGAATTTGGATATTCGTATAAAAGAATCATGATGTCTTAGTAGTCAAATACCACACATAGTTGTGAATAAAGTTAGCGTCAAATTCATGCATAACATATGTGCATAATACTAAATTCATCATTATGAAACAATATATCATCATGTTCACACATAATAAATATCATCTCATGAGATACATAACATTACCCATTTCAAAGGAGGGCTATATAATTTCAGGCTCACCCATCACATCATTAAATTTACATAATCATGAATGCCACATAGAAATTATATCAATAAAAGTCATAAAACATAAATTATAAAGGAATGGGTAGATAATAATTTCATAAATAATAAATAGATTAATAATATTTGGGGTTTCACAAGTGAAATATGGAAAAACTTATTCGATATAAGAGTCCAAGATCTTGAGTGAAGAAGAAACAATCTCAAGTGGAGTAAAGATGTGTTCTAGAAAGAAGGGTTCTTTTGGAAAATAATTATATTTTTCATTAACCAAGTTGGGAAAACATATATCCTGAAAATAATATGGAATAACAATGAAATTAAATTTTATTAATAATAAAAGTATGTTCACACAGTTATTTTTAATCAAAGAGGGATAACCCAAAGAAAAGAAGTTTTGTTCGAGAAACCCCTGACCTTATGTTTGAATGCTTTCTTCACATTACTATCATGAATAATAAAACTAGATTCGTTAATTAATGAATAAAAAACCTCTTTAAAATTTAATTTCTTTATTATAATTTTATTAGTTCATTTTTGGCCATTTTTCGAGTTATAGTGTTCATTTTATTCATTTAGGGAGTGTTTGTTTTCTTAGTTTTCATGATTGGCTCACCAATATACAAGTATGAAAGTTCGAGTAAAATGAGAATAATTCTATTGAGTTGATATTATATATTATTATTGAAAATAATTAATTTTAAATGGTACTATATTTCATTTTTTATATGACGATGATTCATTAGATAAAATGTTAATGATAAGTCTTCAATTTATTTGGGCAGGTTTTCCATCCCACACGAAATAATTTCATTTTATTAAAAATTCTGTTTATGAATTACATAAATACCATTGAAAAAGTTATAATATGAATATTAAAATCTGTTTTAACCATAATAATGGTTTTATTACATTCCTTGAATGTAGTAATGGAAAAAGAAAACTCATCATCCACGAAGGCTGTGAATCGACATGTCACAAATGATGTTTTAATTTTTATAATAAAAGTAGTTGAGAAGATATATTACGATTTATATTACATTAAAACAATATAATATACATATGAAACTAGAGTTATCATTCCACTTTGTATAATTATAGGTTATTATAGGATACAGAAATAAAACAAATTTAAAGAGAATAATTGAGGATTTTACCTCCGGAATATCTTCTCATTGCAAACCTTCTTAAGGCACTTAGAGTAGGAATATTTTTGAGAACAGTAGCTCTTGGAATGGGGTAAGAGTCTTGGGGAGGTAATTAATAATAATTTATAAAATATAAAAGGCTTATAATGTGTGAGGAGAAGAGGTGGTGAGATGTGGGTTTTTCAGCAGATGAGACAGGTGTTTTTTTGATAATTGTATTTATTAGTTGATTATTTTGGCTTAAGACAATCAATAGTGATTATTCCATTGAATATATATAAGAACTGGATCAGGAGAGATATAAAAAATTGGTTCTTACATTATAAATGACTCAAAAATTCATGTGTTTAACTTATAATGTTAAATTTCATAAATTACATATTTCACTATTCACTAAAAATTCAACTATTTTAGAAAAATCATAAAAATTCACCCTAACTATTTGTTCTTGTGTAGATTTTATAAAATTTCCCCATTTTATGAAAATATTTTTATAAATATTTCAAATAAAATTTTTATTTAAATTCATCATTTATTAAAAAATACAGATTTTAATAATATAATTGATTTTTTGACACTTTGAAAACTAAATTTATGGCTCATAAAATTACCTTATTATTATTATAAAATAAAATATTAATCAATGAATCTAATTTATTAAAATAATTTTTTTTAATAATTATATTAATTATTAAAATTTAAATGAACATTTATGTTTTACAAAAATACCAACACTTAATTTATCGATTTTAAAACATTTATTTCTTTATACTATGATATAATTGTATCACATTTTCATTTATAAAATGCCTAAGTTTTATTTATATATTCATAGGTGAGGTTACAATTCTATTGGCCAGATTACTATTCTAAATGGTCATGTTATTATCCCAATGGTCAGGTTACTATTCCGTCATTATAGGTTTCTTAATTTTAATAAATATCACTTATTTCATTATTCATTTATAAGAATAATATTATTATTGAGATCTATATGTGATGCATGTGTTTTATGAAATAATTAAAATAAGGGAAATTCCAATGAAAAAGTTTAGGTCCTTACAATATTAAATATGGGAAATATAATTAATTTGAGGTTTATGAATGTTAATAAATGATTCATATTTCATATTTTAAGAAATCATTATTAAGTAAAAATATTATTAATCATATTTAATGGTTTAAGAATGAAGTGGAATTAAGGATGCGTTTATATATGGTAGATCAAGAATAATTTTGTAAGAATCATAAAATATATTGATATTGTTTTATTGAAATTTTTTATTAAGGGTTTTCTAGAATTTCTCGAATAGTACTGATGATATAGAAAATTCATTTAATGTAATGTTTATTTTTTATCTAAAACACATGATTGATGGAAGGTAAACTTAATATGTCTCTAAAGTTTATAAAATGGTGTTTTTTTCATAAAAAGATGATTTATATGGATAAAGTAAACTATATAGTATTGCTAACCTCTAAACTTGTAACTGATTTGCTGAAAAAGTGGTATATACTGATGGATTTTACCAAAAAAATGGATCTAAGGAGTATATTCATTAATCTAAGATTTTATTAAATTAATAAGGACAAATTCTTTTTTTTCATTGATTTTGTTGGTAAATATGGTTTTTACCGATAATTAGAAAAATAATTGACAAAGGTATTGAAATATTTGGAATTTGACCATTAATTTATAATTAATGATATTTTGATGATTATTGTTATTTTTTATTTTGGGAAGCTTATTGAACTTTATAAATTTTTAATTCTATAAGGGTTAAATTTTTAACTATTTATGGAATTGTTTAAGGTGATATTTGGATGTGGCTTTAGATATTAATGTATTACATCACTATATGAAGATTTATAAATATTTCATAAATTGTGATAATTAATTTATAATGATGAAAACTGGATATTGATGTAATGAATTATCACTCTATTGTATATAGTTTGATTAATTATTTGTTTATGCATAAAAAATTGATCAACATTTCATGGAGTGAGAGATTAAGTGGAAATTGATTATAGTAAAAGAAAATGATGAAATTATTCTTAATTTATAATGGAAGGATAATCCTTAAGTATATCTATCCTTAAGAGATTATTGATATCATTTGTACAGTATCTGTTGGATTGGTACTTCCACCAAAAATCTCAGGTTCAAGATTTGTTCCATGTATCTCTCCTGAGGAAGTTCATACTTAATCCACCACATGTACTGAATTGAGAGGTCATTCTATTGGATTTTGATCTTTCTTATGGGGTTAATCATATGATATTATAAATCACATAAAGAAGGTTCTACAAAACAACATCACCTACCTAGTGAATTTTTTTTGAAAAAATCAGCAGCTTGAGGAAGCTACATGAAAACCAAAGGATATAATTAGTTTTAAGTATCCCTAATATTTTCATCATTATGGTTAATTTATATAATGAAATTCATATTAAGGAGATAGAATTTAATTACCAGTTTTTTAATGATATACTTTTTTAAAAAATTAATTTATTAGATATATTACATTATATGAAACACCGAGCTTAAACAAAGAATGATATACTTTTAAAATATTATAATTTTATATAATAGTTATCACCTAGCCATTGAAATGGTATGTATGAATAGTATTTTCATAATTTTGATTTTATGTGGTTTAAAAACGTATATTAAATAAATTTTTAGGTTAATAATTTAATATCAATGAAATAAAATAAAAACTGTTTGAAAATGAGGGAAATTTTTATCGAGAAAACAATATTTATTGGTACATATGTTTTTTATCTCAATAAATTAAAAAAATTGGTGAATTTTTTTATTGAAATTTTTTTATTATAAGTTCAATCAAATGATTAACATTCATCTTATATATTTTGGGGATGTGAGATAATAATAAATCCAAAATTACACTTAAAACTATATTTTTCTAAAAGTTATATTTATCTCATTATGCCAACATATTTTAAAACTTATTTTTGAAACTTTTTAGAAATTTATCTTATAAAATGATATTAAAACTTAAAATAATCATTTAAAATTATATTTGGGTTAATTTTTGATAGTTGTATGACAAGTGAAATTTTTCAATGAATATTGAAAATTAATAGTGCTTATTAGGAATTTTCATTTATATTAAAGTGTTTTAAAACATCCAATTATTTTAATATGTTTTTAAAAGTAAAATTAGTTAAATTGTACCACTACTAGAAAATGGACCTATGCCCATGGTTTTACAGAAACTATGGGTATAGGTCAACCCTATACCCATGGTTTTTGGAGAACCATGGCTATATGTTTGGAGAGAGAAACCAAATTCTCTAGAAAGACCTATACCCACATTTCCCCAAAAACCATAGGTATAGGTCAATCCTAAACACACAATTTATAAAGAACCATGGCTATAAGATTCGGGTGAAATACAAGTTTGTGGGAAATACTTATACCCACAGTTATAAAAAACTATGGGTATAGGTTGGGTAATACCGATGGTTTTTTTAAACCATAGCAATTGGTTTTTTCAGGAAAAAAATTTCCCACCTATACTATAAAGACCCGGAAATCCCATGGAATTATTTTTAAGACATGGGATTTTTATGAGTTCGTGAAAGTTTACGGTGCTTGATTCCGAGGCCCGATGTGCCCGGAATCAATTTCTGAAGTTTTGTTCGGGTACGTTCAGTAAACGTACGAGCGAGATTTTATAACTTTTGAACTGGTGCTCAGAACTAAAATCCAAGGGCACTGTTGAACTCACAGTGCCTATATTCTCTTAAGAAGACTTTCACCTCAACGGCAGTTGGTCGGGAATGAATGTTAGATTTTGGGTTTTTATGAATAAATTAAATAAAAATAAAGTTGAAGCTTTATTTTTATTTTTAGTCGGTTGAAACCTCCAAGAGAAGGTTGGAGGTGGGGGCCACCACACCTTAACCTCCCATGAGAGGTTATGATGGTGGGGCCCACCTGAGGTCTAAAACTCCACTTCATGTGGAGTTAATGTGGTGGGGACCACCCAAGACCACTTAAACTCTAGAGATTCCCTCATTAATGAGGGGGAGCCTCTTGATATCCTCTATACTTAATGGTTCCAACCCACCCCATTTAATTAATTAAGGCTCATAAATTAATTAAATGCCTCATTTAAAATTTCTTGCCAACGAAATAATAGATATTATAATATTTTATTTGGCATGTCTATTCACTTTGGACTTTTGGAGAGGAGAGCTTGGGAGAAGAATAACACTCCAACGAAGAACGACCATCGAAGAATGAAGAATGCTTCATTCACCAAAGAAGGACTCCTTTTTCCTTCTTCAACCAGAACAAGGGAGGAAGTTCCTTCCTTGAAGAACACTGATGATTTCATCCTCGACTTTTTTGTCTTCTTTCCTGATCACAATAAATCTATGTTTGCCTTTCCACGACATTGACAACGAATAACGAACCCGAGGTAGGGGTTCAAGCTTGCTAACTGTTTTGTGTTCTTCGTTTTCCATCGTGGTTTAGAATTCAAAGACACTTGATATCACCCTAACATGGAGGGCGCAGGCTGAACAAACATGGCCTGACCCCTCCGCATTCTTGTGGATTTTTTGTGCTAATTGTGGCATGAGACCGGAATGTGCGACTCTCGTCAACGAAGACTGCATATCGAAGGCAACGACCTAACGAGAGCCTGACTTCCTTCGGAACGAGAATTGGGCCACCGGAACTCGTAAAGTGACCCGCGAAAAACTCGCTAATGGATGGAGCAACAAACGTCACCATGGGGCGGCAGCGGTGCAACCGCACCACCAGAGAAGTGACCCGCAATCTATGAACCGCAGCAGTGCGGCGGCCGCCGGTGCAAGCCCGGCCGTGAAGGAAGCCAGCGGCCGGGCCGCCGGGACACCGTGAAGGCAGGGCACAACCGGTGCCACATGATGGTTCGAAGGAGGGTTGTGGCCCCTTGCTGCGACGGTGCAGCAGCGGCCGGCTCGAGCCCATCTGCGAGGAGGTCCGGCGGCCCAAGTTGTCAGGTCGCCGGAAGAGGCGCGACACAACCGGCTCCACGCGAGAAGCCGACTGGCCGCTCGGCCAGCCGAAAATAGCGGGAGTCCACTGGGTCCCACGTGACACACCAGGGCCATCCTAGCACCCATTCCACCCGCCCGAATGGCTAATCCATTCGGGAACTAGGGGGCGTAGCGTTCCCCCCTGGACGTGGCCAGGGCAGACCCCTGCGGGCCGTCAGGCTGGACCCGGCATGGGTCGGGCCGCCCCCCCACCCCCCTTTGGGCCGAGTCAGACCCACGGACCAGGTCAAACCTAAAGACCGGGTCAGACCCGTGGATTTTGTCAGACCCAAAGACCAGGTCGGACCCCAATCTGGACTCGGGTCGGTCCGACTGGGTCGGACCGAACCCGGACCCGTTTGACCCGATTTCACCTTTTCGCCCATAACTTGGGCTACGAGTGTCCGATTGAAAAACCATCTATGTCGATGGAAATCTTGGAGTGAGATGATTCTTTTGGAATACCCCAATTGAGGTTTGGATGCAGTTGGTTTATGGTCGGGATGGATTGAACCTAAATCCAACCTGGCCCTCGAAACGGAAATACCAATAACTCTCAGACCGGACGTCTGATTGACCCCCCGTCTATCATATTATGTTCCCTTTGATGAGATGGAACTTTGGGATACATCAACTTGGGATGAAATGGTAGTTTATGTATCAACACTTGGCTTGAGGAGTGGACCCTCCCTGAATCAATCGTGTTATGTGGAAACCCTGTGGCTTGTTGTGCACTTCTGACTGTTCATGGTTCATGTGTTGGTCCGAAAGAATAGCTGGTCCTGGATCATGTGTTGGTCCAACAGCTCTAACAACTATTCCTGGATCATGTGTTGGTCTGACAGAATAGCTGGTCCCGGATCATGTGTTCGTCTGACAGCTTAGATGATTCAGTGGCTATATGTGATCATATCTATCTATCTAAAAATTTTGTATAACTATGTGAGCTGAGTCAGTAACTTGGGTTTTCCTCATGATTGATATGGATTAATAGATAACATAGGTATATCTATGGGCATATACCTATGTGGGGTTATCTGTTGATTTCATACATTGTGGTTTATCCTTGTTAGATTTTGTGAGACCTTGAGGGTCTCGGGGTCCCTACTAGGTATCACTATACTCACCAAAGCACGGACTATGCCTGTACCTCATTGTGTTGGATGCAGATGACGGGCATTGCTGATTGAGGCTGAGTAGCAGGACTGGACGGTACCCAGAGGTGGACCTTACGATGAGTCGGTACACGGATGATACTAACGGACATGGAATGATGAGGAGTCCATCTATACCTACCCTTCAAGTGGGAACCTCGGAGGACAACCTAGTAGCTACTTTTCTTTTTCACTTGTACTTGTTTTTCAGTTGTACTTTCACTTTCCAGTTGGGATTGTATTTTTGGCCCCTTTACTTTTCATCACTCTATTGTATACAACTTTACATAGTATTTACATCCAACTCATACTCTTTTGTGTGTGTGTTTTTAGTTTATAAAGGCAATGACTTCCCAATTTTAGGGATTTACGCCTTTGGTGCTAGTCGCCAGCCCCTATCCTATGGAAGGAGGGCTTGGGGTAGTCATGACATAAGCCTTGGGGAACGAGTCGTGAAAAATTGGTAGCATAGGAGTAGGTTCTACCGCACATTGTATGACTCTGATCTTTCTTTTCTATGAAGAAATAGTGTTAAGAGTACTGAGTGTTGTTTTCAGTCCAGAGAGTCCAGTGTTGGTGCGGCGGCCGACGTATCCATACACTAGGACCCTGACTTCTGATTTCCGACTTAGTGCATGAAAACAGTTATTGCGAGTCTATTTCAAGAGTTTTTTTTGTGATCTCTTTGAGTCATATCACCAAGTATACCTTAATGACTGTGGTACACCTGTTTCTTTTCAAGATTCCTCCACACAGACAACCTTCCAGGGTTCTGAGATTTGTATGAGATGACAGCCCACCGAGCGCCGAGGCCTCGGGGCAGGGCCCTATTACAGAAGAGGAAACAACCGTACTACTACCCATTGGGCCACTGATACCACTAACCACAGCAGCATAGAGTGAACGTCGGTTAAGTGCATTGCACGAGTTCCAGCACTAGAGGCCACCCAGGTTCTGGGTAGATATGGACCCACATGCAGCTGAGGATTGGCTTGAGGCTATGGTTAGAGTCTTCAGACTAGTAGGGACACTAGAAGACCATATGGTGATCCTTCTCGCGAGTCTCCTTTAGGAAGCAGTAGGAAGATGGTGGAGCCTGATGCTCTAGGTACATAACAAGGCGACACTACTATGGGTTGACTTCGAGAGCCAATTTTAGGCAGAGTATGTCTCAGCCACCCTATGTGTAGTACGAATATAGGAGCTACTGCATCTACAGCTGGGTAGAATGACGGTGGCGCATTACTCAGTGAGGTTCACCGACCTCTCACATTACTCCATAGATATGGTGCAGGATTCATTCTTCAGTGCCTGGACCATCGAGCAGGGGCTCAGGTGAGAGAGAAAAGCCTCAATGATCTCCCTTAGCATCCCGACGCAGGGAGGGGTGTTAGAGAGAGCCCTCCTAGTGGAGAGTTTCCTGGCTGAGCAGTCACCAGTAGTGAGACCCAACACTAGTCGACATGCAGTGGAGTCTTCTACAGCTGGCAGTAGACAGATGTCACGGAGGTCCAAGCGGACCAGACCATCTGGTGGACGACCTCAGGATACAAATTCAATTGTGCGGGGCACACGAGACATAGCAATTCATGCCAGGAGAGGGCAATGTTACACTTATGGTGGGCAGGTTTACATGGCTCGTGACTACCCTACCCGCCATACTGATGATCAGCAGACAGTTGAGGGACCTCTCAGGCAAAGGCAGAGGATCGATCGAGGTAGACCATAGAGAGCAGTCAGACGTGGTAGAGGAGCTGGTCATGAAACTAGTGGTGGATGATGATTCAAGGTGTTACCGCCCTCACCACCAGGAGGTCCACCCCTACCACAGGGAGTAGGTGGATAGGGGCGAGGTCAGCTCCAGGCAGCTGAGGTATACGATTATGGAACTCTGAAGATGATTCGAGGTATGATCAGTGTCAACTCTACCTTAGCTGCAGTTCTTATAGACACAGGTGCCAGTCACTCTTTCATTGTCACTGCCCCTCGTTCGGAGCTCAGAGATTCTGACGGATCTGTTGGCTCGATTCTTACGGCTAGATACTCCTATGGGAGCAGACTCAATGATTATGCACTAGGGTAGGCAGTGTGAGCTTACTCTAGGAGGTGAGATCTTCGACTGGGATCTCCTCATAGCGGCGTTGAGGCCTTACAACGTCATCTTGGGAATGGAATGGTTATCTACAGTCCATGCTCAGATAAACTGTATTAGGCGCAAAGTGTGGTGTGTTCACACGGATGGGACAAGGTTCACCTTCACCGGCGAGAAGGGAGCCTTTGCAGCACAGGACAGACTTACTCAGAGGAGGGTGTAGTCGAGCACTCATTAGTTGTCCTACCTTACCCTCTGAGCAGTTGATGTGGAGAGTCTGATCTATCTTGTAGTGGTGGACCAGTACGCGGATGTTTTACCTGACGATGTTCCAGGACTACCTCCTCACAGAGAGGTGGACTTCTATATTGACATGTGCCCCAGGATGGAACTGATATCTACACAAGCATATCGGATGGCTCCCGTTGAGCTTCGTGAGCTGTGGGTACAACTGGGGAACTTGCAGGGGAAGGGGTTCATCTGGCCCAGTGTTTCTCTTGGGTAATCCCCAATTCTATTCTCCAAGAAGGAATATGGGTGCTTGAGGATTTGTGTTGACTATCGTCACTTGAACCAGCTGACCGTGAAGAAAAAGTACCCACTCCTGAGGATTGACGACCTATTTGATTAGCTGAATGGAGTGCGGTGGTTCTCGAATATAGACCTCAGATCAGGCTATCACCATCTTAGAGTTTGAGATGAGGATGTAAAGAAGACAGCCTTCAGATGTTGGTACATCCACTACGAGTTCTTGGTTATGCCTTTCGGTGTAACCAACACTCTAGAAGTGCTTATGGGACTCATAAACAGGATCTTCCAGCCATACCTTGATCACTTTTTCGTAGTCTTCATCGATGACATGTTGATCTACTTGACTACTGAGGAGGAGCATGCCTACCATTTGCGGGTAGTAATGGACACACTCCAAGAGCACCAAAATTATGGTAAGCTCTCGAAGTGATAGTTTTGGATTCGAGAGGTTCACTTCTTGGGACACGTCATCTTGGAGGCTGGAGTTGTAATAGATACAGTGAAGATTGAATTGGTACTTTCTTGGGAGACAACCAAGAGTGTGATGGAGGTGTGGAGTTTCCGGGGTTTTCCTGGATACTACTAGGGATTCGTGTCAGACTTATCTAGAGTTGCAGCACCACTATCAGCTTTGACGAAGAAGGGGAAACCCTTCGTGTGGTTGGAGAGATGTCAGCAGAGCTTCTCGGAGCTGAGGCAGAGGCTGACTAGTTCCACCATCTTGAGGCTTACAGAGGAAGGTGTGGGGTACGTTGTTTACTACGACGCATCAGGGACCAGACTCATGTGTTTCCTGATGCAGGAATGAGTAGTGATCGCATATGGTTATCAGCAACTAAGACAGCATGAGTAGAACTATGCTACCCATGACCTGGAGTTTGCAGTAGTGGTATTCTCTTTGAAGATGTGGCGACACTATCTGATGGGCGAACATTTTACTGTGTACTTTGATCACAAGAGTCTCAGGTATATCTTCTCTCAGAAGGACCTGAACTTGAGATAGTGACGTTGGATTGGGGTCCTCCAGGACTATGACTTTGAGATAGTCTATACTCCTGGGAAGGGGAACGTTGTTACGGATGTGATTAGTAGGAGATCTAGTATACAGCTACTAGAAGAGGTGACGGAGCATCTTGTTGCCTTTTATATAACCTTTTTTTATGGAGATAGAGCAGCCTTTATACAGTCTCTTATAGTCATTCCCCCACTCCTTCAGCGATTTAGGGAATCACAACATGGGGATACTGACTGCAATACATGACGTGCTCAGATATCCATAGGGCAGGCACCTGATGGATTTTCTAAAGGTGGGGAGCACGTCATCCTCTTTAGAGGACCTAATATGGTACCAGTGTTACTTTAGAACGAAGTGTTGAGGGAGTTCCACACGTCTTCTCTAGCAGAACATCCAAGAGTGGCGAAGATGTACTAGGAACTTCGACAACCGCACTGGTGGACAGGTATGAAGAAGGCAGTAATGGAGTTTGTCTCTCGATGCCTCACTTTCCAGCAAGTGAAGGCAGAGCATCAGGTACCAGCAGGCTTGGTTCAGACTTCAGAGGTCGCAGAGTGGAAGTGGGATGAGATATCTATGGACTTCATGACGGGTCTTCCATGTACATGCAGGGGTCACGACTCGATTTGGGTGATCATTGATTGACTCACCAAGTCAGCCAACTTCCTACTGATCAGAGAGCAGGGTTCAATTGAGATCATGGGATGCCTCTACATGCAAGAGATTGTGCGGCTACATGGATTAAATTCTTCTATTGTCTACGATCTTGACACACGGTTTACTTACTGGCTATGGAAGGGGTTTTAGGAGGCTTTCGAGACGCAGCATCGTCTGAGCACTACCTTCCATCCTCATACGGATGTTCAGACTGAGCGAACCATTCAAAACCTTGAGAAATTGCTCTATGCATCTGTCCTCAACTCCAGTCACAGCTGGGAGGATCACTTAGCTTTGGTGGAGTTTTCCTACAACAACAGTTATCACTCCACCATAGGGATGACACCTTTTGAGGCATTGTGCAGGCGACCTTTCAGATCACCCTTGTGCTGAACAGACCCTGGGGAGTCGGCACTGGTAGGACCAGAGATGGTATGAGCTACCATGGAGAAGGTACAGATGATCTAGGAGCAGATGGAGACTGCATAGAGCTGACAGAAGTTGTATGTTGACAGGAGACAGATGCCTCTGGTGTTTGAGGATGGCGACCACGTCTTTCTACGGGTCTCACCTCGACGAGGCCTATGAAGATTGGGCCGAGGTGGAAAGTTATCTTCAAGATTCATCAGACCTTTTTTTATCCTCAGAAGAGTTGGAGAGGTGGATTACCACTTAGCTCTTCCACCTCAGTTGCACCGGCTGCATGACCTCTTCCACGTATCTTAGTTGAGGAGATACGTGCACGACCCTTCACACATCATCGACCATGGGGAGCTGGACGTCGATGATGGGGTGACTATTATTGAGGTTTCATTAGAGATTGAGGATTGACAGTAGTGGTTCCTACGTGGGTGGTTGATACCTCCGGTGTGTGTTCGCTAGTAGCACGGGAACCTCTCGGAGATCACATGGGAGCGGGAGGCTCTGATGCATGCTTAGTACCCCCATTTGTTCCCTTAGATCAAGTTATAGCTTAAGGGGGCGTAAATCCCTGAGGTGGGAAAAATTTAAAGACCCATAAATCCCGTGAATATTTTTTTTAAGACATGGGATTTTTATGAGTCCGCGAAAGTTTACGGTGCTTGATTCCGAGGCCCGGTGTGCCAAGAATCAATTTCTGAAATTTTGTTTAGGTACGTTCAGTAAACGTACAAGTGAGAATTTAAAAACATTTGAACCGGAGCTCAGAACTGAAATCTGAGGGCACCGTTGTACTCACAGCATCGGTATTCTCTTAAGAAGACTTTAACCTCAATGACAGATGGTCAGGAATGAAAGTTAGTTTTTGGGTTCTTATGAATAAATTAAATAAAAACAATGTTGTAGATTTATTTTTATTTTAACTTATTTGAAACCACCAAGAGGAGGTTAGAGGTGGGGGTCACCACACCTTAACCTCTCATGATAGGTTATGGTGGCGGGGCCCACTTGAGGTCTAAAACCCCTCTTTGTGTAGAGTTAATGTAGTGGGGACCACCCGAGACCACTTAAACTCTAGAATGCCCCTCATTAATGAGGGGGGACCTCTTGATCTCCTCTACACTTAATACTACCAACCCACCCCATTTAATTAATTAACCCTCGTCAATAAATTAAATGCCTCATTTTAAATTTATGGAGAATGAAATAATAGATATTATAATCTATTATTTGGCACGTCTATTCACTTTGGTCTTTTGGAGAGGAGAGCTTGGGAGATTAAGAACTCTCCAACAAAGAATGACCATCGAAGAATGAAGAACACTTCATTCTCCAGTGATGGACACCTTTTTCATTCTTCAACCAGAACAAGGGAGGAAGCTCTGTCCTTGAAGAATGCCGACAACATCATCCTCGACTTCTTCATCTTATTTCCTGATGATAACGAATCGACGTCCACCTTTCCGCGACATCGACAATGAACAACGAACTCGAGGTATGGGTTCAAGCTTGCTAATTGTTGTGTGTTCTTCGTTTTCCATCGTGATTTAGAATTTGAAGCCACTTGATATCACCCTAACGCGGAGGGCGCGGGCCGAACAAACACGGCCCAACCCCTCCGCATTCTTGTCGATTATTTAAGCTAATCGCGGAATGAGAATGGAATGCACGACTCTCATCAAAGATGACTATGGATTGAAGGCAATGACCCGAGGAGAGCGTGGCTTCCTTTGAAACGAGAATTGGGCCACCGGAACTCGTCCAGTGACCCGAGAAAAACTCGCTGACAGATGGAGAAACAAACGTCACCGTGGGGAGGCGGCAGCGCAACCGCGCCGCTGAAGGAGTGACCCACGACCCATTGACCACGGTGGCTGGTTCAAGGCCGGCCGCAAAGGAAGCTAGCTGTCGATCCTCCAGGACGCCGTGAAGGCGCGGCACAACCGGCGTTGCGCGGTGGTTCGAAGGAGGGATGCGGCCCCAAGCCACGATGATGCAGCAGCGATCGGCTCAAGCTTGGCAACAAGGAAGTCCGGATACCTGAGCCACCGGGTCGCCGGAAGAGGCGTGACACAATCGGCACCGCGTGAGGAGTCGGCTGGCTGCTCGGCCAGCCGGAAACAGCGGGACCCCGCTGGGTCCCGCGTGACACACCCATGCCAGCCTGGCGCCTTTTCCACTCGCCCGAATGGGTAATCCATTTGGGAGTTATGGGGTGCGACCTTCCCACTTGGACGCGGCTAGGGCGGACCCCCGCGGGCCGCCCTACTGGACCCATCACGGGCTGGGCCGCCCAGCACGGGTCGGGCCACCCAGTGCGGGTCGAGCCACCCAGCGCGGGTTGCCCCCCCCCCCTAGGCCGGGTCGGACCAGTGGATTGGATCAGACCTGCAGACCGGGTCAGACCCTAGTCTGAACCAGGGTAGGGATGGGTCGGTCCGACTGGGCCGAACCCGGCCCAGACCTATTTGACCCGATTTCACCTTTTCGCCCATAACTTGGGCTACAGGTGTCTGATTGACGAACCGTCTATGGTGAAGGAAATATTGGAGTGAGAAAATTATTTTGGAATACCCCAATTGAGGTTTGGACTTAGGTGGGTTATGGTCGGGATGGATTGAACTTAAATCCAACCGGGCCCTTAGAACAGAAATGCCAATAACTCTCAGACCGAGCATCCGATTGACGCACCTTCTATCGCGTTGTATTACTTTTGACGAGATGGAACTTCGGGATACATCAACTTGGGACGAAGTGGTAGTTTATGTATCGAAACTTGGATTAAGGGGTAGACCCTCCTGGAATCAAGCGTGCTTTGTGGAAACCTTGTGGCTGGCTGTGCACTTTTGACTGTTCCCGGATCATGTGTTGGTCCGACCGTTTTGATGACTGTTCCTGGATCATGTGTTAGTCTGACAGTTCTAACTTCTGTTCCTGAATCATGTCTTGGTCCGACAGAATAGCTGGTCCTAGATCATGTGTTGGTCCTACATCTCTGATGACTGTTCTTGGATCATGTGTTGGTCTGACAGTTCCAAATTCTGTTCCTGGATCATGTGTTAGTCCAACAGAATAGCTGGTCCAGGATCATGTGTTGGTCCAACAGCTTAGATGATTCAGTGGCTACATCTGATCATCTCTATCTCTCTATAAAAGTTTTATACCTGTGTGATTTGAGTCAGTAACTTGTGCTTTCCTCATGATTGAGATGGATTACTAGATAACTTAGGTATATGTATGGGAATATACCTAAGTGGGGTTATCTGTTGATTTCATACATTGTGGTTTATCCTTGTTGTATTTTGTGAGACCTTGAGGGTCTCGGGGTCCCTACTGAGTATCATTATACTCACCCCTACACAGGATATGCCTGCACATCGCTGTGTTGGATGCAGACGACAGACAATGCTGATTGAGGCTAAGTAGTAAGATTGGATGGTACCTAGAGGCAGACCATAAAACGAGTCTGTACATGGAGGAGACTGACAGATGTGGAGTGCTGAGGAGGCCATCTATACCTACCCTTCAGGTAAGAACCCTAGAGGATGACCCAGTAGCTTCTTTTCTTTTTCAGTTGTACTTTGTTTTTAGTTGTACTTGCACTTTCCAGTTGGGCTTCTATTTCCAACCCCTTTACTTTTCAACAGTCTTTTATATACAGCTTTACTTAGCATTTACTTCCAACTCGTACTCTTTTTTGTGTGTGTCTTCAGTTTATAATGTCAATGCCTTCCCATTTTTAGGTATTTACACCTTTGGTGCTAGTCTTCATCCCCTAGCCTATGGAAGGTGGGCTTGGGGTAGTCACGGTATGGGCCCCGGGGAACGGGTCGTGACATATACCCATGGTTTGACCAAACCGTGGGTATAGGTTAACCATATAGTTTTTCGTAACAATAAAAAAAATTAATATATATATATATCTATGTGTGTGTGTGAATATATATAAAAAAAATATATTTTTTGTATATAATAACATAAATTGTGTGATATATTAGTGGTATGTTCGTTGGACTGTAAGGGGGAAAGTGTTGGGATCGAATCCCAATGGGTTTTTTTAATAAATGAAATTTACCCACGATTTGAAAAAAAAACTGTGTGTATAGACCTATACCAATGGTTTGGTCAAACTGTTAGTACAGGTACACACACACAAAATTCATATACTAACGGTTTAAAAACTATGGTTATAGGTCTATACTGACGGCTGGACTCCCAACAGTTCATTAAACCGTGGGTATAGACTACTCCCATGGTTTTTTGGGCCATACCCATGGTTTTGACCCATGGGTATAGGTAAAATTTCCATTAATATACATCTATTAATACACCATTTTTATTTGAGTCAATTTCATATTGAATTTTTATATAAAAACATTTTAAAATTTTAGATATTTTTTCTTTGGAAACCCACTTTTTTATCAGGTATACAGGTTTAATTTTAAATTAAAATATTCTAGTTCTATTAATCGAATTAACAAATATCTATTAAATATTTGGAATAATCCTAATTTCTTTTTTCCAATATGATAAGATAAATTTTATCCTTTGTAAATAGTAAATTCAGTAAAAATTCATTACAATAGTTTTGGTGTAATTGGTTTTATTGGGGGGTTAACTAAAAAGATTAAGGAAAAACTCACCTAGAAACGTATCCATAACCATTATCTATCCATATTGCAACCTTATCGCCCAAACGGTTTTATATTGGCTTATTTTTGAGCCTTTTGTTATGTAGTAAACATTGTTACACAATTTCTATTTAAGAAATTACATGTATTCCACTCACCTCACTTATAAAAGGTCACACACTCTCATCCCTACTTAATTATTCCAAACCCAATTGGTTCTGACAAGACGTATTCAAATTTTTCCCATACATCCATCCCCTTATCCAATAATATATATTTTTTGAGAAATACATCCTATTATGTCTTTTTACACAAACCAAAATAAGTTTCCCTTATAAGAGGACGTCTAAACATGTACGAAGGAAGTCGAGACTTATGGTAAGGTATTTTCATCTCACCTTTATTCTCTATGAAACACATCTTATATTTACTATGTGTTTCTCTTATGTGGTTTATATAATTCCCTTGAATTTAATTTATTATTATTAACCTTAAAATTATGGGTATTTATATATCAAAATAGGTATCTCTTTGTTTTGGGGTTTATAGTCCAAAAGTTACCAAATCAACAAGGTATTTATGTCAAAATTTTCATTTTTTGAGACATATGTTATGTTATTCACCTATCGTCATTTATGAATTGTATATAATACACCTCTGAAATTTTATATCATGAATATCTTTATATTCAAGATATTTAATGTTTTATTTGATGTTATTCTTTAATGGGGAATATGATTCAAAAATTACCTTTGTTGTAAGGGTTTGATTTTAAAATATCATTATTCATTGGGATTGTTTGTGATTACACAATAAAGGGATAAATTTAATGACCCATATCTCAATAACATAATAAATTTTATTATCCTTTAGTTATTTCATGAGAAAACATGTTTCCCTCATTTTCCTATATTTATATACAAAAGATTCCAAAGGAATATTTTTAAGAAAAAGCGTCTTTATTTCCCTCATCGGTCAAAACCCATTTTCTCTTCTATATCCATGTTTTCTAAAAATATTGTGAAAATTTTAAAACTACATATATGATCTTTTAATTTCAATTTTAACATTTTTTTATTTTTACCAAAAAGAATTCTACATTATGTCTATTTCAAAAACGAGGTTTGTTTGTATTTTACCAAAAATGTGAAAATAATCATTCTTCAACTTATAGGTCCTAAATGAAATTTCCCACAAACATTAACACTAAATGTGTTAAAGATTCATTTACAAATTTCATTGTTTATTTTAAAATAAATGTATTTTTGAAAACAAATTATGAATTTCTAGTTTAAAAAAGTATATTTTCAAAGAATGGTTATTTTCATTAAAAAATGTTCCAAGTAATTTTTCATTAAAAATATACTCTATATAAGATGATATCATTTAATGTTGCATAATATTTACTAGGTATATGATCCAATGACATAATATTTTTTTATATTTTAGGTTTACAATTATGATGATAATCGGTTTATGAAACCCCTTTCTTTCTATAGGTTATATTATAATGAAATTTTTAGGTAACTAGTCCCATTTTGATGGGTTATGATCTGATTAATGTTTTATGATCTTATAGCACACATATGTATAGATTATGTGATAGGTGGTACCTATATCTCCTATAATTTATTGCGTAAATATGGATACATCATGAGTAAATATGTTATGTGTGATCTTGATTACACATTCATTATGTTATGCGTGAACATGATTACATGTTCACAATGTTATGGGTGAAAGTAATTACACAATCACAATTTTATTCATAGAACTAGATTTCATGTCCATAAGGTCTTGTATGGACCTTGTTTCATATAGATAATATTATATGAGTGCCTTATTTCATGTCTTGAATTTAATGAGTGAACATATTTTTATTTATACATGTTTTTAATGTCATAAGTTTATGTGTATGTAGAAAATCTATGTCGTATTTAAATGTTATGTTTTCATAGTTCTGGTTCATTGATTCCATTATGATTCATGTCTTATGAAAATTGATGATTTATTCTATAGAACGTATTTATAATCGATGATATGCAAGGTGTAACATTCAAATGATATTCCCAAGTTCCTATACCTTTATTCTCATGATATGTTAATATCAACCTTATTTACCCTTGCTAATAATATTAGCACAACCATTCTTATATTTACTTACTCTAGGTTAGATAAATAAGATTATTTATGAAATATATAAGAAAGGGTCTTATTATGAAGGACATAGTGGGAGATGTCATAGCTCAATCATGGAATAGTTTTTATGGTGTCCATGTTTCCAAAGTAGTATACCTAAACGATTCTGGAAAGGATAGTTATGTTATTTAATGAATATTAGTCTATTAATAGATAATATTTATTTATGAGATGTTTGGGTGTTTGCATTGGGAAACCGATATTTTATTTTCATGGAGAAATCCTTCCCAATTTTTTAATAAATTGGTATGTAAAAAAGTCTATTTTAAAAAATATTGGTAAAAAAATATAGATATATATAGAAGGAGAATATAGCTGGAAAACCCAACAATCTATCAGTTTTTTAGGTGAGCATATCCAAGAGGTGAAACTCCCGCAATTGATCATTGAGTTTGGGGTTTTTTTCAAAAACCAAAAACTACTATTGTTGGATATAATTCATGAACTAGCATAAGAAGGATAATTGAATAAATATGGTATTTCTAATAGTTATTCAAAAACAAGGAAATTAAATTTTGGGACCATATATTTGTAACATCTCAGAATTTCTCTTTAAATTTATTTTTCTTTATATGTAATTATTTTGAGATTTTGAAATTCAACGACACGTAATTCCGAGGGTTGGAGAGCCCGAAATCAAATTTGGAACATTTTTTAAGGTAAATTCAGTAAAAGTGTGAGTGGTATTTTCTATCTTTCGAACCATATCTCAGTTCAAAAATATGAGGGCATCTTTGAATTCAAAATTATGGTATTCTCCAAGAAATGACTTAACATTGGCTGGCAAGGGACAAGAAAAAAAGTTATTTTTCATACATTTCAAAAAAAAATAATAAAATAATTTAAATGAATTATTTTATTTTCCTCCTCACTTCAGAGTGGCAGACAATGACACTGCAAGGTAGTGACAGGGTAGTGACGAGGCACATCAATGAGGATCACTAATGGCTCATTAAACATGTTGTTTAATGATATTTTAATGGTGTGTAACAGCGATGCTATTTCTTAAATAAATCAGTGTAACGATGCAACATCGAATCATAATGAGAACACTGTGATGTGCTCCTATTTATAATTCGACGTGCTGGAAAAATATATATTAATGAAATTGGAGGATTATTTGGTGGAATTCTGATGGACATCCACCCAGTGAAGAACGAATAATGCTAGCGGAACTTCTTCTTCGACGCTTTTCGAATAGCATAGCTGGGAAGAAACGTCGACATCTTAAAACCCTTGAGCACAAAAGTGCGGAAAAGAACTTCAAAGTTGTAGGGGTTTTTAATTTTATAAGTTCTTACTCATTCCGTTTTTAAAAATAACGAATGCGGAACAACCCACAAAAAGGTTGATCTGTGAATCATGTGTTATAATAGGAGGGTGACTTTTCTTTTGGGGTGATTATTCGGAATTAAACATTGGCATGAATGATTGAACACAAACCTCGCTAAGCCTCCCCCTTGTTAAAACCTCTAACGCAGAGGGACCAGGATGACATCAACAAGGCCCAAGCAACTCTGCTCATTTATTATTGGTGGTGGCATTCTCAAAGTGGTGGAAAGGCTAGTTTGAAGGTTTCACGATAAAGAAATCCTTTCCTAGAGACTGTTGGCGTAAGAGGTGAAAGGAAAGGACCACCAGGTCTTGTCCGGTGGCCCGATGAAGATTCTATCGTGGCACCGGGGAAGTCAGTAGCTATAGTGGCCAGCCTCACTGGCTACGTGGAAGAGGTAGCCCGCACCGACAGGCCATGTTGATCGGGAGGTCGCGGCTGATCAGCCGCGTCGGCACGTTAGAGAACGTGGCTCCAGGTGGGTGCTATGAGGAGGGGTGGCGCATGTCCGGGCAACCCAATAGGTCAGAGGCGCCGCGACCTGTCGGCCACGCCAGGAGTCGGACGTGGTGCCAGGAGGGTGTCGTGCAAGAGTTGTGGCATGCCCCTATGGGCCACATTCTGACCTGAGGGGATGCGGCTAGCTGTCGCATCCTAGGGGCTCACATCAATCGCACCCCATGGCTGGTCCCCTTGCTAGTGGGTCGAGCCCCTAGCAGGGCGGGCCTATCCCACTGCCCAGTGGGCCGGACCCGTTCCCCTTTAGGCCGGGGCGGACTAGACTAGGTCAACGGGCAACCGGGCGGGCTTGGCCCTCTTCCAACTGGGTCGGGTCTAGTGGGGCAAGTGGGCCTGGCCCATAGGCCAAACCGAACTAGACCGACCCCAACCCACACCAGCTTAGGTCGGGTCCGTTAGAATGAATCGGGGTATATGGAACCTCTGAGCCGGGTCGGTCGGACCAGGTCAGACTGGGCCCCATCGTGACTGGTCCCCTAGTTACTAAAACGCTCGTATCTTGCAAACCATGTGTCTAATTGACGGGTCGTTTTCATCATTGGGACCATCTCGAGGTGGAGGATCTTTCGTCATTCCTTGCAGTGACTTTCATGGATGTTGAGAAGAGAAGAATGTCTTGAGGAACGGTTCTCCCAAGTGCGTTATGTATGGAACCCTATGGTTGGATGAGACCTGAAGACTACTCGACGATGGACCAGGGGGAAGCTGCTCTGTATGACCCAGTAGGGCCATGGTGTGGAGTGGCTCTGTGTGACCTGATAGTCCCATAGTACTCTAGAGGAGGAGTACCTTAGTTTGGCTAAGGTGGGAAACGGCTCTATGTGACCCGGTAGGCCCATGGTGGAGTGCGACTCTATGTGACCTAGCATACCCATGGTACTCATCAGGGATTGGTACCACAACAGTCCAAGTTTAGGG
This sequence comes from Viscum album, assembly GCA_963277665.1. Lineage (NCBI taxonomy): Eukaryota > Viridiplantae > Streptophyta > Magnoliopsida > Santalales > Viscaceae > Viscum > Viscum album. The sequence continues at coordinate 1,107,131,012 of OY728142.1, read as the reverse complement.
TAAGAGGATCTATGTGTCTCGACAAGCCCATTGTACTCAATATATTTGTAGTTCTCCAGTGGCCGAGGAGTTCGACGTTTGTGACTAACGATGCTACTGTTACTACCCTAGAATATTCCTAGTGTGAGCTTCCTTGAGTTTCATGCTTTACTTTGAGGAATTGTCTTGTGTTATTTGTTTTTGTTTTGGGGTCCCTACTCATTATTGTGTTAATGAACCCTGCTTGGGCTCTGCCCATAGGTGTTGTGTTTGTCGTAGATAGCCAATGTTTCGATAGGGTTGCTTCGGGAGACATGACAGACGGTCCCTACGACGATGGACTTAGTGGCATAGGACCAGGAGAGGCCCAGTAGGACTAGGTGGACATGAAATACTACTTCAGCTTCTAGTAGCTTCACTACTCTCAGGATCAAGTGGGGTTTACTACAGATGGACAACAGAGCACTTTTCGTAATTTACAGTTTTTAGTAATTTATCTTGGGTTTTTATTATAACCCACTTATTTCAGCTACACTTGCACTCAGTTTATTTAGTGGTATGTTTATTCCCTTTTGTGAGTTGGGACGTGGTTGGGTGTGTGTGTCCTTACAGGTAGCTAGGCTAATGCCCCCCACTTTCAGTTTGATGCCTTTTGTGTTATTCACCAGCCCCTGGCCTTCGGGAGGCAGGCTTGGGGTAATCACGACATAGTCCCCGAGGGACGGGTTGTGACTAAGTGGTATCAGAGGGAGGTCGGTTACCTATCAAAGACCAGTATTGTGATGTTTTTTTCGGGTTATGGTGTTTATGTTTTGGGAGTTTTACTTTTATATTTGGGGAGTCTAGTGTTGGTACGGCGGCCGACGTATCCATACACCATGACCTTGAATTCTATTTTTGGATCAATACATGAAATCACTGGTTTCATAAGTTTTTGATTTTTTTGAATAAGAGTCATTTCCCCAGGTATAACCTTCTAACTGTGGTACATATTGATCTATATCAGGATTCGTCCATGTGGATGACCAGCCAAGATCTTGATATGAGGTCCTGATGACAGCTCACCTAGCGATGAGGTGTCCGTTCAGGGACCAATTCTAATGACGGCCCAACAAGGTGATGCACCATTTCTACCACCACCCAATGGTCAAATTCTAGTTCCAGTGGTTTTGGCAGAGGAAGTTTGTAGGATCAATGCCCTATATGTGTTTCAGAGATAGAGACCTCCCAAGTTCAGGGGAGAGATGGATCCTCAGGTCCCTGAGGACTGGCTGGAGGTTATGACATGGGTCTTCTACTTTGTGAGGACACCACATAACCAGATGAATATTATAACGGTGAGTCTTCTTTAGGGATCTATAGGGAGATGGTGGACCTTGACCATCCAGACTCGGGATGAGGTGACCCTCACATGGGTTGACTTTGAGAGGCATTTTGGGGAGGATTTTTTTTTCGAGACCTTGAGCTCTATGCACATCCAAGAGATGCATAACCTACATTAGGACAACATGATGGTGGCCGAGTACTCAGCAAGTTTCACGGAGCATTCCTACTACTCAATAGATATGGTGTGAGACCCCTTTTTTAGGGTTTGATCCTTTGAACAGGGACTCGGGTGGGATATCATGGCCTCGGTGGTGTCTCTCAGCATCATTGCGCAGGCCGGGGTGCTGGAGCTAGCCCTTATGATGGAGAGTTTCTTGTTAGAGTAGGCACCCATAGCTAGAGCTACCATTAGACCCCAGGCGATGGAGTCTTTAGCAGGCAGCAAATAGCAGACGTGTGGGCCCAAGCAGGCCAGGTCATTCAGAGGATGATCATAGGACTCAAGGTCGGTAGTACGGGGATCCTAGTCCAGAGGGAGTCCGTAGGGACCAGGAAGTTCTATTCATGTGATGTTCAAGGAAAAATGGCATGTGAATGCTCAACCCACCATACAGATGACCAACAGATGGTTGAGGAGCTACATAGGTATCACCAGCAGTTCAAGCAAGCAGTTCCATAGGGCAGCGAACGTGGCAGTAGAGCTGGTTGAGCATAAGGCAGTGGGTGATGGTTTTAGGTGTTACCGTCACCAACCCTAGGTGGTCCATCCCGACCACTGGTAGTAGGTGCAAAGGGGAAAGCTCAACTCTAAGTATTTGAGGTTTATGACCACAGTGCTCTAGAGATGATATGAGTAATGATATGTGTCTTCTCCACCCCAGCTTCAGTAATTATAGACACAAGTACTAGTTACTCCTTCCTTCTTATAGCTTTCGTTCGAAGCTCGGATATTTTGGTGGAACCATTGGCTCGATCCTTACATCTAGAGACTCCTGTGAGAGGGTATTTTATGATAACACACTGGTTCCAACAATTTGAGATTACTCTAGGAGGCAAGATCCTCTTATGGGATCTCCTAGTAGCAATGTGGAGGCCTTACAATATCATCTTGGGTATGGAATAGTTATCCATGTCAATGCTCAAATTTAATTTTTTAGGCCTACAGAACGGTTTGTCTATGGAGATGGAACCAGGTTTTACTTCACCAGTGAGAAGGAAACCCTTAGGGTGAAGGACAAAATCTCTTGAAGGAGGTTGTAGTTGATCACTCACGAGTTGGCTAGCCTCACCCTCTGTGTAGTGGAGGAGAGGAGTCCAAGATTTCCTAATGTGGTGGATGAGTACAAGGATGTTTTTCCTGATGAGGTTCCAGGGCTACCTCCTCATAGAGAGGTAGACTTCTATATCAACTTGTACCACAAGACAACACCAAGATCTACACCATCATATCGAATGGATCCCATAGAGCTTTGCGAGCTAAGGGTACAACTGGATGACTTGTAGGAGAAGGGGTTCGTAAGGCCCAAAATTTCTCTATGGGCAGACCCTGTGCTTTTTGCCAAGAAGGCAGATGGGAGTTTGAGGTTGTGCATGGACTTCTGGTGCCTGAAATAGGCGATTGTGAAGAATAATTACCCACTACCGATAATTGATAACCTCTTAGACCAGATGAAGGGAGCAAAGTGGTTCTCAAAGATAGACCTCAGATCAGGCTATCACCAGCTTTGGGTATGGGACGAGGATGTACCAAAGACAACCTTCAGGTTTCGGTATGGCCACTATGAGTTCCCAGTGATGCCTTTTGGAGTGACCAAAACCCTAGAAATGTTCATGGGCCTCGTGAACAGGATCATCCAGCCCTACCATGACCGGTTCGTCATGATCTTCATCAATGACATATTGGTGTATTTAGTGTCGGATGAGCATCACACTAAACACATATAGATAGTCCTAGATATTCTCTAAGATAACCATCTTTATGGTAAGTTCTCGTAATTTCAGTTATGTATACGAGAGGTCCAATTTCTGGAACATGTCATCTAGGAGGCTGGAGTTACAGTAGATCTGACGAAGATAGAGGTAGTGCTTTATTGGGATCCACCCAGGAGTGTGACTGAGGTGTAGTGCTTATTAAGGCAGGATGGTTACTATAGAAGGTTCGTGACCAACTTCTCTAGAGTAGAATCACCCTTTTCATCTTTGACATATAATGGACAACCCTTCATGTCGATGTAGAAATTCCAACAGGGTTTCCAAGAGCTGAGGCCAAGACAGACTAGTGCCCTCATCTTGAGACTTCCCGAGGAGGGAGTGGGGTATGTAGTTTACTGTGACACATCAGGGACCTGACTAGGATGTGTCCCAATGTAGGAGTGAGAAGTGATAGCCTACGTCTCACTACATTTGAGCCAGCATGAGCAAAATTACGCGACCCACAACCTGGAGTTAGAAATAGTGGTATTTTCATTAAAGATGTGGTGGCACTACTTGATGGGCGAGTGGTTTACATTTTACTCCAACCACAAGAGTCTCAAGTATATCTTCTCCTAGAAAGACCTAAACCTGAGACAATTTATATGGATAGAGTTCCTCTAGAAATTTAATTTTGAGATAGTCTACACTCTTGGAAAGCTGAATGTGTTACCAGATGTGCTCAGTAGGAGGACCAAGTTGCAGCTACTGAGTGTGGCAACAAAGCAATTTTACATGAAGTATATATCCCTTGTGGATGATGGGGAAGTTGTTTACCTCCATTCGATGGATGTTACTCCCCCACTCATACAAAAAGTCAGGGAGGCATGGTTAGGGTATGTTGACGGTAAGGCCTAACATACTTAGATACCCTCATGATGGGCTCCTGATGGATTTTCGATAGGTGGGGAGCACAATTGTTTTTAGAAGGCGCACCTTAGTACCAGTAGTGTAGTGGGAGGAGGTGTAAAGGGAGTTATATACTTACCCTATGTCAGTACATTCCAGAGTGTAAAAGATGTACCAGGACCTCTGGTGTCAGTACAGGTGGTCAGGGATGAATTAATTAGTGGCCAAGTTCATTTCAAGATGCCTCACTTATCAGAAAGTGAAGTCTGAGCCCCTGGTTCTACCAGGTTAGACTCAGCCACTGAAGGTACTAGAGTGGAAATGGGATGGTATGTTGATGGACTTTGTGATGGGGTTACCACGTACATCTAGAGGACATGACTCTATTTGGGTGATCTTTGACCAACTCACCAAGTCATCTCACTTCCTACCCATCTGGGAGCAGGGAACGATAGAGGGTTTGGGATGCCTCTACGTCAAGGAGAGAGTGTAGCTTCATGAGGTTCCTTCGACTATCATCTCAGATTGTGACACCTACTTTACATCCTAGTTTTGGAAGGGATTCCAGGAGGGATTCGGGACGCAACTACACTTGATTATAGCTTTTCATCCCCAGAAGGGTGGTCAGAAGGAGTGGACCATAACCACCTTGGAGGACATGCTTTGTGATTGCATCCGTGACTTTGGTCATGGTTGGGAGGACCACCTTCCACTAGTGGAGTTTTCATATAATAACAGATATCACTCCACCATGGGCATGACACCATTTGAGGTCGTGTACAGGCGGCCATGCAGATCACCCTTATACTGAATAGACCTTAGGAATTCATGACTAATGGGTCCAAAGATGGTACGGGCTACCACCGAGAAGTTGCAGATCATCCCGGAGTGGATGAGGACTACACAGAGCATGCATAAGTCTTATACCGACAGGTGACGGATAACATTGGATTTTGAGGAGGGAGATCATGTGTTCCTTTGGGTCTCATGCCAATGAGGATTCCCAAGATTTGGCTGGGGCGGTAAGCTATCTTCAAGGTTCATCGGTCCTTTTCAGATCTTGAGCATAGTTGTCAAGGTGTAGTACCACCAAGCGCTTCGCCCACAGATGCCCTGGGTGCATGATGTTTTCTATGTGTCGTAACTGAGGAGATACGTGCATGATCCATCAAAAGTCACCGACTGGGGTGAGTTGGACATTGATGATGGGGTGAAATTTGAAGAGATCCCAATGGAGATAGAGGATAAACAAGAGAGGGTCCTATACAGATGATATGCTTCCTCTAGTGCGCATATAGTGTCTTCATGGGAATCTCTATGGGAGAACATGGGAACTGGAGGCTCAAATTCATGCTTAGTAACCCCATATTTTTTTGTTGTTGTTTTGGATTTTGAGGACATAAATAGTTATTTTTGGGAGAATTTAACATCTTGGAATTTCGGTGTAATTTTTTTTATTTATATGGAATTATTTTGAGACCGTGAAATTCAACAGCACATAATTCTAAGGTCCGGAGAGACCTGAATAGTATTTTGAACTTTTTTAAGGTATGTTCAGTAAATGTGTGAGTGGGGTTTTATATCTTTTAAACTGTTGCTCAGATCAAAAATCTGATGGAACTGTTGAATTTAGAGCATCAGTATTTTCCTAGGAATTACTTAACTTAGGTTGGAAAGGGCCGAAGAAAAAAGTTATTTTTTGGGATTTTCAAGAAAATTAATAAAATAATTTAAATTAATTATTTTATTTTCCTTCTCACTTTGAAGTGGTAGATGAAAATGATGTGGGGAAGTGAAAGGGAGGTGACGATGTGAATCAATGAGGACCATTAATGTCTTGTTAAACTCACAGAGTAACAATGCTTTAATGATGCCTAACAGTGACGCTATTTCTTAAATAAAACAAAGTAACGATGTGATGTCGTGTCATAATGGGAATGAGGTGACATTCTCCTATTTATAATTCAATGCGCTAGGAAAATATGTATTAGAGATATTGGAGGATTCTCTAGAGAACCTCTTATGGACTTCCACCCCAGCGAAGAATGAAGAACGTTAGTGGAACATCTTCTTCTTTAATGCCTTTTGAATATCGGAGCTAGCAAGCGAAGTCGAAGTATTAAACCCCTCGAGGATAAACATGTGGAAAGAAACTTCAAATAGGTTGCGGTTTTTAAATTTAAAAGTTCTTACCTATTCTATTTGAAAACCGACGAATGCGGATCAAGCCATGAACATGTTGATCAGTGGATTGTTTGTTATAACGAGAGGATGACTTTTCTTTTGAGGTGATTTTTCGTGATTAAACCTTGGCATGAATGATTGGAGGCAAACCTCCTCAAGCCTCTCCCTTTTTGAAACCACTAACATGGAAGGTCCAGTCCGACATGAACATGACATGATCACCTCTGCTCATGTGTTCTTGGTTGCCGCATTCTCAAAGTGACGACAAGGTCGGTTTGAAGGCTTTATCGTAATGAAATCCTTGACTGGAGACCATTGGCACAAGGGGTGCAAGGAAAGGACCACCAGATCGCATTCGGCGGTGCGCCAAAGATTCTATCAGCTCGCCGGCGCCGGCAGCATCAGCGGTGGCCAGCCTCCCTGGCTACATGGAGGTGGTGACCCACACTAGTGGGTCATGTTGACTGGGAGGTCGCCGCTCGTCAGTCGTGGCGGTGATCGGGAGGACATGGTGCCAAGTGGGCACCACGCGGAGGGGTGTCCCACATCTAGGCCACTTAAAAGGCCAGAGGACCATGGCCCATCGGCCATCATGGGAGTTGTACATGGCTATATGAGGGCGCTAAGCAAGATGTGTGTCCCGCCCTTGCGGTCTGCGTTCGAACCGGAGGGGATGCAGCTGGCTGCCACATCCTAGGGGCTAACTCTGGGTGAACACTACAGCCAGTCCTATAGCTGGAAAGTTGAGCCCCTAGTGGACTAGGCTGGTACCACTACTCGGTGATCCAGACTCGCGCCCCTTCAGGCTGGGCCGGACTAGACCGGGTCGTCGGGTGACCCGGTGGGAGGGACCCTATGCCAACCAGGTCGGGTCCAGTGAGGCCTGTGGGCTTGGCCCACTGGCCAGACCGGACCAGACTAACCCCTACCCACACCAGGTCAAGTAGGGTCTACCAGAATAAACCAGGGTATATGAAACCCCTGAGCCGGTTTGGTCTGGTCGGTCTGACTAGGTCGAACTGGGCCCCATCGCAATGAGTCCCAGGTTACTAAAACGCATGTATCTTGCAAACTGCACGTCTGATTGAAGGACCGTTTGCGGCGTTGGGACCCTATCGAGGACTCAAATAATTAGAAATTCCTTTTAGTGTCTTTAATGGATGTAGAGAAGTGAATAATGACTTGAGGAGTGTCTCTCCCAAGCACTCTATGTACGGAACCTTGTGGTTGGCTGAGACCTGAAGACTGCTTGATGATGGCCCAGTGGGAAGTAGCTCTATGTGACCCAGTAGACCCATGATGGGAAGTAGCTCTATGTGACCTGGAAGACCCATTTTACTCAATAGGAGGAGTACCTCAGTTCATCCAAGGTGGGAAGCGGCTATGTGTGACCCGTAAATCCCATTGTACTCAATAGAGGAGTAGTTCTCCAACGATCGAGGAGTTCGAAATTTGTGACTGACAATACTACTGTTACTACCCTAGAATATATCTGGTGTGATCTACCTTTTAAATCATTGCTATACTTTGAGGAATTGGTGTGTGTTATTTCTTTTTTATTTTGGGGTTCCTACTAGGTACTGTGTTACTCACCATTACACGGGCTCTGCCCGCATGTGTTTTGTCTGGTTCAAACGACCGACGTTTCGACAGGGGTGATCAGGGGGGATGGGATTAACGGATGTTATGATGGTGTACTTGGTTTCCTAGGAATAGGCAGGTCTTAGTAGGACTGAACGAAAATAATGTACAACTTCAGCGTTCATTGGCTTCACTAATCTCACGATCAGGTGGGGTTTAGTACAGATGACCATTAGAGCACTTTTTGTACTTTTCAATTTTCAACACATTTTTCTTAGGTTTGTATTCTGACCCACTTTATTTCAAATTTACTTGCACTCTATTTATTCAGTGGTATTTTTTCCCTTTTTTGAGTTGGTATGTGCTTGGGTGTGTGTGTGAATACAGGTATCCAGGCTAATGCCTCCCACTTGCACATTTAGGCCTTCAGCGCTAGACGCCAACCCCTGGCCCTTGGGAGGCGGTGTTGGGGTAGTCATAGAATAGGCCACGGGGAATGGGTCATGGAAATATTTATCTATTAATTTTATTAAAGTCAGTAATATAGGTTTTTATAGTTATAGTTGAGAGAAAATATTCCGAACATAGTCATGTATCATAGATAAAGAGAAATACATCTCTTAGTAATAGATTTTAAATCCTTCATAATTTCTATTAGTATTTTAATTCATATGGAAAAAATTATAGGTAATGTTGGTATGAACCAACCCAACATCGATTATATAATTATTAGAAAAGGAGGTCGTAGTTTAAGTAGCCAGAAATATAGAATGCCAAGTCTTCCTTGGGAAAGTGTTTAGTGATGAATAATTTGAATGTTATTCTAAAGAATAATGTGATGTAGATGGAGTAATTTTTCACACAGAATAAAATATTATAATTTATTGTTATATAAATTTTCACAACAGATTAAATTTTAAAATATTAATGAATTATAATTTTTAACTGAATAATATCAAGAAACAACATGGGTTAGTAAAAGAGAAATACAAAAATATTCACATGGTGGAACACATCAATGATGATGAGATTGAGAGGATAAATAATAGTAATCTCACTAAAAATATAATTTGAAATATAATTAGATACAAAAATAAACATTATGTGGCATGAATGGCTAGTCAAAATAAGTTTTCATGATATATAGGTAATCACCCGTTATCTACCAAAATTAAAGATGTTGTTGTGATATGGGAGTCCACACCAATGGATAAGACCAAGCACGTGAAATATGATATGTTAATATTATAGTTATATAATTTGGATAAATAATGAAATACAAGAATGAATCTAAAAGGTTTTGTTCCAAGATATCTAAGGAAAATAATCTCATTCTATCTAAGAGGGAATATAATAACAAAGAACAAAAAATAGTTCCCAAACTGGAAAATACAATAAAAATAAATCTAGTTGTTATAATTAATAATTCTCTTAAAGGTGTAACCATAAAGAAGTAGCTTCATAGGTTAAGAAAAATTTATTTAATCTAGTGATAAAACAGTTAAATTGAAGAAATTCCATTAAATTCACACATTATTGAAAGTGTACTTTGAATGAGGGGATTAAAGTTCAAGAATGAAAATAACCTGATAATGGTTCTGTTATTTATCTAGTTAACAAATATAACCCTTATAGATGTTTGAATCAGTATTTATTTTTAATTCATTTTAGATATCTAATAGTACCATATTTTATTTGAGTATATTTTTTGAAGAAAATATCCCTAGTAGAGGGGTATAAAGAAAAACCCTTGATATAAAGATACCAAAGAAGAAAAATCTGAAAAAAAAAATTATTGTTAAAATAATAAATACTGATTTCCATATGAAAATATATTTTTTTGTTTTAGGAAAAATATGGAAAATAAATTTTAAAATCCCTCAAAGACCTGAATTGTAAGTGGGCACCATATCAAGATATTTGAATGAATTTCCTTGATTACTTCCTAAAATCACTAAATTCTTCTACAGTTCATTATGTGCAATAGTGTATGAGATGACATTCATAAGTTTCATTTCTATGAAACAATTTTTTTCATACTTTTCCCTTAAAATGGATTAAATCTCTCAATAAATGGGCAGATAGTGTATAATGGATGTAACCAATTAGATAAAATGGTCCATAATTTCATATTTGTTAGGGGAGAAGAATTATCCCTTGTATGGCCACACCATTCATCTATGATATGAAGGAGTGGGAGAAAGGGGTTTTCTAATTTTGTTTTTGTTTTCAATTAGTCTGAGAAGAAATTTTAATATATTAAATACTATTTTCATTCATCACCTATAATTAGAAACTTGAAGTATTTAAAACAAATACAAAGGGGGATATCAGTTCCCTTCAGCATGTGGACTTGTTTTTATCAATAAAAAGTCAATGAGTATGTTTTCAATGAAAATGGAGAAGTGTGTTATGTATTGATTATCTACATATTATATTTATATTATAACCACTTCTTGATATTTATTGGTAAATAAGAATACTTGTATTCCATTTGAGTTGAAAAAGAAGATTCATTTTTTGGAAATAGAGTTTAGAAGAGTTGTCTACTCTGTGAGAATCCCCAATCATTAGATATTATTGAATCATCCATCATGTAAAACACATGATTAAAAAGTTAGATATTTTATATATAAAATAGTTTAGAGTTGAAAGGTATGGAAGTGAAGAAGATAACAACTAATATGGTTCTAGAATGAATTTACAGAGGTATTTGATAATATTAAATAAATTTCTACATTTTGAATAATATATATAAGTTTTGTACAGTCCAACCCTATGTAATTATATATGGGTTCAGGAAAAATACTCAATTTAATATATTTCATGTGATAAAAGGTCACTGACATATACAAGAGTTTATAATTATTTAAATAATTTCATGAATTATTTGGATCAATTATGTAGTCATTTGATTTCATTAAGAAGACCTAGATTTTATTTGATAAAATCTATTATTAATATTAAATGGAGTCCCAATTGAATACTATGAATTCCCAAGGATTATAAGTTTGTTGGTCTTAGGGTGTTATTATGTGAAAAACTGATGTTAATCTGTGAAAATTTGATTTGTGTCAAATATTGGTCCATGGAGAGGTAATATCTATATAATATAATCCCCATGTGTTTCTCTCCACATCATAAGTCCATTTCCGAGAGGGGTGTATAGTGATCCACATTATGGGAAGTGATCCCTACTAAAGAAAAAAACTTTATGCAGTGATCCAAAGTTTTTAATATTTTCATAGAGGGACCAATAACTCCAATTGAGATTCTATAATTGGTTAAAATTACATTTTTGAATCCTCTTACCCATAAATATGGTACTAAGGGGAATATTGTTATATTCCCAAATGAATACAATGTAATCCTTAGTAGTGAGAGGTTGAGGGTTGTAGGGTTTCATGTTTTGATGAATGGGATCCACATCATGAAGCATGGATTCATGTCCTACATATGGACATGAAATTGTTATAGACATGGAATATAATCCTCTTACATTTCCCTCCCCATCATAAGAACTTTTCTTAGAGTGATGGGTAGTGAGAATCTATAAGGACCCAGCCTTAAACCTTACTTAATATTGAATTAAATGAGTAATTCACATTGAGGAACTTTTCAGGTTTAGAGTTTTAGAGAATTAGGACATAACTATTACATCTCAAAAGATTAAAAAGTAGTTGCTTCTACTAAATTTCCATAAAATAAAAACTCTTAAAAAGAAACATGTATAGTTCCATGTTTTAGGTAGCATGACTTCCCCTTGATTCCATCCTTGACCCTATTCCACGCTAAGTCCTGTGAAAAATATTTCAAAAACTTGGGATGAGCATAAGAAGCTCAGTAAGGGATACACAAATAATGAAAACTGTTAGTTTTTCAAAACAACAAGTAAACCATGAATACTTTATCAATGTAATACTTTTCACCTACATGAAGTAGTAAAAACTCTTCACTGAATAAAGTATCATTACTTACCTTTTTGTAACCAAAGGATTACCATAAAAATCCATAAAAATAACACATAACATATATAAAGGTAACTTGGGACATAAACATACTTAAGTGGAATAACCATACGGTTGACTCCCACACATATCACTTAATGGAATAGCCATATGGCCAATTTCCATACATACTTAATGGAATAGCCATACGGCCGACTTCCATACCCAATGCATTGGAGGTTATAACATAACCACCCGTCCTGGTATTCACGGCACCACCCGTCATATGGTTTATAATGTAACCACCCGTTAAAATGTCCAAGTACCAGTATAAAATCATAAAACATAAAACCAATATAAAGGGATGATAACATTTCCACATTTCAATCACAATATATCATAAATATATTGACATAATAGAATCCTTTTTCAAGACCATTTTCAATACCAAAATACATAAAAGAGTATATGGTATTTATTTTATTCTAAAAACATTACGGCTTGTTGAGAAAGCCAAAGACCAAATAATACTCGCGGCGGCAGAAAAGGTCGTTGTCACCGCGTACGTTAAAAAAACATTCGTTTTTGTCATTTAGTAAAACGCTTCGTAGAAAAAGATTCCTTTTGTATAAAAGTAAAAGTCAAAGGTGTTTATACACCGTATAAAATAAATTTGTGTATAAAATGAAATATGCCTCAATGAAAGGAGATTGAGACGAAGTCCCTTACCTCGGGTCCGACTTGACTCGATCGTTCTTTAACGTCCTGAATAATAAACTTGAGTTAATTTATACTTGATTAAGAACCTTTTTAGAGTTAATTATTCCTTTTATATCACTTATTTCCATGTTATAAACATTATGTAACTATTTAAGTTAATAATGTTTGTTTTGTCGATATTTGGTTCTTAAGTCGAAAGTGGACTTGTTACAATTACATGTTGTTCGTGTGGACAAAGGTTCTTTATATCTAGAATGACATTCCTGATTTGTATATCATATATATCATATATATCCAGCATATACATGTATTTATAATATTACATAATCATTTAGAGGTAAGAAATGAAATGCACCATTCATGGAGACGGTAAGCCGTACGTACGCATGAACACTACTTTCATTTCCTTCTCATATTAATGGAATTAAAATTAAATGAGAGGTATGTATATTTTAATTCCAGAATTATATTCATCATTTATATTTATCATTCATTATGTATATCCATTATATACATATACTTTTAATAGTATATTACATTTGGGGATAAGAAATGAAATGCACCGTTCATGGAGACGGTAAACCGTACGTACGCATGAACGCTACTTTCATTTCTATATCATACTTTAATGGAAAGAAATAATAATGATATATTATAATTCCAGTATAACATCATATATAATAACTTTAAATCCATCCTTTACACGTCCCACATATGGCATTAACGAATCACATCACTTTGAGGGGGCGGTAGTCCGCACTTCCTTAAATGAAGATATCGTGTTTACCCATAATGGAAACCATAAAGGTATGCCCAAAATGAAAAATAGATAAGCTTAAAGAAAAAAATAAACATATTATATATCATATATAAAAATAGTGACATCATAATGTCCACCCTTGAATGTGTTAAATGAGTATTGAACAATCATCATTTCGGGAGGCAGAATTTCGCCATCCACGGAAACCGTATGTTCTTTAACCATTTGATGTAGTTGTGTGAGAGTGTAGCTAGAATAAATCTTATAACAACATCCTAGTATATTGAAGATACTTTTGTTGTTACAAAAGAAGTAAATAAAAAGAGTTTAGAGGGTTAGAGAAGCAAAATAAAACAAATGAACAAGAGAGAATGAATTACCTTTAAAATTGTAACTCCTTTTGATTTGAGCCTAAAGGCTTCCTTCGAAAGGATTCTGCCCAGAGGGAATCCTCTAGGATGAGGATAGGGATGTGTATAGAGTAAATGGGCAGGGGTTGGCTGAGCCAAAGGCTTGAGGAGTGTGTGAAATGAGGTAGAGTTGGGGGCCTTTTATAAGAGGAGAGGAGGGGCACTTTTGGAAAGTAAAGAAATATTACTTTATTGGAAAATTTGTTTCTGTTTTAAAAGGTCCCACATTGATATAATTCGTGGATAAGGTGATAAGGGTTCGAAATCCACTCATCCAATTGGTTTTGGACATGTTTAGTTCATAGATTTTACAATATCTTTCCATTTTATTTAAATCTTCAAATAATGATGTCATCTCATTATCCTTATTATGTCATAAATAATTTATTTTATTTAATGTATAAAAATTATAAAAAAATACTATGATGTAGTAAATCGTTTTATCTTTCCAATGACTATTTATAATCAAAAATCTGATCTTTATAACCCCATGTAAAAATTGTTTTCGTAAAACATATTATGTTTGTGTCATTTTTACTTTTACATTAAATAAAAAGTTATTTATGTCATTTCCCAACCAAAGTGTCTCCATGGGGTACCCAAGTTGACCCATGTCTTTTATTGGTCTGCCATGACACAACCAATGAGGGTATGACATGTTTCAAGCTCATCTTATTTTATTAAAGCATTATTTTTACCTTAAACTACACTAATTACCACTAATCGCGATTAAGAACTTAATAAGTTACTATTCACAAAAAAATTATTATAATCTCATTGAACCACATTTTACTTCTTAATGACAACCATGTATGTCGGATTTTTGAAATTCAAAACACAATGATGGAAAAATTTCATTTAAACGGAAAATCAGTCTTTATAAGTACCACTTAGTGGTTTCACTATTCATCAAAAATTGAAGTTTTTCAGAAAATTACCAAAAATTCACCCTAAGATATATTTGATATTCTGAATTCAAAAATGAATTCTATTTTATAAAATTCAAAACAAATAAGTCACATTAATTAATTTAATAATTAATTCCCACTGTCAGAGCAAATAGCGTGTTTTTATAAAACAGTAAGTATCAAAAGATTGGCACCAGTTTAAGTCTAATTTCAAAGTGAAATTGATTCCAATGACCACCATTGGATTAAATGGTAAAAATATATTCAGATTACACATTAAGACCAATTCAAAAGATAATATAATCATATAAATAAATTAGATTAAAAAGTGGTTTTGAATTTAAAATACAACATTTTACACTATTCATTAAAAAAATGAACTTTATCAGAAAGATACCAACAATTTACACAAAGTAAATTTTGATGTCCCGATTCTCAAGAAGAGTTTTATTTGGTCCAATAGAATGTATAAGAGTGAACAAAACTATATTTAATGATGGTTCAACATCAAAAGGTGATAAGTGAACCTTTAGTGAAAACTAGGGCATATACGCCTAAAATTGAATTCTTTCCGTATTTTAAGCCATTATATTTTATTGGATAAATGTAAAAACATTTAAAAACATATATAATCATATTTTAGTTATTTCTATCCATTCCCGCCAATACAACGGCTACATGTTAACTACCATTTAAAATAATATTATTTTATTATTAGAGTGCAATGTAAGATTCCCAAGAAACTCGTTGTTGCGTATTGGGTACACCATCGGGCATTGAATCCCCTTTAAAGTCATATTAATATTTTATTCACAAATTTGGATAAATAAGAAAATGTCATATTCCTTATTTACCTGGGGTGTTACATCCTTCCCCCCTTTTGGAAATTGCGTCCTCGCAATTTTTAAAATTGAGCTTGGAAATATCCTTGAAAGTCCCACATCGGAAGAAGAGTCGGTAAAACAATCACTTTAAAATAAAGAAAGATAAATGCAGAGGTCACCCGAGTTAACCCATACTAGGAATCCATGTAGGAAAACATGGACATGGAGGAGAAAACATAGGGTCATGTTCTGATGGAGAGTGATAGAAAATATGTTTAGGAGAAAGTTAACAATAAGAAAATCACAAACTTGTGATGGGTTAAACGGTGTTGGGTTCCCTAGTAGGAAAAGTTAATAGACAACATTTTTGTTTTAAGTTACATTTTATTGAGGAATTTATTCATAAGGAAACATAATCACTTATCATTTTGACTTTCAACTTTTACTAGATTCCTTAATCAAACTCATATTTTTTTCAAAAGACAAGTATTTAGGGAGACCTGTTCGCATTAAGAGTATTATAATAAACTTCTAGAGAATCACCTAATCCAAAAAAGATAACTATATACATCCCATTTCTTTAGGCTTTAACCAAAACCAAAACCAAAAAGATTAGTACAAGATCAGATAACCCAGAAAAGGATAACCCATTAGAAAGAAAATCTATTCTTAATCTCCAAAATTTGTCCAAAAAAACCCAAAGTTCAACGAGGACCATCCGATAAGCAATTTGCCCATAAAATTCCTCAAAGTAAACCAATCTAAGATTGAAACCCAAACATTTGAAGGATTTAGTCACATAGTCTTCCAAGTTAAATCGTAACATTTATCTCCAAACAAAATCAGTTGCCCTTAAAGTCTCGCATTGAAAAGTAATTATCCTAATCACATATCCTCCATGATAGGTTAATCATTTTCATAAATAACCCAAAATCAACTTACTCTTAATTCATAAAATCATATAACTAAAAATAATCGGTCAAACTAACCAGGGACTTCATGTAGTCCAGTGGTAGGCGATAAATACCAGTCGCACTTTGGGTGTGGGTTCGATTCCCGCAGCTTTGTCCGACGCGACGG
The DNA here is from genome assembly GCA_963277665.1 of Viscum album. Lineage (NCBI taxonomy): Eukaryota > Viridiplantae > Streptophyta > Magnoliopsida > Santalales > Viscaceae > Viscum > Viscum album. The sequence goes on along the minus strand of OY728142.1, from coordinate 1,107,114,473 downwards.
GTAGTCACACGGTCTGCGTGTTGTCCTTTTTCCAAAACTATATAATTCTTAAAACATTCCCCAAAATGAGATAAAATCTTCAAAGATGATCATAACATATTTTAACCTCAAGTTTAGCCCATGCCTTTCATTTTCCATCATAACATATAACAACCCATAATTACCTCAAAAGTAAGGATCATATAAACCCTAATGGTTACCTTAATAATTATTACCTGAATTTCCACATCGAGTTGGCCATCTCGTACATGATGCATTAGAGAACTCACCAAGGTTGAAGTGGTTGATCATGACTCCTTGATAGTTGGTTTAGAACAACTATGATATTCTTCATTGAATCCCCCATCTCATCGAGTCTCTTAATCAGAGAACCACCACAGTTTCCTTCAAACCCATTGTCACTTTGGTGCCTGCTAGATCCATCCATTTACTAAAACCAAAAAGGTCAGTGTGAGTATATCAACAAAACCATCAAGTACCAATGAGGAAGATAAACACTAAGATATACTTACTCATTCACTTTATCTAAAACTAGGACTCTTTCTAAAATCCTAACCATTATGGTAATGTCACTTATGCTTAAAGAATACCCTAACCTCTAAAGTTATCTAAACCGACCTTTGATACCAACTATAAGGCCCCAGCCTTAAACCTTACTTAATATTGAATTAAATGAGTAATTGACATTGAGGATCTTTTCAGGTTTAGAGTTTTAGAGAATTAGGAAATAACTATTACATCTCAAAAGATTAAAAAGTGGTCGCTTCTACTAAATTTCCATAAAATAAAAACTCTTAAAAAGAAACATGTATAGTTCCATGTTTTAGGTAGCATGACTTCCCCTTGATCCCATCCTTGACCCTATTCCACGCTAAGTCCTGTGAAAAATATTTCAAAAACTTGGGATGAGCATAAGAATCTCAGTAAGGGATACACAAATAATGAAAACTGTTAGTTTTTCAAAACAACAAGTAAACCATGAATACTTTATCAATGTAATACTTTTCACCTACATGAAGTAGTAAAAACTCTTCACTGAATAAAGTATCATTACTTACCTTTTTGTAACTAAAGGATTACCATAAAAATCCATAAAAAGAACACATAACATATATAAAGGTAACTTGGGACATAAACATACTTAAGTGGAATAACCATACGGTCGACTCCCACACATATCACTTAATGGAATAGCCATACGGCAAATTTCCATGCATACTTAATGGAATAGCCATACGGACGACTTCCATACCCAATGCATTGGAGGTTATAACATAACCACCCATCCTGGTATTCACGGCACCACCCGTCATATGGTTTATAACGTAACCACCCGTTAAAATGTCCAAGTACTAGTATAAAATCATAAAACATAAAACCAATATAAAGGAATGATAACATTTCCATATTTCAATCACAATATATCATAAATATATTGACATAATAGAATCCTTTTTCAAAACCATTTTCAATACCAAAATACATAAAAGAGTATATGGTATTTATTTTATTCTAAAAACATTACGGCTTGTTGAGAAATCCAAAGACCAGATAATACTCTTGGCGGCGGAAAAGGTCGTTGTCACCGCGTACGTTAAAAAAAACATTCATTTTTGTGGTTTAGTAAAACGCTTCGTAGAAAATGATTCCTTTTGTATAAAAGTAAAATTCAAAGGTTTTTATACACCGTATAAAAGAAAGTTGTGTATAAAATGAAATATGCCTCAATGAAAGGAGATTGAGACGAAGTCCCTTACCTCGGGTCCGACTTGACTCGATCGTTCTTTAACGTCCTGAATAATAAACTTTAGTTAATTTATACTTGATTAAGAACCTTTTTAGAGTTAATTATTCCTTTTATATCAATTATTTCCATGTTATAAACATTATGTAACTATTTAAGTTAATAATGTTTGTTTTGTCGATATTTGGTTCTTAAGTCGAAAGTGGACTTGTTACAATTACATGTTGTTAGTGTGGTCAAAGGTTCTTTATATCTAGAATGAAAATCCTGATTTGGATATCATATATATCATATATATCCAGCATATACATGTATTTATAATATTACATAATCATTTAGAGGTAAGAAATGAAATGCACCATTCATGGAGACGGTAAGCCGTACGTATGCATGAACACTACTTTCATTTCTTTCTCATATTAATGGAATTAAAATTAAATGAGAGGTATGTATATTTTAATTCCAGAATTATATTCATCATTTAGATGTATCATTCATTATGTATATCCATTATATACATATACTTTTAATAGTACATTACATTTGGGGATAAGAAATGAAATGCACCGTTCATGGAGACGGTAAGCCGTACATACGCATGAACGCTACTTTCATTTCTATATCATACTTTAATGGAAAGAAATAATAATGATATATTATAATTCCAGTATAAAATCATATATAATAACTTTAAATCCATCCTTTACACATCCCACATATGGCATTAACGAATCACATCACTTTGAGGGGGCGGTAGTCCGCACTTTTCTTAAATGAAGATATCGTGTTTACCCATAATGGAAACCATAAAGGTATGCCCAAAATGAAAAATACAGAAGCTTAAAGAAAAACATAAACATATTATATATCATATATAAAAATAGTGACATCATAATGGCCACCCTTGAAGGTGTTAAATGAGTATTGAACAATCATCGTTCCGGGAGGCAGAATTTCGCCATCCACGGAAACCGTATGTTCTTTAACCATTTGATGTAGTTGTGTGAGAGTTTAGCTCGAATAAATCTTATAACAAAATCCTAGTATATTGAAGATACTGGTGTTGTTACAAAATAAGTAAATAAAAAGAGTTTAGAGGGTTGGAGAAGAAAAATAAAACAAATGAACAAGAGAGAATGAATTACCTTTAAAAGTGTAACTTCTTTTGATTTGAGCCTAAAGGCTTCCTTCGAAAGGATTATTCCCAAAGGGAATCCTCTAGGATGAGTATATGGATGTGGAGAGAGTAAATGGGCAGGGTTTGGCCGAGCCAAAGTCTTGAGGAGTGTGTGAAATGAGGTAGAGGTGGGGGCCTTTTATAAGAGGAGAGGAGGGGCACTTTTGGAAAGTAAAGAAATATTACTTTATTTGAAAAAACAATATAGGTTTTAAAAGGTCCCACATTGATATAATTCGTGTATAAGGTTATAAGGGTTATAAATCCACTCATCCAATTGGTTTTGGACATGTGTAGTTCGTAGATTTTACATTATCTTTCCATTTTATTTAAATCTTCAAATAAAGATGTCATCGCTGCATCATTATTATGTCATAAATAATTTAATTTATTTAATGTCTAAAAATTATAAAAAAAAATACTATGATGTAGGAAATCTTTTTAGCTTTCCAATTACTATTTATAATCAAATATCTAATCTTTATAACCCCATGTAAAAATTTTTTTCGTAATACATATTATGTTTGTGTCATTTTTACTTTTACATTAAATAAAAAGTTATTTATGTCATTTCCCAACCAAAGTGTCTCCATGGGGTCCCCAAGTTGACCCATGGATTTTCTTGGTCGGACATGACACAACCAATGAGGGTATGACATGTTTCAAGCTCATCTTATTTTATTAAAGCATTATTTTTACCTTAAACTACACTAATTACCACTAATCGCGATTAAGAACTTAATAAGTTACTATTCACCAAAAAATTATTATAATCTCATTGAACCACATTTTACTTCTTAATGACAACCATGTATGTCGGATTTTTGAAATTAAAAACACAATGATGTCAAAATTTCATTTAAACGGAAAATCAGTCTTTATAAGTACCACTTAGTGGTTTCACTATTCATCAAAAATTGAAGTTTTTCAGAAAATTACCAAAAATTCACCCTAAGCTATATTTGATATTCCGAATTCAAAAATGAAGTCTATTTTACAAAATTCAAAACATATAAGTCACATTAATTAATTTAATAACTAATTCCCGCTGTCAGAGCAAATAGCGTGTTTTTATAAAACAATAAGTATCAAAAGATTGGCACCAGTTTAAGTCTAATTTCAAAGTGAAATTGATTCCAATGACCACCATTGGATTAAATGGTAAAAATATATTCAGATTACACATTAAGACCAATTCAAAATATAATATAATCATATAAATAAATTAGATTAAAAAGTGGTTTTGAATTTAAAATACAACATTTTACACTATTCATTAAAAAATGAACTTTATCAGAAAGATACCAAAAATTTACACAAAGTAAATTTTGATGTCCTGATTCTCAAGAAGAGTTTTATTTGGTCCAATAGAATGTATAAGAGTGAACAAAACTATGTTTAATGATGGTTCAACATCAAAAGGTGATAAGTGAACCTTTAGTGAAAACTAGGGCATATACGCCTAAAATTGAATTCTTTCCGTATTTTAAGCCATTATATTTTATTGGATAAATGTAAAAACATTTAAAAACATATATAATCATATTTTAGTTATTTCTATCCATTACCGCCAATACAACGTCTACATGTTAACTACCATTTAAAATAATATTATTTTATTATTAGAGTGCAACGTAAGATTCCCAAAAAACTCGTTGTTGCGTATTGGGTACGCCATTGGGCATAACATCCCCTTTAAAGTCATATTAATATTTTATTCACAAATTTGGATAAATAAGAAAATGTCATATTCTTTATTTACCTGGGGTGTTACATCCTTCCCCCCTTTTGGGAATTGCGTCCTCGCAATTTTTAAAATTGAGCTTGGAAACATCCTTGAAAGTCCCACATCGGAAGAAGAGTCTGTAAAACAATCACTTTAAAATAAAGAAAGATAAGTGCAGAGGTCACCCGAGTTAACCCATACTAGGACTCCATGTAGGAAAACATGGAAATGGAGGAGAAAACATAGGGTCATGTTCTGATGGAGAGTGATAGAAAACATGTTTAGGATAAAGTTAACAATAAGGAAATCACAAACTTGTGATGGGTTAAACGGTGTTGGGTTCCCTAGTAGGAAAAGTTAATAGACAACATTTTTGTTTTAAGTTACTTTTTATTGAGGAATTTATTCATAAGGAAACATAATCACTTATCATGTTGACTTTCAACTTTTACTAGATTCCTTAATCAAACTCATATTTTTTTCAAAAGACGAGTATTTAGGGAGACCTGTTCGCATTAAGAGTACTATAATAAACTTCTAGAGAATCACCTAATCCACAAAAGATAACTATATACATCCCATGTCTTTAGGTTTTAACCAAAACCAAAACCAAAAATATTAGTACAAGATCAGATAACCCAGAAAAGGATAACCCATTAGAAAGAAAATCTATTCTTAATCTACAAAATTTGTCCAACAAAACCCAAAGTTCAACGAGGACCATCCGATAAGCAATTTGTCCATAAAATTCCTCAAAGTAAACCAATCTAAGATTGAAACCCAAACATTTGAAGGATTTAGTCACATAGTCTTCCAAGTTAAATCGTAACATTTATCTCCAAACAAAATCAGTTGCTCTTAAAGTCTCGCATTGAAAAGTAATTATCCTAATCACATATCCTCCATGATAGGTTGATCATTTTCATAAATAACCCAAAATCAACTTACTCTTAATTCATAAAATCATATAACTAAAAATAATCGGTCAAACTAACCAGGGACTTCACGTAGTCTAGTGGTAGGCGATAAATACCAGTCGCACTTTGGTTGTGGGTTCGATTCCCGCAGCTTTGTCCGACGCGACGGGTAGTCACACGGTCTACGTGTTGTCCTTTTTCCAAAACTATATAATTCTTAAAACATTCCCCAAAATGAGATAAAATCTTCAAAGATGATCATAACATATTTTAACCTCAAGTTTATCTCATTCCTTTAATTTTCCATCATAACATATAATTACCCATAATTACCTCAAAAGTAAGGATCATATAAACCCTAATGGTTACCTTAATAATTATTACCTGAATTTCCACATCGAGTTGGCCATCTCGTACATGATGCATTAGAGAAATCACCAAGGTTGAAGTGGTTGATCATGACTCCTTGATAGTTGGTTTAGAACAACCATGAGATTCTTCATTGAATCCCCCATCTCATCCAGCATCTTAATCAGAGAACCACCACAGTTTCCTTCAAACCCAATGTCACTTTGGTTCCTGCTAGATCCAGCCATTTACTAAAACCAAAAAGGTCAGTGTGAGTATATCAACAAAACCATCTAGTACCAATGAGGAAGATAAACACTAAGATATACTTACTCATTCACTTTATCTAAAACTAGGACTCTTTCTGAAATCCTAACCATTATGGTAATGTCACTTATGCTTAAAGAATACCCTAACCTCTAAAGTTATCTAAACCGACCTTTGATACCAACTATAAGGCCCCAGCCTTAAACCTTACTTAATATTGAATTAAATGAGTAATTGACATTGAGGATCTTTTCAGGTTTATAGTTTTAGAGAATTAGGACATAACTATTACATCTCAAAAGATTAAAAAGTAGTCGCTTCTACTAAATTTCCATAAAATAAAAACTCTTAAAAAGAAACATGTATAGTTCCATGTTTTAGGTAGCATGACTTCCCCTTGATCCCATCCTTGACCCTATTCCACGCTAAGTCCTGTGAAAAATATTTCAAAAACTTGGGATGAGCATAAGAAGCTCAGTAAGGGATACACAAATAATGAAAACTGTTAGTTTTTCAAAACAACAAGTAAACCATGAATAGTTTATCAATGTAATACTTTTCACCTACATGAAGTAGTAAAAACTCTTCACTGAATAAGGTATCATTACTTACCTTTTTCTAACCAAAGGATTACCATAAAAATCCATAAAAAGAACACATAACATATATAAAGGTAACTTGGGACATAAACATACTTAAGTGGAATAACCATACGGTCGACTCCCACACATATCACTTAATGGAATAGCCATACGGCCAATTTTCATACATACTTAATGGAATAGCCATACGGACGACTTCCATACCCAATGCATTGGAGGTTATAACGTAATCACCCGTCCTGGTATTCACGTCACCACCCGTCATATGGTTTATAACGTAACCACCCGTTAAAATGTCCAAGTACCATTATAAAATCATAAAACATAAAACCAATATAAAGGAATGATAACATTTCCACATTTCAATCACAATATATCATAAATATATTGACATAATAGAATCCTTTTTCAAAACCATTTTCAATACCAAAATACATAAAAGAGTATATGGTATTTATTTTATTCTAAAAACATTACGTCTTGTTGAGAAAGCCAAAGACCAAATAATACTCACGGCGGCGGAAAAGGTCGTTGTCACCGCATACGTTAAAAAAACATTCATTTTTGTCATTTAGTAAAACGCTTCGTAGAAAAAGATTCCTTTTGTATAAAAGTAAAAGTCAAAGGTGTTTATACACCGTATAAAAGAAAGTTGTGTATAAAATGAAATATGCCTCAATGAAAGGAGATTGAGACGAAGTCCCTTACCTCGGGTCCGACTTGACTCGATCGTTCTTTAACGTCCTGAATAATAAACTTGAGTTAATTTATACTTGATTAAGAACCTTTTCAGATTTAATTATTCCTTTTATATCACTTATTTCCATGTTATAAACATTATGTAACTATTTAAGTTAATAATGTTTGTTTTGTCGATATTTGGTTCTTAAGTCGAAAGTTGACTTGTTAGAATTACATGTTGTTTGTGTGGTCAAAGGTTCATTATATCTAGAATGACATTCCTGATTTGGATATCATATATATCATATATATCCATCATATACATGTATTTATAATATTACATAATCATTTAGAGGTAAGAAATGAAATGCACCATTCATGGAGACGGTAAGCCGTACGTACGCATGAACACTACTTTCATTTCTTTCTCATATTAATGGAATTAAAATTAAATGAGAGGTATGTATATTTTAATTCCAGAATTATATTAATCATTTATATGTATCATTAATTATGTATATACATTATATACATATACTTTTAATAGTACATTACATTTGGGGATAATAAATGAAATGCACCGTTCATGGAGACGGTAAGCCGTACGTACGCATGAACGCTACTTTCATTTCTATCTCATACTTTAATGGAAAGAAATAATAATGATATATTATAATTCCAGTATAACATCATATATAATAACTTTAAATCAATCCTTTACACGTCCCACATATGGCATTAACGAATCACATCACTTTGAGGGGGCGGTAGTCCGCACTTCCTTAAATGAAGATATCGTGTTTACCCATAATGGAAACCATAAAGGTATGCCCAAAATAAAAAATACAGAAGCTTAAAGAAAAAAATAAATATATTATATATCATATATAAAAATAGTGACATCATAATGGCCACCCTTGAAGGTGTTAAATGAGTATTGAACAATCATCGTTTCGGGAGGCAGAATTTCGCCATCCACGGAAACTGTATGTTCTTTAACCATTTGATGTAGTTGTGTGAGAGTGTAGCTTGAATAAATATTATAACAACATCCTAGTATATTTAAGATACTGGTGTTGTTACAAAATAAGTAAATAAAAAGAGTTTAGAGGGTTGGAGAAGCAAAATAAAACAAATGAACAAGAGAGAATGAATTACCTTTAAAAGTGTAACTCCTTTTGATTTGAGCCTAAAGGCTTTCTTAGAAAGGATTCTGCACAAAGAGAATCCTATAGGATGAGGAGAGGGATGTGGATAGAGTAAATGGGCATGGGTTGGCCAAGCCAAAGGCTTGAGGAGTGTGTGAAATGAGGTAGAGGTGGGAGCCTTTTATAAGAGGAGAGGAGGGTCACTTTTGGAAAGTAAAGAAATATTACTTTATTTAAAAAAAAATTCGGTTTTAAAAGGTCCCACATTGATATAATTCGTGGATAAGGTGATAAGGGTTCGAAATCCACTCATACAATTGGTTTTGGACATGTGTAGTTCATAGATTTTACATTATCTTTCCATTTTATTTAAATCTTTAAATAATGATGTCATCGCTGCATCATTATTATGTCATAAATAATTTAATTTATTTAATGTCTAAAAATTATAAAAAAAAATACTATGATGTAGGAAATATTTTTATATTTCAAATTACTATTTATAATCAAAAATATGATCTTTATAACCCCATGTAAAATTTTTTTTCGTAAAACATATTATGTTTGTGTCATTTTTACTTTTACATTAAATAAAAAGTTATTTATGTCATTTCCCAACCAAAGTGTCTCCATGGGGTCCCCAAGTTAACCCATGGCTTGTCTTGGTCTGACATGACACAACCAATGAGGGTATGACATGTGTCAAGCTCATCTTATTTTATTAAAGCATTATTTTTACCTTAAACTACACTAATTACCACTAATCGCGATGAAGAACTTAATAAGTTACTATTCACCAAAAAATTATTATAATCTCATTGAACCACATTTTACTTCTTAATGACAACCATGTATGTCATATTTTTGAAATTCAAAACACAATGATGGCAAAATTTCATTTAAACGGAAAATCAGTCTTTATAAGTACCACTTAGTGGTTTCACTATTCATCAAAAATTGAAGTTTTTCAGAAAATTACCAAAAATTAACCCTAATCTATATTTGATATTCCGAATTCAAAAATGAAGTCTATTTTAAAAAATTCAAAACATATAAGTCACATTAATTAATTTAATAATTAATTCCCGCTGTCAGAGCAAATAGCGTGTTTTTATAAAACAATAAGTATCAAAAGATTGGCACCAGTTTAAGTCTAATTTCAAAGTGAAATTGATTCCAATGACCACCATTGGATTAAATGGTAAAAATATATTCAGATTACACATTAAGACCAATTAAAAAGATAATATAATCATATAAATAAATTAGATTAAAAAGAGGTTTTTAATTTAAAATACAACATTTTACACTATTCATTAAAAAAATGAACTTTATCAGAAAGATACCAAAAATTTACACAAAGTAAATTTTGATGTCCCGATTCTCAAGAAGAGTTTTATTTGGTCCAATAGAATGTATAAGAGTGAACAAAACTATATTTAATGATGGTTCAACATCAAAAGGTGATAAGTGAACCTTTAGTGAAAACCAGGGCATATACGCCTAAAATTGAATTCTTTCCGTATTTTAAGCCATTATATTTTATTGGATAAATGTAAAAACATTTAAAAACATATATAATCATATTTTAGTTATTTCTTTCCATTCACTCCAATACAACGGCTACATGTTAACTAACATTTAAAATAATATTATTTTATTATTAGAGTGCAACGTAAGATTCCCAAGAAACTCGTTGTTGCGTATTGGGTACGCCATCGGGCATAGCATCCCCTTTAAAGTCATATTAATATTTTATTCACAAATTTGGATAAATAAGAAAATGTCATATTCTTTATTTACCTGGGGTGTTACAGAATCCCAAGGGGGAAGTGATCCCTCCTAAAGAACAAAATCATGTTGTAGTGAGACATATTGTACAATATTGATATGGATGGTCCTTTCTCTAAAATTAAGATCATAAAACTTTTAGGACTTAAAGCAGTTACTTAGACAGAGATCAAACGATAAGGTGGGGTGAATCATGGTGTATAAATTACTTTCAAAATTGAAACAAGTTGAACCTTACTTCACACAATACTTAAATGATTTGGACTTATGAACCTAAATGGTTACTTTTTTATTATATATATTGAAAATATTATAATGTTTTTTGGATCTATTTTAGTGATAATTCATAAATTAATTATAGAGTTTGGTATTTACTTGGTTCAAACTCATATGGATATGTCCAATAATAATTCCACAATATTATTTCATGTAAGAAAATCATTATGGGCTCAATAATAAATAAGTTTCGAGCTAGATTACTTTTATATCTAGGCTCATTGCTGTAAAAACTTTAGATACACTTCACTATTTCCCAATAATCTCTCCTATTATCATTTCTCCATTTAATAAATACATGTGGAGTAGAATAGCTATACAATTTTTGGAAATGTAGTTCCCTTGTCTATCATTAATAAATTGGTTTGCATCTTTTGGTATGAATGGGTTTTTTGTTGAAGTCACATTGAGTTGTTTCTTAACATATTGTAAAAAATACCTAGTTGAAACGCCATATTCTTTATAGAATACTTGAAAAATAGTATTTTATTTATTGTAGACACATAAATCATCTTCTTAAACATGGAAGGATCTCCAGTAGATACCAAATCATTCTTTAATAATTTTTTCCATTCCCTAGAATACAAGAGTGTTTTTATTTTCAAATCAAATATTCAATTTTATACAAGTTTCCAATATTTTCTAGATATATATGATGTGAAAAGATATTATATTTCATTCTCTTTGACCTTTACAAACCTTTATAATAGATATGGTATCATGTGATCGTACATATCAACCACAATTTAACTATTAATATTACACATTAAGACCAAATAATTTCATACACAATTTTATCTATAACTACTGAAAAATAAAAACTCTTGAACAAGTTGAAATTATATTAATAAATTCATTATCATTTCTTAAAAAAATGGTGGATTCTTCATGTTTAAGTTAAAAAATGATACAGTCTACTTCGTTTTTTGAATACTGTGAAATGGTCATATCCACCAAGAAGAAACATTCAATTTTTAGAAATCAATATTCTTTGGTTATACAAACTATGGTGTAGACAACTGTTGTTGAAAATATCCCAATATCTCACATGTTTTAAAATGTTCGTTAACTTGTATTGATTTAATTCATGATCTCTTCATGCTATTTATCACACCAAAATGTATGAGTCCCTGACACATTATATCATAGTGGACTCATAGAGGAATGGAGTTCCCTGAAATACTTACTTTCACTAAATTTTTAAATTTCATGGAAGAAGACATAAATACATTGTTTAAACTATTTCCTCTAGTTGATATTTTAGAACAGCCATCTCCCTTTCGAATCAACACCTCAAATGTTCTAGTGGAACAAAAAATACTCACAAAACATCTATATATCACATTCAACCAAATTATACAATAGATTGTGAACTATGTGTCCCATATATGAAAACCATGATGACAAAAAAAATCATATAAGTTGGATAATACCCTTGACCAGCCATATGTGAGTAATGAGGACCTCTCCTTGCCTCCTCCATGTTACTACCATGCAGTACAGACCACTACCTCCATATTGTTGCATTGAAGTGCTAAACACTTCTCCCAAGTTCATAGTAACCCTCATGTGTGAAATATCATCACACCAACCTTCACTATAGGTTATATCAGTTTTGGGGTGCCAGGGATTGGCCACAATATTTTATAGTGGCTAAAAAGGTGGATGGCCTTGAACAATCTTGTCTATGATTTTATACCCTACCAAACCACCTTACAGTGTAGGAAGTAACCCTATAGAGTGTCTAGGGTTACAAAAACAAAGAAAAAAATTTATATTTATCCTATAATATGTCCTAGATAGTGTATCTAGATCCACTATGTAATGGTCTATTTTCCATTATCTCCACTATGGATAGCATTACAACATGTTATTTCCTATATTGGATAGCATGAACTCTTTCATCAAAATCCATGGACATCACTTCCAACATGTCTCTAGACTTATTAAACATGACCAAACACAAATTTGTCTAAAAATATAGTAAAAATATTATAACATATTGATGTCAAAAATATTATTTATCCATCATATCTAGGATCGAGAAATCTATGAAACATCACATCAACAAAATCAAAAATTTTATCAATTTTTGTCAATAATACTATTTTTAGCAAATCCAACATGCTCATTGAGATTCCAAGACACATCTTGGCTATCAAACCTGACCATCCTTATTGTCAATAACCTTGAATTATTCTCAAAAAACATGACTAAACAATGTTCTAATAAATATTAACCAATTATCAACAATCCTATCCATTCCAATTCTCAATCATCTGTGACCAATTGTTAACAATCTATACCAACTTTTTTGTCAATAATTCCAACTTCATTTCATTTGGATTTCTAACAATATGACCCTTTAATTTTTTTAATAATAAATAAAATTAATTTTCTCTCAGTTATTCATGGAACACAAGGAATTATATAATCTCCCTTTATTATATATTCTCCCTATCCTAATATAATTTGTTCTCTTTATTTTCAATGAAATACAAAGTTCTATCCAAATACAATGTTTTATCCAAAAACCTCCATCAATGGTAGGGTTACATTTTTTTTTATACTCTTTATTAAGGGTAACATCATATTCACATTATTTCTTCCATAATATTGGAAATTATTCAATAGATGGTCGAATCCCCCTAGTGGATATATTCTCCCACAATTTCAAAATAATTTTCTTATTTGGAATCACACTCATGTTGATTATCCATATCCTTACAACCAACATGTTATAAAATAAAATATCCATTAATAACTTACTTTACCAAGGGATTCACTATGTAAATTTACCACTTCTTAAATGTGATGTCAATAAATCTTCTAAGAAAACTTTGCTAAAGCTTAGGGTATGGAAAAATTGTTTTTACAAAAATCGACAGGGTTTTCTATTTCATTCATCAATACCAAGAATCACATATTATATCTTTAGCCTTTCTAGTTTCAAAAGAAAACATGATATCTTCATAACCTCACTTGAAAAAATTAGTGTGTGACATTAATGATCTTGGTTGTGAGAAAAATACAACATGATGAAGTAATCGATACACGTAATGAGTTATTCAAACTAATTATTGAAAAAGTTATTTACATTAACATTATGATATCATTTGAACTCTATTCCCTTCAAAAATTCCTAGGATTAAAACACTAATAATAAGGCTTAATAGCCTTTCATGTTCAATATAACTCCCATACAAAAATTTTCTCCTTACACCATTTTTTATATCACTTGTTGGTGTAAAATACGGGGACATATCTTTTCCATGACCATATTTTCAACAATATCAATCCTTCATATTTCTCTTGTATAATGTAGTTATTAAGCACAATAACCCCATGGGTAGTATCTCCCACTAAGTTGTACACCTCCTCAAAAAATATTTATAAATAATAACTAAAATGGTGAGACGGGTACTAAAACATTCTCCATGATGAGGAATGGTTACGATAAAGACAAACTAACCCATCATATTTTATCTTTACTTTTCCCCTTTTATTTATTGGGAAGGGAATGTTTTCATATATACATGTTCATCATAATAACTCGTAGTTATACATATAAACAACTTCTCAATCGATCTTATATGTGTGATATAACTTATGCTGTTATTTTCAGGGATTTGAACTTTTTCATCATTCTTTATCTTGGGAGTTTCCACAATCATGGAAGTAATCACACATGAAAATTTAACATATTAGGTTTTGTTAATACTTGATATCAACTTCTAAATTCTTCTACATTTCGTCTTATTATTTCTCCCATTTTGGTTTTGTGTAAGAACACCTTGTTAAACCTTATGAACGAAAAGAAAATTTCCATCATCAAATTCATATCCCTCAATGGATTCAACATCATATCTATTTCCACCTTTATCCCACCTAAAAAAATCACTTGTTTTACTTCTAAATTTATATCTTTTCCCCTAAGATATTTTTTGTGACTGATCATATTTTGGTTATTAAAACACACTCTGTTGAGGATCATTTTGATTATAAAAAATGAATATTTAGATATATTATTTGGAGTTATTATATATATTAATTAATCTTATATATAATAGAGGAGGGGTATACTTATTTTGGTACTTTACCCTTCCATGTATTCCTCCTATTAAAATATTATTCTTGGTGTCCAAGGATAGAGAAAATGAAACATCTACCAAAATAATACTACATCAATTATTTAATCCTCAAATGAGATATTGGTACTACCAGAGTTCTACTCACATATGTAGGATTGTTGTAATTATTGAATCTTTAGAGAATATTTCCAAATAAACCATAATAAAATCACATTGTTCACTCATTCATTTGTGGAACCTCACATCAATATTTTTCAAGGAGTTATTCCTTTATTCTAGATTTGAAATATATATTACATTTCATGGATTCAAATATTAATATACCTTTTGTATTTATCTTCATATTTCTTCTAGATGTTTTAATCCTCTTCTCAATGACTCTTATACTCTCATATTTTCTTCTAGTTTTGTAGAAAATTCCTCAAATCTTATTGGATATGTCTCAAAGCCATTTTATTTCTTCAAAATTTTCTCTCACTGAAAGTGAACTTTACTTTAGTTAACTTTCTATAGTCATTTTTTCTAAACTCTTTGAAATGATCATCAATAGTATTTATTTATTATTTCGTCTTTATTCCCATATTATGAATGTTTAAACTCAAGGCCACATCCTCTTATATCCATATTTTGTTTTCCAAGGAAAAATAATCTAACACTGAATAGTATTCTTCATATATGATACTTCATTAATATTGGACATTATTGCATGATTGCGGCTTAGAATAAAAACATGGAATTATTTCCAATTCCTAACCATAATCATAAATATTTTTTTCTCCAAGATATAGTTTTGAATTTGACATCCATTCCCTATATGAGGTTTATAATAATATATAACATCATGTTCAGATATTACCTCAGCTAGAGAATGCAACTTCTAGGATGAATTATCATTGATCATATTCTTCTTGTCTTATTTTATAAGGCACCACTGACTTTTACATTTATAATATTCAAAATACACTTCTAATTACATTCACATTTATTTAGAGAAGTTTCAATAATTCAACTTTTTCTCATGTATTCTTTGATATAGTCCATTATTTCTTATATGACTAAATAATCATTTATAATTATTTTTTTATTTATTTCCATAATAACTCTATCTATTATCAATATAAAAATTCCATATTCCACCATTTCTATAAAAATTCAAATCGACACTTTGATTAATGCGATGAATTCCTTTTTCCATGCTTATAAATTATTTCCATAAATAAAAGGATCAATCATTATGGATGGGGTCTTTATCAATACTTTTAAAAGAAATAAAAAATACACAGTTGAACCTAAATTACCTCTAATACCACTTTTAAACATAAACAAGGGACAAATAATGAGTTCAAACTATAATGGGGTTGGTTAATATGGGTATATAAAAGACTCATCCAATTGAAACAAAATTAATCTTTATTCACAATACCCATTAAGAAAATTATCCTTAAAAACATTATGGTTACATTATTATTCTATTTAGGTGGATTTTTATAATTGATTTTTGTTTGGATTTGGTGTGCATACATAAAGTAAATATGGACATGATTTTTTACATTCTTTACATTTATTGGTATACTTATAAAGAGTGTTAAATAGTGATGTTCTATGAACCAAAATCACTATGAGATAATTCCCATTTAAAGGATCGGGCTACATTACACCAATTCCTAGGATCACTACCATTAAAATTTAAGAGACAAATCACTACTTACCCAAGGTCAATACATTGATAATTACTTAATTGTCTCAAAGATAGTATAATGGATCACATTTAATGTATATTGATATATATATATATATCCCTTCTTCAGAATCACTATAATGGTTTTCATCTTTATGTATGAATTGATACTTCATTGACATCCCACTAGGCTACTTCTTCTCCTATTTTGAAAAAAATGAACACACGTCACCATCTTCATTCTACAACACCTCTCAAAAAATATTCTATTTTCTATAGACACTTTAAACACATTGTTGAACATTGGTAGGTTCTTTAATTATTGTTAACCCTTAAAATATTTTCAATCCATATTTAAGAATATATCCTTCTTTGAACTTGATAATTGGATCTTTAATAAATTAAATGTTTCCTCTTTTCTAGCTATCAATGATATGAATAGATATTCTATTGTGTTATATTTAAACATTTAAATCAATCTTGATTGATAATGAATAATTTTCCTATCAATGTACACCATAATTTTGCAATTAAAATTTCATGTTATGAACAAATACTTTCATCCATGATTTACTCTCTTCCTACTAAGAAATACCAAATCGTGGACATTTATAAATTCAATAAATAACTCCCCTTATGATTATTATTCAAGCAATGGTTCCTTCATGTTCATGTATTCCATTTCCTAGCCTACACCTTATGGCACATACAATGGTATTATTAACTACACCATAGTGAATTAGTAAATTAATCAATAATCACTCTGTCGTGGCCACACACACTATGGAATAGACCCATATTAATGACTTTATCCAAATATATCTCATTTTTTAACTTCACTGTTAAATATTCATTTTTTAGTCACTATCTCTTCAAACCACTTCTCACACATAACTAACTACAATGTTTATAAATAACTACGATATTCTCTCATATTGAAATAATGATGCTTGTATTACTTTATTCTACTAAATTCATACATTCCATGGCACAAGGAATAACAATGAAATATAACTTTTCTATTTTATTATATATTATAGACTATCCTTATCTATATGGTGTAATAATATAAAATCATTTATTAGCATTATAAATCCAATAAAAAGTACACTTAGTTGCGGTCAACTAGATTACAATGTAACCTATGAACTCGGATCCCCGCAACAGGAACCCCTCCTAATTTATCATATCATATAAACCCCATTGTACCCTATATAAACCAAATGAAAGTACCATGATATAATTTTTGAATCCTCTATATTTATTCTCTTTGGTTTAGACCACATCCTCCATGCTGTCACCTTTTAGCATGAACTAATTATCCATGAACACACCAACTCATGTGAATTTTCTGCTATTACATGAACCAACCATACTAGCCATGAATTCATTCTAGTTGTGAGAATTAGACAGGATATTTTTTAGAGCATTCACAGGAAGAAGGCCTTGAGTGTCCTTGTTTATATTTTATCACCTTACCAACATCCTTAAGGCATAACCAATTTCCATTTATAAAATCCATGGTGACTATGACATGTTTATACATTATCCTAAAAACTCTCCCCTATGGAATATCTAGATACACTGTAACATTATAAAAACTACAAAATATCATATAAAAACACCATTATGGTGTGGAATTCCTATTTATCCTGGCTATAAATCTTGTAACTCTCACAATTAACATCACTTTTTCCATGACTCTAGGCATCGTCCACTTGAACAAGAATCTATTTTTAAAGACTTAAAATAATAATACTAATAAATATTGATGTAAAAAACATAACTTTTTCATCATATTGGGGATCAAACAATCTACCAAACATAAATTCAACAATTTTTTCATATTTTATATATTCTATAAATCATATTGTACTCAAAAAATCATACAAGATTAATTGAGATAGAAATAAAAATTTGGGGGATCATACTTTACCATCCTTATTTTCAAAAACATTGACTAATATTCCAAAACCATTACAAAAATTATTTTTAATAATCCTTTAATAATTTTCAATATTATTGGCCAATATTATTACCAATCACCCTTGAAAAATTTTAAATAATCTTGAAAAATACTAGTATCAATAAATAAAACATTAATCATTTGGGACTAATAAGACTATACCTCAAGTGGAGTATGAAAAAATTGATATGAAATATATCATATTTAAAATAAAATTTATCCCAAACATAAGATATTAAAAATTAATTTCTGTAATTTTTTAATTCATAAAATATTATTTCATTATACTTCATAAGTTTCTATGTGTATACGATGTTTGATTCAGGCATATGATATTCGAACCAATAATAATAGATTTAACATATGAATAGGATTTTTGAGTTTCTCATATGGTCTTTTGTGAACTCATAATATATTTTAATCCAGTGCCTAAGATATTTTGGATACTTTTTGGAAATGTGTTCATGGGAAACATCTTACTGAGAATGTATGATACTTTAATTTGTGAAAAAAAAGTTTTAAATTTTTCCATATTATATGGAATTAAATAAATATAACATAAATGATATCATCAATTTATAGACCATAAAATTTCAATTATGTTTCCTGATAATTACTATGATAATATAAAAATGGTGATCACATTATATATCTATTTCAGGTCACATGTATTTTTTAGATGAAAATTTTTATGTGTATCAAAGTGGAGTTTTTTGTCATAGAATGTCAATATATTATCTCTCTAATCCTAATGTGTGTTTTTTTATTAATTTTATAAAATCATATAAAAATTTATATGTAGTGAGTATAGATAATGTTTTCAAATATGGACATTCTAGGGGTTGAGTATATAGTTTTTTGTGTTTTGATATAGTTATTCATTCACATATTAGATCATGTAAAGGTAGAGATGTAAAGTTCTATGCTATTAAAAATTAAATCTTATTTCTAAAATTCATGTTTAGAGACTCTAAAACCACATGAATTAGATTCAAATTGATACAAGATATTTTATACAAGTTTTATTTAGAAATAAAAAATGTTTGTTTCAAAAATAATTTGAAGTTGAGTTATTTTTTGTGATAGTTATGAACGAACTTGAGAATGATAGAATAATTACATAAGAGAACTATTTTATGATGAAAATAAAGATGAATGGTAAATAAATAACTCAAGGAAATTCTCCAAGATAACATTTGATGAATAAAAAATGATTGGATATCATGGTAATATCAAAATACAAAACATTTAGGTAAAAACTAATAATATATCATGATAAATAATTTAAAATTATTTTATATTTTGTAAATGTAGATTTGATTAATTTATTTTGTCCCACATCTAATAAAAATATATATAGAGAGAGATAATTTAGTTTTTCATTAATTGAGTGTGGATGTTGCGTGAAAAAAATACTATAACTCTCAAGGATGGAAAGAATAAGGACCCAAAATTTAGATTTTTGATTTTTTAGGTATTGAAGAAAATATAAAAAGATGGTGATAAATATCATTTTAAATTTGTATTATCATTTCAGTGATGTGAGAAGAAAATGAAAGGAGAACTAGAAAGAGGATAAATATTTATTCATATTTTTTATCATTGGTGTTATGTATTTTATATAATGAGAATATTTTCATTTCAAGATGATTGTAGGAGATTAGTGAGTTAAGAGGTTAGAAACAATTATTAAATTAAAGTCCTAGATAAGAGAATAAAATAGTTTCTGAGATATATGATGGTATTATTGATTAAAATGTAATAGTTGAACACCTTATATAGTGAGGTAATATATTAGTTCTACTTTTATTATATTATTATTACATCATTTTAAAGATATACAATATAATAGTGTTGCAAAACTAGGATCTAAATGTTTAGTGCTTGGAATAATTAGAACCAAACATAAAATTTGCATAATTAAAATTAATCATTATTTAATTACTTATTCTCTATATTCGTAGTGGCCCACATGTACTCCTTAGTATAAATAGTCAACTAAGGATATACATCAATGAAATATGTGATATAAAAGCCCAATAAGAGGATAGATAAGAACATGAATCAATCTAATATGGTTGAGAATAATCATAATCATCATATAATAGTTATATGATAATCATCATAATCATTAAAGGGATCATTATATAAATCCATGTACATGGAAATGCCTAAAAATAAAACATCATGTATTAGTGGTCAAATACCACACATATTTATGAACAAATCTCACATCATGTTCATAGATAAAACATGTTAATCACCGTAAAATATTCATTGTGAACAAATATAACATAATTTTCATGAATATTTCACATTATATCATGATATAAATCAATTTATACAATGAATTGGAGTTCTATATAATTCTAGTCTCACACATCACATCATAAAATTTACATAATCAAGAATGCCACATATAACGTATAATAATATTAGAAATGAAGTAACTAATGGAAAGGAATAAGTTTAATTTAATAAATCATACATTAATGAAAAAAAATAGTGTTTTGAAAAGGTAAAAACATACTCTTATATGAATCATCAATAATGAGTGAAGAATAAAGAATCACAAGAGAAGTAAAAGATATGTTTTTAAAAATGACGAGTTATTTTGAAAAATATTTTAATTTTTTCATAAAAATATATTTGAAACATGTATATACCAAAAAATAAAATATAAGTACAATTAATTATGTTTGAGTAATATTAAAAGAAAATCCAAAATGAAATTTGGAATGAAATAGGAATAACCAAAGAAAATGAGTTGGGTTCAAGAAATCCCTTTAACTTATGTCTAAATTAGTTCTTCACTTTAATATCCTTTATAATAAAATTAGATTTATTAATTAATAATTATATACCCTATTATATGTGTATTTGATTCATTATAATTTTATTAAGTTCATTTATGGCCATTTTTATGAGTTATAGAGTTCAATATTATCATTTGTGAGGGGTTCATTTTCATTCGTTCCATGAATGGTATGCTTGTATACATTTATAGAAGATCATGTAAAATGTTTATAATTATCCATAATTGAAATAATATTTTATTAATGAACATAAAATATTTTAATTGGTTTTATATATTGTTATTTTTTCAGAAATGAGTTTGAATCATTATATAAATTCTTAATGATAATTATTTAGATTAATTCTGGGGGGTTTCGATCACAACAAACTCATTTTGTTATAATATTTAATATTATGTTTATATGTTAGATACAAAAACATAAATAATGTTATAAAATATATTTTTAAATATTTTTATAATAATATAGTGGTTTTATGACCATCACTGAAGGCAAAAAATGAAAATGAAAACTTTTCATCTTCGATGGCCATAAATTAACACCTCACGAATGATGTTTTCATTTTCAGAATAAAAGGCGGAGAATAATTATTTTACGATGTATAATTAGAATAACATAATAATATTAAAGTATATATAGGACACTTGAGTTATCATTCCACTAGGATAAGGGGATGTGAGGAGAGAATATGAAAAGAAAAGAACTTGAAAAGAGAATAAAATAAAAGGGAAGAGTACTTTATCTCTTAAATTTATTCTCCTTGAAACCCTCTTTAGGGAAATTATATTTGGTCCCTTTTTGTGACAAAATGATCATGTAAATGGGGGAGCGTATTTGGAAGATTATTGAGTGCAAATTGGAAAAGCTTCCAAGCATTGAAGGTTTGAGGATAAGAGGTGGTGAGGGGAGGTATTTATAGGGGAGGAGAGTGGTGTTTTTTATTATTTTATTCATTAGATTATTATTTTGGCTTAAGAGTATAAATAGTTTTTATTACCTTGAATAAATATAGTAAATTGAGAATTATTTTTCTATATTATATTGTTGACATCATCCATACACCATACATGATCCAAAAATTAATGTATCTATTAAATACAATAAATTATCGTATTTCCCTATTCACCGAAAATTAAACTATTTTAGAAAAATCCAAAAAAAATAACCCTAACCATTTATTGACATTTATAATTCATAAATGAACTCCATTTTATGAAAATAATTTTAAAAATAAGATATTTCTAACTTTTAATTAAAATTATCATTTATTAATAAAAAACTAATTTAAAATTATAACTGATTTTATGACACTTTGAAAAATTAATTAAGTTCAAATAAAATTATATTATAATAGTAACCCAGGAAAATATTAATTTATTAATATATTTTATAAAAATTAATTTTCATTTTAATTTATAAAAATTTAAATAAAAATATCTATTTTACAAAAAATACCAACACTTAATTTGTTATTTTATAATACATTTGTTTATTTATACTACGATGTGATTATATCATATTATCATTTATAAGATGTCTGAATTTTATTTATACTTTCATAGGTGATCTTACTATTATATTGGCTAATTTACTATTCCAATGTTCACATTACTATTCCAATGGCCATGTTACTATTCCATCAATATAGATTTATTAATTTCTAGAAATACCGCAAATTTAATTCATTCTAAATTTATAAAGTTTTTATTGTGTTCTCAAAGTGATTTTATCTAGTTTATACTATTGGACATAAATATAATAATGGAATTTATATTGATATAATTTTTGGCTATTATAGTGAAAAGGTCAATATTATTTATGGTAAAGTATCCTAAGATGATTGGTTGTTCTATATAAAATGTATTGGATTGTTAGTGGTCAAAATGGATTCAAATTGGGGTGAATTTTAGTTTAAAAATTAAACTAACACAAAACACATTTCCTATTAAGTAAAAAATTATTGGACTCAGATATTTTCTCATGATTAGTATGTTGGAAAAATAACCAAAAACATTGTCTGATTATATCATAATACTTTAATGATCTTAGATTCAAACTGTTAAATGTATTATTATAAATATGAGTATTAAGTAACATTATAATATTAATGCAAAACCTAAATATTTACTTGAATAAACAAGTAAAATAAAAATAAAATAATATTAATAATGTCTTAAAAAATGTATAAATTAATTTACTCTTTAACAACAAGAGTTAAGGTAGTAATAAATCATTACTTAAGATATCCATAATTTTATACCAGCTATACAGTTATGTCTTTCATTACGAGAAAATCACTCGATATGATGATTATTTTTTCACTGCCTTCTTATCCCTAGAATTCCACTATATGAAAATTGTTCTAGATCATCCTATCCCTAAAAGCTCTTTATCTGATAGATCAGATTCACTATCTTTGTACCTCTAGAATCCCTTGATCAGTACCACGATCGAACAAAGAAAACAAAAAATAAAACATTATAAGGTATTAAAATCCTTACAATGATTCCTTATATCTACACTCTATAAAAGAATAAAATGACTTAATAATGAGATTCTCAAGTAGCTAAATCATTATATGGGTTGATTTAGAAAAATCAATCAGCTCCTAGCACATCAAATGACCTTATATTTATAGGATAACCTCAATTGTATATATTTTAGAGTTATTCACAACATCCTTAGACATCTTGTAAATAATATCTCATAGTGATATGGATTAACTGAATATTTGATGTTATTTTTTTTAGAACCATTAAAATACTATATTGTATTCTGTTCGATAAAAATAGATCTATAAACTCCAATTATGTACTTTTAAAATTATGATGAACTTCTTTATTATTTTTGAATCCTAAAAAAAGAATGAATATATGTCTAATGTATCATAACCAAATTCAGTCTAATAATCATGTCTTTCTTAAGACTGATATATAAGACATAAATATAACTATTGGTCAGATCATAGGTTAGTCTAATGTACTTTATGTACCTTAAATACATTGGATCTGGTTGAGTAATTGATGTTTATATTCATATTATATTAGAACTATTTCATCATTCGGTATTTAATAATGTTTTCTATAAAAACATATTAAATAACTTTAGAAATATAAATTCATTAAATAGAGTTTTAAAAAAAATTGTGATTTCTAAAACTAAGGAAATTAAAAGTAGAAAGTATAAATTTCGACTCAAAAATATCCCCCTTTTTGAAAATAAAAAACACAACACATAAAATAAAAAATTAATAACATGATAACATAGATCCCTTTTTTCCTTTAAGAACATTGAAGATAAAAATCGTGTCTTAAATCCCCCTAAGTTTATGATTCCTTTAAGATCTTATAGAGATTATTAATAGTCAATATAACTCTCCCTTAATTAATTACTCTAAAAAATTTCATTATTTTAGAACATTCCCCTTCAAACATATCTCATGGAAACTTATACTTTTATAAAATTTTCCCCCTTCATGAGATTCTCCCTTTGTAAAATTATCCCCCTTTCTAATTTACAATAAAGGATAGAGAAGAAAGTATAATTTATATGAATTTTATAAAAGTAATAACATAACAAATAATTATAATTGAATTAACTTATCATCCATGATATAAAAGTAAGAAAATACATCCAAACAAATTTAGATTACATTTATATATAAGGTTTTTGGATAAATTAATCATTCTCATTCAAGATTCCTTCAAAATGTTTCAAAACAATTACATTAAGAGTTTAAATGTAAAAGTTCTTAATTTATTTAATAACTTCTTCACGATCGCCTTCACCTTTTAAAAAACATTTGGATAATTATGAGGTTTTGAAATGGAATCCTAAATATTTACAAACATACCATCCATCACTTCTTGATTCTAAACTTATTTATTCAAACATTCAACTTATTTACTCAAATTCTTCTTTAATTCCTTCCTAAGAAAAATCTCGTCTTCACATTCTCTTAGTCTGTTGTTTTCTAAATCAATGTTTCTAACCTTTTCTTCTACCACTTTTATTTCTTCCTTATAATCATTAGACATATACCTAAACTATTTAATAAAATTTAATCCCTCAATGATATATTTTGAAATATTTTCAAAAGATTTATCCATTTCTAGAGTCAGTTTATTCACTTCTATAAACCGATCATCATGATCCACGAGTTCAATTTGGACTTGGTTTTTTTACATAACCAAATAATTTCAAAATCAATTTTTTAGTAGTTAATATTCGGTACTGTAGAAGCTAGAACTATTCACCATGGGACACTGTTTTGGGCTTGGATTCCTTAAGGCCTTCAGGACACCTAGGACTTCGAGTCAGTAAGGCTTTCTGGCCACCTTTAAGGCCTTCGGTCCACATGATCAGTGCATCTTCCTCAGACAGAATCTACAAAAAAGTAGTATCCCTAGAGGAGGATTCATATCAAGTGCACTAACCAAAGTAGAACCAAATGGAATTGGAAGAATGCAAGGGTATGGCTATTCCATCGGGACCAACCTGTTCTTGCATAAGAAGCTTAGCCAGACAGTCATGCGAAGGTGGAGGGATGCCATCACGATGCAGATGTTATGGAGGGTCAATTTATTGTATTTATAGTCTGGTTGAATTACCTAAGATCTTTTGGTTATCTGATATCTTAATCCAACAGGCCATGTAATCTCTGAGCCTACAGGCCTTGTAAGGGTTTCCCCTCATACCTTGAAAGGGGGGTGATCAAAAAATCAATATAAATGAAGGCCTTCAAGACATTTTGGAGTATCATCTAGAAGACTTGGTCTTATATTTATTTTTTCTTCCTTATTAAATTTATCTTTTCATTTCTAAGAACCTTTTACCTCTTCTAAGAATTTTAAAATTTCATCTTTCTTATCTATTTAGGCTTTTTATGTGTGTTTTGTCTCAGAATGATGATATTCCTTCTCAAATTTTGATGATGGATTTTATTATTCCATTGATGATGATATTTATTCACAGTAATTTTCTATTTTTGGATCCTTATTAGATTGGTAACCAAATGAATTGGATGAAGATAATTAGTATGATGTACTCTTTTTTCCTTTTCCTCTTAATAGGTTTCTATTTCCTCTTCATCAGTTTCTTCTTCTTCCTCCTCTTCTTATTCTTATTTCTCTTATAATTTTTCTTCCTTTTAATCTTTATAATATTCTTCTTTAGTTTCATTATTTAAATCATTATTGTTATGAGAACACTTTTAGTAACTTTTTAGAAAACTTTTTCATTCTCAAGTTCCATCTTATCTTCTACTGGCACTAATACAATAAATTCTTGAACAACTTATTTTCCTTTACCCTTGTCAGCTAATAAAGGAACTTATAAGGGTAAAATTTATTTTTAAACTAATTATATATTAGTGTCATGATGTGGATAATCATTATGGGGACCTTTTCTAGAATGAAGAGGTTGATGGACCATAAATACTGGGGAAAATGATAACAATGGATATTTTGATCCTAATTCTGTTGGACCCAGGGCTATTATTTGATGGTAGTCAAGTTTGTTTTGTGTTTTTTTAATCCACATTAGGTTGGTCAATTATCTTTCAAGAAAAGTGATCTTAATTTTCTTGTTATCATAGTGGAGAAGGTGGCGTTGTTTCCCATTGTTTTCCAAATTTTGTGGGCTTCAAAATCGGCAGTTTGGTTTTTATAAAGGAATGTTTTCCACATATATGTATATAGTTCTCGGACCATGAAGGATGGTTCACAAACCAAAAATAAGGTACTCAAAAATAAAGAGGAAAATTCGAAACGGTAAGGATTCTGCATAGCTGTGTTGTGTGGACCGTGAAGCATGGTTCACAGACTGCGTAGGGGAAATGGTTCGTGGGACAAAAATTGTTTGCGGGGTGTTCATAGTTTATGGGAGGAAAATAGTTTACAGGGTGGATTATCATTTGCAGAAATGAGGTACTGATATAAGGATCCCTGAAGGAAAGTATCTACACAGATAGAGGATAGAAAATGATTCACAGAAATTCTATAGTACACAATGGCTATATCGCATCGAAGATTTTGGAGATTTGGTTTTCCAGGATTTTTGGATCTATTTTCCAATATAAGGTTCATTAAACCATTAATTATAAATATATACTTTGATTAGAAATCCATGAGGAATTAGGTGAACTCCAGAGTTGTTTATAGGAAGACAAACTCATGAAGGAGAAGAGGTTCCTGATGAGGATTCCACAAAACGAGAAGTAGTCTATAGAGATAGTCTGGGGAAGGTGTTTTTATGGGGCACTATAGCCCACAAAGACTGTTCATCGAGGAGATGTTGGTATATAGAGAAGAATTAGTGTGCAAAATTAGTACGCAGAGGTAGTACACAGACACGATTTACTGAGTTGGTATGTGGAAGGGGTAAATAAATCACACGTGCTACGTGGAGTAGTGCAATTTGTGGAGGAAGTAAGCTAGTTTGCGGAGGAAAGATTCATAAAAAATATGCTCTTGGAAACTTTTATTACATATAAAGGTAGAATAAAGACATCAACATAGAATATATATATTTTTGGGTATGCATGCTTTAATGAAGATGAAGGGACCTATATGTCCATAAATTGTGTTTGAATACCACCCAAGGCAGTGATCTGGGGGGATTTAATGAAAGTGTTCTGAGGAACATAGTGTGATATCCCTAAAATATTTTAAAGGCTATGTTCCTGGCATTAATTGACTATGTTTGAACTTTTTTACTCTAAAACTAGTGAATTTTAGTGGATTTGTGTATGAAGGACACACTATCGGTGTATGCTCCTTAGACTAGCCCTTAGTGGTGAACCAAGTAAAATTGTTGTGTTGACTCTTTTAATGTGATTTTTTGTTTACTAGTCATTCTCATAATCCATGTTTAACAAGTTAATTCCAATGTTAAAAAAAGATCCATCACTTTTGAAGAAAAATTTTACACCTTGATTTACACCTCCCCTCTCATGGTGTTCTGGGGTCCTTTAATTTCTACATATTTCAATAATCATTCTTCTATTTTTATCTCCATTAACATATTCTTATATTTATTTTTCATTTAATATTCCATTAATGGATCTAATTTATGAATTTAAAGGCTAAAAAATCATCCTTATTAAGCCCTAATTTTGGATACCAAGGATTCTTCTTTTCCTTATGATCCATGAACTCTTATAAATATTTATCAGCTGTATTCTTTTCTTTATTATTCTTTTTTATTGGATAAATTTCATAATTTTCTTCTCCCTAAAAACATCTACCTTATTAGTTGGTTAAGAATCAGATGAAGCTCAATAAAATTTGTTGAGAAACTTTTTCATCTTTTATTGAAAGACTAATTTCATCATTAATATTGTGCTTTTATCGATCAGTGTAATATTTTCCCTCATGGGATAAGCATGATTATTGATTTTACAATATTTAATCCATTTTACTAATAATATTTTTATAAATTGAGGTAACATTAAAATCATTTACTTCATCGAGGCCATCATAATAGCTTCCATCATAATAAATACAAATTTCACCATATTTATTTTCCTCATATTCCTCAAATATTAAAAATAAATATATATATATAATTATTTTAGGCCATCCATTTAAACCGTTCTAGATATGAGATATCCCCACATCTACAATGAAATGAATCTTTCATCTTGTGATAGGTGGCAAACTTTTCAAACATTATCATAAGAATGAAACAAGGATTGTGTAATGGAAGATATGTTTCACCCTAATAATAAACTTCCAAAATATTTGGTAAATGTTCTTAAAAATGATTTTACTTTTTAGAAAACAGAGTAAAAAACACTTCTTCCTTATCAGTATTTCATAAAAATAGAACTGAAGCATAAAATTATCTTTCAATTTTGGGATATTGTATGTCAAAGTCCTCATATATTTTTTTCACAAAAATTTTCTCCCATCCTTTAAAACTTATGATCTTTTTAATAATAGAGTCATTATATTCATACCAATTTCTCTCAATGATTGTTTCTCTAAAGACATCCATCTACACAAAATATTCTTTTATGGAAAATGTAATTAGACTTTTTTGGGTCAATTGGAAAAATTCTAAAATATTGGACGGGTCACATAAAGGGGGGGGGAAAGAGCTCACGAACAAATATCTATAAAAATAATATAGAAAACATGTTATCTCACCCTTGTATAGGCACAGGGGTGAACAGTTATTCTTATATATTAATTTTAATAGTAGAGATTAAAACCCATATCTAATCTAATGATCATGAATTAATTGAAGAAATAATATAATGATAAATTTTAACACTTACATTTTTTGAAGAAAACATTTATCGAAGTGAGAAAAAATATAATTTAAAAACATTATATGCTTGAAAACAAAATAAGTAATTAACTCTAAAAGAATATATAAAAAAATTATAAGCTAATGTAATGGATAATTATTATATCTTAAAAGAATAATAACTTTCATAGAATAAAATATTCATCCATATGAGTACCTTTTACTCCTTGGTTTTTGTAAATAAAACTGATTACAATATAGTTTATAACAAACATATTTTCTGGTACAATTTTTATAATATTTTTTTAATTGAGAAAAAAATTATAAAATATGTTTGTTTAATAGTTCTTTATAATTTTTCTACCACCAATATTTTTTTATAAAAATATTTATGCTAAAAATTTTATTATGAAATTTTTTTGAAAAATAAAGTCTTTTAGAAAGATTAAGAAAAATAAAATTTTATAAAATGTATTTTTTAACTAAAAGCATATGTAATAACCCTTTGTAAAGAATTTCAATAATGATATGATATTGATAAACAATAAGTAGATATGAATAATCACTTAACATTGATCATTTCAAGATTATATTTAATTTATTTAAATCTGACAAAACTAATAGGCTTATTAAACATATTTGTATGTTTTTCTTTCATTATGATGAATTGTAAAAGTATATCTTCTTTATATGTGTGATCCTAAATGAAATTTTTTATTATGTCTATGTTATTATATCATAAGTTCTTTAATGGGTTTTTACTTAGGTAAATGGAGATTTTTTTGTCAAAAATTATTTGAGTTTATTAAAACTCATTCTATAGTTAGTGAGTGTATGTTGCATCCACAACACATGATCACAATAACTACCAGAAGCCACATATTCGACTTCATAGTGAAAATTGATACTGATATTTGATTATTAAATGAAAAATAAAATAAATAATCTCCTCACAAAATTTATATTCTATATATAATTTTCTTATCCATTATACATTCACCAAAGTCCGCATTCGGGAAATGTTTTAGTTCCAAATCATTTCTAGAAGAATAGAATAATCATGAATCCATAGTTTCATTGTGGGAATTAATTTTTTTAACAAATTTGTGATGGGATAATTTTTTATTAGATTTATATCTATAAAATAATCATATTGACAATAATAAACATAGATTAATAGCTTTCACTTTAGGAAAACTTCTAATCATGCCTCTAAAAGTCTTTTGATGTACTAGATTCCCAATATCATCAATATCAAAATTGTTTGAGGTTTTGATAAGATTAATAACACTTTTTTGTGGTTACAACCGAATATATTATGATATTATATATTCTTATATTGAGATATAAAATATTCTTCTAGTTTTTCTGAGATTTTAAAATCTAGAAAGTATGTTAACTTTCCCATCATACTCATATCAAACTATAATTTCATAAGACCAACAAAGGAATCTATTAAATATTTTTGAGTTGAAAAAAATTTTATTTAATCAATATAATTTTTATAATAATGATATTTTTATTAACTTATTTATAAAATTAATTGGATATGATTCTCACATTACAAATTTTGTTTATAAAATAATCATCCAACCAATCATAAGATGATCTAGGGGCTTGTTTATGTGATTTAGTAAGTTTATAAACATGTTTTGGTTTTTTTCAAAAAAAAACTAGGGGGTTATTCTACATAAACATACTCCTAAACCTATAAATTTAGGAAATAATACTACACATCAATTTGAAATAGTTTTAAATTTAATAATGATTCATAAGCTAGAAATATAAGAATAGCTTCAAGTATTTATTCAAGAACTTAGGTTTCTTCATAGTATATTCCCTCTTTTGGATTATAACCCATTGATTAAATTATAGATTAATTTATAACTACTATACCATTTTAATCTCATTATTCTAAAAAACCCATCTTAGTCCAATTATAGAAGTATTATTTGGTCATTTAACTAATGTTCAGACATGGTTGGTTTCAAACTCATTGAGATCATCTTGATATTTTTATTTAATCATCATCACCTAATGACTCATGAGAATACATAGGTTCAAATAATTCTAAGAAATATATATTTTTAATTTAATTTCTCAAATAAATTATATTCCTAACTAGTTGAACTGCATCAACAATTATATTATCACTTGGATGATTCCTAAGAAACAATTGATTTCTTTGGTTCTCAAAAGTATTTTATCCAACAATTGGATGAAAATATTCTTAAGGAATAACAAAAAAATATTATTTAGTGTTTTTATAATGAGATGTACTTTATAATAAAGGTTTAAAATATGTTTTAGAAATAACATCCAAATAATTTGGTATGGGTTGTTTGAAAATAAATGGATTAGTTTCATCAAAAATAATATATACTATTTACTCAACAGTTCATGTGTTTACATTAAAAAACACTATACGACTTACAAGTAGTTTAATAACCTAAAAATATGCCTTTATTATATTTTAGTTCAAATTTATTTATGTAAAATTTAGTTTTCAAGATGAATAAATTGCATCCAAATTCATTTAATTAAGAAAATTTTGATTATCTCAATCTCCACAACTCATAAGGTGTTTTATTAATAAAAGATCTAATTAAAACTTTATTTATAGTATAATCAAAATTAATAACTACTTCATCCAAAAAAATATTATAAACTGAGTATAAAGTTATAATGGTTCTTGTAATCTGATGAATAACTCATATTATTCTTTCAACTACACCATTTTTTAATTGAGTTATAAGTGTTGAAGAGTTATGTATAGTACATTTTTTACTAACAAAATTTCTAAAATATGAATTTTCAAATTCTCCACCATGATCACTATGAATAGTTATAAAAAAGATGTTTTTTTATTTTTAACTCTTGCTGAAAATATTTTAAAATAAGTAAAGGATTAATATTTAACTATTATAAAATAGACCCAATTATTTCTAGTGTAACAATCAACTAAAATATATACATAGTATTTCCCACCAATACTCTAAGTTTATATGGAACTTAATTAGTCCATGTGTAAAAAATATAAATAATACAAAGTCAAGAATTCACTAATATATTTAAAACTTTACTCTAGTTTCTTAACATGTTGATAAATATCAAAAGAAATTAGAAGTACCAAGCCTAAGTTCAAGCAGATCCTTAAAAATTCCATTCTTAGTAAACATAACTATAGTTATATGGTAAAAGTGTACTAACCTTCTATTCCATAACAAATATTGATCATCCATTGCACTGAAGAAAGGTAATTATTGGCTCTTAAGGTCCTCTAAGTTTAAGGTTTAGATATTTTCTTGAGGATTATAAGAAATAATATTCTCATCTTTAGAACTATGTGGAGTATATTTTTCATTCCTGGATTTCACAAGATAACCTTAATTGCTTAATTGACATAAGTTTGTGAGGTTTTTCTTAAGTCCTACAATAAATAAAACATTTTAAATTTATTATTGTAAAATAATAATAGTGTTACCTATACCGATAATATATCCCTAATAATTATCTCTGAAAGTGTCTTTTCCACCTTTCATCATTATAATATTCTTACAGAAATATTTGTTTCCAGTCATTCTTCTAGAGAAAAAACTATACATGTATTAAATATTCTTGTTGTTGTTACTTTATCTATTTTCCAAAAAAAAATTAGTTTTTAGGAACCCAGACATTATTGGGTCCAGTATTATCAGAGAATAAATTTTTTATAACCATAATTTTCATACATTATTATATTGATAAAATTTCATTTCATTAGAAAAATATGATTTATGAAAACCTAAACAATGAAATATGTTTAATGAAAGAAATTATTCCACTGTACAACACTTTGAATTTGATTACAAAATGGAGCATTTTTAATAAAAATTTATTTATTAATAAAAATAGTGTTTTTATTATTCAAACCCATTCTAGAAATATTACTATAAGGGATAATTTCTATATACATATTCTCAGAGTTTACCTTCCAAGAAGTAAACCTAGAAAACATTTTATTCAAACTAGAAATTTATTATTTTAATATGGAAACTAATTTTGTATCCTCAGTAGTGATTTTATTATAAATAAGTTTTATAAAATCATTTTGTAAACTATTTATCTCAAAAATAGAGTTTTCAAGATGTTTTTAAATACAATATATTCTATAATTAGACTTATCAAGATATTTAAAAATATATGATATTTAATTAGTTAAAATAGTAATTCTCAAATAGACCTTAACATGTTTTGTTTTCACATTATCATTTTTTTATAAACTTTAATATTTTTATTTTCAAGAAGTTATGAAAATATAAACACATATTCAAAACTATGTACAATATTATTTTTTTCAACCGAGTAAGATTGTTCATCAGATAATATAGAAATTTTTCATCATTACTATGAGGATATTTTTCATTAAAAGTGTCATTGGTAAGGGATTAATTAGTTTCTACTTTTCCATAACAAATATATTTAATATAGGTATTTATTTAATTAAACCAATATTTCTTGGTCCTGGATTATAATTATATGAAGAACATTCTAAAAAAAATTATCTTCCACTTTCACTCTGAGTGATATAAGCTTTGGAAATCCCTTTACTCTTATTATTATAATATTTCACTTCATTTCTATTAGTAATCCTCTATTTCTTTTCATTCCTTTTCAATATAGGAAAATTTGGTCAAATATGTCTTATCTTTAGACATTGAAAAATAATAAACTTAGAATATTATTTATTTTCATTCTTATCCTTATGAATTTTCATTTATCTGTATTAAAAGTCATTCTTTCACAATATAATATTCCTCCTTATAGAAATATATTCTAACTCATTAATAGAATGTGTTGATTAACTAGTATCATATTCAATAATCACATTCGTCATCTTTGAATATTTCATAAATTTTTATGCTGAGTGGGATTTAGTAGGAGAATTTGATGTTACTGCAAAAGCATCTCCGTTATTAATCTATTTCATTTTTTCCGAATCTCTTTTCATTATACCTTCATGTTTTATTAGGTATACCAATTAGATTATCAATATTAAGATTGGTAATTCTTATCATATCATATAAATCATTAATTTTAGATTCTCATTCATTAAGATTGATTTATATGATCTTCTCAAATGATATATTATCATCAATATCCTTCTATCGAAGAGACTGTAAACGTTTTATAATACTCAAAAAACATTGTTTCATCTTTGAAACTTAATATCTATATATAAAATCAATGTATTGATAATCTTTATTAAGCACAACCATTCTTGTCTATCCTGAAATAAATTAATATATATGGAGAGATGTTATTTAAACTTTGAGAATCACAGTATGTGAGGAAAACACAATAAGAACCTGTGATTTTATTTTGGAGCAACTTTTTTGGGATAAATCTTATAATAAATGAATAATATGCATGGTGATATACTGGTATGGGATGATTAAACCCACCACATCACTATTCTTCCTTTTCATTTTTTCATAATCTCTTTTCATTATACCTTCATGATACATTAGGTATACCAATTAGATTATCAGTAGTATGATTGGAAATTATTCTCATATCATATAATTTTTTACTTTTAGATTATCATTCATTAAGAATGATTTATATGACCTTATAAACTGATATATTATCATCAAGATCCTTCTCTCCAAGAGACTTTAAACTATTTATAATAATCATAAAACTTTGGTTCATCTTTTAAACTGAATCTCTATGAAGAAAATCGAAGTCTTGATAATCATCATGGAGCACAACCATTCTTGTCTCAATAACATTAGAAGTTCTGAATTGTGTTACTTATAACTTCTTCCAAATACTATTAGCACATTCACGTGAAGAAATATAAATATTTATATTTTGAGTCATAGAATATAAAAAGAGTACTTATTTATCTATAATTCAGTTGATATCCTTTTTTTTATGATTTTTAAATATATTAGCATCCTTATCAGTAATCTATAAATGACCAATAAGCATAACAAAATTATCAACACCAATATTTATAATGAATGTTTCTGATATGTCTCTCTAGTACAAATAATCATTCCAATAAAAGATAGGTGTTCAAATGAGATTCATATTTTCTAAAGATAAAACATTAATACATTCCATCTTAAGGATAATAAAAACTCTTTTCTACAAATAAACATCAGTATGAAAAAATTATAAACAAGATTTTTATATCAAGAACATGATAAACACAAAATATATAAATAAGTTAAAACTCAATAGGTAAATAGTAGTGAAACCTAATATGACACTAATTATTGGATCATAAGAGTTTATTATGGTTACAATAGGATAGTGAATTGTTTTAAAAAAATTAAATTAATATAAATCACAAATCCTCTTATGTTAAAAATTATCAGATTCAGATATTGTCTGATGATCAGAGTGATGGAATTGGAACCTGAAACTTGTCCAATTATATCAGAGTACTTTATCAGTCACATGGTCACACTATTAAAAGTATTATTATAAATATGATTAAAAATAACTTTATCATAATAATGCACATCATAAATATTAAATTTAAAAAATAAGTAAAATATGAAACATTTAATAGCAAGAATGAATTACAAGCTTAATAAAAGAATTTACACTTTAACATTAAGTGTTAATGTAGTCATAAATCCTGAATAAATATATCCAAATATTTTATACCTATTGTACATATTTTTATTTCCTTATCTATAAATACCTCAATATGATAATTGGTATTTATCTTTCTTTTATCCCCAAAATCCCTTGATATGATGATTTGTCTCTACCCTCTTAAACCCAGAATCCCTCGATCACATGGATCTTAATTTCCATCTTCCTATACTTGGAATCCCTTGATCACTACTGTTATAAGACAATGAATACAAAATAAAATGAACTAAGTAATTATAATCCTTACAATGATTCCTTAATTCTACAACTCTCTAAAGGATTACAAAGACTTAAGATAGATTTGTTCACGTTGAGCAGTCTTTAGAGGTATTGAGTTGAAAAAATGAAACATATCCTAGCTCTTCAAATTACCACCTATTTATTAGAGAACCCCCAATAGTAATATTTTAGAGTTGTATGTAACTTCCTCAGATAGCTTGAATTGGGTAGCTCATGGTGATTTGGATTAACTGAATGTCCAACATCATTTATTAGCACCATCACAATGCTATATTGTATTCTGTCTGATAAAAATTAATCTATATACTCTGATTATATGCTTTAGATATTTTGATGGATTGTTTTTTCATCTAATCATCTGAATAAATATCTTCCTGATGTGTTGGTACCAATTTTATTCTAACAGTCATGAATTATTTTAGTCTGATATACATGTCATAAGTCTAAATACTAGTCAGACCATAGTTTGGTTTGATGTAACAAATGTTCCTTTAGTCTAATGGATTGTATTGATTAATAGAATTTTATATTAATATTATATTATAACTATTTCTTAATTCATTATATACTAGGAATTTGTGGGATGAAATAGAGATTATTTGCAGTGACAGATTATAGTATAGAAACAATGACTCTGGTGAATAACAAATCATGGAATCATGTTGGACTTTAATCCAAACCCCTAAAAATTAATGGAAATTTTAATTGTATTCCTATATTTCTTATGATGTTGATGTATTGGTAAATATAAAATAATCATAAATCCATAACTATGAAAAAAATATCATAACTTGGGTGGATTTAAAAAATTCCTAAAATAATTGATATTTTTATAAACTAGTATAACATGATTAAACCCACCACACCACTACACTTATGTTTCTATATCAATCCTAATGGAAATTTTTATCTATAAACCCCAAATCAATCATAAAAAATTCATCATGTGTAATGAATCATCTCAAATAATCTTTCCTGCATTGGATCATCGCGTCTTTCTTACATGCATCCTTGTTTTCAGAAGAATCCCTACAAGTTATAAGGGAATAATTCATATTTTAGTAAACAAAATTATCCATATATTATATAAAAAACAATCAACAACATTTTTGAATTAAAAATAAAAAATAATAAATAGAGGGGAAAACATCTGAATCCAAAGGATAATTTCATTACATGCTAAATAAAAATAAGATTCAATAGATCATATATCCATGTTCAAATAATACATATATGTGGTGAATCAACACATTATATAACCAAATAATAAAATAATATCATATGAACAATATCAAAGGATCTTTGAGAATATTTTAAAAACACTACAAATCCAAAACAATATCTACCTACTCTACATCCTGACAAAGGGACGATTACCTTATCTAGACCCTTGATAATAAAATCATCATATGATTTAGGGTGACAATTTAGGGTGTGAGTAATAAAACTTGTAGGACATGATAAATGAATCCTTAGCATATGTGCACCAGGTTCTTTCTGGTGTATGCACTTATAGAAATTAATATATAATAAAGATAAAACTCAATTGGGTTACCATGCACTAACCAAGCCATTACAAACCTCTACCATGAATTATTTTATACATGTTGAATGGAAGTGTAACTTATTATTAATATGACATCCATTATTATTCCAAGTATCTTTTAGAACAAGGTATGACCCCATAAAAATACCAATTCATTACCATTTTCATGTTCTAGAACATCCCCTCTCACATAAATGAGTTCACAAGTAATGTTATACGTCATCCCCACCCACTCAGTGTAGTCCATACATTAAATCTTGGACCATCACTCATGAGATTAATCATTAGAACATCTCTAACAAGAAGTATGATTAATTTAATCCATTGGTGGAATAGTAATCCCAAAAATAATCCTTGAATGTTAGTGTACCTTAACTATGAATAATCACATCATTCTATTAATAGAACTATGTTAAACATACTCCATATTATTTGCAGAAAACATATACAAACATTTAATGTAATAGTGGAAATCTGTGCAGGTGCATACCCATGTGGGGTTTACATGGTTAAAAAAATCATCTTATGTCCATGGGGTAAATAATTTAACATTAGATTCTTTTATAAGTAAAATAATATTTAAAATTAGATTGACATTGAAATACAATGATCACTAAACTCAATTTTCATATGACCACTTAGAATATAGTGGTCGAAAATTTATATTGGTTCATAGAAATTAAAATGGTTTAATAGACATCCTACATTCATAGTGGTCCATTAATTCATAGTACCGAATATTAATATCTTATAGTATTCCTTATAGTGACCTCCAAACACTTGTAGTTGAAAAATTAAAAATAAAATCACTCTTTTTAAAAAAACATTTTGGGAGTGATGAAAATGAATGTAATATCATTTATCCAAGTATTTTACTTTTACACATACCATATTTCAATAATATAACTCTCATTTTAAAATCAATCAAAAAATGTACCTATAAAAAAACCCCACCAACAGATGAGTCATGATTGTACTAAAACCACAAGAATGAATGGTCAATATATGTTCCTCCATCCGGTAAATCTCCATAAAGACTAGTCATATCAATATTATGTGGTAATTTAGGTTAATTTGTCTCATCCACTCATTGAAAACAATATTTTTATCCATGTGGATTCAACATGGACAATCTTATTTATGTTTTAAAATTTCTTGATTTTTCTTAATCTTCTCCATATGATTCCCTATTAAAAAATTTCCTTAGTTGCATAAATTATTGTAACATACTCTAATTCTATTATGGAGAGTGAAACCATTGGTTAAAACATTAACATCCAAATGATAAATTTTCCCTTGGTTGTCAAAAATTATTCTATTGTGTTGTTTCATGTATCCGAGCCTCCCCACATTTCTTCTTAAGATACCCTAACTACAGTTTGCCTCATCTAAAAAAATTAAGAATTTTCAAACCCTTATAGATATAGAATAATACACTTCAGGAATTCCCAATAATCATATACACGATACACCATGTTCCATTTGACCACTCATAGTACATGATTTATATCCAAATGATTTCACACCATGACATATATGAGACAATATAAAATAGAAAAATAATGTACACTTACCATTTGATTCACCTCATTTTCAATCCATTATACTAGTAACATTGAATTTTTTAATAAGTTTGGAAAGAATCATTGAAAATATAATACAAGTTCTCATGAAAATCAATTTATCAATCTTTCAAGTCCTATATATCTTCAATAAAACCAAACTTATAGTCAATATATCTTTCACAATCTAAATGAGTTTGATCTCACTTAAATCACCATGATTTTTAAAATCAAACATTCCATAAAATTTTTTATTTATCTCTTAAATATATTGAAAAATTAGAACAACTACTATAATATCATCCAAATAGATGAGTCAAATAATAAAGTCGACATTGATGTACTTCTTATAGTAATAGAAATGGTATGTTTTTCTCCTCTTGAAATAATTTTTATCCATAAATGAGACAAACATATGGTTACACTTTCATAGAATGTTTTCAAAAAATAGATACTCCTATTTATTTTTACAGTAATTAGTTATTCTACCAATCCACAAAACATGATGGTTTCTCCAAATATATTACTTCATCTAAGTATCCTTTATAAAAGTTCATAGTCAAAACTATTTCTTCTATATATAAATCTTTGGATGAAAAAAATTATCATTTTTTTAAATAATAGAACTTATTTTTTTTTAGAGAATGTATTTCAGTTAATTTTTTTCATATTTCTCAAATAAAACATTAACCACCATCCATGCATTATTCCTTCTTTTCCCATCAAATTCTACTTTTAACATGAAAACCCACTTATTTTTAATATAACTATTTTCATGTGGTAATTCAATTATCTTCATAGTGTTATTAAAATGATTTGAATATATTTTATCATTCATATACAACTCTAATATATCTCAATTACTATGGTTTCCCACATCAACTAGGCTCTATATGTATATTACATCAATTAAAATTACATTTGTAAGGTATCTGTACAGCACTGTGCAAGTCTTATGACTCTTTTTCACATAAAAAAATTATCCATGCATCCCTTATCCTTATGAAAATGAAACCCATAGAATTTAATATTCTATAAACATTAACCAAGACTCAAAAATTCATGGGTATTCATGTCAATCATCAATTGTTGAAAATTTAAAATCTTTATGTGAAACAAACCAACTTTTTATTGAGGTCATAATCATTTAAATTTATTTTTAAACTAGTTTTTCACTCTAATAAATGTGTATAAATGTTTAAGGAAGGGTTCAATAATCCCTGAGGATTTTACAAATCTATAAGCTTTAGTTTTATGGGGAAACATATGTGGAGAACAGTTAGTGCATGGATAGTGCTAAAGGTGCATGTCAAAATGTGTGGCCCTATAAGTTTAATTAATGGTCTAGAAAACCATTAATGGGAACTACATAACCATGAAGGGGTGATGTAGAAACTTTCATAGGGGTCGCATAGTCTCTACATTGTTTTTCATACCATGTGAAAATCTCGTGATTGGGTTGGACGCCCTGGATAGATCTATCACATAGACAGGGCATGATTTTCTCAACCATGAATCACCATCATGTGACCTTTAAAATTAGGGTAAATAACCCTTTTATCATCCTTCTATTTAACATCATTCTCCATTTTTCTTATACCATTCATATACATGACCTCTCTTCACCACTTCAGATCTCTATCACCTCCTTCCTCCATCAATGATCATCCTCCCTTATATTTTGTTAAAAAATTACATCACTCCTCTCGTTTAATTGATACCAGTATTATCTTCAATCCTCTTCGCCCTTTTAATGATTTCATTCTCCACATGGAATACTAAATCCATATGATCTAATATTATCAATTTTAATGGTATTCATCTATTTTTTTGATTTCTCCCATTCTAGGCTAGATTAAAGGACAATATCATTTGAGTTGTGTTCTACCTCCCTATAGTAAGTGGTATATTAGTTTTCCAAAAAATTATTTTTGTTTCATATCTCATGAAGTGATTCCTCATCCTGGACTATCAGAAAATTTCTTTAAAAATATCTCCCTCTTAATTTAATAGTTACATGTGTTATAGTTCTCTTATATGCCCTTTCCATTGTTGGGGGACATCATCTTTGATTAGTTTCCCCACACATTGTTTGATAAAAAATACCATTAATTTAAAATTATCATTTGGATAGAACCAAATTCTAAGTGTTTTTGGATTAATGTTAATTAGATAGAAGTAAATTGTATAATCTTGTCACATGACAGCTGTATAATTTAGGTATTCTATTTTTTTCTAATAAAAATTTGAATGGTTTAAAACCATATCATGGTCAATGATAAATCATTACATGTATTATTTATAATCACTGCTACATGAACTTAGGATGGTTTTTGAGACATGATTGAGTCTAGTGTTGGACATGAAGATTCATACTCCCATGACGTGTGATGTTGGACCAGGAATTTCACATCTTTTTTGGATATTAGACGTTGTTATTCACATTACATAGAAGGATGTTAGAAATGGTATTTCACATCACTCATCAGATTATGGGTACGATAAAAGTTTTATCCCCTATTGAATACTTGGGACAATTCTAATATCAATAATTTTAAAGTCTTATGATTATGCATGGACGCCATGGTTATACATTGGGTCCTGAATAATTTTTTGTATCTATATATATTAAAATATATTCATGTAAATATGTAGTACATATATATATATATAAATTGACACTTTATCAGAGATATCCCATCTTAGTCTTAAGAAGGTATAATAAGGTGAGTGTCCTCTAGGAACACAAGATGAATAAGTTATAGTTTACATTAATTATTTAAATTTATTATACCTACACACTACTCAATTTATGTACACTGGATATATTATATTAGACACCATTTTTTATGTCTTAATGATTTTTTATCATTCCTAGTTCGGGTTTTCATGTCATACCGGAATAGAATTCATGGATGCAGGTAGGGTAAATGGAGAGTTTCCATAAATGGAATCTGGATAATCTATTAGGATGGGAATATCAAAGAAGATGAGTGATCTGATTCTTGGGATTCCGATGGGATATTTTTTTCATTTTTCATAATTTTTCTAGAAATTTTCAATATCAATGTTGAAATTATATATTTATTACTTGGACGTTTCTGTCAATGTATTCTTGGGAAACATGAAGTGCTTAATTTACTTTGTGTATTCTAAATGTGATTCTAACATAAGAGAACAATTATGGAATGATCATGAAACCTTTAACCATGGATTTTTATTTAGGTTTGTGGGAGGTGAATTTAATGATATTATGGACCCAACAGAGAAGTAAGGTGGGGGTTGTTCCCCTCATAGGGATAGACTCAACTTCTCCTATTTCACAACTCAGAAGGGTCTTCTTGATTTGGTACTCAGATGAGAAATTTTTACATGGGTGAACAATCAAAAAGGTAAACAACATACTTGGTGTCAGATATATCAATGCATTTCTAATATTTAAGCCATATCTTATTTTCGAAATACAAGGGTCCAATATCTGGTCCATGAAATCTTAGAACACTACCCCATTCTCATCAACATGAATCCTATGAGTGATAATAGTGGTGGCTTCTTATTCTCAAAATGATGGCCTCGTTACCCTAACTACCATCATGTGGTTCAAGAATCATCGGATAATCCAATGTAATATATTTTTTAGACTATCTTCCATAACCAGCTTCACCGTATAATCAGAGAAATTTCATCTTGGGACCACTCTTGCACCTCTAGTAACTAAGACCTGGATTTCATCAATACTTATATTGAGATTTTAAAATCTAGACTAGAAGATGAGTGGGATGATGATTCCTTCATTATTATCACCATAAAAAAGAATCAGATTAATGAAATGTTTTTGGATCATGATAGGATGGATCATGAATGTTTTAGAACTACTTAAATCTAGTAAGGATTAAAAAATACTATATATTACCATTAATTCTTAAAAATATAACGGTGAAAAAGCACTTGAAACATTCATCTAGATGATAGTTCTCTCACAAGAGACCCTAATGTGGTGGGTGGTATGGTTTATTCCTATTTATATTCCTTTATTTTTTTCTCTAATTATTTCATGAAGAATGGATATTTATAAAGACAAGAAAAACATCTTCAACTCAATTAATCATGTGTTTTATCTACATATCAACATCATCTTCGAGATCTACCCTAATGTGAATGAAGATTGAGATGTTATTTGCTCCCTAAATCAAGAAACATCAACTGATCCTGATGGTTTTCTAGGATCCTTCTATGTGATCTCATAAGATATCATCAAGGATGATCTAATTGATTCCGTCCATGATTTATTTCAGTATTGTTCTCTCCATCGGGTTTCATTCTCCACAATGATGGGTTTTCTTACAAAAGTGATGTACCCCTCATCTATAATAAAATAGTGACCCATAATCATGTGTAAATTCCTATCTAAAGTCTTAGTCTCTGTTATTAATAAAATTCTCTATCATTTCATTCACAACACGGTATTAGGTGAGAAGCATGGTTTCATCCATTGAAGTTCCATTCATGGGGAAATGGGAATATCCTAAGAAATGATATGTGACATTAACAAGAATATAGTGGGTTCCAATATTCTTATTAATATTTATATAGGAAAATATTAGGATAGGATTGAGTGTAATTTCAATCTCCAAGTGATGTGATGAATGGGATTCTCAGATTGGGTGTTGGATATTATTTTCCACTATTAAATCTCTCCTAATTTCTCTATTAAATTTATTGGAAGGACATGGGGATTCTTCATTTTATTTAGAAGGAATAATAAATGGGAACCCATGTTTCCTAGTATCTTCATTAATGTGTAGCATTCTCTTTGCAGACTAATCATTTCATGAATGTATATATGAAACATCCAACCCTACCACTGCAAGTCACACGTCAATAGGGACACTGACCACCTCTTCACTAATAACATAGTGTTTTCATCAAAAAATTGAACTTACATTTATATTTTTTATAAAATCACGGAGTAATACACTCAA
This sequence comes from Viscum album, assembly GCA_963277665.1. Taxonomy (NCBI): domain Eukaryota; kingdom Viridiplantae; phylum Streptophyta; class Magnoliopsida; order Santalales; family Viscaceae; genus Viscum; species Viscum album. Next base: position 1,107,070,008 of record OY728142.1, on the reverse strand, counting down.
TGGAGTGTGAATGTTATCAACTATGATCATATTTATGTTTATATTTCTTATTCCTTCCTAGAAATCTGTTAGAAAATATTTTAATCTCAGAGGAAAATTCACATAATGATATTTCCCATAGACTACTTGGGTGTTCCACTTTCTCATGTTACACTCTGTATCTTCCACTTTTAATGAGTGTTTGACAGTATCTCCAACTATATTACAAATTTTAAAAATATTTTTCATTCATTTGGAGGGTGAATTATCCCTATCAATTGCGTTTCGACCTCTATTCCCATGAATATCCTCTATGTCCTTAATTTTCCAAATATAATCATCCATGAAATCATAAAATTCTTATCTACTTCCATTTCAAACACCCACAAATATGGGAGATTCCATTGGGTTTCCTCGAACATGTTATAAGAAATAGTTAATCCTGGGGGGTTTGAATGTGAGGAATTTTCATTGATATGATGTTCACTTATAATGAAATCTTGTTCAGAGTCCATAGAAGGATAATCCTTTTGGAAAAGGTTCATAAATGATAATTACATAAGGGATTTCAGTTCTCCATAGGGTAAAACCTCCTTTCTATAGAGAACTATTCAAGTATACAATGATACTATTCAGAACCATACCCTATGTATTTTTGGTTGGGGGTTATTGATATCTGGAATCCTAACTATATAAGTGTTGAGTTGGGATATCTAGGATGACCAACCTCATAGAAGTATTCTGGGAAAGCTAGAATTTAAAATTATTTTATCCAGGATATCATGGATCCCCACCAAAAAATTAATTTCAATGGTATCAAAATGGATTACATTCCAGATGTGTGCATTTTCATTACCTCTATGTCAGGCTCCTTCTATAAAAAGGATTATAGATAAACACTTCAATTTTCTCAAAATCTTGACTTTAGGGGTAGCCGCCTTTGGTGTGAGGATAATACAATGAAGTGCATCTTCTAGATCTTGAATATCCATAATCATGTGATATCTACAGATGTTGAGGTTAATGTTAAGTGTATTTACTTATCCTCAAATTTATCATGTTTCTAGGTCTATCTGGAAGAATATACCTTGATTATATTTTATGAAAGTGATTGGTCATGAATAATATGGAACTTTATTATTAAGATTAATGGTTTTAAAATTCCTTTTAAATCTATCTATGTCTGTATTTAGGTCTATTTTTACAGACAAAGTACCAACAACATAGATAGGAAGGTGCATACCCTTATACTCGCTACTGGTAGTTGGTAGGTCTAGGAAGAAATGAACAAGGCCTATCATGATGGATTCTACGCTTTAGGAATAGTTTTGGTTGTGAGGGATAGATTCCTCACCTTGTATCTGTCCTATATTCTGATGTGGTGGTAGGAGGTTCCCCAATAAGGATCATTATAGTTATAAGTTACTGTTAACCTCCTTCCAACCTCGCCCCTAGTGTTAATGGATTATCTGGTCTACTCCCATATATTAAGTCTATTTCAATATTAGTGTAACTTGGAGTCACTTTCATATGTGGTGGGGGTGTTTTTCTATTAAAATGGATCTATTATATTTTCAATTAGTGTGTTATATGAGAAATGTGACTCTCTATGTGTGAAAGCTATTGTCATCCTTAGAGGACTGGACCTTTTCCTATCAAAATTAATTCTGTTGGCTATGATGGAGATTGATTCAAATATCATACACAAATAACTAAGAGGTCTCATATCCCCTCCTTGGAATCTAATCAATTTTATCTAAAAAGAAAGGATTGCTTCACTAATAGGTTGAATATTCTCCAAACATGGAATGAAGGAAATAATGTTTCTAATTTTATACCTTTAAGGGCTACCAATGATTCCCCATTTTTTTCTTTTCCAATCCTAGTTTGCTTCCCTTAGGGTGTGCTGATCTTGTTATTCTGGATGATGTTGGACTTCATTATTATAGGCCACCTTGATCATTTCCTCTTGTACTTACACCTCCCTCTTATTCAATAAATTAGTATATTTTTATTTTCTACATGTATTTTATTTTATGAATACTTCCATGTATTCATAATTTATTTTTTATTTATCACGTGGACATGACATAATTATAAATATATATATAACTCTAGTTGTTATTGAATTCAGTTGTTTTATTTAGCTAGGTGATTTATTCTAATTATCTTCCTAATTATTATTTGTTTCCACGATTTATCCTTTTATTATACCATTGTTCCTCCCTCTGATCATGAGGTTATAGTCTCCCCAATTTACCATCACATACCCTCACTAATATTCAATAGCCTATGGCAAATATGGTGGCACATTTAGGACTGTGTCCTACAGGGTCTATTTACTTATGATAGAACCATGCCCAGAGCCCTAAAAAATGTAACATATCCTTTATTTTCATTTCTTTAATATTTTGGAATGGTGGAAAGGAGAATTAGAAATGTTATAATTTGTTAATGAACCTATACTTGGGAGTATCTAACCCACATATAGGGAAAATCCAAGTTATCAGGGATGGGACTTTTTTCTATATTTTACTCATTATAGTTGTGTATATTTAACCATTATGTGATGCTCATGAATTATGGAATTATTAAAAATTATTTTTATAATGAATTTTATCTTATCCTTATTCAGTATAGAAAGTGATTTGTTTTTTTTCAATGTTATAGGAACATAATGATTCACATTCCATTAATATTCTATGACACATTTATATAAATACATGCCTTTCCCATAATATATCGTCAGTTCCTTGGCTATTATAATTGAAAATGTGATAATGTTTCTTAAATTGATGAAATAAATATATTAATTAAAGCATATACATCAACATAAAATGTATTTTCCTATATATCTTAATAGTGGAACCTTAATTAACTAATTTTCACATATTTAATCTATGTAACCCTGGTTAAAAGAGTTAAACATTAGCATATTTTGCATTCATTATTTTTAATTGTAATTTTAAAAAAAATACACATTTATAAATTATAAATGTGGACCCATCTAATTAAATCATAATATATGTCTTATTAAAACCTAATACAAGAAGTAAGGTCTTGGTTGCAGTTGCATGATGTGCCAATTGAATATTATGAAGAATAAGACTTTATAACAAGGGAATGGTGACTCATATAACTATACATTGATATATATAAACATATAAATGAGTATTAACTTGAATAAGTTAAAATTATCTTATTAAATGTGTTTCATTAAATTGATCTTCTAATTTCAATGTAAAGAGTTTTTATCTATACCTTCTAGTTGGCAGCCCATATAAAGGGACCACTGCTATGGTATGTGAGACCATGACCCTAACTCAACCTTATTAGTGGTCAATAGGGATACTCTTGTGACCTTTGTAATCATCTATATCACATTGAACATGGCTATAGAAGTATGCATTGGTGTGTTGACTATTGAAATAAAAAGTCCTCTAACTATCCTATTTGTTAATTTGTAGTTGTTTCTACTATCAAAAATTATTATGATTAATTCATTTGGCATTGTAGAATTATACCACCAAGATGACCTCATGTCATAAACCATAAAGGTGGTGAGGACCATGCTCTGGAAAAGGTCATACCTAATCCACCAATATTAATTCCTATAATTACACTTGTAGTACCTCCTATTATCAATGGGATATGACCAGTTTCTCATTATCAAGAGAAATTAATAGAGTTTATATATCCCATGTAGTGATCTCTATGACATACACCTTATGTGGTAGAGTTGACATTACTATTTTAGCAAAAACAACCATGTTTTTTCTTGGGGGATATAGGCCCTAATGTTGCTGATTCATGACATACATCTATGTTATATATATTTTGTCACCAAAACATGCCTCTGGAATATATATTTAACCTTAAAACCTATATTATATTATATTCCACCATCAAATGATGGAATTTTATTACTGAGGCTAGTAAGCTTTAGAATATGGCCTCGAGGGATTTTCAAATGGTCTTCTTCGACTAACTTTTTTCCTATATACTAAGATATTATCATGCTTAATAATTTATTCACTTATACTAGGGTGATATGTCTGTGATTTAGTATTCATATCATTTCAGAAAGATCTATTATTTTTCAATAATTCTCAATAGTGATGTGTTGATGACAATGAGAAGGTTTGAGGATGGGATAGTATAAACCATATATTATTAGGTAAAAAACATATAGTTGACAACCATTTGTAAGGTCGCAAACCATGAAATCATCACTAAGAATACATTTTTGGAAGATGAAGGTGTGGTGAGGGAAGTTTGTCACCTATATAGGGGATTAGTTCACTAGACAGTAGGAATTGACCCCTTGAGTCTAATAATATGGGCAATGGTTATCAGATGGATCTCCCTAACAATTATGTGCTATGTCATCAATGTAGGAATCTGGGACACAAAAAACACCAATGAGATGGAAACCTAGTTAAGTATCAAAAATACAACAAGATGGGGAATCTTCAAAGTTTTTTAAGACCATCCCATATGAATTTAGTAGGATAATATCTAAAAATTCTCATTCTTCATGAGTGGTGTCAGTAGATCATACCCAAGATGGAATCATGATTACTACCATCTATTAATGGTAAGGAATTAGTTGAGGCCATGGAACCCATAATTCGAATATATTTCATTTGTAGAGAAATCATACTCCAAAAAGTTAGGCAATATCTCAGGACCATAGTTTAGGACAATTACATGCAGTATAACCAGTACCTGAGGAGCAGAGTGTCGAGACCACTTCTATATTAGGTATTATATTAGTAGAAACTAACATGGTGTCTTATTTTTTGGAAAACGTTGCTTCACTTTCATATATATATTCAACTATTATGGAATGGATGAGCCTCAGTATAATGTAAATTTGGGGTGTAATGAATCTTGACACTCTTCTAGAGGATTTATTGGAAAGTGTATTCTAATTTAGAGAGTTCCCCCTTAAGATAGGATGCTATCATTTCATATAGAACCTCTTCATCCTCATTATAATTGGATTAAACTTAATTCCCGTGGTCATATGGTTAGTTCCCTACTATGATCATACGCATTGCTATCACTGGAGGGTCTCATTCACATCACCTGAGGTTGTTACCAATATTCACAAAGGATAATGGGATGTTCATGTGATTCTATATGGACTAGATCATCATTGTTTAGGTGGAGTGACACTCTAGATTTATGGACTATTTTTGGATTAACTAAGAATGTTATGTATATATTTCCCTACTGTAGTGGAATGTTTCGAAGACATCCTGATTATTTATATTGGATACCTCTAGAGATAGTGGTAGATTTTACTAGTGTACTAATTCCAAGATCAGTACAAGTTTCAGTTCCTTATTTTATATGGATAATAGTGAGCTTAATGATATCAAGATATAGTTGGAGGACCTGGAATATAAGGAATTTATATGACCTGGTACCTCTCATTGGGGTTCGACTATTAATTTCTCCAAGAAGGAGGATTGTACCCTTTTACTTTCTGTCGATTATCAGAAACTGAATTAGATTAAAATTAAGAACAAATACAAATTACCTCTTATTTAATTCCTATTTGATAATCTTTGAGGAACTCAGGTATTCTCAAAGATAGATTTTATTTCATTCTATCATCAATTCAGCGTCAGTGATTTAGTTTTACTACATATAGTATTCTATAGTAGATATGTCTTGTTAGATTATTTAGAAATGATGTTTGGTCTCACAAACATGACTACTATTTTAATGTCCCTCATGAATCAGGTTTTCCAATTATATTTGGATTCATTAATTATAATCTTCAAGGACTATATCTTGGTGTACCCATTTACTAGACACAAACATGAAAAAATATATATATCATTTGGAAAACACTAAGAGAGAACCAATTGTATTTTGGACTCACCAAAATACTCATTTTTATCAAAAAATTTCATAATTTAGCTAACATTATCTTAGAGTATGGAGTATTTATTAACATATAGAAGGTAAAGGATGTGGTTTCCTCAGAGCATCTCAATAACATCCTTTGTATATAGAGTTTCATGGTGTTATCAAGATATTACATGTGATTTATTATGGATTTATCATTCCTTGTAGAAAAAATCATCATATTTATAGATATGGTTGAGAAATTTTAATATTCATAGGAATGTGATCAAGAATTTAAGGATTTAGAAAGACAATTCACTTTAATGTTGATAATGATTCTATTAAAACCTAACATAAGTTATATAGTTTATTATGATGCTTTAAAAATTAGGATGGGATCTATTTTTAGTTATTGTGAGAGATTCATGGTTTATGTGTATCAATAGTTGAGAAATCAGTAGAATAATTACCTAATGAAAAATTATTGTTCTATTAGATATGATTCATGATTTTTGAAGTTAGAGCCCCAATTTATTAGAATAAATATTTCTTTTACACATGGATAAGAAAATCCATAAATACATCTTTATATAGTGTGACATAAATCTCTGATAGTTGTGGTGGGAAAAATAAATTTAATAAATTTATTATTTTCTTTATTATATGCCTATGAATGGTAATTTCATCGATAACACTATGATCCTGAATAATCAAATTCAAGCGGTTCAATATTCCAGTTGAGAATAACAGTTTATGAACTTTTTTTCTAAGATACATCTATATGTTCAAGAGATACAAAGATAGACTATTATTTATCCTTTATAATTAACCACTTCACTTCATAATAGAGTGATAAAGAGGAATTTTTTAGATACCAAGTGATTAATTATCAATAATAGTATTTCAGGTGAGGACCTGCTACTTGGTTTGGTCATTGGTGTGGATGAGATCCTATATATTCATAGATGCATCAGTGTTCTTAAAAACATCCAAGAGGAATTGATGTGAGTCTCTCATGCCTATTCTGGGTCAATATATCTCAGTATTACCATGATTTATCAAGACTTACAACACTAGTATTGTTTTTCTATTATGAAATTGAATATTCCTATATTTTTTACTCATTGTTCCACCTGTTAGTAGATGGAGGAGTAACATCAATGACAAGTAGGGATTTTATAGCTACTACTCATTCCAAAATGGAAATGGGATAAATTCACTATGGATTTTATTATGGGTTTTTTATAGATTACCATTAATAATTGATTCATTATGGGTGTACAATGACTATATGATTAACACCACTCTGTATCAACATATCATAGATACCTTTTAATTAGAATAATACTTTAGTCTTTACTTATATGACATTATCATACTTCATTGTATCCCTCAAACTATAATATAGGATATAGATTATCACTTTACACCATGTTTATGGAAGTGGTTTCAAAAGGCACTGGGATCACACAAACTTGTAAGTACTACATATCACCCAAAGACTAATGGACAAAGTGAGAATAAGAGCCTAGTATTAGGGGACCTGGTCCGAGCAAGTTTCCTTGTTTCAATATTTTTTTAATTAACCTTATACCTATTAATAAAATTTATTATTTTAATATATTACACATTTCCATATATATGGCTATTTATGATGCCTATACAGTAGGGAATTCCGTTCACCCCATTGCTAGTTAAAGGGAGGTGATGTTGTGGAATTGGGTCCTCATCTCATTCAGAAGCAATTGAATCATGGTCATCTTATCAGGAAGCATATGGATATATCTTGATATTTATATAAGTCTTATTTATATCATTTTCACTGACCTTGAGTGTTTTAGGTAGGATATCTATATGCATTTAATGATTCTCCTAAACTGGGGCATTGATGGATTCTGAAATAAGGGATGATGGAACCTAGGTTAATTGGATCCTTTGTGATTTTATAAAGAGTCGGATCAGTTGCCTATCAAATAGATCTTCCTCTAAGTTACTATTCCAATAGTGATATCTTCCATGTTTCTCGTATTTTCCATTATTTTTCAGATCAGACTCATATATTTCAGCCTGGTGAGGATGAGTTGGAATTTGATGATTCCATTAATGTGCATCCTATTTGAATTGTTGATCGAAGTAAAATATAAATTGGAGGTAGGATAGTTCCATTTATTCTATTATTACAGCATTACGAATATATACATGGAGAATATTGGGATAGAGAGGTTGGCATACATGATTAGTGGAGTGAAATTTTAATATTATATTCTATACAACCCTGATAAAATAATCTTAAGAGATGATTTGTTTAAATGATGATAGGATGAAACATCTCAACATTTAAAGGAGGATTGGATCATTTACTTTTTTGTTTAAAAAACTATTTCTACTCTAATAAATGATTCTAATATATTTAAGAATGTTTTGAGAGCATCCAATGCTTTTTTGGATCCCATTAATCCAGTTTTTTGAAGAAGCATACAAGGAGTGTGGTTAGATCAAGATTAGGTATAATCATTTCTCTAATATTTTGTGGCCCTATATGGGTGTTTCCTAGTTTTTGAAACCATTAAAGGGAACTATAAGGTGATATAGGGGTGATAAATAAAATTTTAGAGGGGTCATATGGGCTTGACATGGTTTTTCAAACCATGCACCTAACCAATGCGAGGGGTAACACCCTGATATTACCAGTTTATGGTTTGTCCAACTGTGCAGCCAAGCCATGTAGCATTTAAAAATAGGGGAAATATCCATTTTTTCCATTCTTCTATTTCACTTATTTCCCCCTTTATATTCTCCATTTCACATGAATCACCTCCTATATCCACTCAAGCTTCTCTTCTTCTCTTTCCATATGATTTGAGAGTCCTCCCACATATGATATCGAAATCGCCTGATTTTCATCTCATTGGATAGCTACCAGTAAGATCTCTAATGTTCCTCCTTCTTCTCAGTGTTTATTTCAAAATATGGAATTCTAAATTAATGTGAGTTACTATGAACTATTTTATTGTATTCTTATTTTCATCATATATCTATTATTCTAGAGAAGACAACATATCATCATTTGATGAGGAATCATTTACTACACTAAGGTAGGGGGTCTTTTATTTTTCTTTAAATGTCAAGTTATTTCATATAACACAACATGATTCTTCATTATTTTCCTTCTATATGTTTCCATAAAAATATTTTTCCCTTAATTAAGTTTTTACCTATGTTATAAGTGCTCCTATATTCCCCTTTAATTGTTGGAGGTCGTCTTCCATTAATAGTTTCACCCCTTTGGGTTTTATCACATATGATGTTACATTAAAAAAACTCATTTGGACCAAATTAACATAAAATGGGGCTTAAGTGATATAAATTAAATTAAAGTGTATAGTATGACCATGAATTATTATGTTTGAATAAATTGTATATAAATACCATTTCTAATAAAATATTTAATAGTTGAAAACAATCTTGGGGATTATGTTAAATAATTATGATCATGGCTGATTATTACTATTCATGACCTTATGTTGGTCGTTGATACATGATTGAGGCTTGTGATCAGCATGCAATTTCATCTTCCCTTGACATGTGATGTTGGAAATTAAATTTCCCATCATTTATTTAGAAATTGGATATATGTTTATTCACTTTCCATGCAAAATATTGGACATGGTGTTTCAAATCACTCATTGGGGTGATAGTTATGATGAAATCTATGTAACTAATCGAATGATTGGCCTCATACCCATATCCATAACTTCAGAATCTTATAAATATGAATGGATATCTTTGAAACACATTGGTCCATAGATTGTATTATGTATATATATGTATGAATATACATGAATGTACATTTATATTACAAATATATATATACAAACTTATTTATATATATATAGTGACACCTTATTGGAAATATCCTCATTTAGGATAAAGTATGTATAATAAAACTAGTTTCCTCTAAGAAGATGAGTTGACTTGGTTCTAATTTACATTACTATATTAACTTCATTATACCTTCACGGTGCTCATTTTATATATACTGGATGGATTATATTAGGTGTTGTTAGTGGTGACCTGCTGAGTTTTATTCAAAACCTATTTGGGATACTATGTAGTATCTGAATAAAATTTATATAATAAGGTATAGAAAATGGAAACCATCTATAAATGGATGTGTGGTTTTCTATTGGGATGAAATCTTGGTATCATATGACTAAGCCATTGCTCGGGATTCTCATGGGGTAGTTTTTGGCCTATTTCCTTTTTTGTACATGTATCTTTTTGTACTCATTCTTCCTCATATTCATTATTTTTTTGTATAAAATATAGAAATGAAAATGTTTTACATGTCTTACCTTATTTATTGGTTACATTACTTATTTGATATATTTGGTTGATTGATTATGTTTCTCTTTACCATTATTTCATGTCTTCTCTTTTTACCCTTTTAATATACCAATATGCTTCATTGTGAGGATGGGGGTATATTCTCTCCAATGTACCATCAGATATCCTCACTAATATTTGGTAGCCTCTGGAATATATTAGGCATGATTTAGGCTATATTTCCCACTGAGTCAGGTTATTTATGAGTGAACCTGACTTGGGATGAAATATTAATCTACACTATAAACATTCCTCTAGAATTTTTGATCTTATTGTATATTCAAATCCAACTTAATTCAATGGAACATGTTTTTCACCAAAACCTCTGCTCAAATCATCTTGAATACACATTAATCGATCACATCCAACCTATATTAAAACCATGTTTTATTCCACAATGAGTACCTTCTCATTAGACGTCACACTTTGAATTCTTATGACCTTTTTATTGTCACAATTATAAACTAAATATTAGAAATTTTCATCAACATATCATACATAGAAAACTATATGAAACTTGGCCAAAATCATGTCTCTATTTAGTGCATAAATATGTAAATAGGCCATGATTATAAATATTGTATGATTATGTATATCCTTAAGTTTACCAATCCTCATTTATTTAAGAATACCATTTTCCATTAATGTTGTGTGTATCCAATTGATCAATAATATAATTGTTATTCGCTATATTCTCCCAATATTATTCTTTAATTCTATAATATAGTGACATGATCCTAGACATTTACATCAATTATCAACTCATATTTTAATATATCCCAATTAGAATAGGTTTATATGGAATATTCTAGTTATGGTTAATACACCAGTACATGGATATTTTTTTGAATTTCTTCCTAAAAACTCTACATTGTTTTTTACCTCAAGATCCTCATGATAAATGTGGTTTCCATTTAAATTATATTATCTTGGTAATAAAGAAATGGAAAAACTATTATTTTATGGTTTAGTAATTATCCCATACATAATTCATGTAGTCATTAAGAAATGATAAAAAAATATTTTGATCATATATGATATTCGGCATGGGTAGGTTCCAATTAATCTATATGTATAAGTTCAAAATTATGACATTTTAGTGATTATCTTAAAAAATGAAATACTCCTTCAATTTTGTACCATTTATACAATGATTTAAACTTAAAAAGTCTATATTGTATTCTTATACTATAATAAGAATCCCATTAAGGTTCCCAAATCAGTAGTTCTCCAATTACGAATGTAGGTATGTTGAAACACAATCAATATTTTCCCCTATAAATTTACTTTCTAATAATGTGTTCCATCTATTACACTTCACGTTGTAACATGGGAATCCTAAGTGATTTTACACCCTTAATTTCCAACTTTAATTCCATAACCCTCTTTATAAAACATCATAATTAAATTATATTCCTCTACAGTCCTCAAATATAATGAGTATACTTCAATAATATTAAACATAGAGTCATTAAATGATCTATAAAATATCCCATTACAAAAATTTTCTGATCTTTATCAAGAATAAAATTCACTTTTCTAAAGTGTAGAGAAAAATAATTTTCCATTTATACATTTTCACTAGTGGAGTGGATAGATGATCCAGAACCTATAATCAAAGATTATACTATAGTTTTGAAACTCCGTAGTATGTTAATACTTCCCTTAGATTAAATGTTAACATTATATAAACCACTAAAATATATCATTCCATAATTTTTATTTCACTCATGGAAGTGTTTATTGAGATGACCACTTTTACTGAAGTGCTAACATGATGGTTCGAGTCTAGTAGATTTACCCATATGTATATCTCTCTATTTTTTTCCCAACCATCCTCAACTCCCTCAATGATTTGACAACTCAATTCCCTCTACATTCAATTAATTTAAAAAAAGTTTGCAAATCACCCCTCTTTGGAGATATTCCTTCAAAATTGAGTTCTATATATCCAAGAATAGTATGTATTTTTCAAAAGAGTGGTCGACATATATTATTGTTGAATCTCATTATTTTAAAAAATATGATAATAAATCATTAGAATAAACACCTTATGTGAATGTTGCCTTCTATAGATCCAATAAGGATTCATATCATGTTGATATCATTCACCTGAATTACCAGAGATCTTCTTTTCAATGGTCTTATATTAAAAATTCATCATATAAAAGACACATTAATAATTTTATTAGTATTATCATGAATATATGATAGTGATACCATAAAATTCACTATAGTATTCTACTCCTCGAAGTCTAAATCTACCTTCCGAGATAATGACATCCCCTCAAAACCCAATGAATTTGTATCCATCCTTTCCCATTATCCTTTAACTATTACATCTACATCAAATCCATTCAATTTAACTTCAAGGTCCCACTAGATGATGTGTTCCTCCAACATCTTCCCCCTAAATCCAAAATCAGTTCCAATAAATTTGAATATTAATTATTTCTTATATTCCAAATATATCTTTTCAAATATAGCCACTCTCATAGAATGTGAAAACCCATTATGAATGGGATAATGTTACTTGATCTATTTATGAGGGATTTCATAAGCTTAAACCACTATGAAACTGGCCTTTAACAGTATTAAAATATAGTAGCGCTTGAAAAATGTGCTGAGAAATTCCATCCTTATCAACGATAAAATAAGCACTGATAAAGGGGGACCTTTATCTGCGCTAAATGAAAGTGTTGATGAAAGATACCATTTATGAGTACCTTTTATTTATCACTAATAAAGTAATAATATATCTACACTTTATTTTAGGGGTGATAATGGTTATGTTTTATCACTGATTTTTTAGCACTAATAACGATGTTTTTTATCAGCACTTTTAAAGAACTGATAAATATCGAGATATATCAATACTTTTTAGTGATAATAAACATCACTTTTATCAATGATTAATAATTTAACACTGATAAAATAGATATGTATCATCACTTTTCTAAAATATCTGTTAAAAGTTTTGTTGATCTATTTTTAAAAACCCTAACCCGTACTCATTCATCTCGATTCTGAAGCTCTCACAGAACACCTCTGTTGTCAGTGCGACTCCACTATGATCCATCTAGAGAATCAATAATATAATCTAAGGGATGTTATTTTATACTTTTCATATATCATTGTTTTATCTTTTGGGTTACACATTTTTCATTTTTTTCATTGTTACGAACTCTACATCTCATCTCCTCATCGTTGCCAGCGCGAATCCTCTAGAGGACCAACCAAATTACTTTGTTGAGATATAATCATTAACAATAATTTATTTTCATATTAATTACTATAAATATTAATTTTTATTATGTATAAAAAATATGATAGAGTCCCATGTATGTTCAACATGTCCATGACTAACTCAAATAATATTTTTTATTGGTTTTCTAATGGAATTGAAGAAGACCACTTTTTTTTACCTCATGTAATTTCTTTGCGGAGAGCTATCTATAAAACATGTATTGTAGACACTTTCCTTAAACAAATTTATCATCCATAGACTCCACTCATTTACATAAGGGATTAAATTTTATGTAGTCTATTGGATTCATAAAGAATGTGTTTCCCTATATTATGTTTATGATATCTTTATAATATTTGATCAAGGATGACCCCTTCGTAAATGATCCTTTACATGGTCTACAAAAATATCAATCTGGTATCTTATAAATATTGTTATATAGAGATTTATAAATTATAGATGAATACTTTATCTTCTAGGGTCTCCCATATTAGACAATATTAATCTCTATGCATTGATGCATCCAAAGACCTTTCAGACACTTTATTTACTTGGATAAACCCACTATAATCACATTTTATTAAGTCCTCCACTAAAGAAACATTACTTATATGGATAGTACATAGTTCACAAGAACCAACTAACATTTTACATTTGATCACATAAATATTAATAAATATTTTATAACATTATGAGTGTTCTTTTTTGTAACATTAATGTTATAATATATTTAGAATATCCATCACATAAAAATGTTATATGACTTACCCAATATAATGTGATAAATTAAATGTAATGGAAATATTAATAAACATATATCCAGTGATAGAGATTTAATTTTTATGATCAGAAAAAAATGATGTTTGACTATTAGGTGTTTGATTCTTATAGGTATAGGAAAATTAATCTGATGAATTTTAAACCTTTTAATTCTATAGAAGGGGGTTATGAGGACTAACCCTAAAATAAGAATTCCCCTTATTATAAGTGTCATTAGGTATTTCTTACTATATATATGAGTGTATTTAAATATATATAAATATATAGTATTTTATTAATGATGTATATTATAATATACATAAATTGAAATTTTCATGTAAACAGTGGAAAAATATCTAGTGCTTTTTTTGTGTGTTTCTGTTGTGTTTTTTGGTGCTACATTGCATTATACTGTAACAGCACACTGTAGTATCACCCTTTATCAGTACTTTTAAGAGAACATATAAAGGACACGTTTATCATTTCATTCAAAATCACGGATAAATATTCCTTTATCGGTGCTTATAAAATCACTAAAAGAGGTGCTGATAAATGGGACCTTTATCAGCACTTCTAAAAGTGATGATAAAGGTCCTATTTATCAGTTCTTTTATTACCACTGATAAAGGCACCCTTTATCAATTCTATTTGAGAAGTGATAAATTTTTGGGGATTTTATCATCACTCATGTATTCAACACTTTTCTAGTGTAGATAAAGGCCATTTATAGTACCATTAAAGGCTGGTTTTGTAGTAGTGTTATTGGAACCTATTCTATAATTATAATTAATAAGAATAAATCACCAAACCTAAACCCCCAGAATCATTGTTAGTGTATTAAAATTATGTGATATCAACATCTTAAATAATACTTTAATTGTTAGTGTATAGGAATGAGGAAAAATAATCTCTCTATAATCACTGCACTATATTCATATTAATATAGCATTATCACTCACCATTCATAAAAACAGTCAATGTAAATATAGAAATGAATGAAAGTATAAATACAATATTTTTTATGTGGTCTAAAAAATTATCCTTCATCCACTAAATAATAATAGAAACCCTTTATTAAATCAAAGTTATATGAGTGTTTATAATAACTATTACATCCACCCCCATAGATCCCTAAAGTAGATGATTTCATTACACCTGAGCTAGTGGTCCAACCCGCTTTATATATTGGGTCCCTTTTAGTTAAATAGTTTTATAGAAATACTACATTCACTGGGGTCTATCCATTCACATTAGTGACCATCAATACCCGTATCATTCCCTAGTCTATTGAAAAATACCTATAAATGAATAGTTCATTATCAACTCACTCCATTACCATGAAAACACACTATGAGTAATCAAAAAGATAGTCTTATCTATGTTTAGTATATTATAATCTAGGTCAACCTGAATTCTAGTGAACTTAAAAAAAGATGCATATCCATCGAAAGATGGTAGCTTATGACCACCTCTTTTCTAACCACTAAATCAAATTTACACTTCCTCAATTAGACCAAATAGTCTTCCAATGTTATTCCTTTCAGTCAACTGAATCCATAACATGTAGAAGCCTCATAATCCTAAAAACCCATCTCACTATAGTTATTTTGTCCATCAAATCCCAAATCATCGCCTCTCACTCAAGAGATTTCACACATAAAATCTTGGATGACACCCTATCTCTCTAATGATGTCTCACATAAATATCCCATTCTATGGCTCCTCTCTCATAGTGGAATCAATATCCTTTATACAAATCCCATCAAAGTACAATCCACCACCCTATCGCTTATGAAATGGTCATAATTTTGATTTATCAAATATCACAATATAAAGAATAGTATGAACACATATAGAGTAATGTAAACAAATAAATTTTTTCCTAAGAATACATCCTAATATAAGAATACCACATGTATATCCCATTTTCCTCTCTTTTAAAAAAATTGTTTAACACTTCATCATGGTACATGATGTGACTAGATATCCATAAACACATAGTTTTGAAAAAGGTTACCCTATATTTAAATATTCTTGAGTGTCTCACTCTTCACCCAATCAACCAAGGAGGATGACCTTACTACTAACCATACGGTGAGGAGTAGATCTTCTATTTCCAATACTTTTTATGTGCATGCCCACGATAGTGGTTATACATCAAAAGTAAGGATAAACATTATTACTATGATTCCAAATCCATAACATTATTGGCCTAACTCACATTATTGTATAAAATTTAGACAATACAACTAGATACACATGTTGAATTAATATAAGGCCATTTTAACTCAATATTAATAGGTGGAACATTCCATTAGAATTTATTTGATTTATTCCCAATCAACCTAAACACTTGAGAATTTATATAAAATGAGTCACTCTGAAAATATATATAAACTGAGGATGATCTACAATCATATAAATAGTGGTGATAGAGAGAAAAAATATGAGTAGTTTGTAAGACATGAGTCATATGGAAATCAAAGAACCTGATCTATGATAACATTACATTATCATGAGACAAATCATTTTGGAATACACATAATCATTTAACACCATTTCCATATTACTCAAGGATTGCTGCCAATTCTAAAAAAGTGGAATGAGATCACTCCCCAAACCATCATAGTAGTCAAGGTTCTCTCCAATGGCCATCATAGTAGACAAATTACCATACTTAATTAAGTTTACTCTCTATTTTAGTTCTGTTATACTAAACACTAATCACTCTCTATTTTCATTCATGTATTGATGAATTAGACTCAATCCTGTAATAAATCAGATCTTTCTAAACTGGGTTCACTTCCTATTCTAATCATGTCATACTAAATCCAATTCACTCTCAGTTATATCCCTGTCTATCTCATGAGATATAAATCTTCACCCAATGAATTGGAGGTATATATATCTCCCACCCATCACAAAATGAAACCCATATTTATGTGTTCCAAAAGATCATAAACATTCAAAATATGATAACCCATGAAATTAAATGGATATAATAAACATTTCATCATATCATAACCTATAGTAAATAGACAGGTTTCATAATAATTTCATCATAACATAAGCCTGAAAAATAAGTGGGATTCATAATAATTTCTTTATGCCATTATATTTGGAAGATAAATGGGTTTTATAAAAATCATTCCATCATAAAAATAAATGATTCAAAGAAGGAATGAGAATGATAACCTTGGATCGTATACCAAGTAACTAATATTTATAATCCCGACTTGGGTTCCACTGAAATGGTTCCCTGAGTGAGTGCACAGCAGGACGTCAAGTGCACCTCCTCATATGGCAAAGGATTTTGACTAGCAGTGGGGGTTTAAAATGAAATTTTTAGGATACTATACCCACATATCATATTTCACCTTTAGAAGAAAATAACTAAATATCATATATATCAGAGTAATAATAAATAATGAGTAAACTGAAGCTGAAACATACAGTAAAAAAATGAAATACAACAAGCATCTGAATGGACATGTCATAAATATAGTCAACCGCCCACTAGGTCAGTTACATAATATACTAGGATAAAAGAAACTATAAGAGGATCCACAAAATAATCGATCCAAACACTTCCAACCACCTGATACAAATTGAGAAATCCTACTTCGCCAATCGATACCCAACATGGACCCCATCCCACAACGTGTACCTGTAATAAATTTTTGAGTGCTAATTAGGTAACCAAGTGCAATGGAATCCCAATAATGGAGTGATCATAACTCAGTAGGCCACCAACAATGGTTTCTAGAGAAAATAAATGTTAGTAAAATAGTGTATGCAGATAAAAATGGAATAAAATAAATAGTAATAAACAAATGATACAATCCAAGGAAGCAACAACTCATCGCATACCCACTAGGCCAAGGTCTCTAAGGAGACACTCTTGCCAAAAAAACATGTAACATGATAAAACATTTATATAAAGGTTAACACAGGGTGTACATATTGAAATGTTCATGTAAGGGTATTCATTATTTTTTCAACTCAGTGGAGCAAAAATCTACACCCACAGGGCCTACAAAAATCACATAAACCATTAGTTATTGGAAAGTTTATCTAAAATCTAATTCAAATATCAACATCAAAGAATAATGTGGCTGAAACCTCTATCTATAACCTAATTGTATACAACACTATCTTTATCGATACCAAACATAGGGTCTATCAAAACCATAATGAAACATAATAGTAGTGTCGGGAGGCTCAATCCAACCTCCATCTATGCATAATAATGGTGATGCCTAGAGCATCAGTCTGGCCCATCCCAATGAGAAAGAGCATTAGTCCAACATACTTTTCCAAATGGAATTCCACCATTCCCCAAGGCCTCAGTCTGGGTCATTATCCATGAAGTATATTATCAGTGTCTAAATGATTAATATAACATCATATTAGTTTTATACTCCCTATGATTGGGACCTCAATCCATTACCCAAACCATACATAAAAACCATTATTCCTAGAGAATCAGTCTAGCATCCAAACCGTATATAAATTCAATCAATCAATAATTTCCTATGAAGATTCCAAGACCTTAAAAAATATTCAATAAAAACACTGATCCGTTTTGAACCATTCACACTTAATCAGGCCCCAATGGGCCTTCAATACCAAAACATTCTTCAATAAGGTTTAACCCTTTTTTGAAAGACAAATAATCTAAACCTAAAACCCTTTTTAAACCTTTCAAAACCATATTTATTAATACATGGGCATTTCCATTTGAAAACCAAACTGGTCTCAGATCTTAAATTTCATTAAAACCATCCCAAGATCCATTAAACAATTTTCATAAAAGATATTTCACCTATCCTTTTCAAATGAACATTTAGAATCGAACTAAAACCCATTTTTTATGAACCACATGCTGGTCAATTCAACATTTCAAAATAAATATCATTTAAAAATATAATTTTCCCCCTTTAACACCCAAACCGAGTAAAATCCAACTCATACATTGAAAGCTATTTCAAATGCCTCCCAAGAATTTCAATAATAAACTTCACACATAAAATCTTTTTAAAACATGGAATTTTTTCTTTGGATTTAAAACCTGATTCAAATCCATTTTCATGCCTTAAAACCATTTCAAAAAAATCATAACCAATTTTGTAAAATATTACACACAACATACCACTTCCAACATTAGCACACCCCATGGGTGGCCCTAAGTTCGGTCTCACATCACCATGGATCCAACATGATCCGTGAAAGGCCCATGGTGTTAAAAAAAAGTCATGTAAATTTTCATAAAACAAGGTAACAAGAAGAAACATATGGGATCTAATAAATATACCATAATGAACAAATAAATAAAATATCAAGACTATGGGTAAATATCTTAGACCACCTACCTCATCAATGAATCTTTCCAAAAAAATCCCAAGCACGACGGCCTTACCAAAGCCCATCCAAGAATCATCCAAACCCCTTGCCACTCATCCAAGATCACCGTGATCACCCAATTTCTAGTCTTACACCAGAAAAATAATTAATTAATTGCTACAATTAGAATTAATTTATTAACCAAAACACAACTTGGCATTAGGCCTGAAAACATACTAGGTCATCATGCCATTATTTTCGAAGAAAATGTACATTTGAAGCATAAAATAACTTTAATGAATTTAGTAATTATTTAAAAACCATTATTCAATGAATTTTTACTGATTAGGTACTTCATAAATATATTTACATTTATATAAATATACTATAATTGGATTAAAACTATTATTTCATGTGAATTTAATAACTAGGTTCTAACAGTAATCCTTAAGTAATATTTTTTGGTTTGTTGAACCTTAGTTTTACGTGTTGAATACACTATAGAACTAAGAACTAAGTTTTATTTTAAAATATTAGGGACTCATTCATTATAAGTTATCAAATAAATTAAATTAATTTTGAAAGAAACAAACCATAAAATAGTAGGGTTGTTACATTCTCCCCCCTTCACTAAATTGAGTCCTCACAATTATAACTTGTGATTAGTAATCATAGTTTTGAAATTTGAAAAAACTATTATTGAAAAACCACATCAGAAAGGTGTTAATAAATATTATTGTTAAAAGGGGGAAAGTGGAGTTTTAAGATCACCAAAAGAACTATGATTCTTAGTGGGATAACTTTAGTTGGAAGTGAGAATATGGAAATTGAAGTGAAATTTATCTCACATGGAATAATAAAGAGTTATAGAGCACATTATCATGAAAAAGGTAACCATTATGAAGAATTTAATCTGTGATGAGTTAAAAGGCTATTTATTTTTTTATAATAAATGAAAACTAAAAACATTTTTAGTTATTTTTCCTAATTTTGTGGGATTATATTAATATCTTGATAAATCACTTTCCAAAATTAACATAGTTGATTCTTTCAATGTCATAAGTATAACATCATCCTTTGGTTATTATTAAATCTATTTCCAATAAATATATTACAACAAGAAATGGATATTCAAGATATATTTTATCATAATATAATAAATTTTAAGGAATCAAAATATATTAAGTCATTATATTAACCTCTAAATATTTATAAAAACCAAAATAGTTAGCACATGTTATCTAATATGATAAATCATACTTTAACAAAAAACAATAATATCCAAATATAAACTTAATACATTCTATATGTACTCAATGTAAAGGAACCTCTAAAAAAATATAGGAATAGGGTTGATAAATTTTCAATATCAAATTATCATTAATCACTAATAAGTTATCTCTTAACAGAACATGAAAATACATTGATCTAATATTTTCTTAAAAAATTGTAATTACTAGGATCACTATAATAAAATAATGAAAACATACATGACTCCACAAAGAAACTATCTTGATATATATTAAATTAAATCTCATGTAAGCTAATATAAATAAAAAAACATAGTAAAATTAATCATGAATTTATTTTTCGTAAAATTGATGATCATTTCCTAGGTCAGCACTACTATCCAATTATTTAATCAATAATATATTTATCTTAAGTAAATATTATACAATTATTAAGGGTTATGATCCACTTAATTATATGTTCTTTTTTATAAAATATCACATACCCAATATATAACATTTTTTGTTCATCAGTACCATTCATCATATTCTTGCAATTTTTAATGATAAACTACTACAGATTAATCCTTTGATGTTTCATGATTTTTATATCCATAATAGAATTGATATAAAACTTCTACAATATAATTTCTCAAACAAAAATACAAAAACACTTCAGTCCTTCCACTTAAACTATTGAAATGAAATAGTTCCTTCCTGGGAGTAGAGTATAATTATTGGATTAAAAAATTGAGTCAAATAATTCACATTTTATCCACACATAACACATTTAACAAATCAATAATTTGTTGCTATGTGACAAAAAGTTCCTAACAAAAACATCCCCCCCTTCCTCTAAGATATTCCCTGATGAGCCTCTTAACAAATTTCTAATATGATGGAATGTGTGACGTATTTCATCTATGGTATATTCTACCCATTATTTAGTAAAATTTTTCATTATATTCTTTGGTGAGTCCTAGATTTTGTTACGGTGAAAGTTGTTAACTCTATACCATGATAATTAATTGCCCATAATCACAATATATTGTAGTCCAATCATAATCCCACTTGGTTTCTAATAATCACCACATTGCCTATCATGTTCAATGTTAGCATGGTTCCTTCATTTTCCATCCATTAACTAAAAATAAAAAGCACACTATGAGAAAAACTAATCATAGTGGTAAATCACATTGTCATGAAGAATCATTTATAGGATGTCTAACCCATGATAATTTCTTTTCAATATATGTCAGCTTATGTTTTTCGTAGGTTATTCATGGTTATAATTTATTGAAATCCATAATGATTTTTTATATTGAAAATTTGAATTTACTAATGAACAAATCCTCGTAGTGTCAAACTAGGTGCATAGTGCAATTCATTTTCATGTACCAAGAAATGTCCGAGTCATGCCCGACATGCATTTTTCACGGTTTTCACACTTAGGTAAATTTATACCAAAACAATATACACTTATATTATCGATATATGGATGTATTTCTAGGAAAAAATACATAATAAATATCTTAACAAAACATTCATATGTTATTCTATTCCTATCATCAATTTATATAATAAGGTTAAGTTCCTTAATTTATGTTTTTCTTAAATATGGTTCCCCAGACATATAAAAAAATTCTTTTTTACCAATTATAAAGAATTTATCCCCAGTATCGTAGATTTATTGGTTACATTAATAAATTGGTACTAGATACATTAAATCACATCTCAATGGATCAACCAATTTAGTATTCTTAGAAAACTAGAAATATATTTGAATCATACATTATAATTATAAACATAAAATAAAAAAATTATTTCCTTTATTAACACTATTATACTCCTATATGATCATTTTATATTAAACAAAATATAATTATTTTCATCTTGGGGAATAATAATTATAAGAAAAATGGTGAGCTTAGTTGCTCAGTAAGGTTATGTATATAGTGGTTGAAAAATAAGGAATGAATAATATGGCAGGAAATAAATCAAAATTAAATAATTCCATAATCACATAGGTTAAAAAATTATTCATGGATATCATAACTAAACAAATAATCACATATAAATCAATAGATATACTCAGAATGAGGGAAATACATATTGTCGGACATCATAAACATACCTTCAATTCCTTGTGTTAAGACATCTTATATAAAAGGGTAAGGACTCGGTCAATACCCAAGGAAGATTATCTCATTAGACCAACTGATGCAACAAGGGGCTATAACGGTCCCCACACATCACATACAATGTCTAATAAATTCTTAATATGGAAGGGGTTAAAAATAATAAATATAAACATTCCTATTGAATATATCATATGAAATGTAGATAATTATCTTTATCAATAATCATAATCATAAACAATCCAATGTAATATAGGGAATGGTATCAAAATAAGACATAACTAGTCAAACATATCATAAAGAATCTGGTGAAATAAAAGGGTAGTATCACCATAATATATACCTAGTGGATCATAATTAAAAGAAGTATTTTTATCATTGATAAATATAAATACCATAAAAATGTATTTAAAAAAAGTCTTCAGAAAAATAACATTTTCACTTTGAAAAATACATATTTATAGAAAAAATTTCAATTAAAAAAGAAAACAATTTCATTAAAACCCTCATAAAATTGCAATGGTTTATTAAATTAAAATATTAGTCATGAATTCAAGGAAATATGTTCATGTGGAATAAGTTAAAAAATCATTCCATTCACTCTTTTGATGGAAAAGTTGAAAATTACCTTGTTCAAAAAATGACAGGAATATTCCTTTCAAACCATTTTGTAAGAAGTCAATAATGGGTAAAAATGAGTTTGAAAAATTATAAGAGTGTATTAAAAATATTATTTTAAACATTTGATATAAGATATGTATATAGAATAAAAATATTCCCTAACAAGTACTTAATTATAAACAATCCTGAATATTGATGAGATTGTGAAATAAAGCATTACCATTTGGGTATCATTTGAATCATAAGCCACATGGAAGAAATAATATCAAATGAAACTTTAAATAAAATAAATATAAATAAATTCATGATATAATATATCAAAGGGGATGTATGTACACCATATAAAATAAATAAGTGATGAATATGAAATATATCTCATGTAAGTAAAAGTCAGATGACAAAAATTTACCTCAGGTTGAATTTCCATAAAATGTGTTCAAAAATCCTATATAATAAATATATATTTTAGATAAATTAATTAAAAAACCATAATAAAATTTTTCTTACCATATATAATATTTTATTTTCCATTTATTAATAACTCTGTCAAAATCACTATTTCAGTAGGTAAATCCTCTATTTTTCATGTATATTTTGATATAGAAGTTCTACTCCTTATATTTTATAATATTCTGAACATATATAGAATATTATTTTTGGTATAAATATCTTATACATTCAATATATACAAATATATATCAATAAATGATAGTGATAGAAAAATAAATTACACTATTCATGGAGACTTTAGGTCGTATATACCCATGAATGATATTTTTATTGTTCAAGGGATGGAATGAAAGAAAGGTAAAGGATAGATTGAATTTAAATAATAATTATTATGCCATATAAATCATATATATTAATTAGTTATATCTTTATAATCATCCACATACTAGACATATGAAAAATGAATTACATCGTTACATGGATACAGAAAACGTATGTATGCACAAGTAATGTTTTTTCTTTTTATAGGATGGAGGGGGTGATGAATTATGGATATCCAATAATAATAATAAAATCTAATTATACTTAAGATATTTTAATAATTTTTATATGATGGTTACAACACATGAAGATGGATTAGAAAAAGAAATAAACTTTAAAGAGTTGGTAATGATGATTACCTCTTCTTCAATGAACTCCCTTTAGATCACTTCTTAAGAGATATAGAGTTGATATTTTGGAAGGAACATAAAATCCATAACATGGATATAGATCTAGATAATATTAATTGGAAAAATATTTTTAACTATATTGCTAAATGTAGTGTAAAGAAGTGAATAAAGGGGTTCCATTTTAAAATTGATGTGAGATGAATTATTGGAATTTTATAAACTTTTAAATTAATATAAATTATTTCTATTTTTAAATGTCTCCAAACTGATTTATTAAAAATATAGGATGGTAATGGATCTAAATAATCTTATATAATAATTTTTTACAAGTTTTGGTTATTATTTTACACTAATATAGTTGTTTTAATCTCCTGCGAACCCTTTTTACAATTACCATACTATTAAAAGTTTCTACCCCATATGAGTCAATAATGATACCATAAAATAACAAAACACAAATAAATGGATGATGGTATATTTGATTAATAATATCCCATTTATTTGGCTGAATATAATATTTTTATAAATTGTATATCATGCTATAGAATATTATTTATTATAAAATATCAATAATGTTAATTTTTTGAATTATTCATTACATTTACAATAGTAATATTAAAATAAGACTAATAATTTAAAAAACATTTTTTTATATCACTATAAAGTTATGGTAATCAAATTATATTTTGGGGAACATTATTTATATCAAATTATATTATTTTTAATATTTTAATTTTAATTTATTTTATTTATCTATTAATTAAATAATAATTACATCATTATTGTGTAAGTATTTAATGTAATTATGTATTCAAAAAAATTAAAAATAAATTACCATGAAAAATATAAATCAATTAGCTTTAATAATACTACTTTTATTAGAACATATCCTCTAGGTAAACCCATATTAAAAATATTATAATTATTAAGTCATTTTTAGAGTCATTTTATAGTTCTTATAATTTTATATTTAACTTTAATTAACAGATTTTCCCTTTTTCATGATAACACAAATTACTAAGGTTACACTTCATACTAAAAAAAATAGAAGAGGCATATTTATTAATTTGGACCTCCTAATTAAAAATATAGAATGTATTTTCAAAATCTCAAGAATCATAATTGGTGTAATTTAATTTAAATTTGAACCAGAAAAATGAAATGAAAAATTGTTTTTTCAGAAAAATGAATTTTATTTCTAAAGTTGTTTCTTAGAAAAATAAACCATAAAATTTATTAAAATTAACATAATTGTATAATTAATATTATAAAATTACAAATTTTAATTTGAAACAATTTTAAAATAAAATGTAACTTTGAAAATGGTTGACTGAAAAAGTCAGTTTTCAATAAAAATTTGTACTGTTCACTATTCACTGAAAAATAAATCTTCTAAAAAAAATAAGAATATTTTACACTGAATTAATTTTGATATGATGATTTAAAAATATTATATTATATTTATTAAAAAATTTATATACATTCCGTAATATAATTATAATATTTTATAAATAAAAAACATTTTTAATGGAAACGTATTTCGGAAGCGTAAAATAACATAAATGAAAATTGAGTAATAATTTCATAAGAATTAATCAATGTTTTTTTAATGAGTAGGTCCTATGTATATATATATATTTAAAAATAATTATATTAAAATTCATACACTCTGACTTAACTGCTTGGTTATAACATTCATATTGAAATAATATTTTGCGGTTTGTGTATTGTATACTATATCAATCATAATATTATTTTAAAATAACATGGTTGCATGAACCCCAACCTATCAAAGAGATTATATTAATTTAAAATGAAACATAATATAAAATCTTGGGGAGTTACATTTTCTCACCATCAAAAATTCGGATCACTACAATTTTAACAGGTTATTGGTAATCAAGGGTTTTATATTTGTAAATACCTTTGTGGAAAACCACATCAAAATAAAGTTTAACAAAAAATACTCGTACCAAAGGGAAGAGGGAGTATGAAGGCCACCAACAAAATCTGATTCCAAATAGTATAACATTAGTGGAAAGTGAAAATAAGTACATGGAAGAGATGGCTAATGCCTTAGGATAGATAGGGAGTGTTAGAGAACATGGTCATGAGAAAGGTAACCATCACAAAACCATAAATCTATAATGAATTAAAAGAACACAGTTTTTTTGGGTAAGAAAAGTAAATGAAGAAATTTTTTTGAGCTCTTTTTCCTAAAGATGAGTAATTATTTTACTTTCAAGATAAATCACTTGAGAAAATTAACAAATTGTATTCCTTCTATGCCCTCAAGATAATCTTATATTTTGGTCATTCATCAATCCATTACAACTTCATCTCTTATTCCATGAAAGGGATATCTGAGATAATATTTTTAATGTTTGAATTAGTTTTAATTAATTAAAAGACACATAATTCAATACTTCAGAGTCTATATATTTATAAAATAAAAAATTCTAAGAAAATTTAAACCAATATGATAAATTATACATTAAACACAAAAAATAATATCCAAAGTTCAACATAATATATTACATAAGTACTCAATAATCAGTCTCTTGCAAATAAATAAATAAATTTAGGAATAAATTCATTAAATTTTCAATACCAAATTATAATTAATTACCATAATGTATCTCTTAAGGTCACTTGTAAATACATTGATCAAATATTTCTTTAAAACCTGTTAACAACTTGAATAACCATAAATTCATTTTGAAAACATGCCTGATTCCAAAAATTTACTCTCTTATTATTCCTTAAAAAAATATCATATTATCGAATATAAATATAAAATATTGTGAACTTCACTATAAATTACTTTTTAATCAAATCACTAAACATTTTCAAAGTACACAGTACTATCCCTTTTATAAAATTAAAAATATATTTATCTCAACTAAACATAGATCACATATTATGGACTTCCATTCCATTAATTATGCTTTCTCTTCCAAAAAATATCACTAAACCATGGGCTAAGGGGGTTTCCTGCGATGAACGGAGAATGGTATAAGAAAAGAAAAAAACACAAAGAAGAAGTATAAACATTGGAAATTGTTTATATTGGACTCGATTCATTAATAATTATGAATAAAGGGATGATAAAACAATTATAATGAAATCACCAATTCCAAGATAAATCTAAACCATACCCCCAATATACACAATCCATAAATAAAATAGTTAGTTTATTAATTCACATTCATTATAGGAATAATTAAACTTGGATAAACAAAAATAAAACAATGTTATAACTCAATATGGATTGATCATTAAGAAATAAAGAATCCAAATCATTATCATTGTTAAGATCCTTCAGTTTCATCAGTGCAATGATCCTTGAACTCGCTCTGATCTGATATCATTCACCAAGGATGATTTCATCCAATGATCTCTCTAAGTTTATATAGTTATATAGATAACAATAAAAATTATTCATAATAAAATATTTATAGGCCACGCTAGATCATGATGAATATATGAATGAAAATAAATAATTTAATTTATTAATTTAATAATCTTTCTAAAACTACAATCAACCTGATTATCTGACGCACTCTTCAGTTAAATTATTACTAGGTTAAAAACCACACTTTGAACTCAAATATGGCCTCAGATTTTTGATTTGAGCCTATCATTAATATTTATTCTATTTTTTAGAAAAATTGTGTATTCATGATATTTAATATATTTAATATAAATCAAACATTAATTTTGTACATACTGGGCCTCAGAATCCTATGTTTTCTCTATGCGTGCTCTTGAAAATATTTTTAATATATTCAAGAACTTTTCATGAAAAAAAATACATTTCAGTCTCCCCACCTGAGGGATTTTCATCCTATAAATAAAAACATAAGAATACACAAAAGAGATGGGGGTAATGAGTATGAATCTAGGCATACCTATCCTAGGTAATCTTCTAAAGATTCTCATACATCCACTAGATATTCACAAGGGGAATCAATTTCATAGTGAGGATCCTCTCTTATCAATTCTTGATCTCTACATGGTTACTCATCAATGGTTTCCCCATCCTTGATGTTATGATAGCCCTAGTGGATAACATGTGATGGGTTTTGCTTGTACCTAATCGGATACAATTCATGGAACGAATCATGTACTTGGTCTAACTATAGTGGTCAAGATAAGAGGTACACCACCTCACCAAATCTACCTAGTACCTGGAAGGTCCAATTAATCTCAAAGATAACTTTTCATCGTAGCCAAATCTCCATAATCCACATCGAGGTAAGACCCTTAAGAACACATGGTCTCCCTCCAAAATCTCCAAAGGCCTTAATCATCAGACCACATAAGACTTTTGATGGATTTTTTCAGTCCCCATATGTACCCTTTCTATTATGGATTGCGCTAGCTATGGGCCCAAAAGTGTTGTCTCTCTTGGGTTGGTTCGACATATTGGTGACCTTCAGGATCTACATAAAATGCCTCAATCAATTCCATTCCAATGGTGTAATTATAGATATTTTTTTAATAAAACTCATCTAATGGAATTTGATCTACCCAACTATGGATAAAATATTACATAAAATCCCACAACATGTCCTCTAAGAACTGAATAGTCAGCTCAGTTTGGCCATTAGACTTAGGGTGAAGAGTTCTGGTAAAATTCAAGTGATTCCCAAAATATTCCAAAAATACCTTACATAACTGAGATATGAAATAATAATCATGGTCAGAAAATATCATTGAGGGGACTCTGTTGAGTTGTATTATCTCCTACATAAACAAGCATCTCACACTCTAAATTTTACTCTCCTCTCAAATAGCTATGAAGCGATATGACTTGGTGAGTCTATCTACAATTACCTAGATGGAACCCTGTATTCTACACATATGTTGTAACTGCATCAAGAAGTCTATGAATATACCATCCCACATCTACTCTGTCTCTCCAAGGGATTCATCTAATCCCATTGAAATCAGGTACTCCTCCATTATATTCTAATAAGTAAGTAATTGAGATAAAAACTCCACAAATCTGTTCTTCATACCTAGGAACCATAACTACCACTAAAGGTACTACTATATCTTGACCACACCTAGATGTAATGCTAATGGTGAATTATGAAACTCCCTTAGCACCACCTCTGTCATCACAATAGGTTCCATCATTTATCCTTGGAAAAGAATGACATGCTCCAAACCCTAATAAAATCTATCATGAGAATTTATGGTTTATGTCTAAGAATGTTGGTTCTCACAGTTGGTGTCCCTAATTTGTGTCTCCCAAACTCACTATAAAATTTGAGGGGTGATGACTATGAATTGGAGTTAATATACATCATCCCCATCTAGAAAGGATAAGTGAAATAAGGTTAACTACACTGAATCCTTTCTCAACAACTATGAACAAGATCTCTTATTCAAGGAATCTGCTAACACATTCCCCATACTATGAGTATAGGAAATCTGGAAGTTCTATAAATAGTGTAAGTCTAGTTATCACCTCTATATCATGTTAAGATCCTTCTTAGAGAACATAAACATTAGAATACTTTGGTATTAATATATGATAAATCACTCAAGCATAAGTTAGAGTATCCACGTATTCACTGAGAAAAATTACACTTCTAGATAAAGATTTTTGTTCATGAAGTTGTACTCATGTGGTCTCAACTTTCATCAACCATATCCAACCACCTCATATCAATACATCCTAAAAAACCAAGATTGGTCCCTGATGCATCAAAGAACACTACATACTTGACACCCTCCTCTGGTAATATCAAGATGGGAGGGATCATCAATCTCTGCCTCAACTACCGGAAATCCTATTGGAACCTCTCTTTCCATGTGAAAGGATACCTATTTTGGGTCAAATTTATTAATGGAGAGGATATCTAGAGAAATTGGGTACAAATCTTCAATTATCACCTATAAAACCATGGAATCTATGCACCTCCATAACTTCCTTTGGTGCCTCCCAAGCTAACAATATCTTGATCTTTATTGGGTCCACTATTTCACTATCTATTGAGATAGCATTCCCCATATGGAAGACCTCCAGAATATAAAATTGGCACTTAGAGAGATTCTTGTAATATTAGTGCTCTCAGAGTATGTCTAAAACCATCTCCAGTTATATCTTGTAATCCTCATCATATTCCAAGTACACTAGTATATTATCAATGAAGGCTACCACAAATCTGTCTAAGAAAGGATGAAAATATAATTCATGAGTCTCATAAACACTTCTCGGGAGCTTTTCAAGCTGAAGGGAATCACTGATTACTCATAGTGACCAAATCCACATATGATTTTCATATTTGGTCTTTCCTCATCCCATTATCATAGTTGGTGATATCCTGATATGAGTTCAATATTTTAGAGCCATCATTCCCCTCTCAACTAATGAAGGATGTAATAAATTTTATATAGTTGATACTCATTCTTTACGATCACATGGTTTAGGCGATAGTAATCTATAAACAACCTCAAGCTATCATCTACCTTCTTGGTGAAAAACACTGGGGCTTACCATGGTGAAACATTAGGCCTAACAAATATCTTCTACTAAAAATCCTACAACTACAAAATTATATTTTAAAGCTCTATGAGAACCATCTGATAAATTAGCACAGATATCAGGGCCATCTCAGGGTTTAGATCAATGCATAAGTCTAACTATTGGTATGGAGGTAAGACTAAACATCTTCAAGGATGACATCCTCATACTCCCCCACCGCTGTAATAAATTGTAAGCTCATAGAGTCAATTAAACCCATGGTCATTCTAGTTAACTAGTGAGTAATTGGCTACACACTCCAATTCATGATCCCATCCTTCTCTGAATGAGTTTCCCTTCAACCCAAAAATGGTGAACCTTATGCCATCACTGCGAACACAACACATTATCCTCCTAAAACAATATATCAGGGAATGTGATATAGATAATCATCCCACACCTAAGATGATGTCATACAACCTCATCACCACTAAAAAGAGATCACATGAGAATATCTTGCCTCCAATAGTCAGATTATATAATCGTCATAAGTGTGTGATCACTGAGTCACATTTAGTATGATTCTCCATGAACAAGGTATGAGCTAATGTATCAACCAGAATATCTAAGTCTCTAACCAGTGTAGTGGAAAGAAGGGATTATCTTGCGCTTGTATATATTAATATTTTATTTTAAGTAGAGAATAAAAATATCATACTATATATAATACTTGAAGCCTCTAGCTCATAATCCACGACTACTGGAAGCTACTGCCACTCTTGACCATCAAAACCATGAGTCAGGTGGGGACCACCAGCGGAGGTAGTGGTAAGATGTTAAAATGTGTCACACCTATAGAAGCACTCCTAGCTCTTCTTCCACATCTTTTGCCATGGGGACCTGTGATCTTTTCCCATTGGATATGACTAGGTGTCACATCCACCGTCTATCCATCAATGACATGTTGAGTTAAAAAATATCCAAAAATATGTCCCCAACCATCACATGAGTAGCACTTCCCCCCTCTAGGATGATTAGATCCATATTATGAGCCTTGAATCATAGGATATCCATCTAGGGATCACCTCCTAAAAAGTATACGACATCACTACTAAAAAAGAGGCTTTTAGCAGCATTGGTATTTATTATCACTAGAAAAAAGCGTTAATAAATGACACCTTTATCAGTGCTAAAAGAAGTGCTAATAATGAGATCCTTTTATCAACTCTAAAAAAGAGTTGATAAAGGGTACCCTTTATCTACACAGTTTTTTTAGTGCCAATAAAAGGTACCTGTTATCAGTTTTTTATTTTTAGCGCTAATAAAGGGTACCCTTTATCAATGAATTTTTTTAGCACTAGTAAAGGGTATCCTTTATCAGCGCTCTTTTAGTGCTGATAAAGGTTCAGAAGAAAATTAATAATTAAACAAATAAAAGTAAAATGAATATTAAAAATTTTATTAATTAAATAATTATTTTAAAAAATAAATAAATTGAATATAAATATATAAATTAAAAAAATTAATAAATATTATATATTAAATATATAGACTTGTAAAATGCATAAAATGAAATGATTAAACAAATAAAAATTAAAAATGAGTGAATTAATAGAAATATTAAACATTTTATTAATTCAATAATTATTGATAAAAATGAGTAAATTACCTATATATATATATATTATAAATATTAATAAATTGTATATGTTAAATATAGATATATAAAATGAATAATTTGTAACAATTAAATAAATAAATTAAAAATGAATAAATTACATAATTATTTAAAATTTTATTAATGGAACAATTATTAATAAAAATGAATAAGTATTATATATATATATTAACTATAAATAGTAATAAATATTATATATTAAATATAAAAATATAGAAAATGAATAAAATATAATAATTAAAAACATATTAATGTTTTAATCATTTTTATTGTTGTTTTATTATTCAATTTTATACATATCAAATTTTGTGTACATTGATTTGACATATATATATGTAATTAATGCATTTTTGTATAAAACACACACACATTTATATTTATGCAATTAATATTATATATAAAACATATGCACCTAATATTTTTGTAATTTATACAAATTTTATAATATTTTAGTATTTTATTATAACATGATACATTTAATATGTTTTGTTTTTAATTGGTCAATCTTATTTATTTATTTTTTATATTACTAGATTTATGTGATATTTATTACATTTTAATATTTTCTATTTTTTATTATTTATTTTATTTTTGAATTTGATCATTTTCTATTATATATTTATATATATTTATTTACTATGTTAGAGTATTTTCAACATATATTCATCTTTACTTCAATATATATCCATATTTTTTTAATAATTTTTATGTAATTAATTAAACATATCTATTTTTTGATATTTTTAAAGTGCACTCGTTTTGAATTATTCAATTTCACTCATTTTTAAAATGCAAGTATTTGAGATTATATGTCCATTAATAATGTCAAGAATATACTTGTAAATAAATATTAATAAAAAAATTTATTTATAAATGTATAATCACTATATTTATGAATTTATATAATTATAATTATTATAAAAAAATAAATATTATATTTTAAAAAAATATTTATATAAATATAAATAATTAATTATATATATTTAAATAATGTATTTAGTGAGACTTGAACTCGATGCCTCGTTGAGACCCACAAGGGAAGCTACCACTAAGCTACGCCCTAGGGCTATATATATGATTACATAAATATATAAATATTTAAATATATAAATATTTAAATATATAAATATATAAATATATATAAAAAATTATAAGGTATTATTCATATATTTATAAATAATTAATTAAATAGTTAAATAATTATAAAATAGTAATAAATATAATTAAATAATTAATATTTTTATTTTTATATATATTTACTTTATATATATAACATATATAATATATATAATGATATAAATATATTTATAATTTTAAAATTATAATAAATATATATTTAAATAATGACTATATTTACTATATTTATATTTATAATTATTTATTATATATATATATGTGATTATATCAATATATAGTGTTATAAATATATTTATAATTACAAATAATTAATTATAAATATATTTATAAATGTATATTTACTATATTTATAAAATTATATATTTATAATTATAAATAATATAATATAATTTCTTCGAAAATGTATTAATGTAATTATAGATAATTTATTATATATTTAAATAATTATAAATTTATAATAAATATATATATATTTATATAAATATTTTTACATTTTTTTATAATTATAATTATATATCATTTATCAGTGCTGAAGTTTTAACACTGATAAAGGTTTTTATTAGTACTTTTTTAGTGTGGATAAAGGTTTTTATCAGCGCTTTTTCAGCATAGATAAAAATCAAAATTTATCAGTGCTAAAAATGTGCTGATAAAAGACATCATTATTAGTCCCAAAACATTAGTGCTGATAAGTATGTTTTTTATCAGTGCTTATCAATTTAATGTTGATAAAAGAGCCCCCAATCTATTTAAAAGAACCCTAAATGTGGCTCATTTAGTCATGATTCTCAAGATCTAGTGAAACTATCTAGCCACTTACGATACTCTTCCATGTTCTCTCGAAAAAATCAAGGCTAGAATCCAATGTAAGTTAGTTTATCATTTCCCTTTATAATTTTTTTATTTTATGGGCTCTATGGTTTGTTTGTTTTTTGTTCCTTACCATGAAAAACCCTTTATCTCATCTCAATCTCTCTCTCACTTACCTGTAGCTACACAATGCCACCACTACTCTATAAACTCATTCAAGCTTTATATGAGACCACTGCGAAAAGCATATGCATCAGCTATTGGAGCTGATGGTGATTTTTTTTAAGTTTCCATTATATTATTTATTTTTAGCTTTTAGATATTTTGGTTTTTCATTATTGGAATCTTGTTTCCATAGTATTACAAGAACATGAATATGAATAAAAGTTTAACATTGTATTGGACTAATTTTATAGGGAATGTTATTTGATATGAATAATATAAAGTGGGTTAATATATAAATTGTTTTCATGTAAATGGGTTACTCTAATTTGGGGAACAAAAGTTTAAATTTTAAATTTTATATTGGTTAACATTATCAATATGTTATATATATATATATATATATATATATAATTTAAAAAAGAAAAACTATTTAAATTTTCATTGAAATCAAAATAAGTATACTTTTTTTATTTGATGCAAACTCAAAAGTTTTGATGTATTATCAATAAGATGTGCGTTGATAATTGATTGATAGGTTCCTTCAATTAGTACATTAATAGAAAACTATATTCCACTAAAACATTACAGTTCTGAGAGAATATTATATTCAATGGGTTAGGGATATCATTAAAGGTGATACCATTTATTTCCATTATCAATGAATGGTTTCCAATAATTTCACATGTCCTTTAAATTTATAACTAGTTAAAAAAAATTTAATTTTTATAAACTAATAATAAATTGATTTTATTAATTTACTTTATTTTACATTTATAAATGAAAACATTTCATATCACAACATAGTATATCATATTCTGGTATAATAGTTTCCATATGTGGTGTCATCTATAGAATATGTTATATATGAATTTACTTTTCTATCAAATAATTTTATAAATAAATTCCTCTCTAAGAGTGAAGTGATTTTTGACGAAGTGACTAATTTAAGAAAATTTATTTTATTTATTTGGGGGTGTGTGTGTAATCTTATCAATAAA
Organism: Viscum album; assembly: GCA_963277665.1. Taxonomy (NCBI): domain Eukaryota; kingdom Viridiplantae; phylum Streptophyta; class Magnoliopsida; order Santalales; family Viscaceae; genus Viscum; species Viscum album. The sequence goes on along the minus strand of OY728142.1, from coordinate 1,107,034,057 downwards.
TTTATCTTTTATAAAACTGTAACATCAAAATAGAGTCCAACTATTCATAACCTAACCCGAGGTAAATCAAAATGTTTCTCATTATTTTGAACCATAAAAAAACTTCTAAAGCATTGATAATAAATATGTAGTGTTCAACATGAACCATGAGAAATGGTTTAAAAACCAACTCAAATGACAAGTGAATCTATTTAAAATAGTACACAATATAATCTCATGAATATAAATTCTTACTGGCATAAAAACAACAAAACAAATTTGATAAATCCAAGGTAAAAGTAAAACCCCATACGAATAACCAACATACAATTGATCACACCAACTTGAAGATTATCTAATATATATCATTTGATACTCTATTCCTTCCCATATATAATCAATCTCTGTAATATTAAACCCATGTAAACATCGGCCACATGTGAACCAAGATGAATAAAAAGTGGTTAAGTAAAGTTACTAGGTTGGTTTTCTCTTATTATTTTCCATACCAATGATCCACATGAAAACCATGTATCTCATTTTTATTTTATAAAGATATTACAAACATATGATAGTTAAAATAAACATACAACACATAATATCCAAAAGCAACATAAATTACTTTTCATAAAAATGGACCATGGGTTTCACAAATAAGGTTGTGTAAATAAGGATTCATTTTGTTAATATAGATATATAATTAAATAAACTTCATCCATAAAAGTCAATATTTTCATGCATCTTTCCTAAAAAATGTTATTCTCCTGAACAAAGATATAATACTTCAATACTCCAGTACAACTGACCTTTAATATTTTTTTTAATCTATCGTCAAATGCTTGACTGCCTTTCATATCATGATGATGAATTGCACTCCCTCTTTAAAACTAGCCTTCCTCCCATCATTGTGGTTATAAAGTTCCTTGATGATATACCTCTCACTCAGCCTTTCATCCTACTCATTTAATACTTTCTAAGAACACAAAAATGACACCTAAAAATTAATAAAAAAATAATGAATTTATTTTTTATTTGTTTCTTGATACAGATTTTCTTACACAACCCACTCAGTTTCTATTGAAAACTCTTCATTAAAAATTAATTTTAATTTGGGTGCAGTAACATTGGACCAATTAGAACTCTACAATTTAAAATACTTGGATGAGAATACTACTATGATGGGTGAGATTTTGAAATTTCTCATGTTTCACATTTTTTGTGAAAAAAACACCGCAAATGAACCTTTTTATTATCTTTCCTTTCAACCTTAATAAACTTAAAAGGGTTCCAATATAACCATCGAAGGTATTCCTCCCACAATGAGCAGAGTTCTCCGACCCTATTCTTAGCTTCATCTTTAGGATACATTATCTTGGAAGCTTGGAGAAATGGCCATTTGTCATGATCTATTATATGCCTCACACAAACATTCTTTCCAAAAATAGAAACATTTCCGAGGAAGTTTAAAACAGTAAATGTTTTTGAGTGGAATTAAATGACTGTGAGTGGAATTCATTTGAATTTTAATTTTCATTCCTTCGTTTTTGAAACGTAATATGTTAGAATCCACAATTAAAATTACATTTAGGTTATTTTTTAACATCATTAGATATAAATCTCTTATATTTGAGATACATGTGAGGAAAAAGGACTAGTAACATAGGTTAGAGTCGATGAAGCTCAGTGGGTATGAATTTATTTCTCATGGTAGTTATGGAGAGCCTTCATCTCCTATATAGTTATTATTGTGTTTTTTTCTTGATACTCATCCCCCGTGTCTTCAATTATTTTTAAACTAATATGAGAAGTATTCATGAAAAATGATCACTAGTACCCAGTATGGGATGACTTTTGGATTGAGTAGTTCAAGTAACATAGGTGGATGTCCAAAAAATATGGGGGATGGTTATTAAGAAACAAAATTCAGTAATAAATGATAGGGTGGTATTCCAAAAAGTTACTTTGGAACCACAATGATGGGAGGAAGTCTAGTTTGAAATAGGGAGTCTAATCAACCATCAATAGATGGAAGATAATCAATCATTTGAGGATGGATTGAATAAAGGTAGTGAAGGATAGTTGTACTAGAGTGTTGAATTATTATATATTTGTCCAATATAGTAACAATTTTCATTCAAGATGAATGAAAATGTGGACTTTTTTGCATGAAATATATTGTATTATTTTTATTAAAGGAAAATTAAATGTTTTAAAAATCATGCAGACAATGTCATCTACTCATGATGATGTTACTAATCCTGAGGAAGAACAGACTGTTAATGTAACACCCAAGATTTTTATGAGTAATATTTTGTTTTTATGTTATATATATATCATCAAAGGAATCTTTCACTACACACTATATTGACTTACTTTACACGCAATTGCGACCTTCCTCGATAGCTTGCGTTGTACGCAATACCGAGTTTCAATAAACAAAGATATGTTATTAAAATATCATTAAAACTAGCCGTTATGAATAGTAATAACCACTTTTTGAAATTTTATAAATTTTATTTTTCAAAATGGACTTCATTTTTGGATTTGGAATACCTAAATTAGCCTAGGGTGAAATTTTGGTATTTTTTTGAAAACTTTCAATTTTTGATGAATAGTGAAACCACTAAGTGGTAGGTTAAAAACTGAATTTTGCATAAAACTTAATTTTACCTCTTCTGTGAATGGAATTTCGAAAATCCGACAGACATGGTTGATATCAGTAACTAAAATTTTGTTCAATGAGATAAAAATAATTTTTTGGTGAATAGTAACTTTTTACTTTTTTTACCGCGGTTAATAGTAAATAGGGTAACTAAGGGTAAAAATGATATTATTATTACCCTAACACATGTCCTAATTCTGTTTGATAAGTGTAATTCGACCAAAAACAACCTTATGAATATAATATGACCATTTAGGTCCACTTGTATTAGATTATGACATTTAATATTATTTTATTTAATGAATAGTTAAAATAGTTAAAATCAAAGTTTAATAACTATAAGATTTTTAATATGGGGTTATACATAAGATAAATTCGACTATAAATATTCATTAGAAAGATAATAATATTTCCTACATAATGATATTTTATTTATAATTTTTAGACTTTAAATAAATTAATTTATTTATGACACAACGATGATGCAGTAATTACCCTTTTAAAGAAATGTTAACATAATTAATGTTATAAATGCTCAAATAAATGTAATTTGAGACTTTTTATGAATTCCACTAATTTTCTAGGTTACTATGATATATTAGTGTTGATTTAATAAACTTTGTTCGAACATATAATTCTGTTATGACTTTCACAAAAATCATATATCAAATAGTGTCAAAATTGACACAAAATAGTTTTTAAATCAAATATTATATTATTAATTGTTATTTTATTCCTAAAAATCTAAGGTTCGGCCAAATAACTTAGATAAGGATATATATATTAATAATAAACAACGTGGGGTTCGTTTGGCATGTTATAGTAAGTGTATTAACCATATAGTGTAAGAAAACAAAAAGTCACGGTAAAAGTTAAATTATTTAACATAGAGTTAAATCTAATTGATAAGGTTAAAATAATAACCTAAACTTGTCTAAATCCTATTGGTTGATAGGATTTCGACCCATATCCACTTTACCTTCGAAATAAGACCCTTTGTAACCATTATAAACCGATTTTGACTTTAATATAAAATAATATTTTGAGATATTCCTAAGGTGCCCATCTCCTCCCTTATAAAAGGGCACCTCCTCCCCCTCCTCCTCACACCAATTTGAGCACTCAAGCTCGTCCAACCCCTGACAAAATCCCTTCTCCACTTTCCTAGAATAATCCTAGAGGTCCTGGTCTTCTTCAAAGACCAATCTTAGTTTCCTAAGTGGAGGATTCAAAGAGGCGTTTCAAAGAAGAGGTAATATCCATTACCGATCTTTTCAATTTATTTCTTCTTCAACTTCTTCTTCTTTAGTTGTTTCATGATAAAGTAATAACATCAGTATTAATTACATACTGATATGTTATTATAAATATGAAACAACCCTAATTCACCTTCTATCCATCCTACGGAAAAATGAAATCACCGCACGTGCGTACGTACAGAATACCGTCTCCACGCCGTGGTGTAATCTATTTTCCACCATCACCTTATAGGGATGGGTATAATGGTGTAATGAGTAACTATATATGATTATTATAAAGTGATATTGATTCTGAAATAGTATAAATACACTTAAATACAATTCCATGATCATGGGAACAATATCATCGCTCGTGCATACGTACGGAATATCGTCTCCACGATGTGATGCGACTCATTCTACATGATCATCATTACATAGTAATTGTATAAATGAATTGAATGAATAAATATGATATATGTTACACTAATACCATTCTGGATATAAGGTATCTATAACCTTAAAATAAGAATAAGAATTTATTCGGAAAAACACGCATAAGAACAAAAGGCAATAAAGACCCGAGTAACAAGTAACAATGAAATATTACTAATAAGAAGCTAAGAATATGACCATATATGATATCATATCAATATTTATTATTCTTGAATAAGTCAATAACATTATTTAAACCATTATACAGGAGCTTCGGACACATACAAATCAAATCGGACCTAAGGTAAGGGAAATATCACATTCTCATTTTTATCCGAGATTGTTTATACTTTAGAATTTACTGGGGTGTATTGTATCATCCACATCCAGGTTTCCTGAATATGTAATATTATTTCCATCCACCTAAAAATTTTTAAATCCAATTTTACCCTTCGGTGAGTTTTTAGTAAAGAATATGAAAGGAATATTTTGTCGTTTTTCGTACGAGGTACTTTTTGACTTTTCCGACAAAAGTACGAAGACTGTTTTTTTTAACTTATACGGCAAGAATAGATTTTTAAAACCTTATTTCCAAGAATCTTACTTTATAAGTTTTCAAGTTTATTTTTAATCAACTTCTTTTAGTTTATAATTTTATGACATGTTAAGAAAAGAAAAGTGTTTTTGAAGTAGAAAGGATATTTTCCTCAAGAATGGAGTTCAAGTGTTTTATCAAAATTATTTTCCATATAAGATAATAAAGGGTTCTGTTTTTATCCCTATTATTAAATTGATTTGATTATGTTATGATGGAATTATTTTTATGAATTCCTCTATCTTATATGAATTGTTTTATGATGTCATGATGTTTAAGATTCCCATTTGTATTACATGGGTTATGCAATGATGTATGATTTATGATTTTGTGGCACACATAAGAATGGTATCATTATGAGATGGGTGGGACCTATATCTCCCTCCAATGCATTGGGTAAAGATTTTATATCTCATGAGATAGACATGGCTGGAATGGTAGGTTATACCGGTTCAGTGAAACAGGACTGAAACGAGGGTGACTCGGTTCAGAAAGGGACATTGTCCACTTAGATAGTCTTGGCAATGAGTCTTGACTAACAAGAAATGATTCTCTATGATTATGTGTGTATGCCACAAAGTTTCATGTTTTAAGTTATGATTGTTGGGATTTCATTTCACTACTATGATTTATCCCATGTTATGAAATTATGCTCTCTTTTGCAGGTTAAGATTTCCAAAAGTTATGTTCTTATGAATATGATGTGATTGATTTTTCTTTTGTTTACCCTTACTGAGCATTTGAGCTCACCCTTTTGTATGTTTTCCTTCCCCAGGTCAGGAAGAAGGTTATTAAGTAAGATATGCCAAAAAGGGACTATAGATATGATGAAATAAATGGGAGACAGTGTAGACGCTTTATGAACCAGTTGTTTATGTTTCCCAGTTTCTAAAGACACTATACATATACGGTCCTTTCATGGTTTTGTTATATGTTGTAATAAGTATGCTTCAATTTTGAAGTATTAACAATGTATGTAAAGTATGGGTCGTTATAGTTGGTATCAGAGTCAAAGGAGGTAGGAATGTATCTGATCCTTGGGAACTCTCACATGTGAGCGTTGGACGAAACATGGCTCTCCGCCCAAGGGCTTCATGAGGAAATGGCTACCACTGGGGATGGTGGTGTGTCCCACCCAGGGGGTGTAGCTGCCCATGGAGTGCCCTGATAGGTATCAATTATAGTCCACTAGAAGTAATTCCAGACCTTTATAGTTGGTATCAGAGGAAAGGTATAGTCAACCTTTGGAAACTAGGATGTGAAAGCCTTAGTAAGAACCCTAAGGATAAGTCTAAGCATAGAACAAAATCTTAGTGTTTTAGAAATGGCCATGAATAACCTAGGATAAGACCTTAAGCATGAAAATTTTATTCTTGAATTATGTGGTTTTCCTATTATAATTAGTGTTGCTCACACTATTCTTCTTGGTTCTAGTCAATGGCTGGAACCCGAAGGAACCGTGTTAATGCGGAATGCGATGGGCAATGCAATGATTTTCCCCCTGAGCAACCAAACGATATGGGAGCTGGAATGCAAAATCTTGTAGCCATGCTCACACAACTTTCTCAAGCTATGAATCATGCAGGACTTCCAAACGAGAAAAGGAAGGAGCAACATTCCGTTGAATCCTTCATGAGGCAGCGTCCACCTTCTTTCAGTGGGTCTACTGATCCATTAGTTACTGAACAATGGATTAGTACTACTGAAAAGATATTTTCAGTTATTCAATGTTCTGAACATGATAAAGTCATCCTAGCAGTGTATTGTTTGGAAGGAGATGCTGATCAATAGTGGAATCTTATTAAGAATACGAGGCAAAGGGATGAAATTGAGTCCATGGAATGGGACGAGTTCAAGAACTTATTTTTCAATAAGTACTTCCCTCGTATTCTCTGAACAAAGATATAGAAAGAGTTTCTTGAACTGAAGCAAAGGGATGATGAATCTGTTGGTACCTATGAAGCAAATTTTACAAGACTTGCAATGTACGCTTCTGGTATTATTATCCAACCTGAGAGTAAGATCGATCGATTCTTTAGTGGCTTAAAACCAAGTCTTTGAAGGGCGTTAGCCATAAGGGACTTCATTAGCTACGAGGAAATCGTTTGATGTGCTCTCAAAGTCGAGATGGAGATTAGAGTAACCCATCAGTCATATGGGTTTGATAAGAAGAGGAAAATGGAATTCAAAGGAAAATCTAAAGAGCACACTGAAAAGAAGATGAGCTTTCCCTTATGCTCAAAGTGTGGAAAGAAACATGGAGGGAGTTGTCTTAAAGGGACAAGTAAATGTTTCAAATGTGGAAAGGAAGGTCATCGGGCATTTGAATGCCGTGATAATGGGAAGAATATGTCTAATGATGCAAACAAAGGAAGGGATACACAGAATGAACCTACTATACTTCAATGTTTCAAGTGCAAGGAGATGGGGCATTATGCCAATCAATGCCCAAATCCAAGGGTTGATGATGATGGTCGACGTCAACAAACTCTTAAGGATAAAGACAAAGGAAAGTCACATGCAATTTCTATCAGCGATGTGGAGTACGATAACAAAGTGGTGAAAGGTACACTTACCATCCACTCTAAAGTAGAAAATGTTTTATTTGATTCTGGATCCACCCACTCTTTTATTTATGAAGAATTTTCTAATGGTATCACCGTATTACCTCAAAAATTAGATGTTGAGTTAGCTATGACAACACCTAATGGCACATCAATCGCATCAAAAGTTTATAATTATTCTCCAATTGACGTTTGTGGGAAAGTGCTTCCTGCAAATCTTGTGATCCTTCCTTTAGTGGAATTCGATGTGATTCTTGGCATGGATTGGCTTTCTTTATACAGAGCTCATATCAATTTCCAAAGAAGGGAAGTCACATTTCATATTCCAGATCAATCTATGATCGTCTATCAATGCAAGGATGAACATAACCTTCCAGTGGAAATTTCTTCCATTTTATGGGTATTGATTCCACTAAATGAAGGTTATTTATCTCAAATAGTTGGTTAGAAACTCGCGATTAAGAATATGCCCATTGTATGGGAGTTTGATGATTTCTTTCCGGAGGAATTACCAGGTCTTCCACCAAATCGTGAAGTTGAGTTTTCAATAGAACTTGTACCGGGTGCTTTTCCTATTTCAAAGACACCTTATAGAATGGCCCTAATTGAGTTGCAGGAATTGAAGAAGAAACTCCAAGAGAATCTTGATAAGGGATTCATATGCCCTAGTGCGTCACCTTGGGGAGCACCTGTTCTATTTGTTAAGAAGAAAGATGGATCAATGAGACTCTGCATTGATTATCGAGAACTTAACAAGATCACTATCAAGAACAAATATCCTCTCCCACGCATTGATGACTTATTTGACCAAATACGTGGAGCTCAATACTTTTCCAAGATTGATCTTCATTCAGGGTATCATCAATTAAGGGTCAAAAGGGAGGATATACCAAAGACGGCTTTCCGTACAAGGTATGGAAACTATGAATTTATAGTGATGTCATTCGGTCTTACTAATACCCCTGCTATCTTCATGTATCTAATGAATAGAGTCTTTAGAGACTATCTTGATCAATTTGTGGTAGTCTTTATAGATGATATTCTTGTCTATTCAAAGAGCAAGGAAGAGCATGAAGATCACTTGAGAATTATATTGAAGACCCTGAGAAAGGAGAAGCTTTATGCCAAATTTACCAAGTGTGAATTTTGGCTTCAAAAAGTTGCATTTTTGGGTCACATAATCTCAAAATAGGGGATATCTGCGGATCCAGCAAAAATAGAGGTTATCAAAAGATGGTCGAGACCAACAACAGTAACTGAGATCTGAAGTTTTCTTGGTTTGGATGGATATTATCGACGTTTTGTAAAAGATTTTTCACGATTATCTAATACACTCACCAAGTTGACTCGGAAAGGAGTTAAGTTTGTTTGGACAGAGGAATGTGAAGAGAATTTCAAGGAGTTGAAAAGAAGGTTATCCAGTGCACCTGTGCTCACACTGCCTTGTAGTGGAGAAAGGTTTGTGATCTACAGTGATGCATTCAAGAAGGGATTGGGGTGTGTTCTTATGCAAAATGATATGGTGAAAGCTTATGCCTCACGACAATTGAAAATCCATGAGTAAAATTACCCAACACATGATTTGGAGTTAGCTGCGGTAATCTTTGCATTAAATATTTGGAGACATTACCTTTATGGTGAAAGGTGTGATATTTATACTGGTCATAAAAGTTTAAAGTATATTTTCACACAAAAGGAGCTGAATATGTTTCAAAGAAGATGGTTGGAGCTGATTAAGGATTACGACTGCTCAATCCATTACCACCCTGGGAAAGCAAACAAGGTGGCAGATGCATTAAGTCGACAAGACCATGCTAGTTTATCCATGATGAGGATCACAAAAGATCCAATATTTATGGATTTACAAAGGATGAATCTTGGAATCATAATGGAAGGGGAAAAATCTTATCTCTCTCAAATGAATGTTCAACCATATATACATGTGAAGATTTAAGAGGCATAGAAAGAAGATGTCAAGTTACAAAAGAAGGTGAGAAATGTTCCTGAATTCAACCTTGATTGTGATGGGATAATAAAGTTCAGGAATCGGGTTTGTGTTCCTCCCATCCCCGAGTTAAAGAAGGATCTGCTGGATGAGGCTCATAGTTCTTCATTCTCTATTCATCCTGGAATCACGAAGATGTATAGGGACCTGAAAGAGTACTTCTGGTGGGATGGCATGAAAAGAGATGTTGCTGAATATGTCTCTCGATGCTTGGTTTGTCAACAAGTTAAAGCTGAGAGACAGAAGTCTAAGGGGATGTTACAACCATTACCCATACCCGAATGGAAATGGGAAAACATCACTATGGACTTTGTCACAGGACTTCCTAAAACATCCAAAGGAAATAATGCTATCTGGGTCATAGTTGATCGTCTTACAAAGTCTGCACACTTCATTGCTATTAGAGGGGATTTCTCTCTAGATCAGCTTGCCAGGATATATGTAAAGGAAGTGGTAAGATTGCATGGAGTACCACTTTCTATTATATCTGATTGGGATCCGAGATTTACCTCGAAGTTCTGGAAAAGTCTTCAGCATACTCTGGATACAGAGTTGAGTTTCAGCACTGCTTATCATCCTCAGACAGACAATCAGTCTGAGAGAACAATTCAAACCCTAAAAGATATGTTGAGAACTTGCTCTATGGATTTCAAAGGAGGTTGGGATCAACACCTACCTTTGGTGGAATTTTCTTATAATAATAGCTTTCACTCCAGTATTCAGATGGCTCCTTATGAAGCTCTCTATGGAAAGAAATGCAGGACTCCAACTTGCTGGGATGAAGTTGGGGAAAGAAAGCTATTAGGACCTGATCTCATTGATGAAATGGCAGAAAAGGTCAGATCTATTCAACAACACATAAGAGCAGCTCAGAGTCGACAGAAAAATTATGCCGACAACCGAAGAAAAGACCTAGAGTTTGATGTGGGTGATAAAGTGTTCTTACGAATATCTCTCTGGAAGAGGGTTATGAGATTTGGAAAGAAGGGGAAGTTGAGCCCTAGATATATTGGTCCTTTCGAAATACTGGATCGTGTTGGAAAGGTAGCTTACTGATTGGTGCTTCCACCGAATCTCTCTCAATTTCACGATGTGTTCCATGTATCTCTCCTGAGAAAGTACATACCTGATCCTTCACATGTACTCAGCTCAGAAGTTATACCGCTGGAGCAAGATCTTTCTTATGAAGAACAACCGATATAGATTCTGGATCGTAGCGAAAAAGTCCTATGAAACAAGACCACTCTATTGGTGAAACTTTTATGGAGGAACCACCAACTTGAATATGCTACATGGGAGCTTGAGGATATGATTAGGGAGAAGTTTCCTTATCTGTTTGTTACAAAGTGACGAATTTCGAGGGCGAAATTCTTTTTAAGGGGGGTAGAATGTAACACCCGAGATTTTTATGAGTAATATTTTGTTTTTATGTTATATATATATCATCAAAGGAATATTTCACTACACACTAGCTTGACTTACTTTACACGCAATCGCGACCTTCCTCAATAGCTTGCGTTGTACGCAATACCGAGTTTCACTAAACAACGATATGCTATTAAAATATCATTAAAACTAGCCGTTATGATTAGTAATAACCACTTTTTGAAATTTTATAAATTCTATTTTTCAAAATGGACTTCAGTTTTGGATTCGGAATACCGAAATTAGCCTAGGGCGAAATTTTGGTATTTTTCTGAAAACTTTCAATTTTTGATGAATAGTGAAACCACTAAGTGGTAGGTTAAAAACTGAATTTTGCATAAAACTTAATTTTACTGCTTCTATGAATAGAATTTCGAAAATCCGATAGACACGATTGATATCAGTAAGTAAAATGTGGTTCAATGAGATAAAAATAATTTTTTGGTGAATAGTAACTTTTTACTTTTTTTACTGCGGTTAATAGTAAATAGGGTAACTAAGGGTAAATATGATATTACTATTACCCTAACACATGTCCTAATTCTATTGGATAAGTGTAATTCGACCAAAAACAACCTTATTAATATAATATGACCATTTAGGTCCACTTGGATTAGATTATGACAATTAATATTATTTTATTTAAGGAATAGTTAAAATAGTTAAAATCAACGTTTAATAACTAAAACATTTTTAATATGGGGTTATACATAAGATAAATTCGACTATAAATATTAATTAGAAAGCTAAAAATATTTCCTACATAATGATATTTTATTTATAATTTTTAGACTTTAAATAAATTAATTTATTTATGACACAACGATGATGCAGTAATTACCCTTTTAAGGAAATGTTAACATAATTGATGTTATAAATGCTCAAATAAATGTAATTTGAGACTTTTTATGAATTCCAATAATTTTATGGGTTACTATGATATATTAGTGTTGATTTAATCATCTTTTTTTGAACATATAATTCTGTTATGACTTTCACAAAAATCATATATCAAATAGTGTCAAAATTGACACAAAATAGTTTTTAAATCAAATATTATATTATTAATTATTATTTTATTCCTAAAAATCTAAGGTTTGGCAAAATGACTTAGATAAGGATATATATATTAATAATAAACAACTTGGGGTTCGTTTGGCATGTTATAGTAAGTGTATTAACCATATAGTGCAAGAAAACAAAAAGTCACTGTAAAAGTTAAATTATTTAACTTAGAGTTAAATCTAATTGATAAGGTTAAAATAATAACCTAAACTGGTCTAAATCCTATTGGTTGATAGGATTTCGACCCATCCCCACTTTACCTTCGAAATAATACCCTTTGGAACCATTATAAACCGATTTTGACTTTAATATAAAATAATATTTTGAGATATTCCTAAGGTGCCCCTCTCCTCCCTTATAAAAGGGCACCTCATCCCCCTCCTTCTCACACCAATTTGAGCACTCAAGCTCTTCCAACCCCTGCCAAAATCCCTTCTCCACTTCCCTAGAATAATCCTAGAGGTCCTGGTCTTCTTCAAAGACCAATCTTAGTTCCCTAAGTGGAGGATTCAAAGAGGCGTTTCAAAGAAGAGGTAATATCCATTACCGAACTTTTCAATTTCTTTCTTCTTCAACTTCTTCTTCTTTAGTTGTTTCATGATAAAGTAATAACATAAGTATTACTTACATACTGATATGTTATTATAAATACGAAACAACCCTAATTCACCTTCTATCCATCCTACGGAAAAATGAAATCACCGCGCGTGCGTACGTACGAAATATCGTCTCCACGCCGTGGTGTAATCTATTTTCCACTATCACCTTATAGGGATGGGTATAATGGTTTAATGAGTAAATATATATGATTATTATAAAGTGATATTGATACTGAAATAGTATAAATACACTTAAATACAATTCCACGATCATGGGAACAATATCATCGTTCGTGCGTACGTACGGAATATCGTCTCCACGATGTGATGCGACTCGTTCTACATGATCATCATTACATAGTAATTATATAAATGAATTGAATGAATAAATATGATATATGTTACACTAATACCGTTCTGGATATAAGGTATCTATAACCTTAAAAGAAGAATAAGAATTCATTCGGCAAAACACGCATAATAACAAAAGGCAATAAAGACCCGAGTAACAAGTAACAATGAAATATTACTAATAAGAAGCTAAGAATATGACCATATATGATATCATATCAATATGTATGATTCTGGAATAAGTCAATAACATTATTTAAACCATTTTATAGGAGCTTCGGACACGTACAAAGAAAATCGGACCTAAGGTAAGGGAAATATCACAATCTCATTTTTATCCGAGATTGTTTATACTTTAGTATTTACTGGGGTGTATTGTATCATCCACATCCATGTTTCCTGAATATGTAATATTATTTCCATCCACCTAAAAATGTTTAAATCCAATTTTACCCTTCGGTGAGTTTTTGGTAAAGAATATGAAAGGAATCTTTTGTCGTTTTTCGTACGAGGTACTTTTTGACTTTTCCGACAAAAGTACGAAGAATGTTTTTTTTAACTCATACGGCAAGAATAGATTTTTAAAACATTATTTCCAAGAATCTTCCTTTATAAGTTTTCAAGTTTATTTTTAATCAACTTCTTTTAGTTTATAATTGTATGACATGTTAAGAAAAGAAAAGTGTTTTTGAAGTAGAAAATATATTTTCCTCAAGAATGGAGTTCAAGTGTTTTATCAAAATTATTTTCCATCTAAGATAATAAAGGGTTCTGTTTTTATCCCTATTATTAAATTGATTTGATTATGTTGTGATGGAATTATTTTTATGAATTCCTTTATCTTATATGAATTGTTTTATGATGTCATGATGTTTAAGATTCCCATTTGTATTACATGGGTTATGCAATGATGTATGATTTATGATTTTGTGGCACACATAAGAATGGTATCATTATGAGATGGGTGGGACCTATATCTCCCTCCAATGCATTGGGTAAAGATTTTATATCTCATGAGATAGACATGGGTGGAATGGTAGGTTATACCGGTTCAGTGAAACAGGACTAAAACGAGGGTGACTCGGTTCAGAAAGGGACATTGTCTACTAAGATAGTCTTGGCAATGAGTCTTGACTAACAAGAAATGATTCTCTATGATTATGTGTGTATGCCACAAAGTTTCATGTTTTAAGTTATGATTGTTGGGATTTCATTTCACTACTATGATTTATCCCATGTTATGAAATTATGCTCTCTTTTGCAGGTTAATATTTCCAAAAGTTATGTTCTTATGAATATGATGTGATTGATTTTCTTTTGTTTACCCTTACTGAGCATTTGAGCTCACCCTTTTGTATGTTTTCCTTCACCAGGTCAGGAAGAAGGTTATTAAGTAAGATATGCCAAAAAGGGACTATAGATATGATGAAATAAATGGGAGATAGTGTAGACGCTTTATGAACCAGTTGTTTATGTTTCCCAGTTTCTAAAGACACTATACATATACGGTCCTTTCGTGGTTTTGTTATATGTTGTAATAAGTATGCTTCAATTTTGAAGTATTAAAAATGTATGTAAAGTATGGGTCGTTATAGTTAATAATGAAACTATGGAATTATTTGGGGATCAACAATATGTTGATGAAAAAAACAACAATCATATAGCATCAAAGTTTTGAATAAATGTTTTAGGGAAAGAATTCAAGGTATAAATTTTGACGTTGGTTGGAATCAACACAACTAATCTATTGACCCTAAAAATTCAAATTTCATTAGTTATCTTGGGGTCCCAATGAGGATGATTCATAGTGTTGAATCAAACTGTATTGATGTAAATCCTTTGAAAGTGAATAATAGTAATGTTACGATATACTTTATCTATTTTACTAAAAAATTATATAATGAAAAATTTATTTAATTTTCATTATTTATTGTAGATATTTTCTATTTTAGAATATTTTTTTATGAATTTTTTCTTAAAGATGATAGAAAATCCCAAATAGGCTTTCAAACTCTTCTTATGAATTTACATCTTAGGGATGTTGAGGGGAGAGTAAAGCCCCACCCACCAATAAGTTTTGCACACATTATAAAGAAGGAAACAAAAAACCATTTTATGAATTTTCATAATGATAAATCTTTTATGGTTTATTGCCGTCAATAATATATTATTTGACATTATTTATTTTATACAACATGATTAAAAATTGTTAATTTATGAAACAGAAAAGGAGTGATAAAGATGGGATAACTTATTTGACATTATTTATGAAACAAAAAGATTTCCAACTTGATTCAAAATTTTTGTTAAATAAAAAACATGAATAAACACTAATGTACCCCTATCACAAAGCAAGGATGGGGTACGCTTCATTAGATAAAAAAATTTCCATGTATTTTAAATCGACAATAAAAGTTTAATTATGTGATATGAAATAACATATGTTCTTTTGTTTATATGAATATTGATGAATCAAAAAATGAATACACTTCTATCCCACATCATGTGCTATTGAAGTATGATCATGTAAAAAATAAGGGTAATTTAATTAATGAAAACACAAAAATAGTGTCGAGGCTTGGTAAATAAGCTCGTTCTTGGGAGTAACTAACCCATGTATAAGGGAAAAACCAAGTCACCCAAGGTGGGAAATGTTGTTATTGGTTGTGTGTTGTTACAGTTGATGATATTTCACCGTTGGGTGATGCACATGTGGTTTGATTTAACTATTTTATGATATATGGCGCGTAGCCTTAACGACATGAGGATTTGAATTCATGCATCATTGTAGGAACCTAGGGAGATAGGTGACATGGATTGTGTTATGCACACGCATGGGGTGGGTGTGTGAGGAAGGAAAGTAGGGTGCATCATTCATTTCATGAAACCAAGAAATAATGTGAATAATGAGATAAAACAAGTGGGTAAATGATGTTAAAGAAACATAAGGGTTTGAAATGAAGTGGAAAATGTTTTTGTAAAACATTGTTTGAGTTTGGTGATAGTGCATTGATGTTTACCCCATGTGGACCATGGCCCGCGGTAGGGATGGTTGGGGTGATGAATGTGAGGTGTTAATGTTGTTGAATTATTATATGAAAATGGGTTGTTGTACCTAGTAAAGGACTTTTGATGAAGTTGTGAGAGTTTTATGGTATGCATGATAAACCTCATGCTTTGCGATGTAGAGAGATGCCACCACGACGTAGATTACCAGTTGGGAAACGGGAGGATGTTGCTGAGAAAAATCCTCTGGTAAAAGAGCACGAAAATGTGGTGATCAATGAAGGTAGAGAAGACTAGTTCTAGAAGAACTTGGATCGCCTTATGCAGATGATGGATCGGGACCCAGGGCGAGTTGCACTGAGTATGTTTGAGCTTACCAGGGAGTTTCAGCTGCAACACCCTCCGACCTTCACCAGAGAGGGTGGGCCGAAGGAAGCGGTGTTCTGGTTAGAGTCTGTCCAGATGATACTGGATCATCTGGATACCCCTGTTGAAAATCAAGTAAAGATAGTCGTTTATATATTATGGCGCCAGGCAAGGAGTTGGTGGGACATTCAGGCTCAGACCGAGTAGGCTGAGGGGATGTCATGGGAGGTTTTCCAGGATAAGTATCTGGAGCATTTCTACCCAGAGACATTGAGGCAGGAGTGGGCTACAGAGTTTATAAGCCTGAATCATGGATCACTATCGGTGATGGAGTATGATAGTCGCTTAACTGATTTGCAATGCTTTGTCCCAGTGTTAGCAGGGGATGAGGTAGCGGTAGCAAAGCGTTTCCAGGATGGGTTGAGACATGAGATCAGGTCTCAAGTAAATATTTTCCACTTGAAGAGGTTTGCAGAGGTGATGGATTAGACACTCATCTCTGAAGGGAACCTGAAGGGAGATTCGGGTGGTGGGATTGTCGTGCCATCTGGGTGGACAAGTGGTGCATCTTCTGAAGGTCTAGAGCGTCATTTAGAAAGTTTCCATAAAGGTGGTAAGAAGAGAGGATCATCCTCTCAGAGTGGGAACCGGGTGTTCTGTTATCAGTGCGGTAGGTCGGGGAATATGCGTCATCAGTGTCCTCGACCTCTAGTTGAGTGTTGTTCATGCAGCATGATGGGGAATGTGCAGAGGTTCTGCAGGAACCCTCGTAAGATGGGTGATCATGATGATGAAAAGCAGGTACCGGGTATGGGAAGGGGATCAGTTGTGCTGTATCAGGCAGGCAGTTAGAGCTCCACTGGCTGTACTGGTAGGGGCGGTGGACGTGGAACTCTAGGGCAAGATCACTCATGCCAGCAGGGCAGTGCAGCGTAGGGTGATCAGGCTGGGGCCCAGTGTAGAAGGACAGGTCAGCTTCAGGTAGTTCAGTTTATGCCTGGTGATGGCGAGGCCGAACCATCAATTGTTCCTGGTACGATCCTTGTAGCTTCTATTTTTTCTAGTGCATTGTTTGACACAGGTGACACACACTCTTTTGTTTCTTCTCAACTCGTGGTAGTGTTGGTTTTACCTATTCCAGGGGTGTGTGGAGTTATGTCAATTGACACTCCATTTGGGGTGCGGGTTGAGGATATCAAGCAGTCCAAGGGATGTGCCTTGGAAGTCAGTGGTATTGTTTTCTGTGGGACTTGTTCATTCTTGAGATGTCAGGGTTTGAACTAATCTTGGTAATGGATTTGTTGGTGTTGTATCACCACACATAAACTGTTATCATCGTAGAGTATCATTCAGGTCACTTGAAGGTGACGCTTATGTCCACCGTGGCAAATGGGATATTCGAGCAGGGCATGCGGGGCCGTTTTTTCAACAGATGAGTGGACTCACGGCTCAAGTGGCATGTCTCATGCTTGATGATTATGAGTAAGGGGGAAAATATAATTTTCCTCCCATGGTGGATCAGTTTTAGGATGTGTTTTCTGAGGATTTCTCGGGGTTACCACCCGAGAGGGATGTCGAGCTCACGATCGAGTTGCTGTCGAGAGCGGAGCCAGTTTCTATTCCGCCATACCGAATGGCACTGGCAGAACTCCATGAACTGAAGGTTCAGCTTGAGTAGTTGGAGTGTAAGGGTTTTATCCATCCTATTAAGTCTCCTTGGGGATCTCACTTGCTTTTTTCAAAGAAGGATGATGGGTCGTTGAGGTTGTATGTTGACTATCGAAAGTTGAATTAGATGACGGTGAAAAATAGGTACCCTCTTCCTAGAATGGATGATCTGTTTGATCAGTTGAGGGGTAAAACAGTGTTTTCTAAGATTGATCTGAGGTCAGGTTATCACCAGATGAGGGTGAGGTATTCTAACGTAATGCGGACAGCTTTCTGGAGTCGGTACGGGTTGTTTGAGTTTGTGGTAATGCCTTCCGGGTTGACCAATTCACTGGCGGTGTTTATGGTTTTGATGAACCGAATATTTCATCCCTATCTAGATTAGTTTGTGATTTTATTTCTTGATGATATATTAGTGCACTCGAAAACTCAGGAAGATCATGTCCAACATCTTGACATCGTCTTGGGTATGCTAAGAGAGCATTGGCTATACACCAAGCTATCAAAGTTTCAATTCTGGATAGGTGAGGTGAATTTTTTGGGTCACATCATCTTGGAGGAAGGTGTGTCAGTGGATCCATAGATAGTGTAGGCAGTTGTATCTTGGGATCAGCCCAAGAGTGTTTCTGATGTTCGGAGTTTTCTTGGTTTGGTCGGGTATTACTGAAGGTTCATTAAGGATTTCTCTCGCTTGGTAGCACCACTCTCAGGCTTGACCAAGAAAGGAATCAGGTTCGAGTGGTTTGAGTCTTGTGAGAACACCTTCTAAGAGTTGATGAAGCGGTTGATGACCGCACCTATTCTGATCTTACCTAAGCCGTGTAATACATAAATCGTGTTTTGTGATGCGTCCGGAGTCAGACTTGGGGCTGTATTGATACAGGGTTAGTGGGTTGTGGCTTATGGGTCAAGGCATTTGATACCGCATGAGTGTAATTATCCCACTCATGACTTTGATTTGGCTGTAGTGGTGTATTCCTTGAAGTGCTAGAGTCACTATCTATTGGGAGAACAGTTTAATGTGTTTACCGACCATAAGAGTTTAAAGTACATCTTCTCACAACGGGATCTGAACCTTTGGCAGTGAAGATGGGTTGAATATCTCCAGTCTTTTGACTTTTAGTTGGTGTACACGTCGGGAAAGGGAAATAGTGTTGCTGAGGCTCTGAGCAGGAAGGTTCAGAATCAGGTGGTTCAGGAGTCCATCACCGAGTGGAAGGTGATGGCTTTGTTTGCAGAGATTCACCTGGAGGTGCAGGAAGAGAGTGTTCAGGTCACTCTTGCTTCCTTAATGATGGAGTCAATGCTTTTGAGTCGAGTTAAGGAAGGTAATCTTGATGATCTCGAGTGTTTTATCCAGAAGGAAAATCTTAAAGGTGGGGAGCTAACTTCTGGTTGGGTCGTCGGCGTGGAAGGTGTTGTTTGTGTTCATGATCGTGTGGTTGTGCCAAAGTGTATGCGGGAAGAGTTGATATGTGAGTTCCATGCATCAAAGTGGGCAGTGCATCCTTGTTTGACCAAGATGTACCGTGATCTCTGAAGACAGTTTTGGTGGCCTAGAATGAAGAAGGAAGTTGCGGGCTTTGTGGAATGGTGCCTTACCTGTCAATAGGTGAAGGTCGAGCATCAATGCCCAGGTGGTTTGTTGCATCCATTTTCCATTCCGGAATGGAAGTGGGATGATGTAACAATGGATTTTGTCGTGGGTCTTCCGAGGATGCCATGGAAGAATGATGAAATCTGGGTGGTTGGGGATCGGTTAACGAAAGTGGCTCATTTCTTACCGATTCAGGAGACCTTTTATAGTCGACAAGTTGGGTGAGCTGTATGTTCGAGAAATAGTGCGGCTTCATGGGGTTCTACGAACCATAGTTTCGGACCGAGATTTGTATTTCACATCACGTTTCTAACAAGGGTTGCATAAGGCTCTTGGTATGCAGGTGTTTTTGAGTACGGTTTTCCACCCGCAGACGGACGGGCAGTCAGAGTGTACGATCCAAGTGTTGGAAGACATGTTAAGAGCTTGTGTCTTGGACATTGGTGGTTCTTGGGAGAGGCACTTATCATTAGTTGAGTTTTCCTACAACAACATTTTTCAGGCGACGTTTCAAATGGAACTGTTTGAGGCACTCTACAGGAGGCCATGTAGATCTCTATTGTGTTGGCTAGAGGCCGGTGAATCTGAGTTTTTGGGGCCAAGTCTTGTGCAGGAGACTCTAGAGAGAGTTAAGTTGATCAGGAAGCGGATGGCTACAGCTCAGAGTAGGCAGAAGTTATATTATGATTGGAGGCGTAGACCTCTTGAGTTTGTGATGGGTGATAAATTGTTCCTTTGGGTGATGCCAAGGTTGGGTCACAGTCGGATTCGAAATCAGGGTAAGTTGTCGCCCAGGTATGTGGGACCTTTTGAGATTGTGGAGAGGATCGGACCAGTGGCTTACCGATTGGCTCTCCCACAATGGTATGGTGGGATGCATGATGTGTTTTATGTGTTGCATCTTTAACGGTATCACCCTGACCCATCTCACGTGGTTGATGTGGAGGATGTGGAGCTTGAGGCTGATGCATCATTTGAGGAACATCTGGTTCTTGTGGTGGATCATAGTGAAACGGTCTTGCGAGGAAAGTTTTTTCCATTAGTGTGGGTACTATGGCAGCATGGGAAAGTTCAGGAAGAAACCTGGGAGCGGGAATCAGATATGCGGGATCAGTGGCCCGAACTCTTCTCTTTGGTGGATCAATGAGGCTTGGAAACTCAGCTCGAGGATGATCCGTTATAAGGTGGGGAGGTTGTAAGATCCCAGTTTTTGGAAAGGTATGTTTTTGTTATATTTTGGTTGAATCTCTTGTTTCGAGATTCAAGGGATGTCTTTTGAAAGTATGAGAGGTCTCAGGGGTGTTTTGGGGGCTCGGGGCATGAAAGAAAGGAAAGATGGGAAAGACAAGTCTGGGCGCACGACCTACGCATGGCCAGGGAAAACTGTGCGGCCTACCCAGGTAAACCTGCGACCCCTCCTCCTCCAGATAGTAGCATTAGCACGATTTGAACATGGTTTGTCAAACTGTGTGGCCAAACCATGCGGCCTTTTAAAGTCTGGGAAAATTAAAAAAAATCCACCCCGGGTTTTTAAGAACCCACTTGGTATTTCCTCTCCATTCCTCCCTCTTCACCCTAGGAATGAACCAAATCTCCCAAGATCTCCAAGAGGTCAATCTACCTCATTTCTAAGGCGTTTTTGGTGTCGTTGGATGCGGATCGAAGCTCTGGGTAAGGCTAATCTCATCCTTTCTTCTCTTTTTGGTTTAGGGTTTGTATCTTCTCTCCATCTTGTTCTGAAGCTCTAAAACCCTATCTTTTGGGAGAGATCTAGGTTGAAGCTCCAAAGGCTGGTCGGATCAAAGTCTTAGGACTCGATTGAGTGTGCGTTCAACCGCAGTTTCGAGGTAGGTGGTCTACAAACATTATCCCATAGTTTTATTGTGGATTTATGCATGTTTGGATTTGCTCATGGTTTCCTTTGGTGAGATTTGATCAACCTTGATGTGTTTTGGTAAAAATGATGCTTAAAAAGGGTAAATGGGAACTCTAACGATCCCCATGGGATGCGTTGAGAATGACTTGACCTAATTAGGGCCATCCATGGGATGTTTCATCTTTTCCCGGGCATAGGGATTGTTATTAAACAAGTGACCTTGTTGTAATAAATGATAGAGCCCTTGACGAATGTATTGGCATGATTGGTTGAACTTGGAATAGATGTTAAGTGATGCACCTAGACTTGGCAATGACCTAATGGTTATTTGGAATGGGTTGAATGGTTGATTCAAGGGAATGATGAAAGGGTTAAATGGGTTAATGTGTAAACTGATTAAATACCATAATGAGATGGGTTAATGGGGATGTGGTTTAATGATAATGTCCTTATTCTATACCTTGATTGTTTATAATTATGATAATGATGTTTTTATGAAACAGAATTATTTTCCTTGGCTTATGAAATTATGAATGTTTTATGAAACTTATTTCAATTCCATAGTATATGATATTATGATAATATTAATGTTTTATGATCTTGTGGAATATATATATATATATATGTGTGTGTGTGTGTGTGTGTGTGTGTGGTTATCATTATGTGATGTGTGGGCCTAGAATTATAAAAAAAATTAATGCATTGGGTAATGCTTAATATCTCATAAGATAATTAAAATATGTGAGTTAATGTGCTTGATATGGTATGGGAAATAAATAAGTATTCATGATTCACTATTGGAATTATGTGGTGATACCTAATCCACTATGGGAAATAGTTGAGGATTTCTGATCCATTATGATATAGGAAACATGTTTTGATATCAGATCCACTATGATTTGATGGTCTCGATAGTTAATCATAGCATATGAAATGGTTTTTATGATAATGATGATGTCACAATATTATGAAACAGTTAATATTGAAAAATATGGCTCATGATTGATTTATGATGTATTTTAACACTAATTAATCATTTATTTTTAATTGATAATGTTTTAAACCATGACTGATGACTTTTATCCATGAAATATTGGGTATGAATATTATATGTTATGATTATAAAATAATACCCTTATACTTATCTTATTCTTTTTTATGATTATTAACTATTATATCCCTTGTTTACCCTTACTAAGTATTTGATTTCACTCTTTTTATTTTCACATTCCCCAAGTTAAGATGAAAAGATTTAATTATAATATATCAATAAGGTTACAAGGGGAAGAAAACCTAATTAGAGATACTCAATAATATACCTCAATATGATATTCAGGAATATAATATTTATATAAACTAAACCATTATGATTATAGCGTGAATAATAATTTTATATATTGAATATTCATCTGAAATGATGTAATAATTTGGTTGAAATTTATGGGTCCCTATATATAATATTAGAGAAGGATTTCATTAATATTTGAGATTAGGATTAAAGAAAATTGGTAAAATCCCTGTGGAAATATATATGAATATGATAATACAAAAAAGTTCTAGTAAGGTATAAATTTTATAGTTTTCCTAGACATAAATCCTTGTATTGATGCTACAAGTGGATGTGGTTTTAGCAACATTTTATATTATTGTAATAAAGTGACTTATGTAATATTTGAAGATCTTTATTATAGTTTCATATTTATTGAATCCATTTAATATTAAGAGATTTTTTGTGAGGAAAATGGATTATTTTACTCTGTGGAATCATATATGTCATCAAGTGTGGTTAATATAATAGTTATTGGTAACATGATGGGTTTATATGTCAAGGATTGATCATAAGTCATTGTCAATAATTTTGAGGTTTCATGTGATGGTACTTTGTGGTAATTTGATACACTTTATAGGGTTTATGAACAAAAACCTATTGAGGTTTAAATATACCAATGGTTTAGTTTAAGATTTGATGTTATGTTAATTATGGTCTATTGAATAGTAGTATATTGATAAACATGATGGTTGAAAAAGTATTCATTATAAAGGTGATATTCTTGAGATATTTATGGTCAAGATAAGGACTGCCTTTAAGGTTAATATCTAAATTTGATTCATAATATATCAGTGAATTTTAGTGCATTATAATATTATATAGTGATTTATCATGTTGATTAATGGTATTTTTGGAGATGTTTCATTTGGTTGATATATATGTAACCCTTAATTATAACATTTTATCTTACATGAAACATTATTTGGGGATAATACAATTATATTTTTGAAGATATAAGATGAATGGTATTGAAACACCCTAAGTTTTTATTAAATATTTTTTAAATGGATTTTTTTCTTTGATTTCTTGAATTACAAGCAACACCAAGATTTAATGAACCTTGATATGCTATTAATATTATTATGTAAACAATATCATTATAACATATCCATCAAACTATGCGATATGTATAAGAATAAATTAATTTTGAATATTAATTATAATTGTTTTATAAAACATAAGTATATTAATAAATAAGTACTTAATTTTTGGAAATGCCTTTATATACTTCGAAAATGCATTCTACGCATAATTGATTTTCATTACATATTATGAAAAAATGAAATTAATTTTTTACACTTTTATAAAAATTATTTAAAAAATAATCATCATTTTTGAAATCATAATATAAAAAATATCTTATAGTTAATTGTTTATACTTTTTTAAAAATATTATTTTTTTTATAAATAGTGAAAATACTAATATTTATTAAAAAACATCCTTTTTTGTAAAGCATTTAGAATGTTAGGTTATATTATAAAAAGTATTATAATTAAAAATATTTAAATAATTTTATAATTTATGTAATTTAGTTCATTGGAATCAATTTTATGTTCAATTTTTTTACAAAAACGTTTTATGCTTATAATCATTTTTTCTTTCAAAAATCGCCGCTTCATCGCATCAACATGTTTTAATTTAAATTAAATTCTATAATTTTTGTGAACTGGGTTTTAAAAATTTTATTCATTAATTTTAAAAATAATAATTAATATTATATAATAAGTAATTTCTTCCATAATTAATATTTAAAACAATAAAAATTAATTACTACAGTTAAGGTTAAAATTGGTTTACAAGGGGGAGTTAACCAAAAGATAAGGGTATTTATACCAATGAATCATGTCTAAATATTTATTTATGTAGATATTTCAACATTATCCAAACAAAATATTAAATATATTTTCATTTGGAATCATTTTTCTTGGGAATGGATTTATCATTTTTCTCTCTTTTGGGAAATATCCAAGTAGTTTCCAAGTGGGTTCATTTCCAAACTTATAAAAGGACCTCTCCTATCCTCTCCTATTAATAATTAAACATACATTTTTTTCATCTAATAACTTAAAAAATACCATCCTTAATTACCTCCCCATGACCTAGAGTCCTTTTTTATTAGTAAACCCACATAATAAAGATTTAGGTATAAACCTAAAGAGGATATATATAAAGAAGTATTATAGCTCCAAACTATGCGCAATAATTTTATTTATTCTCCTATCTATTTAAAATATATTTAAAGTATGATGATATAATCAAAAAATTATATATCATATACTTATATGTTATTATATGGATGGGATAACCTATTTTTATATCCACTTTCAAAAAATTGGAAATGAAAGCATCTATCGTGTGTACGGCGGACTACAGCCTCATGAATCGATGTAATTGTTTTTCATAACCACATATCAATGTATTATATAATGACATATTTAACATATTAATATGATATTTATGAAATTATTATTATTTTTTAATTATAATATCACATATACTATCTTACTTTGATATCCATTTGAAAATAATAATGTCACTTGTGCATACGCGTGAACTACCGCCTCCATGACATGATGTGCTATATTTTTCATTTTATTTTATCATGGATTGAAATAAGGATATATATATAATTATTATATAATATATTTATGACATAAAAATGATTCTATAAAGGTGATAAATTATTTACCATTCTTTTTTTCCAGCATTCAAGAAAATAGAAACATTGTTCATTCATACATACAACCTCCCATCTTCATGAATGGTGTAATTCATTTTAAATGTATAACATTAATATATTTATATAAATAAATTTATATTGAATATATATAGTATATATATAATTTTTAACATTCTTGAGATCATGTAACCATGATCAATTTAAAAGTACCGAAACTACCTAACCAAATCATACATGAAAAACGAAGTTGTTATTACCCGAAAGATAATATTTATAAGAAATATTTTAATAAATAGGTAATAAAAGGTTGCAATTAAATAATATATCTTATGGTAGATTTATGATTATTTTTTGGTAATATATTTATAAAAAACATATATATAATATACATTAGGTCTAAATGTGTACAATGTATGTTTAGACATGAGGTAACTGAATTTCATCTCAAATTGTCTTCTTTTGGACATATGTTATGTTATTATCCTATATTATTTTATTAGGTGTACACACAGCCCCATTTACACATAATATCCTGAATTTATTTATTCTAATTATATTTAAAGTTTCATTTAATGTTATTATTCCATGTGTATTTCAATTAAGATGATCACCAAGTGGTACAAGTTTTATGTCACAATCTCATAAATTATCAAGATTATTTAAGATTAAGATTAAGATGATGATATCTTGTAATATACACCTCAATAAACTCATGTAACTTCTCCTCAAATAGTTTTTTTCTATAGAATACATGTTTTCATTTTATGTTACTCAATTAAAGTATTAAACATACCAAAATATTTTTTTAAGAGGAATTGACTATATTTCTCTCTTTGGTAGAAAATACTTTATTTCCATGTACATGTTTTCAAGAAATGTTATAAATATTTCTTTACTATTTCAATATTATTTTATATTATAATTTTTATCCATGTTTTACTTTTTTATAAAATGGTTTAAAATGGAATCATTTTTAATTTTTCCAAACAAGTCCCTTTTGGATTTTACTGAAAATGTTAAAGGAATATTTGATTTAATTTTTACGACATGAATGGTATTTACTATAATTATATCCTTATAATGTTTTAAAGTTTATATTACAATTTTTCATGTTTATTTTCAAAGAAAATGATTTATTTAATATTTGAGATATGTTATCATTTTAAATAAGTGATTTAAAAATGAAAATGATTTTTTTCAAAAAATGATCCAAGTGATTTTTAAAAATCATTTTCAATCTAAGATGAAATCCTTAGATGTTACATAATTTTTATTGGGGATATGATCTAGAGATTATATCCTTATTATTTTCTTATATTGTTTATGTTTAGGATGTAAATATTTTTATGAGTCTCATTCCTTTTCCATGATATATACTAATATTAAATGATGAAATGTTTATGAAACTCATTTCTTTTAAATAGGTTTTGATATGATGAAATGTTAATGAAACCCATTTCATTTCATTGTTTATTATAGGATTAGTGTTTTATGATATATTTTTACACATATGTTTGGTTTTCATTATGGAATTGTGGTTATATTATTACTATTTATGGTGGTTACATTATAACCAATGACGGTGGTTATATTATTATAGAAGTTGGTGTTTTCATTATAACAAAGGACATTGGTTATATTATAAATAATTATGGTGGTTATGTTATATCCAATTATGGGTGGGACATATATCTCCCTCTAATTAATTTGATAAAGATTGATATCTAATAAGATAAATAGGACTATAATGTTGAGTGAACCTAGTTGAGTGAGGGATGTTTTCACTATGATACTCATGAGAGTGAACCATGACTACTACAATGGTTTAATGAGTGAAAAAAATAAACTATAATATTTTTTAAAGTGAACATTAAAAAATATGATGGTTTGGGGATTGATATAAATCCACTATGATAATTTTGGAAATGAGTCTTGAATATTAAAGAAA
This sequence comes from Viscum album, assembly GCA_963277665.1. Classification (NCBI taxonomy): domain Eukaryota; kingdom Viridiplantae; phylum Streptophyta; class Magnoliopsida; order Santalales; family Viscaceae; genus Viscum; species Viscum album. Next base: position 1,107,006,667 of record OY728142.1, on the reverse strand, counting down.
TAGTTTTTTTATTCATATGTATGTCACAATTCCAAGAATTATGCCAATGTTATTCTATTAGGGATCATGAACTTCAATTCCTTTTTTATTATTTTCATATGAACTAATAATCCTTATTCCATAAATCAATATTATAAGAATAGATATATAGGTTATGTTTTTCAAATCCAAATCTCATGTTCTCATACCCTTTTCTTATATTATTCTTATATGATCATTAATATCTCCCTAATTTACCCTTATTGAGAATTAGATCACAACCTTTTTTATGATTTATTTCCTCTGTTTATGAATAATTTTATTATTTATGACATGTATATGTAAGTTTCAAGTTATGGAGAACATATTGAGAGATGGTGTAGTTCTCATATGAACCAGTTTTTTATGTATCCGAGTTTCTAAGACATTAAAATTTCATGGTCCTTATAGAGATATAAGATTTTAATGCATGTTTATTTTATCTTTTTAGATGAATATTCAACACATTTCAAATTTACACACTTGAGAAACATAATATTTTAGTGCCTTTGGAAACATGGAAAAAAATATTCTAATATGGTGAAATATCTTCAATGTTTACAAAAAAAATCTTATCATTTAGTATTATTCATAGACATGACCTACAAAAAACTATTCTTAATAACCTAGGTATAGGAAGCATAAGAAATGGTGAGATCAAATTATTAGTAAGGGTGAACACAAGTGATATAAATCTATGATCATGTAAAATAATATGATAAGAATTAGTATATCTGATCATGAACATAAAATTCACGGTTCAAACCCAACCTATCATGGATCATAAACATGATTTGAGGAATAAAACATCATCACTTTAGAAATAAAGGTCCATTATAGTTAAAAATCATCATAAGTTAATTAGGAACCATAATCTCAAGTCATAAATTTTTGGCACCATCATAAATATATAAAACCATTTCATGTGTCATGGATAACTACCAAAACCATCAACTTAGTGGATAAAGATGCACATGTATTCCATAGTGGATCAAGATTAACGTATTTACCATTGTGGACTAGGGAAAAACCTTTTTCCCCTAGTGGATAATGGCACACATTTTTTCCATTGTGGATCAATTTCGTCAACTTTTTTCCTATTTTCATCTCAAGAGATATAATTTTTTCCCAGTTCATTGGAGGGATATATAGGTCCCACCCATCACATAATTAAAATCATACATATGTGTGCCACAATATCATAAAACATTCAACATATCACAAAAATCATATCCCATGCATTGAAAATGGATTTCTTAAATATTTCATCAATTCACCATAGAATAACCAATGAAAATTAAATGGGTTACATAAACATTTCATCAACATAAACATTAATCATAACAATAAATAATAAGGATGGTATAATTCAATATTACCCCTAGTAAATAATAAGTAACATCATATTATTTCATCTTATATGGATAATAATTATTAATGTATACTTGAACCATTTCTTGTGGAAAATATTCTTTCAACTTTGTTAAATAATTTTTAAAACATAAAACATTTTAGAAATCATTTTCTATGAAAATAATCATAAAAACTTATAAAGGAAGATTTAAAATTAGTTTAAACATTTCTTGAGGAAAATATCCATTTTTATTTGAGAAAAACGTTATAAAATATTTTTTCTTGGTAACATTTTTTTAGAAAACATGATTTTGTAAGAAAAAATAGTTTTTGATTGAAAAAATAGTTTTTGATAAAAAAAAGTTATTTTAAAATCTTGACTATATAAAGAGAGTAAAATGAAGGGATAAAATGTACTCTATTTAATTAATAACATTAGAAAAATATCCATTATAGTTTTTAGATATAGATCATATTATTTCATATTTGGAAGTTTAAAACTAATCAATCCTAATACTCGATGTGATTGTGACATAATACTCTTATAACTTTGGTAACTTTGTAACGTAATCCTCATGAAGTAATAACATAAAATGAAACTTAAAATATCATGAGTATGAATAAATTCATGATATTACATGTCAAATTGGATTTATATACACCTCATAAAATAATATAGGTTCATAACATAACATATGTCTTAAAGAAGGTAAATTGAGATAAAAATATCTTTCTTATTTGGTAACATTTGAACCATAAACCCATGAATGAGAGATCCTAAAATGGATATGTAATTAAAAATAATTATATTTATAATAATTATAAAATAAATTCATGATATATATATATATATATATATATATATACATCACATATAAGAAACATGTTGTGAATATGACATTTTTCTCACGGAAAATAAAAGGGAGACGAAAATCCCTTAACATAAGATTTGACTTCCTTAATACTCACTAAAACATCCAATATAATAAATATAATATTATTATACATATATTAAAGAGAAATATTCATATATAATAAACCATATATTATTTTTTTATGAACATTTATTTTTAATTTATTAACAATTCTATATTAAAGTTACATTTTTGGTAATAACTACTTTGTTTTCAAATATGTTTTTATCTATTATATTTTTTATCCTCCTATATTGATCATGATTACATAATATATATAATTATAAAAATTATATAAATATAATATATATTATTTATATATTTACATGTAGTAGTCCATAAAATTTAGTGATAAGAAATGAAACGGACCGCTCAAGGAGACGGTAGGATATATGTGCCAACGAACATTTTTTCAATTTTCATATTGGATTGAAATAAATAAAGTTAAATGATATATTATCATTAAATAATCATTATTATGTCACATATATCACATATTTTTATTAAAACTATCCTTAATACAATCCATGTAAATAGGTAATGAATAACATCGCTTCATGAAGTGGTAGTTCGCCGTACATATGAACAACGTTACCATATTCCCACAAAATGGAGTATGAAGATATGTGTGATATAATAATTTCATAAAAATAATAAAATATTAAACATAATATATATATATATATATATGATATATATATATATAATAAGTACTTCATTATGACCATCATTGATAGGTGGTAATGAAAAAATGAATAACATCGGTTCGCGTGGTGGCAGTATGCCTAACACATGAATGATGATTTTGTAACCCATTTAATGGATGTTTTTGAAGTTATAGATAATAACCATAACTGAAAACATATAAATATTTTTAAGTAACTTGGTTTATTATATAATCATGGTATAATGACTTTTTAAGAGGTGGAGGAAGAAATAAAAAAACACTCGTCGGTGAACGTTACCTCTTCTTCGTGTATCATCCTTAGGTTTGCACTAAAGACTTTATGGGTTGAATTTTTTTCCAAAATAAGGATTCTATGGTGATGGTATGGAATATTGGAAGTGATTTTGGATTATCTAATTCTATATAAATGGATTTATTGGTGTGAATAAGTGGGGAGTGTGAGTACCCTTTTATAGTTGAGGATGAGTGGAATTCTTGAAAATACTAAAAAGTATTCAGTATTAGGAGGTCAATGTTACCTCAATTGGTTAAAAATATAAAAATAAAGCCTTATATGGGTGATATTGTCTAAAAAAAGATACACCTCAATGAAAAACATGTTTTAATCATTTCATCCCTTAACTTCTAAGTATCCTTATTTCTACAATTTATCATTTTTCACTATGGTAACTAGTTTTATAAATTTGGTAATTTATCGTTAAAGAATAAATTTGGTTGAGAATTAATATATACTTTAGACCCATATATTATAAATTTGTAATCTAATTCCTAAAATATAAATCTTATTTTTTTGGATATAAATTTTAATACAATCGCATGTAACATGCAAAACACTTCTTTAACCATAACTATGTTAAGTGAGTTTTTATTATTTATTTTTCAATATATTCATTATAATAGAATAATTTTTCAATTAATGGAACATATAATATATTTATTATTATTTAAAAAAACTTGGAAGAAATTCATATCTTGTTTAATTTTAAATCATTTAATAAAATATTATTTATTATAAAATAACATTAATGACAATTTTAAAATTATTCATTTAATTTAAAATCTAAAAATATCAATATGGTGATTTAAGTAGAATATATTTTTATCACACCTAATAATAATGATATATTAAACTAAAAAAATAATCTAAGACAATTATTCTTTCAATTTACTTCAATTTCAATATCTTTAGTATCATTAATTTTTGTTAATTATTTTTTTTATAATTATATTATTAAAGGTTGGGGTCGAAGACTCATTTTGTCATTAAAGAAAAGAAAAGATACAATCATTTATAACTGAACCTATATTGTTTTTCCCTAACCCAGTTCTTTATAGAAATTTTAAAAAAGTATCTTTTTCGTATTTTTCATTATTTAAATTATTATAATGGTCACATATAAAGGAAAGTATAAATGAATTTCAATATTTCATATAATATTATGGAAATGGTTGAGATAAACTCCTAAAATAATATTAAGATAATATTTTATTTCATTTTAACTTTTATCATTCTATTTAACCCCCTGATGAACTCATTTTACCTTAACCGTGGTAATTAATTTTTTCTAGATTCACTAGTAATTTTTATAAAAAATTAACTTTAAATTATTTGAGAATATAAATTATGATGATTCCAAATATTGAAACCATTTTTCTAAATTATATTCATAGAATTTAAATTTTTTAATTTAAAATTAATCTCACATAAGTGATGATAATGCAGGGTTTTAGAGTGAAATTGTTTGAGAGTTTATAAATTTTTTATATCTAAATTCAATATAAAATTGATTTCAATGACCTAATTTTTATTAATAGATATATAATTTAATTCTACTTACAAAAAAATTTAAAATATAATTTCAATTTATAAATAAATTAAACAAAAATAATGTTTTCAATTAAAATTAATCATTTTTAACTATTCATAAAAAATGATCCTTTTTAGAAAAATTCAAAACATTCACCATAAACTAATTTTCAAATTAAAAATTAAATATTTTATTTTATTTTATAAATTTTATTTTATCAATTTTTAAATATTAATTTAATTATTTTTCATAAAAATGAATGGAAAAATATTTCGTTGAAAAAATAGTATTTTTGAAACATATAAAGACTTTACAAAAATTTAAGTATTTTATTATAAATATTTTTTAATTATATAAAAACAATAAACTTAATATTTTAAAAAGTAGTTATTAATATTTATATAACTATATTTAATGGCTAGGTTATAATGATTTCATTATTTATATATCATTGTTTTTAGAAACTCATTGTTTCATGTAACTTAAGCTAATAAAGTTTTCCATGTAATGAAATATTAACATAGTGTTGTGTGTAATAATAGGAATAAATGAAATTTAATTTATTTGAAAAAATAATAATTTATGAAAACTCATTGTGTTACATTCTACCCCTTGAAAATGAATTTATCCCTTGAAATTCATTTCAGTCAAAAAAGGTTTAATACTTAAAATATTCTTTAATAGAAACCCTCATCATAATAAGGGTTAATAAAACAACCTATTGAAAAATATAAAGGGATATTTGGAGGTCATCTATAATAAAACACACTATTTTTTTAAATATGATAACATAGGGGGGAGTGAATACATAAAAATAAAAGATAAAAGTGAAATTGAAATACTGATGGAGAGTAATATATGACATGTTCAAGATAAAGTTAATGATGAAAAATCCATAAACCAAAGAGGCTTGAAAAAGGTAATTTATATCTTCAAAAATGATGATAAATGGTCAAAAAAATCAATTCCAATTTACTAAAGTTGAATAATTTTCATAACAGGATATACTTAATTGATTTCATTCCAATTCATAAGAACAATATCATCCTATAGTTGTACCTTGATAAATTTACATATGATCTCTTATTTTAATAAATGAAGGTGAATTTGTTATGATTTAAGAACTAACTAATCATATGATCCATATATAGAACAATAATTAATTTTTTATATCATAAATAATCATTAAGAAAAAATGGTTACTATGGGTTATCAATATGAATAAATATTCATATTGAGAAATAATACATGAATCACTAAAACCTCATCCAAAGTTTAACTTAAATTGTAACATAAATGGTTAACCATATAAACAATGAAAATTTAAAAAAATTTAAATACGTTCACTAAAAATCTTAAAATTATATTAACATTGATTCACTATATATCATAAAGTATCTCTTGATTTTTACATACCAAACATGTGAATACTTTTATCATGTATTCTCTTGAAACATTGGAATAACCTGAATTAACATAAAAATATATAAAAACATACATGATTAAAAATTCCATGATTAAAACCATAGATTACTGAGCATATTTCATAGATCCAATAATTTTGTAAACTTCATCAATTATAACACAACCCACTTTTTCCACAAACCATTAATAAGTTCCATGGTAATTTGTAAAATACAATTTACTTTATTATCATCCAAAATATATCTATCTAAACTAAGTACCATTTTCTCAACATCAAGAACATATTAAGGGTTATATTCCCTTCATCATGTGTTTTCCATAAAATATAACATTTCCATTAAATCAATTTTTTGGTCCACCAGTACAATTTGATATATTTTTTAAAATCCTTAATGAAAAACTTCTACAAACAATCAATATATATATCATTATTCATATAACAGAATCCTTGAATTGAAATGCATTAATAATTCAGTAAGTCAAACTCATACATAAGACAATAACTAGGCATTATCATCTTATTACATAATAACTATTTTATTTAATAATTCATTCATAGTATCCTCATCGTTAGAATCATAACCATTATAGGTACCACCATGAGTATTCTCTTCAAGATCTTTCCCCTTAGGACATCAATTTTCCTAATGCCCCAAATTTCCACATGTGAAATATTCAATCATCAAAGATATATTAGGGAGGAAAATATTACAATCCATTGAGTTATCTAAACTCTTCATTATTCCTTTGGATTTAATTTCTTTTTGTTCTTCTCTTACATATTCAATACATCATCATATCCCTCTAAGACATCCACATGGTTGTTTATTCCCACATTTGTGACACATTGGAAACTAAATCTTCTTACTACCATGTTATCCACTACCTCAAATCTCAAAAAACACTTTCATTATCTTTTGTGATGATTTTGAGAGTTGGTTAAGGTACACATTATTAATTTTGTTTTAGGAAATCTAATTTTTCATAGTCATGGTTTATTTTACTCTAGTAATCACCCCATTTTACTACTCATCAGTAAATTGTTCATCACATTCAATGCTAATCCAGTTCCTTCTTGGTCCCACCATTGACTAAAACTTAAAAACACAGTGTAAGGAACACTAATTATAAGGGGAAACCAAATGTTCATGAAAATAACTTATAGGGTGTCTAAATCATGTCACATTTCTGATTAATTTATGACACCTTATTTTTATCCTAGGTCATTCATAGTCATCATTTATTTAAATCATTCATGATGGTTTGTAAAGATTTTTTGAATTTCCTAAGTATATCCCCTTAGAGTGTCTAACTAGGTGTACATCAAGGCATGTTGTTTTGAACTAGTTCCCAATCAATTTTATCTTAATAAGACGTTTTCAGGTTTATTACCTTTAGCTATATCTATTCTATTTCCACATAAACTTATAATATCTATATATGGATGTATTAGTTATAAACCACTCGCTCCATCCTTTACCAAAATTCGAAATAATTTTCCAATACTTGGAATCGTCCTTAGAATTGTCCTTAGAGATTTCTCTAGGTATCTCACTAAGGTTTTCTTATCCTAGTTTCTAAATATTAACTAAACCTTTTCTCTGATACCAACTATAGTAACCCATTCCTTTTATACATGGATATTGAATATTTTTAGATAAATATTCAATACATTAATAAAATTACATTCTTGAAGACCATAATAGTTTAGTTCATTGGTAAACATGGAAAAAATATTACAATATAGAGAAATATATTCAATGTTTCCCACAAATATATTCCAATTTATTACTCTTTATAGATATAAAATACATAAATCCTTTCTTCATAACCTGGGGAAAAGAAACATAAGATAGGGTGATCTCAGATGCTCGGTAAGGTTAAAATTAAGAGATATAAATCTATAATCATATAAAATAATAAGATAATAATGAGGGTATGTGATCATTAACATAACTTAAAAACTTTATACAGAAAATTTTACAGATCAAAAACATGAGTCATCTCATAAAACATTATTATTTCAATAACATGGTCCATAAGAGTGAAAATCATCATAATTCAATTATGAACCATAAGATTGTGTATTAAAAGTGTGTCACTAACATAAATATATAAAAACATTTCATGTGTCAAAGATAAATACCAATACAATCAACATAGTGGATCAGGACACTCTTATTTCCCATAGTGGATTCAGACGCACATGTTTTCCTTGTGGATTCAGACATGCCTATTTTCCATTGTGAATCAAGCCCATTGAAGCATTTCCCATTTTCTTTTCATGAGATATATGTATTTTCCCAATGAATTATAGGGAGATATAGGTCCCACCCATCACATAATGAAAATCATACATCTGTATACCACAAATTTGTAAAACATTCAACATATCATCACATCTTAAATTGTATACAGAAAATATGTTTTATAAACATTTCATCAATTCACTATGGCATAACCCATGAAAAATAAATAGGTTTCACAAAAACTTCTCCAACATAAATATTAAGCATCCAGAGAATGAATAAAGATGGTATCATTAAATCCCATCACCAATAAAGAATAATTAAAACCATAGGATGTCATTGTAGATGTAAAATAATTTTTAAAGGACACTTGGACCATTTCATGAGGAAAATATCCATTCATCTTTGATATTTTTAAATATAAAAGAGTTTGAAATAATTATTAATTAAAAATAAGCTTGAGAACTTATAAATAATTATTTAAAACTTATTTAAAAAAATTATAGAGGAAAATGTGATTTCTTATTTGAAAAAAACTTTTTAAAACTTCTTTTTTAAAACATTTTTTATAATATATGTTTTTGAATGAAAATTTTTTTTTGACCTAAAATATGATTTTTCATAAAAATATTATTTCGAACTTATGAATGTATAAATAGAGGAAAATAAAGGGATAAAATTTATTCTCATGAAATAGCCATAGGAAAATAAAATTCATGAGTTTATTTAGAGATAGATCATAATATTTCATCATTTTATGGATAATCTTAAACACCCAATAAATGATGAGAGTGTAACAAAAAACACTTACCACATTGTTAACAATGAATCATAAGACACATGAATGAATAACATAAAATGCAACATAAAATATCATTAGTATGAATAAATTAATGATATTAAATAACAAAGGGGTGGTATATACACCTCATTAAATAATATATGTTCATAACATAATGTATGTCTGCCTAAATGGCCCGAAGGACTTATTTTTCTTTTATTATGGATAATCCCCCTTTTAAGGGTTGAAGGGGAAACCTTACATGACCCGTAGGCCCAAGGCACAGGGCCCGAAACGACCTGAAGGCCATTACAAGACCTGAAGTCATAGAGGGATAATATTCCCATTACATGACACATAGGCCCAACCCACTTGAACTTCCCTTTCCCAACTTTTGCATCATTGATCACCTAGTTCCCCACCTTTCATTGTTGATCGGCTAGAATTTCCCCATACAAAGCTACATGGTGCCTGGTCCCGATGGTGGTTATAATACCCTCTCATTCCTCCAATCCAGTTAGCTCTGCTTCTGGTGACTTGATACTCTTTTTTCTATAATCCTCTTCTGGGGCATGTCACATACATGACATATTTTAAAGGTATTTTTCATTTAATTTACATTATTGCTTTGTTTTGGGGATTTTTACTTTTTTGGTAGGTGATTACATATGTAGGTATTGTAAAATGAATTGTGTTGCTGTATTTCTATTTCTATTATGTTCCTCCATTATTTTTATTGTGAAAATTGATTTGGGTATCCTTTTCAAAGCGGTTGATTTTTAAGTGCCAATTTTGTGTGAAAATGGGTGTTTTACATGTGAAACCCATGTTGTGCCTCTTGGTATTGTTTTATAATTCATGGATTGGATTTATAAAAATGTTTCGATGCTGAAATTTCTGGTTTGGTATAATATTGGTCTCCATTAGGTTTTAAATGTGTGATTTTAGATGAATTTAATGTGAAAATTTTGATTACTTTTCTTGAAATTTTTTTATGGAAATTATAATTGGTTTATTGAGTTATATAAAAGGTGAAAAGAATGTGTAGATACTGTTTTAAATGTGTGTGACCAGAACTGATATTTATATATGAAAATTGATTTTGGTAGCATGTGGTAACTATTTGAGCACAAGACGGGAAACTTGGGTAACTAGGTGGGCTAACGTGTACAAGTACGCTAGTGAACGGAGGGGTTTTGACCATGGTTCACTTAGCAATTTTGACATAGATAACACTAACAAAGCTATAATGGATATGATTAGAGACCACTAGGTTATGGGTATTCTCCCTACTAGTGGCTCGTGCATGAGAATGAATTTTATTATGGTTACTTTCACCGAGGTACAAGGTACTTGGGGCTCACAACAAACTAGTTCCTAGGGGTATTCCTATGATTGGTGATCATGGCCTTGTTGTTATTTCTCTTTGTTTTATGGTATTTTTGGATATGAAAACTAGTAGCTTGCATGTTTTATTAATATTCACTCTTTATTTAAAGTTATCCCCATTGAAACTTATTTTCATTTCAAAGTTTCACTTTTAGAAATAAATGCTACCATTTCCTGTTTATAACCCTCGCAAGATTTTTATTTTATAATGCCTATAAATTGGAATCCTTGGGTGATATCCTATCGGGCTTAGTCTCACAACCTACCTACACCTTTGGGTGTAAGTAGACTTGATCATGTTTGACACAGGAAAAGGCAAGGCCTTGGGCGATGGCGGTTCGGGTTGCTAGTTTCTCTCAATGGTGCAGTGTTGTAGAGGCGGATCATGGGTGATGACCCCTTATCGTGTGGAGTCTCTTGGGATGTTTTTATACTAATTTTATACACCTTTGGACCTCTTGTGTATTGTTTAAACCCATATACTCAGTTCTGAATTTTATTAAGTCTTGTTTGGCATAATTTTTCAGATTTGGATTATTGAATGTTTTTGGTTATTTTATGAATCCAAACTCGGGTAAATCATTCCCAAATGAATTTTTATGATACCCGGGCACTTGTTCCAGCCCGTGGAGATATAGAATTCCCTTCAGGCCTTGCCACGAGCCAGGTTTGGTGCTGGTTTGATGGAGACCAAATTCGGTTCGTGACAAAATGGTATCAGAGGGGGTTAATGTTTTTGAGTTATATTATTATTTTGGGATGAGTTGGGCAAGACAAGAGATAGGACTGTTGGGGCTCGGAGTTTTGGTCATGATTAGGGTGCCTGGCCCGTACCCATCTTGACAGACCGTGAGTCACCATGGGATGTCCGAATTGTTTGTTTATCTTCACTTCCAGGTGAGGCGTGTGGGCTGCAGACTGCACGTGGACATCGAGGGTCGTGAAGTAGTTGTTTATTTTACTATTGTAATGTGTTTGGATTATTTATATCTAATGTTATTCCTGAAATTTTCAGAAGTGTTGTACTGATTTTTTTTCCTTGTGACTGTTTCCTTTTGTAGCAACATGCCTCCCCGGAAAGCTCCCACGCACCCACAAGAGGAAGCCGGAGAGAGTTCTTCTACACCACTCAATCAAAGGATGATAGAAGTCATGGTACGAGCTATCCAGGATCTGGGATAGGTAGGGGTTCTGGCTCCTACTCTAGCCATAGAATATGAGTCTGGTCCCTAGAAGGATAAGTCCCAAGATTTCATGAAAAATAAACCTCCTTGTTTTCGAGGTAGCTCGGAACCTCAAGAGGCAGAAGAAGGGATCGAGAAGATAGAGAGTATTTTCGAGTTCCTGGACACACCTGAGGAGGTCTGGGTGAAATGTGCCTCTTTTCAGCTAGAGGGTCCCAGCCGTAGGTGGTGGGAATCAGTGCTTCAATCTGGGAAGCATGAAAACATGAGCTGGAGAGATTTTAAGGCCATCTTCAACGAGAAGTATTTTCCAGAGGTTCTATCCTATTCCAGATCTCAAGAATTCATGGATATTTCCTAGGGAGATCATTCAGTAATGGATTATTCTAACCATTTTGCTGAGTTAGTGTGGTACGTGCCTGATGTTGTTTTAAGTTAATACTTGAAAGCTAGGAAATTCGAGAAGGGACTGTGACCAGAAATTTACTCACAGGTATTCCTATTCAAGTTGGGAACTTATGCTGAGGTGGTCGATTGTGCATGTATGGTAGAGATTGATCAAAAGGGTAAGTCTGGGATCATTGGAGGGGTATCTACTATGGGAACTGGTAGCTCTGCTAAAAATAAGAGGAAGTGGGAAGAGTAGGGAAATAAGGGAGGTGGCAGTTCAGGACACTCTTCCAGGCAATTTTCATCAGTGGATTCAGATGCGAGGACTATCGTGTTCCACCAGTGTGGGAAGACAGGGTACATCTATCTAGCATGCCCTCATCCTCCAAAGACATGTTTTCAGTGTGGAGGTATGGGACACGTGCAGCGCTTTTGTGGGATAGTGTGTCCACTTCAGAGTGGGGCAGGATCTATTCCTCCCAGGGGAGTTCCAGCGCAGTCCGAGAAATAAAGTATAGGGGGGTCTCTATTCAGTGGTAGTGGTGGTAGGGATGGATCATCTTTTGGGCAGAGCCAAATTAGGGTAGAGTCATAGGCGGTTGTCTGTTCTCAGGCAGGGACGAGACATTTTCATGTTGTGGATCAGGCACCGGCGGGATCTGATGTAGGACCTTCGACTGTTCGAGGTACCATTCTGATTGAATCTTCTATACCTGCAGTTTTATTTGATACTTGTGCTTCAGTTTCTTTTTTATCTTCCCATCTTGTGAACTTGTTGAGCCTTCCAACCGAGCTTTTTTTCTATAGAAATGGAGTTAGTAACACTGCTAGGTAAGAAAAAGGAGCAGGGTCTTAGGTGCCCGTCATGTACACTCTATGTGTCAGGAGTCAAGATGGAGTGGGATTTCTTGGTCCTTGATATGGACCTGTTTGATGTGATCCTCAGCATGGACTGGCTGGTGCACTTCCAAGCGCATATTGAATGCTATTGGCATTGAGTTAGCTTTTTGGAACCAAATGGGAGTCCTTGGTTATTTCATGGAGAATGGGATCCTCGGTCAGGTCGTTCAGGACCTCCACTCCCGGAGTTGGGGAATCTTTCTTATCAGTTTTTGTCGCTCGCACTGGAAGATGATGGTAGTGTCTCTCAAGGCGGGTTACCTCATGTAGTAGATGAGTTCCCAAAAGTCTTCCCAGATGATTTTTCAGGATTACCCCCAGAGCGGGACGTGGAGTTCTCGATTGAGTTGGTGTCGGGAACACAGCCTATATATCTTACCTCATATTGCATGGCCCCCACCGAATTGAGAGAATTAAATATAAAGCTGGACGATTTGGAATCCAAAGGATTAATTCGCTCGAGCTCTCTCCTTGGGCCGCCCCAGTCTTATTCGCGAAGAAGGCCGATGGAACCCTCCGGTTGTGCATCTATTATCGAAAATTGAATAAGGTGGCCATCAAAAATAAATACCCTTTGCCTCAGCTTGACGATTTGTTTGACCAACTGAAGGGGGAAAAGTGGTTCTCCAAAATCGACTTGCGTTCGGGATACCACCAGCTCAGGGTAAGAGAAGCAGACATTCTGAAGATGGATTTCCGAAACAGGTATGGTCACTTCGAGTATCTAGTCATGCCTTTCGGATTAACGAATTCCTCGGTAGTTTTCATGGTGCTCATGAATAGGGTGTTCAACCAATATCTCGACTCATTTGTAGTGGTATTTGTGGATGGCATTCTGATTTATTCTGGATCTGAAGAGGATCATGAGCACCACTTTTGGGTTGTTTTGAGCACCTTGCGGGACCATCGCATGTGTGCCAAACTCTCGAAGTGCACATTATGGATCAAGGAAGTGAAGTTTCTGGGGCATGTCGTCTCAGAACATGGGGTTTCAGTGGATCCTGAGAATATTAGGTCAGTTATGTCATGGGAACAACTGAGAAATGTGTTTGAGATCAAGAGTTTTCTTGGCCTAGAAGTTTATTACAGGCGCTTTGTCTGGGACTTCTTGCGGCTCGCCTCCCCCATGACCGCACTCACCCAGAAAGGGATGAAGTTTTAATGGAGCCCACAGTGTCAGGCATCCATTGAGGAGTTGAAGCGGTGATTTACCACCGCACCTGTGCTAATTTTACTAGAGTCTGGGAAGGGCTATGTGGTTTATTGTGATGCGTCAGGTATGGGCCTTGGGTGTGTACTCATGCAGGATGACCATGTGGTGGATTATGGTTCTCGCCAGCTCTGGCTGCCTGAGAAGAATTATCTGAATCACAACTTGGAGTTGGCAGAAGTGATGCATGCTTTAAAGACTTGGAGACACTACCACTTTGGGGAGAAATTTGTGGTCTATTCTGACCATAAGAGCCTAGCCTACATTTTCTCTTAGAAGGATCTCAATCTGAGGCAGCGCCGTTGGATTGAGTACTTGTAGGGATTTGACTTTGACATTGTCTATACCCCAGGCAAGGGTAATGTGGTGGCAGACACTTTGAGCAGGAAGGTACAGTGCAGGAATTGAGGAAGTACAGTGATGAGTGGACTTTGATGGGGCTCTTCGCCCAGATGCACTTGGAGAGAGGGGAGCATAGCGGAGGTACTTTCTTGGATAGCATTCAGTTTACTCCCGCTCTTCTAGAGTTGATTCAGCGGGAGAAGCCTAGTGATGAGTTGTGTCAGCGATCTATGCAGTTGCTTCATGGTGGGGAGACTCCTTCTGATTGGTCTCTATCTCCTGAGAGGATCTTGTGATTCAAGGGCCATGCAATGGTTCCTTTGTATCTAAAGAAGGTGGTGATGCAGGATATCCACCAATATTAGTGGGTCATCCATCCTAGTGCAACCAAGATGTATTACGATGTTCGTCGCTAGTTCTGGTGGCCAGGTATGAGACGAGACATAGCCGACTTTGTATCGAGATGCTACACTTGTCATCAGGTGAAAGTAGAGCATCAGAGACCATCTAGCCTACTTCATCCATTACCCATTCCTACCTGGAAGTGGGATGAGGTATCCATGGACTTCATTATTGGATTTACTCATACACCTCGAGGGAGGAATGCTATCTGGGTAGTGATTGACCATTTGACCAAGTCATATCACTTTATCCCGATAAGATATACAACGAAGGCGGAGGATCTGGGCCGTTTGTATGTTCAGGAAGTGGTCAGACTTCATGGTGTGTCGTTAGTAGTTGTTTCATATAGGGACCCTCGCTTTACATCTTGGTTTTGGGGAGGTCTTAATAAGGCATTGGGGTCACATATTAAGATGAGAACGACATACCATCCTCAGACGGATGGCCAGACAGAGAGGGCAAATTAGTTTCTGGAGGACATGCTTCGCGCATGTGTGTTGGATTTCGGAGGTGCATGGGATAGACTTTTGGGATTGGTCAAGTTTACTTATAATAACAGTTACCAATACTCTATTAGAATGGAACCCTTTGAGGCGCTCTACGGTTGGCCTTTTCGGTCTCCTCTATGTTGGGCTGAGGTAGGTGAGACATCACCGTTTGGACCGAGCCTTGTGCAAGAGACATCTGAGAAGGTCAAGTTGATTAGGCAGCATTTATTGACAGCTTAGAGTCACCAGAAATCATATGCTGACAAGAGGCATCGAGATCTAGAGTTTTCTGTGGGTGATCGGGTATTTCTGAAAGGGTCCCCTCATTTGGGTCACCGCCGCTTGGGAAAGAATGGAAAATTGACGACTAGGTATGTTGTACATTTTGAGATCACCGAGCATATTAGTAAGGTGGCATATAGGTTGGATTTACCTTCTCAGATGACATTCATCCATGATATTTTCCATGTCTCCCAGTTGAAGAAATACAAATCGGATCTGTCCCATGTGCTGAATTGGGAGGAGTTGGATATAAATCCTCATTTATCTGTTTTTGAGCGGCCAGTGCGAATAGTGGACTCCCAAGAAAAGGTGCTTAGGGGAATGTCTATTCCACTAGTCCGAGTTCTTTGGCAACATGGGAGTGAAACACACAAGACATGGGAGAGAAAGTCATGGGTTTAGGAAGAGTATCTGAACTTGTTTTCCAATTAAGCATCGGGTTGACTTTCTTGGGGGGGGAAGTCCTTCATGGTGGGGAGAATTGTCACATACATGACATATTTTAAAGGTATTTTTCATTTAATTTACATTATTTTTTTTTGGGGGGGGGGTTTAACTCTTTTGGTAGTTGATTCCATATGTTGGTATTGTAGAATGAGTTGGCTTGCTATATTTCTGTTTCCATTATGTTCCTACTTCATTATTTTGATTGCAAAAATTTATTTGGGTAGCATTTTCAAAGCGGTTTATTTTTAAGTGCCAATTTTGTGTGAAAATGGGTGTTTTACATGTGCAACCCATGTTGTGCCTCTTGGTGTTGTTTTATAATTCATGGATTGGATTTATAAAAATGTTTTGATGCTGAAATTTCTAGTTTCGTATAATATTGTTCTCTATTGGGTTTTAAATGTGGTATTTTAGATGAATTTAATGTGCAAAATTTGATTACTTTTCTTGAAATTGTTTTATGGAAATTATAAGTGGTTTATTGAGTTATATAAAAGGTGAAAAGAATGTGTAGATAAGGTTTTGAATATGTGTGACAAGAACTGATATTTATATGTGAAAATTTATTTTGGTAGCATGTGGTAACTATTTGAGCACAAGATGGGAAACCTGGGTAACTAGGTGGGCTAAAGTGTACTAGTACGCTAGTGAACGGAGGGGTTTTGACCCTGGTTCACATAGAAAGTTTGACATGGATAACACTAAAAAATCTATAATGGAGATGATTGGAGACCACTAGGTTATGGGTATACTCCCTACTAGTGGCTCGTTCATGAGAATGAATTTTATTATGGTTACTTTCACCTAGGTACGAGGTACTTGGGGATCACAACAAACTAGTTACTATGGGTGTTCCTACACTTGGTGCTCATGGACTTTTTGGTATTTCTCTTTTCCTTATGGTATTTTGGGATTTTAAAACCAGTATATTTCATATTTTATTAAAATTCACTAATTCTGTAAAGTTATCCCCATTGAAAGTTATTTTCATTTCAAAGTTTCACTTTTAGAAATAAATGCTACCATTTTCTGTTTATAACTCTCGCAAGATTTTTATTTTATAATGACTATAACTTGGAATCATTGGGTGATATCCTATTTTTCTTAGTATCACACCCTACTTACACCTTTGGGTGTAAGTAGACTTGATCATGTTTGACACAGGCAAAGGCAAGGCCTTGGGCGATGGCGGTTCGGGTTGCTAGTTTCTCTCAATGGTGTGGTGTTGTGGAGGTAGCTCGTGGGTGATGACCCCTTTCCATGTGGAGTCTCTTGGGATGTTTTTATACTAATTTTATACACCTTTGGACCTATTTTTTATTGTTTAAACCCATATACTCAGTTCTGAATTTTATTAAGTCTTTTTTGGCATAATTTTTCAGATTTGGATTATTGTTTGTTTTTGGTTATTTTATGAATCCAAACTCAGGTAAATCATTCCCAAATGAATTTTTATGATACCTGGGAACTTGTTCCAGCCCGTGGGGATAGGAAACGACATTTGGGCCTTTCCATGAGCTAGGTTTGGTGTCGGTTTGATGGAGACCAAATTCAGTTCGTGACAGGCCCGCTCTATGTGAACTGGGCTACTCCAAAATAATAAAATACATTCATGGGATTTATATACACCACATATAAGAAATATGTCATGAATATGGACTTGTCTCACATAAAATAAAATTGAGGAATAAATACATTAAATTAATTCTTGACATCCATCGTACTCATTAAAACCTTATTACCTATTTTTTAACAAGTCCATGTTAAAGTTACGTTTCGGGTAATAACCGTTTTTTTCATATATGATTTGATTTTTTATATTTTAAGTCCTATTGAATTGATCATGGTTCCGTAATATATAGGTTTATAAACATTATATAAATATAATATATATTCAATATATATGTACTTATATTAGTCCATAAAATTTAGTGATAGGAGATGAAATGCATCGTTCGTTGAGACAGTTTGTTCGTACGTGCACATGAACGTTGTTTCCATTTTGTTATCAGATTGAATGAAAGAGAGATAAATGATATATTTTTATTTTAGAATCATTGATATGTTACATATATTATATATTTTCATTAAAAACATCCTTAATTCATTCTGTGTAAAGCATGAATGAATTGCATCACTCCTCAAGTCAATAGTCTGATGTACACACGAGCGACGTTATCATATTCCCACAAAATGGAGAGTATGATTTTATGTGTGATATAATTATTAAATAATAATAATAGAATCATAAAAATAATATATCAAATATAAATGAAAAATTAATCATTATTACCACACTTTATAGGTGGTAATGGAAAAACAAATCACATCGGTTCATGAGGCAGTAGTCTTCCACACTAACTAACGATTATAAAATTCGATAAAATTTTGTTCAATTTTAGGTCATAAAATTAGAATTAAAAAATCTAAGTATATTAATGGTGCTTATTTTATTATATAATAATTTTATAATAATAATTTAATGGGGCAGAGGATGAAATAAAACAATAACACGTATTGATAAATGTTACCTCTTCTTTCGGTATCCTCTTTAGGTTTTCACTAAAGCTTTGATTGGTTGGATTTATGTCCAAAATAAGGATTATAGGATGTGGGAAGGTATTTTGGGAATTTATTTGGTCAGATATTGGTCATTCCAAATGGCTTTAGATGTGCGAAGAAGTGGGTAGAGTGAGTGGCCATTTATAGTTGAGAAAGAGTGGAAATCTTGAAAATACTCAAAATTATTCACTATTGGGAGGTTAATCATACCTAAAGTGAATAAAATTATGATAATTAAATGTTTTGAGTTATGATATGTTTTATCCACACCTACAATACAAAATCAAACACATGTTTTAATCTTTTCATTCTTTAAATTTTACGTATCGCTATTTTTACCATTCTTGGTTTTTTTTACTATAGTAACTAGTTTTATAACCTTCGTAATTTATCCTTAAAGACTGCATTAGATTGAGAATTATTAGATAATTAGGAACGTATGATTATAAATATGGTATATAATTTATAAAATATAAATCCAATTTGTTTTGGAAATTAATTTTAATATAAGCGCATATGACATGCAAAAATACTGCATTATCCTTAACAATGCTAACTGTGTTTTTACTATTTAATAGTCAATATAATCATTATAATAGAACAATTGGTCTATTAATGGGCCTTTGTTGATTTTTATTATTATTTATAAATTACTTATAATATTATATAATTTTTAGTTATTTTAAATCATTTAATAAAGTAACATATATTATAAAATAACATTAATTTCAATTTTAATATTATTCATTTAATTTAAATTTTAAAAATATTACAAAAATTATTTAATTCAAATTTATTAAGCTCATACTAATGTAAAAAAGATATATTTGTTTAAAAAATTAAGGGAAGGAAAAAAATTAAATCAATTTACTTCACTTTAAATATTTTAAGTATCATTTTTTTCAATTAATTATCAACTAAATAATTAATATCTTGGAATTTCATATTCATTTTAAGTAATTAAATTATGCATAAAAATTTAAAATAAATTACCATGATATAACTAACTAATTTATATTTCAAAATAATATTTATAACTGAACCTATATTGTTTTTCCCTATCCCAAACCTTTATATAAATTAAAAGTAAGAAAAGAATATTTTTTATATTTTTCTTCACTTAACTTATTACATGGGTAACATTCAAAGGAAAGTGAAAAGGAATTTCAATAATTCAGAAGATTTTATTTTCAATGTCTAAATACACTCGTGAAATAAACTTAGGATAATATTTTAGCTCATTTTAACTCTTATCATTCTAGTTTAAACCTGGGTAAACTCATTTTTACATTAACCAGGATAATTAATTTCTAATATATTTTAATTTCAAAATAATACTGTATATGGGATGATAAAGTAGGATTATAAAGTAAAAATGTTGAAAGGATTACAATTTTTTATATCTAAACTCAATAGTAAAATTATTTTAAAGACTTAAATTGGATTAATATAAATAAGATTGAAAAAATTATACCCCAAAACAAATTTGAACTATAATTTAAATTTCTAAACAAATAAATAAAAAGGCATATTTTAATTAAAATTCAATATTTCTCACTATTCATCAAAAAAATGAAACTTTTCAAAAAAATCCTGAAAATTTACCCTAGTATAATTTTGAAATTATGAATTCAAAAATGAAATTTATTTTATCATTTTTATTTTATCAAAGTTTAAAAAACTAATATTATAACTGTTCATAAGGACATATATAAAAAAAATTGAAACATATAAAGAATTTACAGAAAATATTTTATTTTATTCTTCATATGTTTTAATTATATAAATTCAATACACTAAATATTTTAAAAATTAGTTATTAGTATTTATATAACAAAGTTTAACTGGTATTTTATAGTAGTCACATTAATAATATATCATAGTTTTATTAAAATTCAGTATTGTGTGTAATGCAAGATATTTTAGTGTTGTGTGTACCACAATCTTAACATAGTATTCTATGTAATGAAATCCATAAAATAAATTTCTTTAAAAAAACATGAAAAATTAGGGTGTTAAAGTCCTATGTTTTCTATTTTTTGGATTTATTGAATATTCATCTATTAAAATGTATTATCTATATATAAAAATCATCAGTCACTGTAGATTGTATCAAATGAAAGTATTGATAATATTTTAGAACTAGGATGAGACAATTTTAGTGAGATGCCTCAGGACATGTCTAAGGAAAATTATAAGCATACGTCTTTGTATAAGAAAATACCTAGGAATTTTATTAAAGGATAGTGAGAGTGGTTTCCAAAAAATTTCATCCCATTCTGGATACTAAAAAAGGATATTTCTATAGAAAATTTATATGAGGGGGTAATAACTCTGAAAAGTGGTCATTGAGATGTACTCGAACATCACCTAGTACATGACAATGGTCCTTATTTCACACTTGGTTTGACACTCCCAAGGGATATGCTTTGGAAATTCACAAACATTTTTTGAACTATCTTGATGTTTTTGAATAGATAATGACCATAAATAACCTAGGTTAAACCTAATATTTCTTATATTCAAAATAATTTTTCATGATTTATATATCTTATAAATGATATTTAATGATTATTTTGTTTTCCACTATGATTTTTATTTCATACATTATGTTTCATTTTTTTAGTAGATGGATGGAACCCAAAGGAACCATTTAATACTAAATATAAGGGGAAATGAAATGATTTTCCTTCTATGGAACCAAATGTTATGGGAGATACAATGAAAATTTTCATTTCTATGCTAACAAAACATTATCAAGCTATGAATCACACAAATATTCCATATGTGATAAAGATAAAACAACATTCTGTTTATTTATTCATGAGGAAACATCCACTTTCTTTTAGTTGTTCACTATTCAACTAATTTCCCAAAATTGGATCAGTACCATTGATTAGATATTTTATATTCTCCATTCTTCATAACATGAAAATTTCATTTTTCCTCTCTATTGTATGGATGGTGAATCAGATAAATGGTGGAGCCTTATCCGTAATACATGGAAATACAATAAAATATAATCCATGGAATGATATGAGTTTAATATAATATTTTTAATATGTACTTTCCTCATTTTCCTCATACAATAATGTAGAGGGAATTCCAAAAGCTAAATCAGATGGATAATGAATCTGTTTTTACCTATGATAAATATTTTACCAGATTTGTGAGGTAAACTTCTAGTATTATTATCTAACCTGAAATTAAGGTTGATCAATTCTTTATTGGTTTAAAACCAAGTCTCCAAAGGGAATTATCCATAAGGAACTATGGTAGTTCCAAAGATATAATTTGATATGGTATCATGTTTGAAATAGATATAAGAGTTTCCAATCAATCTCATGGTTTTGATAAATAACGAAAGATGGAATTCAATGGAAACTATAAAATCCATGTAAAGAATAAGATGATATTTCCTTCATACATGAAGTGTGGAAGAAAACATGGAGGAATTTTTCCAAAGGGTCCCGGTAATTTTTTTAACTATATAATGGAATTTCATCAATTATTCATATAATGATGTGATGGTAATAAAGTAGATAATTAGGTGAATAGAGATAATTTTATACAAAATGCACCCACCCAATCATCAATGTTTCTATTGAAATATGTATGTAAATTATGTTAACTAGGGACAAAATCAGAGGGTTAATGATGATGATCAACATCATCACCCTCCAAAAACTGAGAAATAAAAAGAAACCTCGTGAAATCACTATTTATATTAAGGGTAATGATAATTATGTTCTGAAAGGTACACTTACCATCCACTTTAGAACTTCTAATATCTTATTTAACTTTGGATCTTCCCATTCATTTATATTTGTAGAATTTTTTTAAGGGTATCCCAGAAACACCTCAATGATTTCATGTTAAATTGTACATGAAAACCCTTAATTTCATGGTTATCACATCTCATTTAAGATATTATTATACAATTGAATTTTATTGTAATGTCGTTCCTAAAAATCTTGTTATTCTACTTCTATTTTAATTTTATGTTATCATAGGCATGGATAGGATTTATCTACGTATATCCTGCATTAATTTCTTAGGAAGGGAAGTAACAATTTTTATTCCAAACTAACTTATGATCACCTATCAGTACGATTATAAATTTTAACATTCAATGGAAATCACATCCATTGTATGGGTCTTCATTCCTATTCAAAAGGGGTTTTTTCACAAATGGTTGGAGAGAAACTCAACATTGATGAAATAACTATTATGTGGGTGTTTGTTGATTTATTTATAGAGTTTTTTAGATGTATTATACTAAATATTAAGGTTGAGTTATCAATATAACTGATACTCATTTCTGTACTAATTTTAAAGAGTCTCTATAAAATTACCCTGATTGAGTTGGAGGAATTAAAGAACTAACTTCAAGTGAATCTTGACAAGGGATTAATTTGGAGAAGTGTATCACTATACCACTACTAGAAATTAAGGTTATATCCAAAAACCTATAGCCACGGTTTTATAGGTCTGTGGCTATAGATTTTTTATTACCATGGTTTAATCAAACCTCTGTGGGTATATACATTTTATATCACCACTGTTATTTTTTTCAATCTATATTGTGCATCTCCTCCTTCCCCAATCCGAAAGTCTATCACTACTCAGCCCTCCTCATCGACAAACTCTCCTCCTCCCTCACAGTGGCACCGTCCTCCCTGACGAACACTCTCACAGTGGCGCCCTCCCTGAAAATCTCTCTCACAGAAGAACCCTCCTCCCCGATGACCTCTCTCACAGCAGGGCCCTCCTCCCCGAAGACCTCTCTCATTGTGGTGCCCTCCTCCCCAATGACCTCTGTCATCGTAGCACCCTCATCTCTAAAGAATTCTCTCACCACAGTGCCCTCCTCCCTGACGACCTTTGTCACCGCGACACCCTCCTCCATAATACTTCTAATCAACGCTGCACTCCACAGTATTTTGTAATCATTTAATGTGATTTATAGTTGAAAAAATTTACATTAGATAATTTGATAGTAATATGGGAAATCAAGATGAGTGTCATTCTTACTATTATTATTCTTCTATAATTGTTCTCAAGTATAGCTCTAGAAATTTATAGGGGGTCATATCCTAGTGAGGCCAATGATGGTAATTCAGGGATGATTTTTATTAGGATTGTATCATAGTTTTGAAACTTAATCCACATTTATCAAGGTCCTAGGTTACCTTATTAGACTCATGGTTCTCATCCCATGTTCTGCTATATTTTAGGGAATAGATTTCTTATTACATTGAATTATAATTTATTTTTTATTTATCTGATTAATTTGGTTTTACAGCATGTTTTGTTCTCATATTCATTTCCACAATGATTGGTTTTATAAATAAAAATAAAATTTGGCCATTTTTTCTTTTTAAGTAAATTTTACATAGAAATATTGTTCTCATATTTCAAACTATTTATTTGAGTTTATATTATAAAATAATATATATAGATTCTCAGTTGTATCCTACATAGTGATATATCATATCCCATATAAAAACTCTCATGTGTTTGTTGAACTAAATGTTTTATAAAGCTTAGGATAAAGGCCCATCTTACCTTTGGGGTGATCTTTATCACTTTTTCCTTATTTTGGCGATGATGATATTTGATAGTGACCCCGGTCATAAAGATATGAATCATGTAGAATTTTAGGATTTTTACATTATGCTTGGTATGTACTATATATCATCCACTTTTTTATTCTCTATTTTTTAGTTTCTTTTATAGTTTGGAATTCCATGTATCACTTATTTATATTCTTCATATAAAATTATGCTTCAGTGTTTATTTTAGTGTGTTTTACTTATTACTTTTTTTTATGGTTTATTATCGTTTAACAATTTATTAAATTAGAATGAATGCCCAATGTATGTGTACACTATATTAGACTCTCAATAATGGTTTTTATATTGTTTATTATATTTAATGGGTAAAATAATTTCAAGATAATATCCTTGATAACCTTGGTGCTTGTCACTATGATATGGTGATCAATAAATCACTTTGGGCCTTGTGGAATTCTAGCTTTGGTGATATGGTAGGTTATCCAAGGTTGTTTTTTATAAAATTGTATTAGATCCCTCATGTTACATAGGGTGTAAAGGTATGCCTAAGATAGTATGATTTGAACTCTAGAGATAGTTATGTTAGATTTCCTGAATAACTATTTCTCTTACCAAACATTGAGTTATCATGGAAATTCAGTATATATACTTTGAATTTTTTTTTATTTTTAAAAATTCATTTTAGGATATTTTGATCAAATCCACTACTATTACGGGTTCTATGAAATTTTTATGGATTTTTTTTGGAAAGATATATTAAATTTACTAAAAATGAGAAGAATCTAAAGGATTTTTGATTAATTTATCTGATGTTCTAAATAATTTATTGACCATGAATTTACCACTATATGGTTTCAAATAGATTTCAAACAGTTGGTGCATGGTTTTGGAATCCATGCAACCAAATTTTAAAATTGTTGAAAACCATCCAATTTTTGAATTTTGATTCCTTATTATTTAAAATTGGTTCTATTTTTTTGCATTTGTTTAAAATGAATTAAAAAAAGTTTTTTTATATGATTATATTGTTTCATTGAGTAGTAATTATATTCATAGACCATGACTTTTAAATTTTGTTTGGATTTGGTTTCATAATTTATGTTCTATAGGGAATTAATCAAAGAATCAAACTAATGAATTATAAAGAGATTTTTATTGATAAAACTCTATAAAGAAATCCTACAGAGGATCTGGATTTTATTGAGTCAATTATTTAGACTAATTGGACTTTAGGTAGGTAAGGTGAGTGTGATTTATCTTGTATAGTGGATTTTTATTAGGAATTTATTTAAAGGAATAAAATTCCTTTTTATAAACATCAAGTATCTCAGTAACCTATGGAGAAACTAGATAATATCAGACGTATCTTATATTTTCATCAGAGACATAAGACCTCCAAAATTAATTTTCCACCTATACATTTGATAGAACTGGAAATAATGAGTTTCATTTATTCAAGAAAATTTACAATAAGATCTCCCATATAAAGGTTTTAAGGAGATATTCCACCAATAAATTTATCCTAAAATTATAAAGGTGTTAATATTCTGGAATTTCATGAATCTTGATATGGGAAATAATTATGTGATATAGAATTCCAATAATTTCTCATGTTGATATAATTTTTACCTTATATTATTTCAAATGATGTCTTAATGTTTTCAGTTTTAAATAGGCTTGAGTCCAAAAATATGATCCATTGTTATTCTCTTATTCTTACCAATATTTACTGAAGTGGTTGACATATAAATGATAAATAAAACCAATATTTCTCAAATGAATTATATTGTAAATACAATGGATAATATAGGTATGATCCATAGTTATTTATAGGGTCAAAAGAGGAAACATGGGACATTTTGAAGGAGAAGTAGTGGGATAGTTCAATATATACTAAAACACATTCCCATAATTAAATCGAGGTGTATACTGATGATATTTATTTTAAATTTGAGAGACTTAGACATTTTAAATAAATATTTAAAGTTGATATGAAGACTTTTCATCTATGTGGTAAATTAGGCCACCTGATATGATTTTTTTAAGTATCTAACATATTAGTGTCACAATGTTCCTTCCTCCTTTATTAAAGGATTTCAAATATAGTTTTTTGCATCTAAGGTAGCGTCAAATATATCATAAATTTAATAATAATGAATTCCAGTTAATTTTAAAGATAATTTTGGAATGAAATATTAGGGTGGACCGTAATTTGTATTCTAATATGTATTAAAGAATGCACATACAACGTCAGGAACCATACCGAGGACTATTAAAGGTACTATGCTTATAGATTCTTATATAGTTTTATATTTTTATGAAATAATTTATTCACATTATTTTATCTCATCAAGATTTTTTGATCAATTAAATATTTAATTGGGTCAAGTGTTCTATTCATTGATGTAATTTCTATAGGATTTTTCTTATAATGGTTACTATATAGAGGGGGTGTATGGGCGCAGTGGGGGTGCAGGTGGGGGCAGTGGGGGTATAGGTGGGGTGGCAGTTGGGGTGAAGGGGGTAGGGTCATTTTGCAGGGGGTAGTGGGGGTGAAGGGGGTAGGGTTGCAGGTGGGGGTGGGGGCAGTGGGGGTGCAGGTGGGGGGCGGGGCAGTGGGGGTGAAGGTTGGGAAGGGGCAGTGGGGGAGCAGTGTGCAGGGTGTAGTGGGGGTGAAGGGAGAAGGGGGGTAGTGTGCAGGTTGAAGGGGGTGTGGGGGTGCAGGGGGAGGGGGTGTCCAGGAGGGGGTGTCTAGGAGGGAGGGTGGGGGTATCTATGGGAGGGGTGTCCAAGGGAGAGGGGTGTCCAGGAGGGGGGGAGGTGTCCAGGAGGGGGGTTAAGGGGGCAGGGGGGTAGTATCCTGGGGGTGCAGGGGAGGGGGATATCTAGGAAGGGGTTTTCCAGGGGTGTCCAAGGGAGAGGGGTTTTATTATTATTATATTCAATTGTATCTTCCTCTTATAGTACCACCGTACCTCTTCACTGACGCTATTCTGAGGTGAACCCTCTATCTCCTCTGGCACACCTCTGACAGTATGTAGTTCAATTTTCCATTTTTTCTGATTCTTTTCCCTTTATACTATTTGTTTCTCCCCCTCATGTATCTATCTTTTAAATTTCTTCTGTAGGTGAACCCATTTCGGAGCACCTCTGACGGTATGATTTTTTAAAGCATGAAAATTTGGTTTCATAGACTTATTTTCTAATATATAATCTTCCAAAAATCAGTTTAATTTCTGATTTATAACTGCAACTTTTTCTATGCTAATATGCTCCTTTTTTCAATCTTATTATAATTGGGTGATAGAAATATCTGATCGAGTAAAAATGTGTGGTCATACTAAAGAGGCTAAATAGATATGGAAATAGGTTGGATTTTTTAGGCATTATGTGCTTTGGATTCAATTCACATAAATTTTATATAATCAATATTGATTTTTATAATAACACAATCAGGCCTCATTTCTGAATTTGTTTCTGAAATTTACTTTCTATGTACTAGGGGTTGGGTACAAGCACATACAAAGAAGGAAAATAATACTTTAGTGAGATCCAAAATCAAAATAAGTAATTTATGTTGGTCGATGATGAATATGGAAATTCAATTGAGCTAGCATTTATCAAGAAAAAGATAAAAGCTAGAAAGAATTGGCTTTGGTAGTTTGAGGTTCATAATTGAATTTGATAGTGATTTCTAGGGTTATATGTAATGATATTTTTGGTAGAATAAAATTTCATTTGTGATCCCTGATGAAGTCAGCTATGGAGTCCTAAGGTATCACAGCAGGCGGGTGACATGCTTGGAATTCTATGCCACAAATAATTCCATTCTGTTGTTTGGGGATAAGGTTTGTTCTTTAATTATCCTTTTTATGTATATATTCTAATAAGTATGAATTTTATGCTATTCATTTATATATTTGTTGTTTCCTTGGTTCCTTTGAAAATAAAGGACAACTTGTTGTTTGGGATTACAATAAGGTTTATAAAAAGATGGTGTACAGAAACATACACAATTTCATACTCAACAATATGAGGTAAAGTATATGTTTATTGGGATATAGGGTCCACTATATTTGTTTGTATAAGATGCACATTTATTTTTTTTTTCAATGAATAATCATGTGCGTTCTCACACACACACACATTAACACCACTATCCATATATCCAAACAAACTCCACTTATTTTTTCATACTGTGTCAAAAGTGATCATTAATAAGTTCTATAAGCAATGATTTCAAATAAAGCCTTAATGATATTCCCCCCAACTCTACTATGTATGTGCTACTTAAAAACTAGTTGCAAAATTTGTTATAGGTTTAATTGGACAAATGATGGATCAGTATATAGTGCATCCTCAAATGGAATTGTATGTTGCACTGACATGGAAACTGTAATGGAAACATATTTCATGGACCTTAACCCTAATGGATGGAAGGTAGATTTTTTCAATGGGTCACAAATTATGTTCCATTGTATGACTTATTAGCAACTACCAATTCATTATATGGTTTTGGACAGCCTCTTAACTAACCATCGGGATTTATGGTCATATAAATTTTAAATTGTGACTTATAGATGCCTTTTTTGTAGGACCCAAGAAGTTGTAGGATGATATATGGTTTGGATATTAACTTGGATAATGGTTATTTCCTTGTTTTAGATGATTTTGGGTTTCTTTACATGTAATTATTCTGATTAGAAACTTTTTAGTTTTATATTTGGTGCTTTTTTTAAACTTTACAATCTACTTGAGATAGTATTTTAATTATCTAATTAGAATTACTTAAATAAATCCTTACAAGCATGTCTAAGTTATTGATTTTTTTGATTGGATTCCAAAAATTTGAGCTCATTTAAAGTGTATTGAATGAGGCTGATGTTTATCCATGACTTACATCTGTTTAAAGCTCTATTTCGAACATTTATGCTTGGTTTTATTACTCATTCAATGTTAGTTGTTGATATATGGTTCAAATTAACTTAATATAATCACATTTTGTATTTTCCTTCCTGTCTTCCATTAATAGTGAATATCTTCCATCTAAATTTAACTCCATTAATGGGTACCTCAACAAGATTTTAGTGGTATATGTGAGAATGTAATTAATAAGGATAAATTCTTAATATGTTTGATCTTATTTTCTCATCTAGAATCCAAAAATTATTTAATTATCACATAATAGACTAGTTTTGTTTATTTTGACCATTGATAAGAATCAAATCCCTCCAAAGATTCATTTTCCTTGTATACAAAGTGGAATTATATAGAAAGCATATTTTAAGGGAATTTCCATGCATGAAATTTTACAAAGAGATAAGCTGATGGATCTTAGCATAGGATAGGACATGAATGTTTTCATGATTTAACACCCATAAGTATTCCTATGAATTAACACTCATATTGTGAGAGATAAGTGAATAATCAATGGAGACCAATATAAGTCCTTGGAATTCTCAAATATCATCTTAGGTTGAGAAATTCCAACTATCATTAGCCTATTGGTAATATGAAAGTGTTAGAAGGGTGTCTTTTTAGGAGGAGATTGGGGGTAAAGGTGGGGGCAGTGTGTTGAAGGTTGGGGCAGTTGGGGGGAAGGGGCAGGGGGCAGTGTGTAAGGGTTGTGGGGGTGCAGGGGGAGGGGTGTCCAGGGGGCAGTGGGGGTGCAGGTGGGGTGTGGGGGTGCAGGTGGGGGGAAAGTGGGGGGTGAAGGTTGTGGGCAGTGTGCAGGCAGTAGTGGGGGTGAAGGGGGTAGGTGGAAGTGTGCAGGGGGTGTGGGGGTGTAGGGTTAGGGGAAGTGGGGGTGAAGGTGGGGGCAGTGGGGGTGAATGTGGGGGCAGTGGGGTTTTAGGTGGGAGGGGAAGTGGGGGTGAGGGTTGGTGGCAGCTAGGGTGAAGGGGGTAGGGGCAGTGTGCCGGGGGTAGTGGGGGTGAAGGGGGCAGGGGGTCTGGGGGTCTGGGGGTGGGGCAGGGGGTATGGGGGTGAAGGGGGAGGGGTTTTCCATGGGTGACCAAGAGGGGGTTGACCAGGAGGGATGGGGAAGGGGTCCAGGGGAGGAGGTGTCCAGGAGGGGGGTGTCTGGGGGTCCAAGGGGTGGTGAAGGGGGATGGGGGTAGTGTGTAGGGGTGTGGGGGTGCAGGGGAAGGGGAAGGGGGAGGGAGGGGCAGGGGGTGTGGGGGTGCAGGGGGAGGGGGTGGGATGGGGGTGAAGGGGGATGGGGGCAGTGTGTAGGGGGCAGGGAGGGGTAGGGAGTGTTGGGGTGTAAGGGGGGGATGTCCAGGAGGGGGTCAGGGGGATGTGAATATATGTAGGTGAAAGAGCTTAAAATAGAGTTTGGATTCCTATTTTTGGCTTCCTCATAGCTTTTCTTTTTCGATCATTTGTTGATTTTAATGACTTTTATTGGTATGCATTATAGGGATGCATGTTATGTAGAGAACCAACAACAAAACATAGCCGATAAAATTTATTTTCATCAATGACATGCAACCGGGATTGATGTGAATATAAAATTCAGGAGGTAATGTTTATTTTATACCATTTTTTGTACGAAATTAGTAACCATTTTTTGTGTTTTTAATCAAATTGACTTGACATACAACATTCTTTTAGAATTGATGATTTCAAGTTTACTCCAGAGTGTACGATATTCGATCTTCCGAACATTTCTCTGTATCATGGTTTGATGCATTTTTGAATCTTGTACCTTTATATATTTTTTTGAAAAAATATTTTATACATTTTCTCAGTTTATAGATTTTATTTTTTCTTTTTCTTCTTTTCTTTTCTTAATATGCATGTTTTCACTTATATGCGTGCATGGGGTGTCTGGGGGGTGTCCAGGGGTGTCCTGGAGGGGTTTCTAGGGGAGAGGGGGTGTCCAAGAGGGGTGTCTAGGGGGGAGGGGGTGTTGAGGGGGTGGTTTCCAGGGGGTGTCTAGAGGGTCTAGTAGGGGTTTCCAGGGGGTGTCCAGTGGGGTGTCCAAGGGGTGTCCAAGGGGTGTCCAGGGGGTGTCTAGTGGGGTGTCTAGGGGAGTTTTTATTGGTAGAGGGGGTGTCTAGGGGGGGTGTTCAGTGGGGGGTGTCCAGGGGGGTGTCTAGGGGGAGGGGTGTCTAGGGTGTGTCCAAGGGGGGTGTCCAGGGGGGAGTCTAGGGGGGATTGGGTGTCCAAGGGGGTGTTCAAGGGGTGTCTAGTGGGGGTCCAGGGGGTATCTAGGGGTATCTAGGGGGTGTCCAAGGGGGGTGTTCAGTGGAGGGAGTCCAGTGGGGGGTGTCCAGTGGGGGTGACCATGGGGGTGTCTTGGGGGGAAGAGGTGTCCAAGGGGGGTGTCCAGGGGGTTGTTCAAGGGGTGTCCAGGGGGTGTCTAGGGGGGTGTCCAGTGGGGGTGAATAGAGGGTGTCCAGTGAGGGTGTCTAGGGGGTGTCGGGGGGGAGGGGGTGTCCAAGGGGGCATCCAGTGGGGGTGTCCAAGGGGGTGTTCAGGGGGTGTCGGGGGTGGGGGTGTTAGAGGGGGTGCAATGGGGGTCTTTCTAGGGGGAGAGTGGGGGTGTTCATGGGGGTAGGGGTGTGCTTGGGGGGTCTGTCCAGGGGGGAGGGGCTTCAGGGGGAGTGTGAGGATATGGGGTGTTTTTTTATGAAATTGGAAGGGCTATAGCCATGGTTTAAAATTGTGTCTACAGTACCTGTGTGTCTTAAGGTTCTGCCACAGTTTCAAACTATGTCTATAGGGATTTAGCCACGGTTTGAGTCATGGTTATAGGGCTTTAGCCACGGTTTGAACCATGGATATAGGCCTTTATCCATGGTTGAAACTGTGGATATAGGTCTTTCCCTATAGCCAAGCTAATACTAGCCACGGTCCATGGAACCATGGCTATAACTTATAGCCATGGTTTTCTGTCTTATAGCTATGGTTTCAAACTGTGTATATAGTTTTAATTTCTAGTAGCATAGGGTGAAACTATTTTTTCTATAAAGAGTGATATATCGATGTAATTTTCATTGATTATCTAGAATTTAATAAGGTCACAATCAAGAACTGATATCCTTTACCCCATATTGATGACTTGTTTTTTCAACTTTGTAATCTTAATACTTTTCAAAGATTTAACTTCATTAAAAATACCATAAGGTGAGTATTAAGAAGGAGGATATACCCAATATAAAATTTCATACTAGTTATAAACACTATAAGTATATATTTATGTCATTTTTTTTAATAATTACCCCTCTATATTCATGTATTTATTGGATATAGTATTTAGAGAGTATATGTATTAGTTTAGGGTAGCATTTATTGATTATATTCTTATTCAATCATAGTTAAATGAAGAACATGAAGATAATTTTATAATTGTTCCAATAACTCTAAATAAGTAGAAAAAATAGGAAAAAATTATTATGTGTGAATTTTGGGTACAATAAATTTCATTTATGGGTCATATAATCCCAATAGAGGGTATATGAGTGGATATGTCAAAGATAGATGTTATTGAATATTGGACTAGACCAACCATCATGACTGAGAAATGTATTTTTCCTAGTTAGCAGGATATATTGAGTGATTATTGATAGACTATCACGGATATCCAATCCACTAGCAAAGTTAATTTGTAAGGGAGTTTTGTCCCTTAAGAAATATAAATGTGAGAAAAATTTCAAGGAACTAAAGATAAAGTTATTCAGTAAACCTATACATTACCCTACTATGGAGGAGGTTTTTTAATATATAGATATGCATCAATAAAGGGATTGGGATGAATCATAATTTATAATGATAATGTGATAACTTATAACCCATAAAAATTTATGTTTAATGAGAAAAATTATCAGAATCATGGTTTGGAGTTATCCATGGTAATTTTTTCATTTAATATATGGTGGAATTATCTTTATCAATATTTTTTTTACAAATAAACTGATCATAAGAGTTTAAAGTATATATTCACATAGAAATAGTTTATCATGATATAGAGAAAAAGGTTGGAGTTGATTATATATTATGACAACCTAATGAATTACCATCTTGGTAAAGTAAACATAGTAGCCGATCCATTGATTCAAATGGATAATTTTTTCTTTTCGATGATGAGCATAAAAAAATATCCAAAATTTATGGATTTTCAAATGATTGATAATGAGATCATAATGGAAGGAGAGAATTATCCTTCTCATGTAAGTGTTCATCCATATATCAAAGTTAAGACAAGAGGCAAAAAAAAGATGATATAGAGCTACATTAGAAGGTTTGAAAAGTTTCCAAATATAACCTTGATTTTGATGGAATGATATGGTTCTAGAATCATGTATTTGTCTCATAGACACCATATTTGAAGATGGGTCTTCTATAGAAAGCTCATTGTTATTCATTCTCTATTAATCTTTGGAGTACAAATATTTATATAGATTTTAAAGAGTATTTATTATGGGATAAAAAAAGAGATAGATTTTAAAATTTATATCTTGATGCTTGGTATGTCAGCATGTTAATGTCGATAGGAAAATTATAATGGGATATTACAACCATTACTCTAACTAGAACATAAATGGTAAATAATTCCCATATATTTTTCATCAGAACCCAAAAAATTAATAAATACAATAATGTTATATTATTTATTGTCAATAACCTTAAAAAATCATCACACTTCATCACTATTAGATAATATTTCTATCTGGATCAGTATTTCATAAAATACATTAAGGAAGTGAAAAAAATTCATGGAGTATGACATTATATTTTTTTTGATGGGTATTAGAGGTTTACCTATCTATTCTGAAAAGGTCGTTAACATGCCCTAGATATGAATATATGTTTCAAAACTGTGAATAATCCTTGGATAGTTCTTCCATCATATAGAACAATTAAAACCCTAGAGGCTATTCTTATAGCTTTGTCTATGGATTTAAACAGTGGTTGTGATCAACCTCTTCCTCTATTGAGTATTCTTACAATAATAGCTTTCATTAAATCATTCATATAGATCCTTATGAATCCCAATATGGAAATATGTGTATAAATAAAACATGTTGTGATAAATTTGAATAAATAAATATATTTTTACATTATATATCTAAAAAATTGAATAAATCATTGGCAGAAAAATTATGCTGATAATCATTGATGAGATCTATAATTTTATGTTGGTGATAAGGTGTTTTTTCAAATTTTTACATTAAATAAGGTTATAATATTTTGAATAAAAGGAATTATTTCCCAATGTAAATTTATCCCTTTTAGATTCTTAATCGATTTGGGATGGTTGTTTATCATTTGGAGCTTCCACCAAACCTCTCTCAATTTCATGATTTGTTCCATGTATCTCATTTGGTGAAGTACATATATGAACCTTCACATATACTGATATTATAGTTTATACCACTAGAGAAAGATAATTTTTGTGAGGAATTAATTGTATATATTATAGAGCATTGAGATATTTTGCAATGAATCAATACCACTCATTTAGTTAATGTTTTGTGGCTAAACTGCCAACTTGAGACAGCTATATGGGAACATAAGGATATGATGAGACAAAAGTATCATCATTTTATGGTATCAAAGTCATTAAATTTTTAGGGATAAATTAAATTAAATGGGGGTATATTATGACACACTAAGAATTTATTAATTATTATTTTCTCAGATATATTTAATTAATTTTATAGGTTGCATTACGTGCAACATTGAGTTTAATGAACTGTGATATAAGATTTTTTTTATTATTTAAAATTTAAAATTGTAACCATATTATAAAACATGTCTGTATGAATATT
This sequence comes from Viscum album, assembly GCA_963277665.1. Classification (NCBI taxonomy): domain Eukaryota; kingdom Viridiplantae; phylum Streptophyta; class Magnoliopsida; order Santalales; family Viscaceae; genus Viscum; species Viscum album. The sequence goes on along the minus strand of OY728142.1, from coordinate 1,106,971,481 downwards.
AGTAACATAATTTAAAAATTTTAGTATTATGGTTTTATAAAAATAAAATATATTGATAAATAATCACTTGATTTTTTAAAGTCTTTATATACATCGAAAATACCTATCTTCTAAAAATCCTTTTCATTTATTACTGACAAAAAATAATAAAACAATTTTCTTCAAAAATTTAAAATTTAATTTAAAAAATATTTTAATTTTATAAATAATCATATTAAAATTATATTAGGTCTAATTTCTTATAATTTTTTGAAATGATTAATTTTTTGATAAATAGTGAAAATTCTGATTTCTTTTTTAAAGTACCTTTACAGGTAATATATTTAAAAAGTTAAAATATATTTTAAATTTGTTTCAAAAATAAAATTAGTTCAATGATATTATATTTAATCAAAAAAATTAATTGGAATCAATTTCATGTTCAATTGATATAAATTTTTTTATACTTATGAAAATTTTCTCTTTAGAAAACTGCTTCTTCTTCACCTCTGTATATTTTATTTGAAATTAAATTCTTCTAATTATGTGCATTTAAAAAGAAAAAAAATGGATTACACATTTCGAATCATCATAATTAATATTAAATATTTTTTAAAATATATGTTTTTGTAATATTGAATTGTGAAAATAGTAAAAATTAATTAACATAGTTAATGTTAAAACAAGTTTACCAGGGGTTGAACAATAGATAATGGAAAATTGGTGAATAAAAATTATATAAATCCTATTGGTTGAAAATATTTAAACCTTATAATATATAAATACAGAATCTAGGTTCATTTGGAATCTGTTATCCTGTGAATGACTTTATCATTTTTTATTCTTTTTGAAAATTTCCTAGTAGTTTCTAAGTGGGTTTCATTCCCCACTTATAAAATGATATATCATATACTATTATATTCACTCATACAAATACATTTTATTTTGAAAAGAAATAAAAAAATCATTTCCATACATCCGTACCCAAATCATACTATCTTTTTTTAGTAAAACCTCCTAAGGACTCTTTAGTTATATACTTAAAGAGGTACTCTATAGAAAAGGAAATTCTCTTAACTAGAATTATAGTTTTATTCCCCTTTACACCTCTTTAAAATATTATTATAATATAATGATTTAACAATATAAATATATCTAATATTGTGAGATTTTATTATATTAATGGAATAACTTATATCCATCTCCACTTCCATCGAATGGGATTTGAAATCATCCATCATGTGTACGGAGGACTGCCACCTCGTGAACCGATGAAATTAATTTTCAATAACCACCTCTCATGGATAGATATAATGATTTATTTAACATATTTATATTATATTTATGAAATATTTATCATTATATAATTATAATATCTCCTCATCCATCTTACCTTTCAATTTAATGGAAAATGATAACATCGCCCGTTTGTACGTGCGAACTACCGCCAACACGAAGTGATGTGATACATTTTTTATTTTATTTTATAATGGATGTTAATAAAAATAAATGTAATGATTATATATTATATATATGATGTCAAAATAATTATTTAAAGTCTTATATTATATAAATTTCTTTTATTCCATCCTCTGTGAAAATTGAAACGTTGTTTATGAGTACATACGACCTACCATCTTAATGAATAGTATAATTCATTTTCCACATCTAAAATTAATGTATTAAAATAAAATTAAAATTAAAATTAATATATATGATATTTATATCATGGTTAAAAATATTTATATGATTTAACCATGATTAATGTAAAAGGACCAAAACTACCAAACCAAAATATATATGAAAAATAAAGAACTTATTACCTGAAACAGAATTTTAACAAGTAATTATTAATAAAAGGGAAATAAAATTTCATAATTAAATCATATATGGTATGATATATTTGAGTATTTTTCTCTGATATATTTATAATAATCCAAAATTTATTATACATAAGTTCATAATGTTAATGAAGGAATTTGAGACTTGAGGTAAGGTAATTTTGTTTCAAATTGTCTTCTTTGGGAATATGTTATGCACATATATTATTTTATGAGGTATGTATAAAAAAATATTAAATTTTTTATCCTGAATTTATTTATTATAATTATATTTAATATTTCATTTAATTTTATTTTTTCATGGGGCTTCAAATTCATAAGATATCTAAATTGTAAATGTTTTATGTAATAATATAATTTTTTATTTCCAGTGTTTATAACTAATTTTTTGATGATGAAACCTTATTATATATCTCTCTAGAAACTCATTTACTTTCTTATACTATAGTTATTTCAAGAGAATAAATATTTTACTTTCATTTTTATCTATTAATATATTAATTATTCTAAAATAATATTTTTTTGAAAGATTAAATTTATTTCTATATTCAATAGAAAATCATTTTTCTTCCATCTCCATGTTTTTGAAAAAAAATAGGAATGTTTTACCGTTCACCATTTATTATTTTTATTTATTTTTAACCATGTTTTATTTTTCACAAAATGGGTATAAATGTAATCTTATTTTCATTTTCTAAACAACCCTTATTGATTTTACTAAAAATTTTAAATGAATCATAATTTTAATGTGTACATATTGAATGGTATTTTTGATCCTTCAGGAATACATAAATAATTAAGAAGTCAACTACAAGTTTCCAAGTTTATTTTCAAAGAAATTATTTTCATAATATTTGGAAACATTCATTATTTTCGATAAGTGATTTCAAAATGGAAAGGATATTTTCCTCAATTAAAGTTCAAAGTGATCTTTCATAATCATTTTCCATTTATGATGACTTCATTTGAGATTAATTAAGATTTATTGGGTATGTGATCCAAGGATAAAATCCTTATTATTTATCTATATGGTTTATTTTTGTTGTGTAAATATATTTATGAAACCTACTCCTTTTCTATGAGTTATACTAAGATGAAATGATGAAATTTGTATGAAAATTATCTCTTTTCAAAAGGTTATGTTATGTTGCAATGTTTTTGAAACACATTTATTTCATGGGTTTTTATATGTTGAATATTTTTGTTATGTTATGTAACACTAATTTATTTTTTTATTATGTGAATGTGGTTATGTTATAATTAAGGTTTGTGGAAATGTTAAAACCAAGGATTTTGGTTATCTTTTAACCAAGGATGGTGGTTACATTATAACCAATGATAGGTGTTACATTATAATGAAGAATAGAAATAACATTATAAATAAGGACAAGTTGTATCTATATCATCATTCAATACATTGGGAATGTTTTATGTAACATTTTAGGACTAGAATGGAGAGTGAACCCAATTTGGTAACGTATTTTTTCCAGTATGATAGCCATGGGATTGAATCATGACTACTATTATGGTTTGGGGGGTAAACCTAATCCACTATTATAGTATTGGTAGTGAACCTTGATATGTATGATGATTTTGGGAGTGAACCTAATCCACTATGATTGTTTAGGAAATTATTCTTGACTACTAAGGAAATGGTTTTCTATGTTTATGTGTACATTATAATTCTATCTCTTATGATAATGTTATTCCCTAATGGATAATGTTATTTGACTCCTTTATAATTCATGTATTATGAGATACCAAGAATTCTGAATTAACTCAATATTATTATTATTTATCTGTATGGTGTGGTTTTGAAATATTAATATCTTGCTCTCATACCCTTACGATCCGGTTATAATTATTAGATCATTGTTGTCTCTCTTGTTTAACCTTACTGAGTATCTAAGATCACCCTTTATTATGTATCCATTCCCTAATTTTCACAACTCGAATAAAGACTTTATAGTTCTAAGAAAACTACACCTTCCTGGAAATTTTCCTAAACCCCTGGGCACTATAGAGGTCTTCTGGATTATACCTTTCACAGGCTGGATCAAATGTAACTCGGATGGTACTGTGAGAGGAAATCCAAGGCCAGCTGGCTATGGTATAACCTTCAAGTCCAGAGATGATGGGTTTTATTATGGTGGTGTATTTTTATCACCAAATAAATTGGAACACAATATGGTTTGAAAGTGACTCATCCACCCTTGTCTAAGCAGTTTGAATGGGTCAGATTCATCTTACATGGAAACTCGCTACTAAATGGATAAATTGTCTAGACACTCTCAACTCAATGCATTATATTATTACACATGTCTACCATGAGACCAACCAACTCGCTGATGGATTTAAAAATATGGGAGAATATGGGGATACTTGAATTTATCATTCCAACACACCCTGTGAAATGCTTTCTATCCTCCAAAGAGATAAGTGTAAAATTCCTTTCTTTTGACTCTTGTAACCCGTTTACTTTTTTCATTATATGAAGCTATACTGCTTGGTTTTCTTAAAAAAATTAATATATATATATATAAATCCTTAATCACTATAGATATGATATAACCATAGAGTATTAAAAATTATTTAATGTTAATGGTATTTGGGATACAGGGTTATTTATTAATGGAATGATTTTATATGGACATTGTTGTTGGGGGTTAATATGAATTTTTATTCATTTTGGGAATTATCTTACCTTATGCTAAAATGTCACATCCCTTGAACCCCAAATGTACCCCTCTAAAAATAGCATTGTTAAAATGGAGATGGTGACCACCCAAAGTCCCACTCAAATATCCTACTTGTTGGAGACAATCACCAAGTGTATAACATAAAAATAGAAGGTTGGCGTTACATAATAGTAGAACACACCAAAAATATAGATAAGATATAATAGAATTTGACTCCTATCATAATGATAAATTAGATCCCTTGTGCATACATATAATGGAATAAAAAACTAATACACTTGAAAAGGAATGTACAAATACAAAACGATAATATTAGAAGTGACCAGGACACCCAAATAGCTCCTATAAAACCACAAATAAGAAATATCTATATTTATCTCCAATATAAATTTTCCAAACTAAAAAATAGTTTATATATACGCATGGTGAGAATAATAAGTATACTCAGCTGGTTCCTCACTCGATCGATTTGTGAAAAAGATAATGATGTCATTATAAAACCCATTGAACAATAAGTAAAGCTAAGTCATCACCTATAAAGGTATATTATGTTCCTAGACTCACCATGTTTATCTACCACCATGTAACACATATAAGATATCAAATAATATAATATCAAATAAAGGTACCCTACTACAACGTCCCTACTAGTTTTCCATTTCGCTAAAACATTATATGTATTGAGCCTTCTCTCTTGAATTTTAAGCCAAAGAGAAGACACATAGGCCATGTGTCAAAGTATTCACCTTAGATATCACATCATCTCATAATCCCATGCCTCAACTTCATATAGTAATATTGATGTTTATAGGATCCACTACATATAATATATAATGTATCATATATCAGGTATTATACCTAAATCCATCATATCCCATATGCGGAGTATGTACCTCAAGCCCTCATATCCCATAGACTTCATAATTTTAATAACCATTTGTTGAATATATTTAGAGACACATGCGTGTTAAATAACCACCATCAATTACATCCCACTACACATATATATAGGGAAACTATCCACTATGAATAACATCATGTATTACTAATATGATAAGAGAGTGGGGACTAAGGGTGTAGTCAACCATCCATCCATCACCAACCTAGATGTTTGGTAAAGCACCCTTATAGATTCCTTTTGATTTAATTCAATAAAACTGATATGGTGGGGTACTATATGAATTCAGAAAACAATTAAGATATAATATAAAATAAAACCACACTATTAGCATAACCTAGTCCCATGATCAACTGCAGTTATTGTCACTTGGACACCTAGCTACAACTGCTAGGGACTAGATATCATATCTACTTAGAATCATTTAACAAGGCTTTAATTTAATTAATTTACTCTTTTTAACCTTAAATTGACATTAATTAGTTCATTATACATTAATTTCCATTATCTCAATTACACATTCATTAACCTTTAAGGTGAAATCTCATTCCCTCCAGGAATAACCATTTGAGTCCATGGTTCTCGTGATAAATGTATTTTTCATTCCAACATGCACTAACCCCATGTGTTAAGTCATTTATTAACCATTAATAGTCATTTCATAATTATAGATACTATAGGAAAACATAAAAATATACATGTAAGAGATATAGAAATATGAAAATATAGCTTCCTCAAGTAGTGGGGAAAGTAATACAGATAATAAGAAACACAGTCATCCATAATTGAAAAGTATTCACTGTAAATAAAGAATATAGATTTAATCATATAAATTTTTAAGACCAAATTCGTCTCCTTAAATCATATAGGATCCATCCATGATACCATTATGCTTGTCACTATGAATCACTCCCTCATAGGTTTTAACTTTTTCAACAAACTCTGCACCTCAACACATATATCTCATTAACCATAATAGGGTATCATAACAAGACATAACAAGGATCATATATAGATCACATCATATAATTCCAAAAATATAAAAAAATTAAACCTCGTAATAAAGTCCCTACAAATAAGGAATTCATACTTCACATGGAAACATGCTCACACTTCCCAAACAGATGGTATATATCCTACATAAGTAAACAGGATACCTCCACCCTAATAATTATCTTTATCGAAAAAAAAATTATTTCTTCATTAAGTAACTGATATAATTATAATAAGTTCTATATTCATGTAACCTAAGTCATAATATATAAAAAATTATTAAAGTTCTTAAACATCCTTTATTGAATTTTCAAGAATTAACAAGCTATTAAGAATAAATATTTCAATTTTACATGCCTTTTTATATTATTAGAATTCACAAGAAATCCATATTTCTGTTATTTATCTATTTCCATTAATTTTTAGAAGAATTAATATAATTAATCATTAATTTATCATTAATATTATCTCAATAGGGTTATAAGAATCTAAGGTTAACTTTTATAGGCCTCTTAATAAATTATTTATCCAAACCCCAAATTATTACTGGATTTACATTCTTAACCAAATTTATTGAATTCATCATTCTAAATTAAGAATAAAAAACATACTAAAAATCATAATAATGATAGAAAAATATCTAGTAAATCATGATGGAAATCATTATCTTGGTGCAAGAACATACTATCTCTAAATATAAACAAATTCTTTCATTGATATAGTTAAATATTTAATTAGGTTAATTCCACTTCCATCCAAAATTCTAAACAATGATAACATCATTATTTCATGTAAACAAAAGGAGAAGCAATTAATCACTTTCTTAAAATATTTATTCATTATTAAAATAGAAAATTGACTATATCATGGGTCTCCAATCACCTCCCACAAAACAAAAATGCAACCCTCAAAGGGTTCCACTCCACAAATTCACAAAAAACAAAAAGTTAAAGATAAATAGAAAGATAGTAATCGACTTCCATAAAATAGGAATAAGGAATAAAAGTTGACAATATTTAATAGAGGACAAATCACAAGAAAATAAGAGTAAATCACCTCATATTGATAGGGATTGATCTGAGTAACTTAAAGATTAATATCTATCAATAAGTTTCTTCATATATTTAAAAAATTATCTTATAAGCTTATGTTTTGATTGGAATATTTTAGGTAAAGTCTTTTATATATGGGGATTTGAATAATTATTAGCTAACTAAAAATTAAAATACCATGGATATGCCCTATAGACCATTCTGTAGAACTTCTTGACATAAGAAGAATTATGGTTCAAGGAAGGACACGATGTTATATCCCCCTGGTCAATGGATAATCTAAGAACCATGATATTGATACATCATAGATCCTATTTTCTAGGGGATTCACTATGGTAAACCCAAGAGAACCACATAGTAGAATGTAGAAAAATTGAAAGGAGACTACTTATTATCTAATATCCACACTGTAAGGTTGTTAAAATTATAAAAACATACCAATTTACACCATGGGACCTTTGGGATGTAATCATCGTCTCTGTGGAACATCAACCTTCCTAGCTATGCCATAGACTACCTCCAAGGTGTAGCCATGCCAAAATTGAAAGTGGATCTGAATATTCTCCCTTGACCCCCCCTACACCACAATCAGAATTTCTAACACTACAGCCACCACTCAAATGGCACAATATAGAGATCAATGATGCATAATTTTATAATAAGTTTATTTTTCATATTAATTCCCTATATTCCATCCAAAACACTTTGAATATTCTCTTAGTTCATCCTACTCCCAAAACAAAAAAAAAATAAAGGGATTTAAATATCTAGTGACTTATATCATATAGAACTCAAACTATTTTAGTCATTGATAATTTAAAATGAAACCCATAGAGAATGAAGAAAAGAGGTTGTTTGAAAAGCCACCCTCTGAGATAACTCTCAAGGATCTTACTATAATAGGAGCTCATCCACTGCACTCAAAGCTCCCAAGAGAAAACCACACAAAATAAAAATTAAAATCATAAACATATTCTCATGGGATATTCCTATCAAATGAGATCATGATTACTAAAAAAACAAGAATCATGAAAAATTTATATCATGGCTAGAAATGTTGAACATTTATAAAATAATAAATGATACAAGAGAAGGGCTAAAAAACAAAAATATCAGGTTACTATGCTTGAATGTAAAACTCATGTTCTTAGTTACTCTTCTCTACACCACCATCCCACTAAAAGAAACAAACTAAGGGAATATCATGTCCACACAACACCTTCTCCTACTTGTCTTGTATCTCCACTAACTTCTCCTTGAAGGTCACATAATCATCAACGTCAATCTTTCCCAAATCAATGACATGAGAATCATTATGAAGATAACAGTGGAGATAAGAATCATGGAAAAACATCAAATATCTAGATGACCTATGGGGTAAGTAATATCTAATATTCCATGATAGTAACATGAGACTACTCCTTAGAAGGCCTGATATATCAAGGGGAAAGAATACTACCATGACCAAAATATCACTACCTTGGATAGGGATTCACCTTCAGGGACACATAATCTCAAAAATTAAACACTATAGGTTTCCCCCTATGATTTTTATAGGACTTATTACAATTAGTAACTCCTTTCATCCACTCTCGAATTACCTAGACCATATTTTTCATGTTTTGTGCTATCTTTATCCTATTAGTTTCTAACTCTCCAGCACTAATCCAACATAATAGATAATGGAAAGGTAATTTGTAAAAAAATTTAAATTGTTTCATAAAAACAGTGTAATGAAAAGTATGATTGTATAAAAAGTTTAAAAAGGTATGATTCTCATCCACGTACTTCTAAAATCCCAAACATAAGAAAAAAATGTTTCATCAAGTTTTAGGATAGTCTTCTCTCTCTAATCATCCATTTGAGGAATAAATGAAGTTTTAAGGAATAACTTAGTTCTAAAATAATGTTAGATACCTATCCAAACCCTATATGTGAAATAAGGATGACGATAAAAGATGATCATCATTAAGACCAGTGGAGTCTCACCACCTCCTCTAGATATATCTTTGATAAAACCTCTAATTATTTCAACTCCTTCATCACTATAAAGTTACATAATTTCATCCAATGGTCACTATTACCCATATTGAACCAATTACTTCCTAATAACATGTTAAATTAGTGATGAAGTACATCAAGATGTCCTCCCAATTCTATTGAGAAACATACAATAATGGATCACTCCAATAGAAATATGATGCTTGACCTTCACTTTATAGAAGACCGAACATCAAGACAAAAAATTGAAACTACATAATTCAACCCGTACCACTAAAAATGACCTCTTAGAGTACTGCACAACTTGTTCACACATGGATGCACTAGAAATAGTTATATATGGAACTCAGATAGGACCATATTAAGAATCACCAAAGGAAAACAACTTTCCCCAAAACAACACCTAGTACTATTCATCTTTAGTCTAATAGTTTGGGGAATCACCAAGTTCAAATCTCTCTCTCTCTCTCTCTAGAACTACACCTTAGAATACCCAACTATGGATCCTATACCTGTGAAACTAAAGATGGATTCAATATCATATGGAAAAGTAAACCTCTACTAATAACTTTTCCAATATTGGTATGCATTGATCAGATCTCTTCTATTACTATCTAGGAATATCCCCATTCACACACAACGCCACTACATGTATTCTTGCTTTTCACATCAACAATAACATTACACTTTCCTGGTGTATATTAAATCTAAAATTCATAATCCTATAACAATTATATCCACCACAATTATATAAAGTTCATTTCACACTGAGAGAATACATACCTCATGCTTTTAAAATTAGTAAAAACCCCAAGACTCATAATGAATTATAAATATCACAATATCATAATTGAAAAAACAAATGATTCCAACTAAGGACTGTGGATGTAATTGTTACTATCATAGGAAATTAACAAATTATAACCATAAGAAACAACTAATATCTTTTTCATCAAAACAAAGAAAAAAAATATGTGAAGCATCATAGAGAACCATGAATTAAACTCCCTCTATTGGATTACAAAGGATTGGAGTGTTGACCCACTTTTCCTTCGATTACTTGAAAACTTCCTAACACTGACCAGTCCACCATAAATTCTAATACATTAGCTTAATGGATTTTAGAGGACTCCCATCCTGATAGAAACTGATTATGAACCTCTAGTAATAATATGTAATACCATGTAAACTCCTCACCTATGTAAAAATATTGGGTAAATCCAAATAAAATACTTCTTTAATCATTAAAGGATCCACAATTACTCCTTCTTGTGATGTTACATGCCCCATGAAATTAATATCACCCACGCTAAACTCACACATCAATAAACTTCCCAATAGATGATTATGATGAATAACTACCAAAAAATACCATATATATTCTATGTGATCTTTATTATATATGGAGTAAACATGTATGTATTCTATGAAAACCTACATGACTAAATTTTTGAACTCATTAAACATTGTGTTCATAAAACTATTGAACATGTATGGAGAGTTTATTAAATTTAATAGAATCAAAATGAACCTATAACTCCCATCACTACATCAGAATGCAGTATTCAGAATATCCTCATTTTTCACCCATATCTGAAGTCATCCTAATCATAGATTGATCTTATGCAATGACCTAGATCCCTTTAGATGAATAAAAAATCCATTAATTCATAGATAATGAAATTGGGTTTTTAAAGTATCCTAATTCATGTGAGGTTAATTGATACAAAGAGGGTAACTAACATCAAACGTCTTCATGTAAGAAATTATCATACGCATATTTTACACATTTGGACAAACAAAATCTTATTACAACAGAACATAGATCTATACTCATAGATATTTCAATTATAATAGAGCCATCATATAAGAAGATAATTGTAATGTAGAGAATCTTGATTGTAGCTTGATCCCAAAATGGTTCTCTCGTCAATGGGGTGATGTGACAACCTCAACAAAAAAATCAGGTCACTCTTCCACATACCTTGGAAATTACAATGGATTAACCTTTGATGAACACAAAATTATTTCATCCATCATGAAAGACAAGGTCAAAACAAACCTCTAACCCATATGAGGGTTTTATTATCCATAAACACTATATTCAATACATCAGAATCATATAACACAATATATCTCCTGAAGTAATCTACAATAGATTGCACCAAATATAGATATTCCATGACAAGGATGATCTCATATGACTATATCTGTAAACATAATAATTCTTCTAATGTGGTGTGTTATCGTAACACTTGATCATTCTCTCTACATACACCCCAAACATAATCTCAACAAATAAGTATTTTAATCTATGATTGTGTAACTATAAATATCTCTATCTTATATAACAGAACATGGAGAAGGCAAGGTGATACAAAGGATTATTTACCTCTAGAATCAAAAAAATCATAAACCCAAGTTGAAAACAAGTAATGTGTATGTCAAATGATTTCTCTATCTCCTTGTGTTATTAGTAAAAGATCATGAATCCATCCATGGTAAGCTCCATGATCTTTATGAACCTTTTAGTGACTTCCCCCATGGACTCACATTCTCTCTGAGGATGAGAAGAATCTTAGGGATGTCACATGCCTAGACCATCTCCCATTTTCTATTCCAAAGTTGGAGCATCCTACTATAACCATTATAGCTAAAACAGACTCAATGGGGGACCTGAAGAAGAACACCTACATTATGAATCTTTCCCATAAATGTCAGACAATCTCATATATAATGACCTTTGACATTATAAAAAAACATTATTCTGATCCAATAGTATTGTTCAAGGATAGACCACTCTCAGTGAAATGAGATGAAGAGGGATGGGACCTACCACCAGCTACCCAAAAACACTTATGTATACAATACATGGAACATTATACCACATATCTTATTTATGAGTATACCTGATGACTACAATATCATAATGTTCTAGTTCTATCCAGAATCATCGGAATAACCTCTACTCTCACTAGAACCTCAAGATATGTTGAAAACATAAATGGAGTGACCCGATACTAGGTAATTGTTGAAAAAAACTCCTCAAAATGGCTCACCATAGACTCCTAATCTAAAAATAGTCTTGATTCATATCAAATAGAGGTACTAAATGGATATCAAACTTCAACATGTTGGAACTCTCTATAAAAATGGAATGAATTTCCTAGTAACTCTCCACCTTTGTGGTTAAATAAAAAATATCCTCATAGAACTGGCCCCTAAAAATCTCCCACAATAACTCCAACTACTATTGATCCCTAAGGTAATGATAAAACACAATAAAATGGGCGTATATATAATTTTTAAGTTTAACTAAACCCAATGATCCATCTGAGTACAGATCAAACTAAAATATATCTTAACCTCCTCCAAAAAGTATTTTTTTACTGAGTTAGTAATTGGTCTCTCATACTTTTTCATACTCTTATGATTTAAATCTTATTATACCCTCATCTAAGTTTCATAATCTAACATTACTCTATTATTATATACTGGTGTATCCTAATAAAAAACATCGATATGAGGTACAAGAGGAAATCAATCTTGATTCATATATATAAATCAAATAATGGTTAGAGAATCCTAAATTTAGAATATGGAATATTTAACATTCATTCGATATTTTCCTTATATTTATTTTTGGTTTATCCAACTCCCGTTGTCTACACATTTCAAAAAAATGAAAATAAGAATGATGTATGATCCTTTACTATATCTCTACCCAGAATTCAGTATCACTTCACTTAGTAAGATCGAAAAAATTAATGGTTTATGCATCAGATTACATGGGGACATAAATACCCTAGCCTAAGCTGGTATCCCTTATTATCATTCCGTACTAAACTTGGTTGACACCATTACCCTACCCATCCATGCAATATCCCCATTAAAAATATCCAAATTTTATATTATCCATTTACTAGGGCCCTTTGATATAAGACTTTCATGACCCCCTCCTTCCAAATTTACCCATCTTAGTATAATAATGAGAGGAGGGGGTGGTGACCACCTAAATCTTACCTCTAATAGGCCGTGGTTTGGAAACAAACACTAGCGATATTACATAAACACAAAATGGAGGCATCACCCAATAAGATAACATGTATAAGAGAGAGATATAATACCAAACAATAAGAAAATTATACTCATAAAGATAAAAGGGTTCCTATAAGAAGTAATAAAAGAAAAACAATGTAACAGCCATTAAACCCAAACAGATTCTACAAAACCAAGTACAAGAAATATTTTCTTGATCTCTAACCTACTATTAATAATATAAATAATATTTTTATATAATTAGGGTGATCATAATATGTATAATTATTATGATACTCCCTATAACCTCTCATGAAAATGAAAAAGAAATCATATTAAATCCTAGTGAACAACAAGTGAGGCTAAATGGCCACCTAAAAAACTATACTACGTTACTAGCCACCCCATGACTATCTCTCACAAATTAACACATAAAAGAGACCATATAATATAATATCAAATGAAGTTACCCTACCAACCCTTCCCTGTTAGTTTTTTTCCCTTTCACTAACAGAATATGTCCAAATCCATCTCTCTATAATATTATTCCACCTAAAAAAACACTCGGTCTATGTATTAAAACATCCACCTTGTGCATCACATAATCTCATCGTCCCATGACACATCTATATAGAGTAATGGAGATTTTTTTAGAATCCAAAATATCATGTATGTCATGTATCATACATCAAGTTTTATACCTCATACCATTAAATCTCACATGCTAATTACATACCTTGATCCATCACTTCCCATAAATGTAATGTATATAAAAAAATTGGATAATATATTCAAAGATACATGTGTGTGAAATATCAAAAATTAATTATAGACTAGAAAACACATATATAGAGAAATTACCAACATGAATACTAGAAAATAATATTACTATAATATGACAGTAGGGACATAGTGGGTAGGAAGCCATCCGCTCCTCGCCAAATTAGATATTGGGGAAAACCCTCATAGATTCCACTGGGTGTTAGTCACCATATCCTAAATGAGTTTTCTAGTGTATGAAATCAAAAAATATACCGGATATATCATTTCTCAAAACCACACTATGGGATAATCTAGTCTTACAATCAACTATAGCTATCGTCACTCAGACTACTGAGTGCCACAACTGGGGACTAGATATAAATTAGTAATATAATAATTTTAGATATATTTCATTAAATTAGTTCGTTCCTTTTAATAATCACTTTATGATTAATAATTCATTATCCATTAATTAACATTATCTAGATTATACATTCATTGAACTTTAAGGTAAAACCCATGCCATCTAGGTATATCCAACTAATTCCACGATTATCACGGTCAAATTTTTTCATTCATATAAGCACTACCATAATTGGTTATGTCATTTATTAAAAATTAATAGTTTTTCAATCATTATTGGTACTCTAGGAAAAAAATTTATTCTCTCACCATGTGATATGAAACCCTACTCATCCAACTACCTTATACAGTGGGGAATGGAATACATATAATAAGAAACCCATTCATCAAAACATTAAATCATTTTAGTAACAATAAATCATATGTATTTATGAAAAAATATTGGTAATACCATATTTAAACCATTGAAGTATACTTTGATCCATAATAAACACCATCATGTATCTCACCATGCATATCATCATCATAAGCATCAATGGTATCCAAAAATATCATGCCTCTCCACTAATATCTTAGTAGACATCCCATGATTTCATCACAATTCATAAAAATTATGACTTTCATTGCACATTATCGAAGGCGCCAAAAATCAAACAAGTCAACTAGGAATTCTAGGAAATAAAATAAGGTGTCCATACTTCACATGAAAATAGACTAACATAGCCAAAACACTATGCATTCGACCTCCATAAGCTAACAGGATCTCCCATCGCCAATATTTATCATTTTAAAATAATTTTTTACCACTCCATAATTAATTTATAGATTTAATTATTAAAGGTTATAACTATGAGTAACTAACTAAATTAGTTATAACAGGCTATTGAATTAGTTAAACATTATTTCATTCATTTCCATATTTAATAATAATTTTAGAAAAAATATCAAGAAAATTTTATTTTTATCATATTAAAATTAACAATAATTCCAACTTAAACTCCATTATACATTTTCATTAACATATGGAATAATAAATAAAACTAACCATCTACTTATAATTAATTTTATTTCCATAAAATTATATGAATCTAATTATTTTGTTAAAAATACCACTTTATTAATTATTTAGTAAACTAAAAAAATATTTATACCTTTGTGTTCTTAACGAATACAATCAAATTAATCATGATAAAAAATGAATGAAAAACATAATAAAAAATCATAACATAGATATCACAGTATATATAAAATCATGAGGAAAAAAGTTATCATAGTGGAATACAACAATATCTGATCACTAACCATAAACCAATTATTTCATTAATAAGAATAAATATTTATTCAAAGAAATTCCACCAACATCCAATGGAATAAACTATGATAATATAATTATTTCACATATATTAAATGATATAAAATGAATCCCCAACTTTAATACAATCTTAATTTTTTAAGAGGATATAGAATGCCAACATGAGTCATAGATCACCCATCCCATAATAAACATACATCCCACCATGGGATATCCTCAATAACTGAAACAAAAACAACAAGAGAAACTTATTTTTAATGATGAATATTAACCATAATAATAATGAAATAAGTAATGATGAGAGACAAGACTGAATGAATTAGAAACAAAAATAAAACACGATGAAATCAACTCAGATCACTACAGATAAAACCCATGATGTTGAGGACTAATCCATGTAAAAAATAATGATTCAAACCCTTTGAAATAACTCGAGGATTCCAACTATATGAGAGGAATTTTTGGGAGGAATCTAGGTTTGTTTGGGGGTTTAGGTATTTATTTGAAAAATTGAATTTGAAGACCATGACATAGCCCACTAGAACATGCCATAGAACTACCTAACATAGAGAACATTGTGGTGAAAGGTTGGAAAGTACACCATAACACCCATTGTCAAAGTCATGTTAGGGAACCATGATGTAGTTCAATAATAGATCCCATTTACTTGCCGGAGTCACTATTCCTCATATAAGACCATTATACCATAGAAAACCAAAACCACCAAATGAGACTATGCCATTGTCAAGATCCACACTGAAGGGGGGATAAATTTTCAACAACTAACTAGATTTAACCGGGAGACCTTTTCACTATAGACATAATCTCGATGAAACAACAAATAGTTGGTCTTCCATATAGCCTACCTCTAGGGAACATCCATTCCAAATTTTGTAGTGGCTCTGAATATCTTCCTTCATGCCCACTATGCCACATATGGACTCCCCTTCGATGAATTCATCACTCGTACAACATAGTATATAGATATATGGAACATAATTTTATTTTTAGGGGACTTTTTATATTAACATTCCATTTTCCATCCAAAAAAAATTAGAACCTCCGCAGGGTGCCTTCAACACCCAAAACTCACAAAGAAAAAGGATTCTAAGATCCAAGATCTAAGATCTTACATTACCATTTTTTTGGTTAATTTATTCATACTAGATTAATATATAAATATAAGTTTTATAGAAATTTATTAAAGGATAATATTATAGTTCTCAAGTAAATATATTTCATTATATTCTTATTCTATATGGAAATGTAATTCCCCAACCCTAGGAAATGTATATTGAAAATATCTTATCATATTACCATCATTTTTGATGAATTGAATGAATTTTTTCCACCTATTTAGTTTATGATTTTGTTGTAAATAACATTCTTAAGAACATTAAATTTATTGTGATCATTGAAATTTTTCACCCTTTACCATTATTTGGACATTACATTTCTTCCATGCCCATAATATCACTTCCTAGTAATGATCTGATATTTGAAAAACTAGTTATGAGTTATTCCAAATAACATTCATATTTTCTGATTCCTCTTTTCTATAGGAAATTTTTTAACACCTTTACTATATGGGATTCAATAGTGTAATGTTATAATACTAATAACTTTATTTCCAAGAAAAAGTTTAAAATTAAAGGATAAAATTTATTAAAGGGGAGAGAATGTGACACCTTGTGGTTTTAAAAGAACATTGTCTCAATATTTTACAAACACGCAACACCAAGCCTATAAAAACCCTAAAATATGATTATTATATGACTCTTATCATATTTATTAAATTAGAAGATATCAATATATATATCCTAATTATGATATGTATATATATAATGGTCATAAATAATAAAAAATGTATTCATTATGAAAATTACGAATAAAATGGTGAGAAATTGAGTATCAGGAAAGTTGAGAATGTGAAAGATATATAGATTAAAATATTATTAGAGAGTTTCCACAGTAGTATATATCATGCCAATCAGAAAAAAATGGGGTTTCACTTCCCATTTATAGGAAGTACAATGGCAGGTGGAAGGGGGATTGGTGAGGGTGGGAAACCCACACCCGTTGAAATCAAAAACTGCATTCAGCAACTTCCTAACACTCCCACCTTTGGATACACACCCCTACCAATGTTATATGTGTTTTGATACTACTTCATTAAAAACCTTTTCTGGTAAAAACTAGTGGGATATAAACTAGAATAAGGAAAAGAGTATAATCACATATACTCCCCCCTAAAATTTACATTAGATTAAAACTATTAAAATCTATGCATCCTTATATCATGTACAATATTTCTAAATATAATAGTTTGTAGTGCCTTTATAAATAAATATGCAATGTTTCTACTCGATTGATTATATTGAATTTTGATATATCTGTTCTTCACTAACTCTTTTGTAAAGAAAACAAATTATGGTGGTATCTGTTTTGTTCAATCATTGTTGATTAATCCTTCCTTTAATTGTATGATGGATGCATTATTATCATCAAATAATATTTTTGGGCATCAAACCATAGGCAATACTCTTGTTTATCAAATGTGGTCATTCATGGATCACAACCAAATACATTATCGACATGCTTCATGTAATGCTATTAATTCTTCATGATTTTAAGATGTTACGATGAGTGTATTATTTTCTGATCTCTAAGATATTGAAGTACCTATAACTGTGAACTCATAACCAATTTTTGATCATGAATTATAAAGATAAGATAAATAAAATGAATCTGAAAACAATCCATATTCTTTTATAATTTTTTAGAATAGAATAAACCCAAATCAATAGTGCCATAATGATAATGAAAAATATGTTTAATTCCATTACAGTTTCTTGGTGTAGGGTATGAACTAAATATTTACAATAAATTAGAAGAAAAATATATATCAGGGGGAGTACAATTAGTAAGATACATTATTTCTATAATTTCACTAAGTTATGGTGTATATAAACAAACTAAATCCTCGTTTTCTTCACAAGGTTGTAATTTATATTTCTCTACATTTAAATATCAGACAACCATTAGAGTACATAAAACATTTTCGTTATTAATATTAGATAATTTTAATAAAGTTTTTGTGTAATTTGACTAATGCCAATATATACCACCTGGAATATGTTCAATTTTTAATCCAATACAATACTTGGTTTCTCCCAGGTCTTTCATTTCAAATTCATCATTTAATTTTATCATTACTTCATTGATCTCTTTTAGAGTTATGATGATAGATAAATCATTAAAATAAATAGCAATGATTACATATACATATGTTGTTTCCTTAATAAAAACACATGGGAATATGGGGTTATTTATATGCCCAATATTTAACAAATAATAACTCAAAATATTATAACACATATGCCTATATTTTCTTAATCCAAACATGGATTTCTGTAATTAAATTGAATATAGGTCTTTGTGTTTTGATTTCAATACTTCTTGTATCTTGATTTATTTTGGGATTCTCATATATATACTACTATCAATCACCCATGTAAATAAGTTGTAAAAAAATCCATAAGATGCATATTTCCTTTTCATATACTATAAGGATGATTAGACATCAAAAATTAATATCATCCATAATATGAGAATATGTATCCACATTATAAATTTCGAGCCTCAAAGAAAAATTTTGTTCAGTAAGACAAGTTTTGAATCTTATAATATTATTTTTATCATTACCATGACATACAGAAACATATTTATACCCAATATGCTTTAGAGATTCTAGTTTGAACATGATATGTCCAAAAACCCTTATCTTATTAAGTGACTTTAATTCAACTTACATTGCTTCTTTCCATTTATTCCAATCATGTCATTTTTGAAATTCTAAAATAGACCTTGGTTCAAGGTCTTCATTTTCTATATCATGTGACATAAAATATAAAAATATTTCATTAATATTTTCAATATTACATTGATTACATATATCACCTGTAGTGGAATAATTAAGAGAGATTTCATTATTTTGAAAACCACCAGTGTTTTATATATCATGTGAATTCTATTTATGATTTTCATTATGTGTTTCTTTAAGAACACAAATATTACATGTTTCTTATGGAACACACGCCTCCATAATGGGGTTTTCAATTATACTTATTCATTTTATTTTCTGAGGATTTCTATCACTAGAACCGATTTTTCTTCCATGATTTTAGGGGTTCTTTTGCGATTTTTGTAACATCATTATGAAGTTGTGTCTTTAGGACATCAATTATTTCCAGTTCAATTATATATGGTAAATGGGATTTATTCTCACCCTTATAATCATTAAATAAATTAGGAAATTTATTTTCTAGTTTATAAAAATGTAAAATCTTTTTTAATTCCATCTCACACTAATGAGTGGGCGGATCAAGAAAAGTTAAATTTTTCACATTCTAGGAAATCTCATTCCTTTGTTTCTTTTCTCACCCAAATGTTGGGAATAATTATTCAATGAAGTTAAAATTAGAAGAAAAAAATCTATAAATACATCACTAATTTTTTGTTTAATATATCTAATTATTTATTAGGATTCATATCCTATATATATTCCCAACCTCTTTCAAGTTCCCATCATTGTACATTATTCGGGAGAAATTAGTCCATATATTGCACAACCAAAGATTCTAAAGTGGTGGGTGTTAGGATTTTGAAGAAAATCCAATTGGAGTGTAGAATCATTATGATATGCACTTGTTATAATGAAAAATAATTTCAAGTCATGCAATATTTTATGACCCAATACAAGTCTCAATAGCTTTGTTCTCATTATAAATGATCTATTAGTAACATAGAGGTGTTTTATCAGTGATTTAACAAAACCATTTTGTGAGTGAACATGGGAGACTATATGATCCAAATTAATCAACAAGTATATACAATATTCATTGAAATATTGAGAGGTAAATTCTCAAGTATTATCAAGCTTTACTTTCCTG
The DNA here is from genome assembly GCA_963277665.1 of Viscum album. NCBI lineage: Eukaryota > Viridiplantae > Streptophyta > Magnoliopsida > Santalales > Viscaceae > Viscum > Viscum album. Next base: position 1,106,950,591 of record OY728142.1, on the reverse strand, counting down.
ATGACATAATAATGTAATTTTTCTCTTAGTTTAATTATTTGAGAAATAAATCATGAAAAATATACATTACATGTTGAGAGAAAATGTATGTGTGACCATATTCTAGATGCATCTCTTAATACCATAAAATATTTAAATTTCCCACATGATTCATGAATCGGTACAGATATAACCCCTTGATTTCATATAATAATGGTTGGTATTTATTCCTTAATTTTATCTATAGATGTTCTCATAATCAAATTTCCAAGTGGATAATCCTAGTATGGAATTTTTTTGTGGATAGATATTTTGGACCTTTATTTAATATCTATGAGAACCTTAAGTTATTTTTTGCATCATTCTTATACCAGTATGGACTAATTTTTCATTCCATTAATTAATAATTTTGGGTTCATTATTTACTACCATATGTGTTTTGATTACACTTATATATGTATAATGCAATCTAGATGATAATTTTAAAAGCTTTTCTAGTACATGAATCTTTCTATATTTTCTAATGGTAATTGACATGTACTTTTCCTTTTTATTAGATATATTTTGAGTATCAAACCCATGTTGGTATATATTATTGAATCTTAACATGTTTCTTTTGGACTTTATAGAAAACAATGCATCTCTTATAAAAAATTGTGTCTCATTTGGTAAAGAAAACATGTTTTACCAGTCCCTTCTATAATATCTAAAGGAATTGATATAGTATTCACAATTGTTCTTGTTGGTTTATGATAAGGAAAATATTTTTTATTACTAATAATGGTGTGCATTGTTCCACTATACAGTATGAAAATATATGTTCTATTTAATCAATATATTTCATTTCTTCAAAGTAAAGACAATAATATTATAAGAAACACCTTGTGAGATTTAAATAATAAAAAATCCAAAATATAAAGCATACAGAACAAAACATCATATCATATATCATAACTACTATAATTTTTTTAAATTATTTCTAATTATCATCTCATCAAATTCACAAGAAAAATCACATGTTCCAAGGTAAATGAAATAGTCCTTTTATGGCTCATAATTCTCAGTAAAATTTACCTTATTTTCTTTCCCTTTATAGGATGTCCCAAAAAAGTGTGGTTCATTATTCTTTTCTTCAATATATTCTTTATAGAGATTACAAAGATTCTATGGGGTTCAGAAAACATGAGACCAATATCCCTTAGAACCACACCAGGAATCATCTGGATTCCTTAGAGTGATTGAGCTGATATTTCATTGATTCTGATATTCCATTTTGAGCAGGCCCATGGTCATGACCACGACCTTAACCATGTCATCCAATAAAACCATGTCAACCATGAGAATCATGTCCCCATATTCTTCCATAATTATATTCATGAAATGTAGTGTTTTATTTAGGAAATTCTATTATTGTACCGGTAGGATGAGACTAATGTTTTTTAATAAAAATATCACTATTATTCTCTCCTATAAGTAATGGTGATATGAGATAAGAATTTTTATATACCCTCTCAAGTGATATTTTTGTTTTTGGGTGATCTGAGATTCATAACATATTTTCTTTTTATTTTCAATCATATCTGCATCCATAATCCCAATACCAGAGTACATTAGCTGTGATAAAATTCTATACATGGAGTAATTGTAGTCAGTAACCCTTTTAAAATCTAGGAAGCATAAAACATTCCTTTTATTATGGGTCACTAGAAGAAAAAACTTCTTTTTATTAGAATACATATCTTTAAAACTCTTAAAGAGATTACATGGATCCCTTTCTATAAGGTATTCACATTTCAAACCCTCCTTGAGATTTCATTTGTGTAAGATTGTCTCCTTTTCTTTATTTTGGTGGGATTCTGAATTATATTCTTTAATTTTTTCCATGAGATCCATCGATTCGATATCCACTTCAACATCCATCATCTATAGCAAGTAATTACTTATGGTAATATCCAGAGCGATGAATTCGAGTTTCTAAATATTTTACATGATGATAACTTGGAGAGAGAAAAGGAACTTTATTATTTTCCAAAATAAAGATAAATAAATAATTTACATATAGGTTAAAGAAAATATAACGGTATAAAAAATAATAAAATCAAATTAATATTATCATTTAATATTATATATATATATATATCCTTTTTTAGTCAGTTAATAAATCTTTAACATGGGGTTTGAAATAAACAAATAGTATATCACATTACTCGTTTAAAACTTTCTTGCATGTACAGATTTATTAATTCGACCATCAAATCAGGAGGTGAAAATTAATGAATTAAAACCATCTGAATAGTCGGATACATGACTTTTACATTGGTAATTAAATAAACCACATAAACCATACAATCCGATAGTAAATAAATAGGATTATATAAATAATTAGAACATTATAACCATGTATTGAAGAACAAAGTTTAAGATGAAATGAATAAATAATTAGAATTGTCCAACCAGGTGGTGAGATTAAAAATAAAAAAAATACCTTTATCCCTTTTGAAGCGTTCATTTTGATAATGTGTTATGAAAATGAGTAATAAAAATACGGAGAAATTTATTATCAAGAAAGGGTGTAAATTGTAAGAGAGATATTGAAAAAAAATTTGAATGTTTCCATGTTATAATATCTCTCACTAATACCCAAAACTAAAGGGCTTTCACAACCCATTTATAAGAATTGAAATGGTAAGTGGAAGTTGGAATCGGTGGGGGTGGGAATCCCACTCCCATTGAAATCAGTATCTATATTTAGCAGCTGCCTAACAGTATTGATATATGGTTATGAAATGAGAACATTTTTTTTAGTAACATCACTTTGGAAATCAAAAATTAATTTTCTTCAAAAATAGATTTTATTGTTGTTTAGTTAATATTATAACTAATTTAGAGATATTTTATAAAATTAATTTGGTAAAAAGAATATCATTTTTTAAATATTCATATCAAAATTATTTTTGTGAGAGTTTTTTCTAATTTTCTAAAATGATTTATTTTATTGTGAATATAAAAAGGACTATTTTTTGTAAAAAACAATTTCAAGAATTTAAAATAATCAAATTCTTTATAAAATGGTTTAAAAGTAACATTATTTATCTTATGTTGTAAATTGTCAAATCAATTCCATTGGAATAAATTTTATGTATAAATTTTGTTTAAAAATATTTTTATACTCAAAAGATAATTTTTCTAAAAATTTATTTTATGTTTTGATTTTTATTTTTTTATGATAATAATATCTACCACTTATAATAATTAAATATTGAAAAATTGATTCCATATTAGGAATAAGGAGCTCCAAAGTTTGGTAAATAGGAATCTTTTATTTTTGATCAACATGAATATTAACCATGATAAATTTTTGTTACTACAGTAAAGTTAAAATAGGTTAATTAGGGTTTACACTAATTTTATAGGAATTATAATTAATTTAAAAACCTGAATTTAATTAATTTTACTTCACTATTTTTTAAATAATCATCTAAACATAAAAAATAGGGCATTTTTAAAATTTACATTTTATATTTAACTTTATAATATTTAAGCAAAAGATGTAGTAAAAAATGGAACCTTCTTTCCTGTAATACTTATGATATTTTTTTACAAGGCTATTAAAAATATATTTTTAGTTATTAATGAATATTTTTTACCATGGTTATTAATTTATAAATTTTTTCAATAAATAATTATCATTGTAACTTTTTCAATGCTAACACATTCTTTGTGAAAATAATAAAAAAAAGAACCTTTTTTAAAATAAATATAAACATAATATTTTTTATGCTAAAGTGTAACAATAAATATTAATATATATATATATAACATATTAGAGATGTTTCAAAGGTTTATATTCAAATTTATTTTGTGGTCATGTTGTTTTCAATGTCAAAATATTTGAATTATTCCAAAAATGACATTAATAGTCAATTATGTTAAATAAAATTTTATTAAAGAATGTTAAAACCATAAAAATACCTCAAGAGGAAAATTTAGATGTGAAATGGTATAAACATTCTTCCCTTTTTCTATTTTTTGAGCCAAATTTTACCTTATATGGTATATTATAAATCGTTAATACTTAAAAATTCATTACCAGGGTTATGGTTACAATTAGATAGCCATTGTGATAAACCAAAAGATATCATTTAAAATGATTTCTAAACATATAAAAATTTTATTTTATGATTATGTTAAGACCATATCTTCCTGATCATTGAATCCATTTCATTTTTTAACATAATATGATGAGTTAGAAACACATTATATTATAATATTTAATGTATTTCTAAAAATGATAGTAATGATATTTTATATTAAGCAATATTTTATTAAATGATTTAAAATTAATAAAAATATTACCATAGGATAATATAATGTTATAAAGTTTTAAATATCATTAATGGTATATTTATGGGTCAATTATACTTTTATAATAATTTTGTTGACACTTATAAAGTAAAAAACTTTGATAACATTGCAACTAGAAAAAAGGTTTACGTGGGTTTAAAACTAATATATATAGGTGAAAATAAAAATAAAATTAGTTCAATATTATTTGAGGAGATTTTTGAACTCATCCTTATCTTATCTTCTAATTATATAAGTTTTTATCCCTTTTTCAATGAAAATTAATTTATTTTTTTTTAATACTTATACTAATTCCAAAACTACCCATCCCCATACTTATTAAAGGTAACCCTCTATCCTTTACTATTCACAATGTTAGAGCCTTATAGCTTGGAAATTCCCTTACATAATCCCTTAATAGATTTATTCCCCACATTTAATACCTTGTATCCTTGGAAAAATACAATCCTTTGAAGGGTTAATTTTTAATTTAGAATAGGTTTCTCGATGAAGCGATGTAACTATTAATTGATAATTTTCAATTTTATGTATTCTTGTGACTCATATATATATTTGGTATATATTCAAAACCAATTAATAAAATATCACAAACATAATTAATTGTTATTATTATGTTTTGATAACCTTTTTCCACCTAATTCCCATATATTTAAAAAAATATGGCATCGCTTGTGCATACCTGTGGAGTATCGCCTTGATGAAGCGATGTGATTCGTTTTTAATTACGATTTTACATAGATTATAATAATGATAAATTTAATGAGTATATAAAATATGTATTCTATATATTATATAATAGTTATTCTTTAATTGTTATTATTTACCTTTTTTCTCTGTCCATATAAAAGTGAAAACACATTTCATGTGTACGTATGGTCTGCCATTCCATGAATGATGAAATTATTTTTTCTATTTTTACATTTTTTGGATGATTGTAAATATATATAAATATATAATTAATATATATGATATTTATACAATTTTTAACATTCTGGCGATGATGTTACCATGATCAAAATATAAGTATCAGGAATTCCGAACAAAAACATTCATGAAATTTAAAGGAGTTATCTCCTAAAACATTGATTTTAATAAAAAATTAACAAATGGTAGATAATATATTATAAGTAAATCGGGTATGGTATGATAGTTATTATTATGATTCTATAATAAATGTATAATACAACTATATTTATTTTTTATGAGGTTCAAACGTGTTTGATGAATGAATAGACTTAAGGTAAGGGATTCACATCTGAATCACATTTTATTCAAGATTGTTTATGTTTCAATTTACATTGAGAAAATTATATAATCCTTATCTAATAAATCCATTTAATATTTATTACCCTCTTGTTATTTTTTTACAATACATTTTTTCCTATCTTTATCTATTGAATAGTCTAATTGAATTTTTTTATGGAAAACAAAATATGTTTTACTATATGATTAGAAATTTTTTTCATCCATGTCCTTATATTATTTAAAATTATTTAATGAATACTTTTAAAATTATCATATGATTGTTTCAATTTTTTTACCCAATTATGAATTTCTATAAAAAAATTCAAAGTATCCTCCTTTTATTTTTAGAATGAGTTTGTCTTGATTTTTTATAGAAAATTTTAATGTTATCATTATTTTAACATATATGAAAGGAAAAAAATTTCTACCATCATGGATTCTCAATGTATTGAATTAGCCATTACAAGTTTCCATGTTTCTTTCCAATGATAATTTTTCCCCAAATATTTTTGAAATATATTTATTTTAAATACATAATATCAAAATGAAAATTCTATTTCCCTCATAAAAAATCCTTTGATCTTTTAAAGGAATATTTCGTCATGGATAACATCCATTGATGTTACTTATAATTTACTAGGGATATGGTCCAATGATACAATCCTTACTCTTTATTTGTATGGTTTATGATTATAATGATGATATTTTTATGAAACCTATTTAATTTCCATGGGTAATGATATGATAAAATTATTATGAAACATATTTCCATTGTATGTGTTATTATACAATGATAAGAATAATGTTTTATAATATTTTAGAACACATATGTATGGTTTCAATTATGTTATGGGTGGGAATATAATTATTAAGACTTCCAATTCATTTTGTAAAATTTTATATCTTAGTATCTAATTATAGTCTGCATGTTGATGTTCTTGATCCATAATGGAAAACATATAGGGATTCTAGATCCACTATTAGAAACTGGTGGTGATTCCAAGGCCACTATGGGAAACATGCGATGATTTCTGGTCTGTTTTGATATGGAAAATAGGTTTTGATTCCTAGTACACTATGATTTGATGGTATTGGTAGTTAAAATTGATATTTTAATTAGTTTATATAGGGATGATTATGTCACACATTGATAACATGATTATGATCTAAAAAAAGTTCATGTTTTATTTTTGATGTTTTCATACTCATATAATTCTTATCTTTGTAAATGATAATTTTTTATACCATTACTCATGATTTTGTTCCAAGATTGATTCATTATGATCTTTTTAATATATTATTATTAATTCATTACATTTTTATTATCTTGTGATTATTTATTATCATTGATTGATATCTCTCTTGTTTACCCTCACTAAGAATTTTATCTCACTATTTATTATGTTTAATTTCACTAGGATTTAAAGAATGGTTTTATGTATGGTATTTCATGATGGATATATAGTGGAAAAAACATGATAGGAAATGTTATAGAATGTACCTAAAGGATATGTTCATGTATATAGTCTCTAATAAAACTATGCCTTTAGGTTTATTATATGGATCATAATGTTATATATTGAATATTAATCTAAAATGATTTAATATTTATATATGAAATGTATGGATTTTTTTAGGTTTTGAAAATATATGAGGGATTTTATACTGTAAGTTATAAAAATATAATAGATATATAATTGTACAAGGTCATCGTGCAGTAAATAGATATCCAATAAGCGTGAACATGCCTGATTCAACTCCGTACCTAAAGGAAGAGTTATCTCTATTCAAAGATATGTCCCAACATATGGTAAGTATATTCTCATTTATAGTGTATCCCCGCATCAAAAAACAACTCATATCCCAATTCATGTATTAGAACATCCCTTAAAACTAAAAGGTGGACACATGTCATGACCTAGGTATTCCCCTATCACTTAGGGGAAGTCATCAATTGATTCCATGCCCATCCATTATCCTTTAAGGGATATATTCCATCATATATTTGGAAATCCACTCTCCCTCAAAGTGGGTTTCACATAAAATATCAGTTTAGACCCTCTAATAAAACTGACTCCCCAAATCACCATTTATAGATTGACCCTCTCATACAAGGTTCCCCAAACATCAATTAACCGTATACTATAAAAATACAATCAACTTACATTTTTATCTTGAAGAAGTAAAAAACCATCAGTTATGACATATAAAAATTTAAGTAGCATATGAAAAAAATACCATTAAATAAAAACAAATAAACTCAAACAAAAATGTACGTAAAATAAGAATAGTATAATAATGATATACTAGTGTAATCTCTTGTACACTTAGGCTTTCACCATCTACATCTATAGATGAATATACCCACAACCCTTTCCCAAACACCAACCTAAAAGGTTACCCAAGATTTAGATGACCCCAAATAGCTCACACTATTCCTAATTCACCTAGGATTATATCCTTACCCATTTCCATGTCCTAATGTGGGTTCCACCATTTCCAATACAGTTAACATATATCCACACAAAAAGGGTAAAACTGTATAAATATTGATCTAGAAAGTCACTTTGAAAACAATGAACCTTTTAGGGATAATCACACACTCATATACATGATAGATCATAGAACCACTAATGATTTATATTGAAAGTTAATGAATTATTACATAATTCTTAATGAAGAAAATTTTCCAAGACACAATATATAATTCACATTCGATCCATGATAACCTAATAGACAAATTTCACACAAAAATACTATTTTAATAGAAATTAATCAACGATGATATATTAAAATAGTATAATTAATTAGATGGGGAAGTGAATTAGTGATAAATAACTATATTTATAGAAGAAATTATGAAAATTATATTTAAAAAAATGTACCTTTTATTAAATTATTTTAAAAACATACCACACTTGATTTTGGGAAAAGTCATAAACACTTGAATTTGATTCAACCTTTATGAATCATCATATGAGTCCTTTACACATCATAATAAGGAACCATTATAAATAATATTTCTTCTAAAACATATTAATTTTTAAACAAAAATATTTATCCCTTATGTATAAGGTGACCCTTATGTATCCCTCCCTAATAACACTTATTTATAGGATATCAACCCTTACATTAATGTTAATTTCCTTTTTTGTCATATCACTGGAAACACTTATATATCTAGGATTTAACCATTGTACATCAAATAGAAAATGAAGCTAACCCTTATATATATAATATAAATCAATTTTAACCATCTAGATAAACCCTTATAGATCATCAAGGTGACCATTGAATGTTGATCAATTGTTATTGATATATTAAAATTTATCTATCCCAACTCATATAACCATTGCATACCATTAGATATACCTTTGAGTATCATAGTGTCTTCCAATACATATCGTATTTTTTTAATATAAGTCATATCTATACATATGAGGATAACCATGTTTAAGAGTACACATTTACATATGGTGGCCATTATATATATATAGATACACATTCCTAATTGTTCACCATTACTCTTGGTGACTATTCTAAAGATATCCATTTGTAAGAGTAACACCATATGCATTGTTACCTTTATATATGGAGATACCAGTATCTAACAGTAAACCATTATGCATGGGGCCCTTTTATATGGAGATTCCCATATATAAGAGTACTCTATTATGAATGGGGAATAATATATTATTTATTAAATTATTACCAAGTTTCCAGCCAACATTTTTCAAAAACACCCAGTATTTTATATGGATAGAAGTCATTCTTAAAATTCTCCATCATCCTTAAAATATATATTTACCATGGTTAAAATGTGTCCTACAACCAACCAAAATTACCATAACACCAATAATAATAAAAACACTATTAATAAAACCATTACAAAATAATTACTAAAATCCCATTTCCAACATTATATTTGAATCATCGATCCCTGATCGACTATTGGAACTCACTGCATACCCTATATTGAAATACTAATAGTGTGAATGCGTCAATATTGAAAACAATAAAAAAATCAAAAACTCTTCTATAAATATGAATTACATTACATAATATACTTTTTGGGGGGAATTATACATAAAATGGTATGGGGAAAAATAAAACTCCTAGTTTTTTTCATGAAACTAACTGAGGAATCGAGGGGAATAAAATTATACACCATACTCATCATATAATATGGTACATGCACTCATAATTTAAAAAAAATGGCTAATAAAACATTTACAAATATTTTATGTGAAAACTTATATATAAAATTTTTATATATTAAATAAAAAAAAATTTAAAAATATGTATATATGGATTTAAAATGTTTTTTATGTATTTTAAGTAATATTTCTATTTACGTAAATATCCATCAATAAAATTAAAAACTATAGGATATTCATAATGGAATGTAAAATGTTATTATTAATGGAATGAATATAGATTATAAATTTACATAATTTAACCATAAAAAAATAAATATGAAACAAAGATATCAAATTTAATAGTTAGTAATTTAATGTGTATAATAAAATAATAGAAAAAGTCACTATAAAAAATACAATTTCTATAACACATATATTTTATACATAATAGTGAAAAAAAATTTCCTTCGAGATAATTTTCCAAGATATAATGTATTGATACAAATTTTAATCCTATAAGAAAATTTTATTTATTCTAGTATATGAATAATATTTAATAAACTACACACATATATATCATCCATAATTAGATAATTTATTCCACATTCAAAAAATACTCTATACTACCACAAACACAAGGGTTATATAGCTATTTAAATTATAGATATTATAATTTTGGATACATTTTTGACATTATAATGACTGTTTAATGTTTTATAATCAAATATAATTGGAAATATCTCATTTATATCATAGTAAAGGATTTATAATACTATATAAATAACCCTTTGATATAAAAATATAATATAATTTAAAGTATTTAAAAATATTAATTAAAATAAGATATTAAAAACCATTAATTTTATAAAAATATTCCTAAAACATAATAAATAACTATATAGAACCATATAAGAATCATTGAATGATGATTGATATGGTTATAGAGAGGAAAATCATGATAACTGGTTATTTATTGATGAATAATCTATTTTTTTATTATTTATATCCAATATTGAATTATTTTTTCTAATTTTTATATCTTAGATTGAGAAGTTTATTTTGTGGGAAACTCAATACCTTTGGTTTTTACATGGTTTTAAATCCATGTAATTGAAATTTTAATAATAATTTTGGAAGGTTTTATATTATTCCAACCATTAAAAATTCCTTTTGTTCTCAATCAATTATTTTTCAAACCATAAAATAGATTTTAATCTTTTGAAGTATCTTAATTTGTTTGAAAAGTTGATTTTAATATTTTATAATATAAGTTTACTTGAATAAACTCATTTTTCATTCGGAAATAATTTATATTATATATTGTAACATTTTTATATCATAATGGACTAAAAATATATATATTATATGCATAAAATATATTAACATTAAATTAAAAATTCAGTTATATGAAAATTTTCAAAAGATCACCATTGGACGAAATTTATGTGATTACTATAATTTCAAAACCCTTTTTATGATGATGATTATCTATATACTAAAAATATAATTTTTATGAAAAAATATTTATTTGTTTTAATATCATGTTTTTAGTTCTAAATATTATAATAGTTCTATTATAATTTTTTTTTAAATTCTTCTTAGACAAATATATATTTTTACATTATTAAACATTTACCAATTCACATTAGTTTTATTTAAAAAATTTACTATTAAAAAACTATATTATGTATTTTTACTTGATATTAGTATATATAACTACCACATTATTGTTTAAATGATTGTATTACTATGTTTCTATTTAGTCACCCATTCATAACTTTAAATGGTCATAGACCCCACAACACCTAAAAATAATTAAAATTTACATAGGAATTCATTATATCTAATTATATTCTCTCTCATATATGATATATTTCTTATAGTTTTCATTATAATTTTTATTAATAATTTTACTTTTTTATGTATATTATAAATAATGATCTTTAAGAATTAATGAATATGGTACTTTCATATAATTTTATCCATGACCTCCTGTGTGGAGTCATTAGTTATAAAAGAGAATAAGGTATAACATTTTTATTAAGACTTTATCACAACTATATAAAAAATTAATATTATAGTGCATGTCTTAGCTCAACCCCCAAATGACTCGTGATCCTTACTATGAAATCCCTATTTCAAAATTTATAAATGTAAATTTTAATTAAAAAAATACAAGTCCAAAACTAGACATGAAGAAAATAATTATGAGAACATAATATATTTATAAATATAATATCAAGAGATATTGATGTATAAAAGGGTATAACATACAATTATTTAATTATGAAGATTTTATCTAAAATACCCTTTGTCATAAAATCCAAAATCTAATTACTAAAATACCTTAATACTTGTGTTCAATTATTTTAGTTATTTCATAAATTAGGTGACATGAAACTATATAGAAAACATTTACATAAACTCTCCAATTCTCTGGGAGTAAAAAACATTATTCAATGCATTAAAAGGTAATGTTAATCATTGACTCAATGATCCTAATCCAAAAAAGAAGAAATGATATAGAATGGTGATGGAATGAATATCCAATATAAAATACCATTAATAAAAAATAAATTTAAATCCTATATCAATTTTCATTAATAACATTGTGTAGAATTATTCATCCCACCATGATTTCAAAAGGACCATGGAATCGATGAATTCTAGACATAAATGGGTTTAATAACAATATAAATCTATTTCAAAAACAAATCATTTAGTCCATTGGATCATCCAACCAATGAATAACTTATTGTTGGTGATGTGTAAATACTAATTCCAAATACAAGGAATGAATTTTTTAAAGATTGATATATCTTATATCTCATTATATCTATAATAACATTCTAAATAAGGCCCTCTATCTATGTCACTCTAACATTTGATTAATAGTGTTCAAATCACCATCAAAATAGTATTAAATATTAACAGTGGCCCACCTTATGTCACCCCACAATGATACGAGTTTACCCATACTTGTATATTATTTTATATATTCAATTTGTTTAGTTATTTAATGATGTGATTCTATTATTTACACCATGATAGTGGTGGTAAAAGTGATAAAAAAACATAAAATCTCATTATTGAGGAGTAATGACACCTAAAGAAACATAATATCAGCCTTCAGTCCTATTAAATAGCTTAAATGGATATGATATGATAACCATAGATCAATAAAATCATAAGAAATGTCTTTAATTTATTTTTTCCCTAATTTGAAACAAGTAAAATATAAAAAAATCAACTGATTAATTTTAAATATTACATAAAATAAAACCGTTTTGACCTATATAATGAATTAATGGGTGTATCTAATGTTCATTAAATATTCATTAAGAAATATATATCAAATTTTTATTCATTTAAATTCAAATTTCATTTCATGATGATGCATGGATGATTATTTTACAATAATTTTCTTATCACAACATCCATTTTAGGGTAATTGGTGTAGTAAAACTATGATAATCATATATATTCTTCTAAATCATAAATGGTCAAAAATCATGGTATACTCCTCTAAGATATTTTTATTTGATTTAAATTCATATATGTTTCCAAACCTAGTCTAGTCATGGAGATCCCTCTATTTGGACATGAAATTTTGTGAATATATGTAATATATTGATTTACCATTATCTTAATGAATGGAAAATATTACAAGTTTAAATAACTTTAGTAACAACACATATACTTCCCTTTTAAAAGTTTTCCTCTTTATATTTTTTCTCCAGAACTACCCATATTTCAATTTCAATTATTTCACCATTTTTTACATCATATTTCTTTAAAATAACAAAAATAAATTGAGTTTTTCTTCAGTTCTTAATATTTTGATATAACATTAATCATCCAAAAATTAATCAAGGTTGAATAATTTATCAATGAAATTATCAATGAGAAATCATTCATATAATTGATTTATCAATGTTCTATAAAAATGATCTCTTAATTCACCAAGAGTATAAGATCTATGAATAATCAAAATTAAAATCTATTTTTCCCATCTCTATGAACAAAATTCAACAAAATCAAACAAATATCACTCATGGATAAAAAATTATGAATCCTATAATAATATTTATTGATCTATTAACTTTTTATGAAAACTAATCAGCTATGAATTTTATTTTTCAATATGAATTGACCATACATGACATTAAAATCATTATTCTATTTAGATATGTAATTATAAACACTTATGAAAAACCTTACATGAACAATAATTTTTTCATAATTAATGGTCATTTAATTATAGTTACTATTAATCACATGAATAAACATAATATCCACAGGTTTTTAGGATATTTTAAAATCTATATAGAAATCAAACCAACAAAAAACATTAGAATATTCATAATGTTTCTAACGACTCTATAATTAAATGGGTTTGTTGGTGTTTAGTATGAAAAAATTGATAATATGTATAAAAAAGGAGTCTTATCAATATTTTATAATTCTTAATATACAATAGAATTCATATTTAATATATCATACCCTACTATATATAATTTTAATGTAACACCAATTGAATACTTTACCATTCATCCCAAAGTGTAAAAAATAATGAAAATTAGAAAAATGAAATATTCCCCAATATTCAAACATATATTACGATACATTATTTATTATTCATTTCTTTTTTTGATGGTTACCATTAAATTTTAATGATATGAATTTTATAAACTCCCCCCTTCAACTAATGATAACATCTTACTTTCACCCTTTCAATGAATACCATCACCATCCACATCATGAAATAGCACTTCCCATTTATTTATTATTTTTGAAATAATTTAAAAATACTAATTATTGGAGCGGAAGGATAAATACACTTATAATGTGGCTTATTATCAGTGAAATTCATGGTTTTAATGTATTTAAAAGTGATCAAATTTAAGATATTCTTCACTCATATAAGAGATAAACTATGAAATAATAAATTTCCCCAATCATCTTAATGTGGCTCAAAATTATAAAAAACATATTCATTACAAGTTGGTCATTGTCTGATAAAATTTTATTAAATTAGAATTTGAAAGGATATTTTAGGAACAATTAAAAGTTTATAACTAAAAATTTTGTATGCTGTAATTATTTCAGTTTATTAAAAATATTTTAATAATAATGGTGATAATATTATGTGTGTCGAATAAAATGAAAAAATGATTAAAATTTAATTTGATTAACTATAAATATCATTATATATATATAGTTATATTAATATTTATATGTTTGAGTTTTTATGAATTATAACTAATGTAGTTATGATAATGAAAAATGATAATTTTTTTATCATTAATATTATAAATATTATTATGATTTTAATTAATGTATAAAGGGATTCTAAAATATATATATATATATATATATAAGAGGAAATAAGAGGGAGTGGGGTTATACATTTAAGGGTGTGAGGGATTCCACGCCTAAGGCATGAGCATGGATAAGTGAATGAAAAAATAAGATAATAAAGTAATTTAAAACAAAAAAAATGATAAAAATATTGAAAACCATATAAGAAGGTTTCATTCAAGCAGACATAAACATGGGGTTCCCCCTTTTCCCATTCCTATATGATGACCTTCACTCTATTAACTATATCTATCTCTCTATCTATTTATCTCTCATTATCCATTATTTTATCAAACTTCTCACTTTCACATCTCCTTCAATACTGAACAGATCAATGCACCATAAATGAAAGTTGATTCATTTCTATGAGTAGAAGATAATACCATTTTCTATTTATATATATAGTGTGGTGTGTTTTCAAGAATTAATTAAATTCTAATTTTTTGTTGTTTTTATTGTGGTTGTCAATTGTGGCTTTTAAAAGTGGCCATGAGTGGGGATGTTCTTTATTTTTATTTTATATTATATTTAGAAATGTTTCTTTATGGATTTATTTAGTGTTTTAGTGATTTTGGGATTAATTTTCCATCAGAATTTGTGTATTTATCAGAAATTTTATTTATCTTGAGATAGTTAGTGTGTTGGTGGTTGGTCGCAACATTGTTTTTTGTGTTCGGTTGTAGTTTGGTCATCCGGTAATATTCGCATTAGTTATGCCATTACAGAATTTTTGTATTTGGAGGTTTTATTTATTAATTTTAATTATTTCATGGAATTTATATATACTTGGGGACCTAAGAATGGTTCACCTTAACACTCTAATATTTTACTATATATTTCTAATCAATAAATTCTCTGTGATCGAAATATTATGTTGCATGCATCACCAAACATAAGAGAATAATGCCTTATTAAAAATATAAAATGATATAAATTAATAGAAATTTAAATTAAATTCAGAGAATTAATATAATATAATAGTTTAAACATATTCAATATATATTTTGGAAATGAGATGGAATGTTAATCTAATAATTTTTTTCTAAAAGGAAATGTTTTGTTTAGAAACATTATTTTTATTATATACATTTTACATAATAATGATTTATATTATTTTTAATAATAAAATTAATGAAATATATGGTCTAAAAATGGATAATAATTACTAGTCAATCATAAAATTATTATCAAAATTTCAAAAATGAAGATAAATTCATTTTGATGTAAAGTGTGATATTTTTTTGGAAAATTGTATTTATGCATGCGATGTTTGTTTATATTAATAAATTAAATTAATAACTATTTATGAATGGTGTTAATGAAACATATAGATAATATATTCAATAAAATAAAATATCATGCAACTAATGTTCGTTATAATGCAATGAATATTAATAAAATCAATCATATTCTAAAATATAAATTTTTCATTAAATTTGCTCTAAATTATTTTTCCACAGATATTAAAATTAAATTCCATGAACTATATAAATTTAATCCTATAAAATGGATTAAAAATTAGGAATCAACATTCCCAAATTTGGTTATATGTTTAATTTCATTATTCTTCATAAAAAGATGTTATCATGGAAAGATTTTTTTCACCTTGGTAAAGGTAGAAATTTGATAAGGGGTTATAATAATGGGATAATGATTCATGATATCACTAAAAAATTTAATTAATTTCTTTTTTTGTGTTTTTTTAAACTCCCAAACCATATATTAAAAAAATTTATATTTAAGAGACACATTCCTCTGATATATTCTTGGGTTCTAGTTCAATCACATATAAAAGGGATCCTCCTAATAAAATATTTCCACACAAAATGATCACATTAACTTGACCAATATATTCCCAAATAGATTTTTATCTCTCCTATCCACCTTTCTGAGTTTTTGGTATTCTCAAAAGACACATTAATTCTTCCATAATGTCGTTTTATAAGAATACTATCCAAGAAATATATATATTTTTCTAAAGACATTTTAAATTATATTTCCTCTTAAACCTCATCCAATTCATTAATAACCATATTGTAACATCATTCATTTTATGGTACATACTAGGTTAATTTTTTTCATTAACATCCTTGAATTAATTACCTTCTATTTTTTTCCCTGTTAATCAAGCCCTTGAACCCATTGGGTTATATTTTTGGTGGAATAATAAAGGGGAGATGATGTTTGGATATATAATTAATCCATGCCATGAATTGTTAAATCATGATGTGAATGGTTCTGGGAAGACTTAAATAAATTCATTAAAATTTGTTATGGATCTTGGAAGAACCATGATAAGTAAACTCATGAACAGAGTGTAACCCATAATGCAAATGTGTTTTTATGGGTTATAAAACCAAGGATCTGAGTTTCTTGATTTATATGGGAAATCGAGGAACTCTTATGAAAAATCCCATATTTACATCATAAATGGGATTTTTCCATTGTTTTCTTCCAACCCTTGTGGCATACATTTCCCATATCATCATATCCATGTTCTCTCGATTTCCAATTATTCCCTGGGAGATATCTGGGAATCCTATTTAATCCAGAAGTAAGATTCCATAGGATCTTGGTGTTTTTTACATAGATAATAAAGGTAATTCTCTTGGTTCTCCTTCTATATCTTGATCCATTTTTTTAATTTGAATGATCCCTAGTTCATTATTCCCAAAACCATACCAAGATTTGAGGTCTTGTACTAACATAGTTTCATTATTTTTATTTAATGAAAGGAATGAAGAACCAAATATAACATCATTATAGAATAATATCTATAACTTCTCTTCTTTTGAGGTGGGTAGCCTTTAACAACTCCCTTACATTTATTATCTTTCATTATATGTGAAATAAGTGTGATCTCACCAGCACACCATCCATGTGACCTAAATAAATTGGTAACCAACAACATTAATTAAATCCAAATGAATAGACACCCAATGGATCCGGGTGGGTTAAATAGAAATGAGACCAAGACTTGAGGCCCCACAAAGTGATTTTACATCCTTTTGTCATAGTAATGAACATGGTTTGGTTGAACCTAAAGACATATTATGTTTTATAATTTATTGATATTTTCCTTAATATAGTAAAGTGGAATAAAAATATAAATTATAATAATTTATAACTTGGTATAATAGAATAAACGGATTGTTAACATGGAATTTTATTAATTGACTAATATATCCAATAATGACATTTTTGAAATTATTGATGAATGATATGCTTTTTGTATTTCTTGTGGTTGAGGTTTGGGTACAAGATTCTCGAGGATGAGATACATAATTAAATGATGATTTTCATTGGTGATAAATCCAATTAAATGTAATCCATCAATTTAAATAAATAATTTTTTATTTGGCTTGATCATGGGCCCTGGGAACACAAAATCTACTATAGAAATAGAATTACCATATAGACCAGTATGGTATAGTTACTTTTTCCCATGGTATGGCCATGCACCCTAAAAATCATAAGCTAATCAAGAATAGGAATTCATATAGATCCCAATTTGATATGGTTATTTTTTCCATCAAAATGTTCATTATCTTTGGGAACATGTAAGTATCCCTAGAATGAGAATTAACATAGGGCCCAGTATCATTTAATTATATGATGATGGAGGGAGATTAAAATGGTTAATTGTTACATGACATGTGTGATTTATCATTGGAAAAAGAATCATCTAACATTACGGGTGATCAGTTTTGGTAATAATAATACAAAGATACACAAGAGGGGTTGAATTGTTTCTTTTTGAAAATCTCAAATAGATTTTGGATTTTATCCTTTTTTGAGATTCATGCAAATATGTGTAATTTTATTCTATAAGATTTTGATCAAATGATAAATATTAAAGATGAACACAATAATTTTTTTAGTGTTTCAAGGCACAAATATCCCATATTACACTCCACCAACACTCTCTCTATGATCTTGGTGATTTTCACTAGACATGTACTCTAATCACAAGACCATAACAACTAAGTGTAGGTAGTTTACACATTTACAATAAGGTTATTATAGATCCTTCTGGATCTTTTATACAGAACTGAAAAATCAAAACTTAGTTCAAGAATCTAATACTCCACCACAACTATGTTGGGGTAACTAAAACCCTAATAAATCAAAAGAGTTTGATTTGATTGAATAATCATAGTCTTGTTCATAGTTTCAACAAAAACTGACAAAACAACTTATCTTCTTCATTAAAGGTAAAAGTATTTAATAAATAATAGATTTGAAGAGATCCTAATTTCAAGTAATCTTCAATAAAAATAGAAACAAAAGATAGTGGTAGCTGTTTTGATCAACAGCTTACATAGTACAAGATTGAAACATCTATATCTCAAAAGTGTAGATTTTTTAGAATAATAGAGAGATTCTATATTTTGTTTATTTTTAGCAGTAAATATTTAAAATATATTTCACATATGTGGTATAGAAAAACGAAAATCTTATAACTACTAATAAAGATAAACATATATTTATATTGATTTAATAGTTCCAAGAATATCCCATAAAAATCAAAAACATTTGAATTTAAATGATTCAAGATAGTCATAACATCCCTTAGAAACATGAATGATTTACTCTGTTAAATATGGGCCTTTTAATCATCTATAAAACTACTTTAAAATGTTATTTACTTCCGTCAAGACCATTTCAGAAATCACAGAAAAAAATAATTTTAAACATTTTCATTGACTTGTAAAATATATGGTTTCTTCACATAATGAAAAAACTCAAAATGTATGGTTGTAATCATATGGTTGTTTTCAAAATTAGGGTTCACAAAGTAGGTTTGGTTAAAAAACTAGGGATGACGAACCATATATTTATTTCTTTAAAATTAGGGTTTTCTTAAAACATAATGTTATTGATCCAAACTTTTACAAATATGTAGGGTAAATGATCCAAACATTTTCTTCCAAAAATTGGGTTTCCAAACCATATGTTACACTTATAAATGAAGGGTATGAACAGTGTTTCTAGAATAATTTCAAAAACATTTAGAATACTTAACAAATATTGTAAACCATAAATAAGATAAACTTATCAAGAGTTATATTTCTGAAAAATAATTAAATTAACTTAATTATTAAAACAAAAAAGGATATTTGTGAGTATAAAAAAATAACATTCATAGAGTATTGTTGAGGTAATAAATTCCCAATAATATCCCCCTTTTTAATGATCATAAAATCTATAACATAAGATGCAAAAAATAAAATAATTATAAATAAAAGTGAAATAATATCTTTAAAATGATATTGAAATTATAGTTATTATTTAAAATTAATTTACACATAAAATTTATTATTTTTTATTAAAATAAAATCATTTAACAGAATCAGGAATATTGTGTTTACCAAATTTTCTATCCCTTTATGTTATATCAAAAAAATGTATAAAAATGGTTTAAATCACATTCAACATAGCATAAAACTATAAATGAATGTTAGGGTCTGCATAAGACTGGTGTGTGTTCTGTAAGTATAAATAAATAGAAATAATAATAATAAACACAAACAAAAATAAAAAAATAATAATTTAAAAAAATATATCTTTATGATTACAAGAATAATTTTCACTGTGAGTTTTCAAAAAATAGGAATGGCTAAGGGTGATAGGTGTGGTTCAGAAGAGGTGTCAGAAGCTGATGAAGCTTGACCATCCTAAAGAATTTCATTTAAATTCTCCTTTGGTCATCTTAAAATTTCAATAATATTTTTATCAATATTTTGAATCAAAATCTTGTAATATTGACCTACCTTTAAACTTCCAACTAAATTCACTTTTAGAAACTCAGGAACTATTTCTTCTGACTGAAAAAAATTATTAGAGAATTTCACCAAAATTATTGAGAATATTTCTTGTATTGGGTTCTCCTAAAGTTAATTTCTCAATGATATCTCTTTGTTTGTCCAATAAAAAATTAATGGTTTACATTCATGTTGTATTGTATGAAGCTAATCATAGAAATTATACACTATAGTAGTAATTTATTCAATCCATATGAATAAATTTGGATATGTTTAAAGTGTATATGTAGATTCTCTAGAATAATTTTCACTACTTATTACAAATTCAAATTGACACCCTAAATACCTTTTCAAATCACAAAAGAAACTATTTTTGAAACATAATCAATTTATATCTTTCTAAACTGATCTGACATTTCTCTACAAAAAAGCCTCAAAATCACTTCTTGAAACTGAACATTCTCTAAGATTGTGAATTTGGGCTTGAACTTATTCTAGTTATTCTTTGGTATCTGTTTTAATTATAAAATCTTCCAAAAAAATTATTAACATCCAAATAATTTTTTAAATAATAATTTTCCACCCTCATTTTATTAAATTTGATAACGAACTCATGAATTCAATTATTCGAAGATTCAGAATATAGTTCTACTTAAAAATTATATGGTTGTACTCTATTAACCAAGGGTAAATATTTTCCTTTATCTTTCTACTATATGAGTAAGATTCAATTTCAATAACGATTATATTCTTAGTAGGTTCAGAAATATCCTTACCCAAAGAATCAATAATAACTAAAACTGATTGAATCTATACAAACCTTTTAGTGTAAACTAATGATTTTTGTTCTTTCTTATTTCATTGATAATTATCCTAAACTTTTCTTTAATCATGATATCTTTGAAATTTATTTTCATTGTGACACTCTTTCTCTTTATTTTCATATTGACTATTAAAAATATCTTATTTCTCATCTATGATGTGTGGTTTAATCTCAATTTTTTGTTCTTATGGAGTGACTAAAACTCCTAAAAACAATGGTGGGTGAGATTCTCCATTTCTAGTAGAAACGTTAGGTTCCTAAACCATAGGATCCCAGTATATAGGTTTATCCCTTTGTCTAGGCCAGATGACAAGGGCCTCAATTTTTTCTTCTTCTATAATTTCATCAATATATTATTGAACATTTCTTGTAGCTTCGGGATTAGAGACAAGATATTTGATTATATATCTATTTGTTTGAACTTCATTATTTATTCTAGACTCTGAAACTTTTTCTTGATGAACACATACTACAAAAACAGATCTAAAATTTCATTTCTCTTTCTTTGAAATAGGACCAAATTCTTATTGGTCTTATGAACCAACATGTAACAGCCTCCCTCTAACTATAATCCATAATAAACCTGTATTCCTCAAATTTATAGCATTTAAAAGGTTACTGGGATGACAAATGGTGTTCATATGTACATGTTTAATCGTGCCTCTTTTATAAAATAGCAAAGAAATTATTCTTCCATAAGGATAGAAAGACATCTTTGACACTTATTGTAAATAGTGATGCATATTTCATAACATATATCTTGTAAAATTAAACTTAATATCACTCATCATTAGTAACATAATATAGATGTCAGCATAAAGAATATTTTATAGCTCAACAATTCTTGTAATTATTATTGACTGGATAAAATTGACCAAAACCTTCTAGTCAACCTCAATATCTTTTAAAAACATTTTTCGTATTAGGGTAGAGCTAAATAGAAATGACATAATATCCTATGATTTATGTTCTTAATTTCCAATCGATCAAATATTGAATAAAAAACCTTCATGGGGACACTAAATTTTTTTAGCAATTTCCACTGATGATATAGAAAAATACTAATCATTTATCTAAGATATGATGATTTCCTCTATGTCACCAAAATTGAACTGAATAAAAATATAAAATTGTTTTACTTATATATCGAAAATAAACTTAGTATTTCCTTTAGTAAAAAGAAATTCCAGACCTTGAAAATCTAGATCTTTCTTTAGAACAATATTTTTTTGATAGATCCATTCAAAATATATAACCTTTACTAGAATAATTTTTCTCTGGGTGGTGTATTTTCTCTTCATTCAGCTTTTTTCATCTTCATATGTTCTCTTAATAATCAACATTTCTAAGAATATGAAGGTTTTATGTTCAGATTCTAGGGTTTCAAAGGAAAGATAAGATCTTTAGAAGTCAAAAGTATTTGAATACTAATGGTAAGAGTTAAATATAGAGAGAGAGTATTTTCTAATGGGTTTTGCAACATCAGTTCTAGTTCCTTAAGCCAATTACTCAGTGTAATCATTATTTAATTTTTTATTTTGAAAAGATGTTATTTTTCAAAAACAAAATAAATTCTTATTTTATTTAAATGAATAGTATATAAAAAAATGAATCAAAAATAGTAAAATAATTATTATAGAAATTAATGAAATAAGTTGATAAAAAATTATTTTAAATTAAATATTTCTAACTCTCCCTTAATAAAATCAAAACTTTTAGTGGTACATGGTTTAGTGAAAACATGATCATGTTGATATTCAGTATTTAAAAATTCTAAATATATATAATTTTTAATAACATGATCTTGTAGAAAATGATGTCTTATATCAATATACTTGGTTCTTGAGTAACATTAATTATTTTTTGAAATATTAATTGCGCATGTATATCACATAAAATAAGAATGTTATTGAAATTAAGTCCAAAGTATAGTAAGATGTGTCTCATCCACAACACTTGTGTAAAGAAACTGCTAGCAGATATATATTTCGTCTCAACTTTTGATGTAGCTACTAAATGTTCTTTCTCACTTGACCAAGGAACTAATGATTTTCCTAAAAAGTGTCGGGTTCTGTAACACCCTGATATATTATGAGATAGATTTTTTTAAATTTATTTTATGTCTTGTGTTGTATGCTACACCAAGATTATTTTATACTACACTCACCACCGTATTATCTTCTGATATATGCAAAACAATTCTTGTTCTATGATATACAAAATTTCAAGGTATTTCTCTATAATTTATTTCACACAAGATCGAGTACAAGTGAACATCTAAATATTATTATTTTACCTTATAACCTAGTATTTAAAATAGTGGGAATGAACAGTATTAATTAATTTATGAAAATATTATTTATACATTTATTTAATTAATTATTTTTTGAAAAATTATTTATAAATTAAAATAAAACCCTTTTGAATTAAAAGGAAATGTTTTCTTAACTCTTTAAATGAAAATAAGTGAGTTTATAAAATACTAAAATCACACTTTAGGGATTTTATTAGTGACATATATATTTAATATATTCTATTTAATATTTAAAATCAATCTTATATGTTTTCTAGACATGATATAAGAACAAATTCAATTTTATGGATAAAATGAGTGTTTTTCTAAAAATGTATTTTTACTGCCTTATAATGGAGAACCCATTTTAAATCTAGTTTTTCTACACTTTTATAAGTTATTTTTTATTAAATAAACTTATTTTTTGGAATCATGACATAAAAATTCACTTTGGTTGAATTTTTGTTATTTTTATGATAATATTAATTTTTTAATGAATAGTGCAAAATACTACATTTTAATTTAAAGCTTCTTTTTCATCTGATTTATTTTTACAGAAAGGTTATCCTTTTAATTAGTTTTAAAATATAATTATATTATTTTTTAATAATTTAATCCAATTTTAGTAATTTTAAGTAATTTCACATAGAAATTATATTTAAATGCACACCAATATTTTGATGGTTTATAATTTTTTCAAAAAAACCCCTCGTTTTCTCGGTTTGACAACCAGAATTAATTTTAAATTAATTACTACAAATTTTGTGTTTTGAATTTTTAAAAAATGGATTCCATATTTGGTATAAGTGGTTCCAAATTATTTTAATAGTTTACTTTTATTTCTTTGAATATTATGAATAGTAACTATGATAATTTTTATTTACCACAGTTAAAGGTATATCGGGTAAATTAGGGTAACAAACAATATGATAAAGATGATAAAATTTTCCTAAAAACTACCAAAATTATATTAGATGAATAAAATTAGAAAAATATCACATAAGGTTCTGAATTGATTCATTTAATAGACTTTTTTCTATGAAAGTGATGTAATTATAATTAAAACAAAATAAAGTGGCAACATGTCAATCTCTTATCTCTTATAAGTATAATAATTTTAATGTAGTGATAAACTCGATAAAACAACAAACATAAATAGTCTCCGGGAAATCTAATGAAATTATCTACATCATGTGAATTTATTTATAATTTTTATATATTAAATAATTTTTCACGACCCGTCCTCAGGACCCGTGCCATAACTACCCCAAGCCCGCCTCCCATAGGCCAGGGGCTGGCGACTAGCACCAAGGCATAAATCCCAACAAAAGGGGAAGGCATTGCCTTTATAAAGTAAACAAATACTATAGAGTAAGCAAGCAGAAGTAAACACTAAGTAAAACTGGGTAAAATAGTAAGTGTGGAAAAGTAAGTGGGCCAGAATACAAACACAAACTGAAAGTAAAGTACAACTGGAAAGAAAGTACAGCAACTGTAACAGCCCGAGCTTCCACGGTACGCTTCTATTTGAATAATAGAGTAGTGTGTGTTGTACGCAACTTCGAGTTCTAACACACACCACGACCAATCAAAGTAGCCATTATGAATCGTAATACCTACTTTTTAAAATTTTAGAAATTTTATCTCTCAAAATGGACTTCATTTTTGGATTTGGAGTATCGAATTTAGCCTAAGGTAAAATTTTGGTACTTTTCGGATAACTTTAATTTTTTGATGAATAGTGAAAATTACTAAATTTTAATTAAAAACAACTTTTTTAATCAAAATAACCATTAGTGATAAATTATTAATTTGAGTGGTTTTAAAGTATATTTAGAATATATTTTTACCATTTAATATAATTTTGGTCATTGTACATAATTTTACAATTAAACCGAACATAAACAAGTGTCAATCTTTTGATAGTTATTATCTCTTAAAAACACGCTTTTTGTTTTAACGGGAATTAATTTTCAATTAATTTCTTCCACTTCTGTGTTTTGAATTTGGAAAAATGGATTCCATATTTTGAATCAGGATGTTCATATTTTGTAAATAGGTAACTTTTATTTTTAGACATTTTGAATAATTACTGCGGTAAATATTTTATTTACTATGGTTAAGGGTAAATCCAGTAAATAAGGGTTAAAAAATAATATTATAATAATAATAAATTACCCTAAAACGTATCCTAACATTATTTGTGGATACATTTCTGACCATGGGCATCTTTGGGTCAATTTTGGGACCCCATGGTGCCACTTGTAGGTGATAGGGACACTTTATTTTAATTAAGTTAAAATAAGTACAAAAATGACATAATTATATATCCTTTAGAAAAACAATTTTTACATAGGGTTATATATGTTGGATTTTTTACTATAAATATTAATTATAAAGATAAAATTATTTCATACATAATTATATTTTATTTATAATTTTTATACATTAAATAATTTAATTTATTTATGACACAATGATGATGCACTAATTACCGTAATAGGGAAAAATTAAAATGATTGATATTATAAATACCCAAATAAATATAATTTGAGACTTTTATTGAATTAAAATAATTTTATAGGTTAATATGACATATTAGGATTGATTTAATTGACTTAGTTTGAAGTAATCATTCTGTTATGAGTTTCACAAAAATCAATTATTGAATAGTGTCAAAATTGACATAAAACAGTTTTTAAAACAATTATTATATTATTAATTGATATTAAATTCCTAAAAATCTAAGGTTAGGCCAAGATACTTATATCATAATAGGTGTATCATTAATGGACCACTTAAGTGTCTCTTGGATGTATACAGTAAGTTTATTAACCATATAATATAAAAAAACAAAGAGACATTGTAAAAGTGAAACTAATTAACTTAGAGTTAATACTTAAATATAAGGTTAATATAGTAACCCAAACCTGTATAAATTCTATTGGTTTAATGGTTTTCGACCCATCCTCACCTTAAAATTTAAATAATCAACTTTGGAGCCATTAGAAACCGAATATGAATTTATTATAAATTAATATTTCTAGCTTCTCCAAAGGTGCCCCTCACCCCTCTTATAAAAGGGAACTCCCCCTTCTCATTACTTCACACCTTCAAAGCCTTTTTGTTAGGCCTACCCCTGCCCAAATACTCTATCAACTTCTCTCACTACAACCTAGAGGTCTTATTTTGATCATAAATCCAACATAAGGAGCTTTTTTGATCAAATCAAAAGGAAGAACCCAAAGAAGAGGTAATGATTTCACCACCCTTTTTCAAGTTCCTTTCTTCTTCCACTTCCTCTTCCTTTGTTGTTACCATTCTAAAATAATAACTCCAGTATCATATATAAACTGTTATGTTATTATAAATATGGTACAACCATATTCATTATTCTATCCATCCTTTGAATAACATGTCACCATACGTGCGTACGTAGGGCTTACCATCTCCACGTCGTGGTGTAATTGTTATTCAATAAATTATTATTTGGATGGGTATAATAATGATGTGTAATTCATGTAAATAATAAATTTAAAATGATAATGATTCTGTATATATGATATAACATCCAATTATATATTATTTTAATATCAAAAGAATGATATTTTTGCTCGTGTGTACGTACGGATTACCGTCTCCACGACGCGATGAGATTCATTACCAAGTCCACCATTCATCGATGATTATAAAAATATATATTACTAATAAGTATGTAATATATGACATAATAATGCTACTAGAGATATATATATATATATATATATAAGGATTTATGTACTTACATATATCTTATTCACTTACTTTCGTTCAATACTATATGAAAACAGAAACAGCGTTTATGCGTACGTACGGACTACCGTCTCCATAAACGGTGTTTTCCATTTAATATATATGTCTATTATACATATATATATTCTAAATATATATGATATATTTATCATGTTTTATATTCTGGAAGTATTTAAATCATGATCTAAGTGATACAACCAAGAGTGACAAGTTAAAACACGTACGATAAAGAAAGTGATTATTACCCGAAATGTTAACTTAACATTGAAATTATTATTAAATGGGTAATATAAAGTCATAAATGAATCATGTATGATATCATAAATATTAATATGGTTCTGGTATAATTTAATAACATACTATGATCTTCGTACAGGAGGTTAAACGTACCCTCGACTAAAGGAAAGTGCAAGGTAAGGGGTTTTCATCTCACTCATTATTCCCATGAGATTCATGCCATATTGCCACCATTACCTTTTGTGTGGTGTATGTACTGCCCATAATTATATTATTTGTGTAATACACTTTAATTTATGTGTATTTACATATTCATTGTATGATACCTATTTCATGGGTTGTACATTTCGTAAGTTACCAAATTGGTAAGGGTTTATTTCGCAATCACTTCATTATCTGAGGTTCTATATACGTAATAATCTACTGGGATCTCATTATCATCCACATATATGTTTCTTAAAAATGTATTTCAAAACATTTTTAATATTTACAAGAATATGGTTTAATTACATTTATACCCTTGTTTGACTTTTTATAAGAAGTTTATAAAGGAATCTTTCCATCGTTTTCCAAACAAGGTCCTTTTTAACCTTTTGACAAAATTAAGGTAAGAATGTCTTTTTTTAACTTATTCGGTGGGTGCGGTTATTATCCACCGTTATTACACCTTTGAAGCTTCCTTCACAAGCTTATAAAGATATTTTCAAAATAAAGGTTTTCTCTATAATTATGCAACTTTTAAATGATTTCAAAAAAATAGATATTTCTCTCAATTAGTATTTATTTTATCTATGTCAACATCCTTTGATAAATTTTAAACTTGTTTCAAGTTGATTTATTATGATACAAATCATCCATATTGTATTTAAAGTTTTGTGATATTTTTGACTATGGATGAGTTATTTTTATGCCATTAATGGATTATGATTAAAGTTTTGACATTTTGTATGTTAGTTTTAATATGAATGTTTATGTTATATTTCATCCTCTTCTTAAGATGAATGTGATGGACTAGTATGTTCTGGGTTGGGGACCAGTAAAAGTAAGCCCTCTGGGTTGGTGTCCGGTTATTAGAGGCACTTCGGGTTGGTGTCCGATTATTAGAGGCACTCTGGGTTGGTGTCCGGTTATTAGAGGCACTCCGGTTGGTGTCTGGTTATTAGAGGAACTTCGGGATGGAGTCCGGTTACAGAGGCTCTCTGGGTTGGGTTCCTGTTACAGTTATCCCTTAGGTCTTGGCACGAGGCCTCGACACAGAAATTAAAGTTCGGAATCATGCATTCCATCATTATGAAAGTGGTTATTGATATTTCATGTGATTATTCGATTAGTAGAATATCCATGTGAATAAGTAAATGGAATTATTTCATTTTATTTCTGCCATATTATGTTGAAGTTCAATTTTAAAAGTATTTTGTTTTAGTTTTATACATTACCTTAAATGTTTATTCTTATTTATGAAAGTTTCCGTTGTATTTCTTACCCTTACTGAGCATTTGAGCTCACCCCTTTCTAGGTTTTATTTTTCCCAGGATTCCAAGAAGTGTAATGTGATTGATATGCAGGGTTAAGCCAAGGGAATAATGGCGTTCATAAATATTATTTATGTTGTTTTGTACATCATAATGTGCAAATGTAAAATTCATGTATGTGATCTATTTTTTCAAGACTGCTAAACTGATCGTTCCTTCGGGACTTGATTCCTTGTAATCATGCCAATATATTAAAATAATGCACCGACTCTGGGTAACTGGGGTCGGGGCGTTACAGTTGGTATCAAATGAAGATTAGCAATAACCTTTGAAACTAGATTTAGATAAACTCTGATTAGAGCACATAGCCCTAAGATAGACTTTGAGGATTAGTATAGAAGAACTTCCTAGAATTTCGGTATTGTAGAGATTTTTTCAGTTTTCCGAGCAATACATCCCTTTATGGATACGAGCAGGTAGAGGTGGCTCTAGCACAGATGTACCTAGGGGTGAAACCTGAAAACACTGCTTTGAGCTAGACTCGAACGGGAACTGGTGCACGACAATGGGCTTTGCTGCACTCTTGGTTATGACACTCCCGGGGGATATTCTTAGGATAATTCTCATTTTCTTTACAAACCATTATTAAGGGCTTGTGAATATATACTTACTCAAAGAAAACATTTTTATGATTATGGATTATATCCATAAACTGTTCAATTTGTGTTAGGTATTTTACAAGTTTGGTAATTATTCATTGCAATCCATAAACTGAACTAGTTTATGTTATTGTATAGAAATGGCCGCCAGTAGAAGGAATGTGAACTCCCGCAATACGTATGATCCAGAGAGTAAGAAGGATCATATCTGTCATGGTCCTATGCCAGAATTTAGAAGGGAAATAGTTTCCCATGTATTATCATCAGATAAAGAAATAGTATCATGTGTTGATAAGATGAGTAAAGAATTATTGGATTTTTATGTCTTTTAAGGGAAGCAAGATAAGAAAAGGATGGAAGAGAGAAATATGGGTAAAGGGAAGAGGGAAAAGAATAATTTTCCCATATTTGATAACTGTGGGAAGAAACACCCTGGAACTTGCCTGAAAGGAATGAGAGTTTTTTATAAGTGTGGAGGAAAAGGGCACAAAGTACGTGACTGCAAGGGTAAGAAAATGGTTTCAAATGTACAATGCTTTATTTTCAAGGAGTTTGGACACTACGCGAACCAATGTCCCAGTCATCAGACTATGCCGCAAATGATGCTATTGGATAATAATCAAGTTATGATACTACCACAGATGAAGAGGAATGACTAGTGTTCTTATGTTTTCATTTTAGAATTATTTCATTTAAGTTTTGTATCAATGATGTTCTGTAAATATATAAGGATTGTACTATAGTACTATTTAATTAAGGATTTGAGATTTTATGGTACTAAGAAAAGTGACTCCATAGCGAGTTAATTTTTTTTTTGGAAATTACATGGTTGAAGGAAAGATAAACCTTAATATGGCCCTAATATTGAGGTAGTGATTTTGGAATAAGAGATGTTTGATTTTGGTAATTCAGGATGTTGCGGTGTTTTAAAAGAATATATGAGGAAGGCGTTCACATGTTATTACCTGGAAAAAATGATCCTCATTATGTTTAACTTCCTTGTAAATTTTGGACTGTGAATTTGGATAATATTATTTTGGATAAGTCTAATGGTTGGAATGGATTAAGTTTGAAAGGTTAGTTTTTTGGATTTTTATAAAAGGACAACACGCAGACCGTGTGATGACCCGTCGTTTCAGAAAAATCTATGGGAATCGAATCCATAACCATAGTGCAATTGGGATTTTTCACCTACCATTGTGCTACATGATGTTCCTGGATGGTATAATGTAGTTTCTTTACATAAAGGGTCTGATATGTGAAATATAAATTCATTATATTTGGAACCCTATATGATTAGGATGAGTATTTTTGAGTTGTATTATGTTTTGGGGTGAAAGATGAGTTTTTTGTAGAAATTTATTAATAGATAAAACTCTAATTATAAAGTAAGTATATCTCCTTATGATCTTATCCAATCTCATAAATAAATTCCTCAACATTAAGAAAAGGAACTTATAACAAAAATGTTGTCCTAGATGGTACCTTAGATCATCACTAATTTATGGCTTTGGGATTGTTGGCCTTTTCATAGCCATGTTCTCTACCACTCTCCATCAGATAATTGATGGTTATATTTCTCTTCCATATCCATATTTCCCTACATGGAACCCTAGTATGTGTTATTTTCGGTAATCTTCATACTTTTCACTCTTTATTTTAAATAGAGGCCTCATTAATAAATTTTTCGATGTGGGATTTCAACTAAGATATTTTGAAATGTCAAAAATGTGTTATCCTAATACCTTATGTTTTGTTGAACCGATGGTATTTTAAATCATCAAAGATTGATGAATTTAAGGACCTCAATTTTAAACTTGTTTGTGATTAATGACCTCAATCACTACCTATAAATATTTATGTTTTTTCTCCAATTATATGTCTATAATTTCCACCAATGTCCTCCTAATTGAGATCATAATTTTGTGGTGACCCTTTCATTTCTCTTTTCATCTTGTTAAGACTAAAATTTTATTAACCAAATTTCCGATGTGGGTTTTTTCCACAAAGAATTTTTTCTATTTTCAACCTTTATTTTCAAAGAACAATATCAAATTGCGAGGACGCAATTTGTTGAAGGAGGGGAGAATGTAACACCCTGATCTTCCACGGTATGCTTCTCTTTGAATAATACAGTAGTGTGTGTTGTATGCAACTTTGAGTTCTAACACACACCACGACCAATCAAAGTAGTCGTTATGAATCGTAATACCTACTTTTTAAAATTTTAGAAATTTTATCTCTCAAAATTGACTTCATTTTTGGATTTGGAGTATCGAATTTATCTTAAGGTGAAATTTTGGTACTTTTCGGATAACTTTAATATTTTGATGAATACTGAAAATTACTAAATTTTAATTAAAAACAACTTTTTTAATCAAAATAATTATTAGTGATAAATTATTAATTTGAGTGGTTTTAAATTATATTTATAATATATTTTTACCATTTAATATAATGTTGGTCATTGTACATAATTTTACAATTAAATCGGACATAAACAAGTGTTAATCTTTTGATACTTATTATCTCTTAAAAACACGCTTTTTGTTTTAACAACGGGAATTAATTTTAAATTAATTTCTGCCACTTCTATGTTTTGAATTTGGAAAAATGGATTCCATATTTTGAATCAAGATTTTCATATTGTGTAAATAGGTAACTATTATTTTTAGACATTTTGAATAATTATTGCAGTAAATATTTTATTTACCATGGTTAAGGGTAAATCCGGTAAATAAGAGTTAAAAAATAATATTATAATAAAATCAAATTACCCTAAAACGTGTCCTAACATTATTGGTGGATACATGTCCGACCATGGGCATCTTTGGGTCGATTTTGGGACCCCATGGTGCCACTTGTAGGTGATAGGGACACTTTATTTTAATTAAGTTAAAATAAGTACAAAAATGACATAAGCATATATCCTTTAGAAAAACAATTTTTACATAGGGTTATATATGTTGGATTTTCAACTATAAATATTCATTAGAAATATAAAAGGATTTAATACATAGTTATATTTTATTTATAATTTTTCGACATTAAATAATTTAATTTTTTTATGACACAATGATGATGCACTAATTACCATAATAGTGAAAAATTAAAATGATTGATATTATAAATACCCAAATAAATATAATTTGAGACTTTTATTGAATTAAACTAATTTTCTAGGTTAATATGACATATTAGGATTGATTTAATTGACTTCTTTTGAAGTAATCATTCTGTTATGAGTTTCACAAAAATCAATTATTGAATAGTGTCAAAATTGACATAAAAGAGTTTTTAAAACAAATATTATATTATTAATTGACATTAAATTCCTAAAAATCTAAGGTTAGTCCAAGAGACTTATATCATGATAGGTTTATCATTAATGGGCCACTTAGGGGTTTCTTGGATGTATATAGTAAGTTTATTAACCATATAATATAAAAATACAAAGAGACATTGTAAAAGTGAAACTAATTAACTTATAGTTAATACTTAAATATAAGGTTAATATAGTAACCCAAAACTGTCTAA
Source organism: Viscum album (assembly GCA_963277665.1). Taxonomy (NCBI): domain Eukaryota; kingdom Viridiplantae; phylum Streptophyta; class Magnoliopsida; order Santalales; family Viscaceae; genus Viscum; species Viscum album. Next base: position 1,106,916,924 of record OY728142.1, on the reverse strand, counting down.
ATTCTATTGGTTGAATGTTTTTCGAGCCATCCCCACCTTAACATTTAAATAATAAACTTTGGAGCCATTATAAACTTAATATGAATTTATTATAAATTAATATTTCTAGCTTTTCCAAAGGTGCCTCTCACCCCTCTTATAAAAGGGCACTCCCCCTTCTCATTACTTCACACCTTCAAAGCCTTTTGGTTCGGCCTACCCCTGCCCAAATACTCTCTCAACTTCCCTCACTAAAACCTAGAGGTCTTATTTTGATCAGAAAGCCAACCTAATGATCTCTTTTGATCAAATCAAAAGGAAGAGCCCGAAGAAGAGGTAATGATTTCACCGCCCTTTTTCAACTTCCTTTCTTCTTCCACTTCCTCTTCCTTTATTGTTACCATTCTAAAATAATAAATCCAGTATCATATATATATATTGATGTTATTATAAATATGGTACAACCATATTCAGTATTCTATCCATCCTTTGAATAACATGTCATCATACGTGTGTACGTACGGCTTACCGTCTCCATGTCTTGGTGTAATTGTTATTCAATAAATTATTATTTGGATGGGTATAATAATGATGTGTAATTCATGAAAATAATAAATGTAACATGATAATGATTCTGTATATATGATATACCATACAATTATATATTATTTTAATATCAAAAGAATGATATTTTCGCTCGTGCGTACGTACGGATTACCGTCTCCACGACGCGATGAGATTCATTTCCAAGTCCACCATTCATCGATGATTATAAAAATATATATTACTAATAAGTATGTAATATATGACATAATAATGCTACTGGAGATATATATATATATATATATATATATATATATATATGGATTTATGTACTTACATATATCTTATTCACTTACTTCCGTTCAATACTATATGAAAACAGAAACAGCGTTTATGCGTACGTACGGACTACCATCTCCATAAACGGTGTTTTCCATTTCATATATATGTCTATTATAAATATATATATTCTAAATATATATGATATATTTATCATGTTTTATATTCTGGAAGTATTTAAATCATGATCTAAGTGATACAACCAAGAGTGACAAGTTAAAACACGTACGATAAAGAAAGTGATTATTACCCAAAATGTTAACTTAACATTGAAATTATTATTAAATGGGTAATACAAAGTCATAAATGAATCATGTATGATATCATAAATATTAATATGGTTCTGGTATAATTTAATAACATACTACGATCTTCGTACAGGAGGTTAAACGTACCCTCGGCTAAAGGAAAGTGCAAGGTAAGGGGTTTTCATCTCACTCCTTATTCCCATGAGATTCATGCCATATTGCCACCATTACCTTTTGTGTGGTGTATTTACTGCCCATAATTATATTATTTGTGTAATACAATTTAATTTATGTGTATTTACATATTCATTGTATGATACCTCTTTCATGGGTTGTACGTTTCGTAAGTTACCAAATTGGTAAGGGTTTATTTCGCAATCTCTTCATTATCCGAGGTTCTATATACGTAATAATCTACTGGGATCTCATTATCATCCACATCTATGTTTCTTAAAAATGTATTTCAAAACATTTTTACTATTTACAAGAATATGGGTTAAAGACATTTATACCCTTGTTTGACTTTTTATAAGAGGTTTATAAAGGAATCTTTCCATCTTTTTCCAAACAAGGTCATTTTTAAACTTTTGACAAAATTAAGGTAAGAATGTCTTTTCTTAACTTATACGGCGGGTGCGGTTATTCTCCGCCATTATTACACCTTTGAAGCTTCCTTCACAATCTTATAAATATATTTTCAAAATAAAGGTTTTCTCTATAATTATGCGACTTTTAAATGATTTCAAAAAAAGAGATATTTCTCTCAAATAGTATTGATTACATCTATGTCAACATCCTTTGATAAATTTTAAACTTGTTTCAAGTTGATTTATTATGATACAAATCATCCATATTGTATTTAAGGTTTTGTGATATTTTTGACTATGGATGAGTTAATTTTATGCCATTAATGGTTTATGATTAAAGTTTTGACATTTTGTATGTTAGTTTTAATACGAATGTTTATGTTATATTTCATCCTCTTATTAAGATGAATGTGTTGGACTAGTATGTTCTGGGTTGGGGACCGGTAAAAGTAAGCACTCTGGGTTGGTGTCTGGTTATTAGAGGCACTCCAGGTTGGTGTCTGGTTATTAGAGGCACTCCGGGTTGGTGTCCAGTTGTTAGAGGCACTCCGGGTTGGTGTCCGGTTATTAGAGGCACTCCAGGATGGAGTCCGGTTACAGAGGCTCTCTGGGTTGGGTTCCGGTTACAGTTATCCCTTAGGTCTTGGCACGAGGCCTCAACACAGAAATTAAAGTTCGAAATCATGCATTCCATCATTATGAAATTGGTTATTGATATTGCATGTGATTATTCGATTAGTAGAATATCCATGTGAATAATTAAATGGAATTATTTTATTTTATTTCTGCCATATTATGCTGAAGTTCAATTTTAAAAGGCTTTTGTTTTAGTTTTATACATTGCCTTAAATGTTTATGATTATTTATGAAAGTTTCCACTGTATTTCTTACCCTTACTGAGCATTTGAGCTCACCCCTTTCTATGTTTTATTTTTCCCAGGATTCCAAGAAGTGTAATGTGATTGATATGCAGGGTTAATCCAAGGGAATAATGGCGTTCATAAAGGTTATTTATGATGTTTTGTACGTCATAAAGTGCAAATGTAACATTCATGTATGTGATCTATTTTTCCAAGACTGGTAAACTGATCGGTCCTTCGGGACTTGATTCCTTGTAATCATGCCAATGTATTAAAATAATGCACCGACTCTGGGTAACTGGGGTCGGGGCATTACAGCAACTGAATGTAAAGTAGCAACGTCGAGTCGTCCACTAGAAGTCCCACCTGAAGGGTGGGTACAGATATCCTCCTAAGCTCCTCGGGTCCAGCCATCCGCTCCGTGTACGTCCCACCCAGTGGTCAACCTCCAGGTACCGACTTGCTCCACAAGCCTCAACCACGATCATTGTTGTTCGTCGTCTGCATCCAACACAACGTAGTGCGGGCATAGCCCGTGCAGGGGTGAGTATACGCTACTTAGTAGGGACCCCGAGACCCCCGAAGGTCTCCCAGAATCCACAAAAGATAATCCACAAATAAAATATACAAATCACGAAGTAACATCCAACACTACTTAGGTATATGCCAATACATATACCTAAGTCATCAATTCCAGTTCGGTTCCAATCATTCAAGCCCAAGTTCGATCACGTACACATAGGATAGTACAACCCAATCCACACAGGAAAGCACAACCCAATCCACATAGGAAAGCAGGTCAATCATATCAAAGATAATGATTGAAATTCAAGACTCAGCTCACACAGGTATAATTCTTCGTAAGGAGATAGATATGATCAGATGTAGCCACTAATTCACCTAAGCTGGGACCCACGTAGGATGCTTGACCAGCTAAGCTGTCAGACCCACATAGGATTCAAGTACTATAGTTGTCACCGCCAAACCCATGGTGGATTCCAGTACGGTTGTCGTCGTCGTCGAACCCACGGAGGATTCCAGTACGAAATTCTTCACCGTTGAACCCATAGCTGCTGGGGAACTTCTCCTCTATCGAGTACAGTGGGCCTTCCTCTATAACCAAGCGCTTCCCACTAACCTTGGACTGCTGTAGTACTCTACCTGTCGAGTACTATGGGCCTGCTGCTACAACCAAGCGCTTCCCACGATGGGTTTTCCGCTACAACCAAACGCTCCCCCTCATAGCCTACAGAGGTACTCCTTCTGTTGAGTACCGCGGGTCTACCTCTACAACCAAGCACTCCTCTAATGTGGGTCTACTGCTACAACCAAGCTCTCCCCACTGGGCTATCGAAACACTCTGAGTTGATCGATCAGCAGTCGTCAAGTCTCAGCCAGCTCTAGGGTTTCCGCACACAGCACGCTTGTTCCGGAAGGGTCTGCTCTATGACCCAATAGTTTGATACATCAACTATCACGTAGACCAGAGTTGATGTATCCCAAGGTTTCTTCTTATCGATAGGAACTCAACGCGACAGACAGCGTGTCAATCGAACGCCCGGTCTGAGAGTTATTAGTCATTTCGTCCCAGGGGCCCAGTTGGTTTCATGTACGAACCAAACCGACTGTATCTCAACTGTACCCCGAACTCACATAGGGTATACTCATAGGGACCTTTTCTCAACATGATCACCAACACCGTTGACGGTTCTTCAAACGGACGTCCGGTCTGAATGTTAACGGCTTTTTCGTTCCAGGAGCCCGGTTGGATTTCGGGTACAATCAAACCCGGACATACTCCAACTGTGTCCAAACCTGAAGAGTAGTAAGCCAAAAGTTCCGTCTCACTAAGAGGAATCCAACAAATTCTACGGTACGTCAATCGGACGTCCGGAGCTCACGTTATAGGCGTTTCCGCTCCGAGGGCCCGGTTGGTCTCGTGTTCAAACCAACCCGGCCATACACAAAGTTTTCCAAAACCTTGAGTGTAATATAACAAAACTACCATCTCGATCCAAGTATCCCATCACAACAGACGGTTCGTCGATCGGAGGTCAGTAGCCCAAGTTATGGACGTTTGAACGAAACTTCCCAAAAATAGGGGGTTCGGGCCCGGTCTGACCCAGCCCAATACCCCCCCTGGGTCGGCCCGAACTGGGTCGACCCAACCCTGGTTGGCTCCGGCTCAGCCTGGCGCGGGCGGACCAGCCCGGAGCGGCCGGTCCAGCCTGGGCGCCCGCTAGCTGAGCGGACGCGAGGGGGGGTGTTGTTCCCCACCGGTTGACCGAACGGCGCGGCTTTAATGTTGTGCCGCCTCCCCTAAACCCGGAACGGCAAAGCCGTTCCGGTCCGCCGTGGCTCAACCGCGGCGGCTTTTTCCGGCGGCACGTCGTCGCGCCGGGGTGGCACGCCGCTGCCGCTTTTCACGAACCACCGGACGCTCTCCTGTGGTCCATTTTTTCGGTCGTCTTCGCCAACGGTCCTCCCGGGACCAGTTCTTCACTGCGATGGCCTTCAAACGTCGTTACGGTCTCGTTCTGTCAACATCCCCACTCCGTTCGTGGCCTCTTTCAGTCACAACGGCACCGTGCTTCTTCGTCGTGCTCCTCCTTGTTCCCGCGCGGTGTCGTTGCACCGCGCCGCCTTCGTTCAAGCCGCAGTGAACACAACCACAAATGGGGAGGGGGTTCGGCCGTGTTTGGGTAGTCTGAACTCCTCCTGTTAAATTGATAACAAGCGGCCCAAAGAAAAAAAATTGACGATGAAAGGAAAAGAATAATTCACGAACAAAATCAAACCCCTACCTCGAAGAAGTTGTCAAGCGAGGATCATCACGGGAAAAGACTTCGCGGAAGACGGCATCGCGGAAAAGGATCGTGGGCGTCACGGTACACGGCGTCACAGAGAAGAGGATTTTCAGCGTCATGTCATCGATCTCCGAGGAACTAGCGTTCTTTGTCGTCTTTTGTCGGAGGCCGGCGTTCTTCGTCGTTCTTCGCGTTCTCCAACGAAGGAGATGAAGATTCGAAGGCTTGAGCAATTCCTCTCCAAACCTTCTCGCACAACAAATTAACCCCCAATGAAATAATACTTTGTCTTATTTTATTAACACACACAAGCCATCATTAAATTCTAAATTCAAAAGAATTCATGAATTAATTACATTGAACAACTTAATCAATTAATTAATTAAGAGAGTTGACTTGCAATAAGTGGGGTGTGCGGGTGTGTTACTCAATTAATTTGGGGTTAGCCAATTTAATGGGAGGTTTTGAGGAAGTTGAAAAGGTGGGGCTCATGTGGGGCCCACTGCACTAATTTCCTATCAAAAGGGGTTAGGATTTAGTGGGTCCCACCTCAACTTCCATACGTAGGTTTAAACTACATAGAAAATAAAATAAAAATTGTTGCACAAATTTTATTTTATTCATTAATTAACTCATTTTTTTAATAACCACACCCAAGAAAATACAACTCCAGAAAAGGTGTTCCTAAGCAATTACAGGCGTTGCGGTTTCATCGGTGCCCTCAGATTTCAATTCCGAGCACCGGTTCAAAAGTTAGGAAAACCCGCTCGTTCGTTCACTGACGTACCCGAGCTAAACTTTGGAAATTGATTCCGGGCACACCGGGCCTTGGAATCAGGTGCCGTCAGAAACTACGTACTCATAAAATCCAAAAAAAAATTAAAAAAAAATTCCCTTGAAATTTACGAGTCTTTACATTACTCCCACCTCAGGGCTTTACGTCCCCGTAAAGATACATCACAAACTAGGGGAACAAATGAGGGTACTGAGCACGCATCTGATCCTCCCGCTCTCAAATACTCTCCTGGAGGTTCCCATGCTGCCATCTGATGCATACTAGAGGAATCGAACTCCCACATAGGACCTGCTCCTGTCAATCCTCAATCTCCACTGGGACCTTCGCAAAAGTCACCCCATCATCAAAGATATGCATTGGGTCGTTCACGTATCTCCTCAGCTGAGATACGTGGAAAACGTCGTGCACCTGGTGAAACTGAGGTGGATGGGTCAAGCGGTAAACCACCTCGCCTACCCTGTTGAGGACCTAGAAGGGTCCGATGAAGCGCGGAGATAGCTTTTCGTCGTGGATAAAACTCCATAATCCACGTCGAGGTGAGACCCGTAGGAAAATGTGGTCGCCATCCTCGAACTCCAGTAGTCTCCACCTCCTGTCAGCACAAGACTTTTGTCTACTCTGAGTTTTCCTCATCCGCTCTTGGATGACCTAGACCTTTTCTGGTCCAACAAGTGATACTAAGATTTCATCTTTTCCGATAAGAGAAATCCAGTATCGTCCCCAAGATGAACCACGTTCTTCGCCTAATACAGTCAATCCTAACATGGATGATACTAATCCATACCAAGGATGACGTCGTAAGGCCTCGACGCTATACCAAGAGATCCAACCATTACTCTCGCCTACAAGGGTTGAGTCACACTGTTTGTATTAGTGTGTGGTCACTGGGTTTCCTCCAGTAGGAATCTCAAAAGTGAGGGTCAAGTCAACAGTTTAAACTGGAACCTCTTAGTAACAACAAAACGAGAGGACAGGAAAGTAAATGCCACAAAGAAAGGTGTATTTTATTACTGCATATCAAAGTACAAAGACCCAAATCATGAATAAACAATCATCAATAAAGCTAGAAGAAACATGAATAAAAGTCTCCATGTCTGGAGCTAGTCCCACTCATGTCCATCTGCTCCCGGAGCTCCATGATCGTAGGCCTCAGCTCCCTGAAGCTGAGCTCTCCCCTGTCCACCTGTTCCCTGTGGTCGGGGTAGACCTCCTGGTGGTGGTGGTGGAAACACCTCAAAGTGCTGTCCACCTCCAGCTGCATAGCCAGCTCCCCTGCCTCGGTCTCCTTCTCCTTGCGATCCCCCCTGATTGAACCTCTGCCTCTGCCTGGGAGGTCCTTCGTTTATCCGTTGGTCATCTGTATGGTGGGTCAGATAGTCACGTGTCATGTGACCAACCCCACCGCAGGAGTAACACAGTCCGCTCCTGGTAAGTCATTCTCCACCCCGGGTGCCTCGCACACACGATCATGTGTCATGCGGTCGATCGCCTGTAAGTTTGGTCCTCTTGGACCTTTGTGTCATCTGTCTACTGCCCGCTACAGAATACTTTGCCGCATGCCGGCTAGTGGTGGGTCCTGCTACTGGGGACTTCTCAGCAAGGAAACTCTCCACTAAGAGGGCTAGCTCAAACACCCATGTCTACATCGGGATGCTATGAGAAACAAATTAAGCTCTAATCTCTCGCCTGAGCCCCTACTCGAAGGTTTGGGCCCTGAAGAACGGGTCCCATACCATATCTGTAGAGTAATGAGAGATATCCACTACAAAAAAAACTGGGTTTAGCGGTGGTTTTGTGGCAGAGGTTCACAAAACCGCCACTAAACGTTTTCAGTGAAAGGTTTATCGGAGGTTTTTAATAAACCGCCGCGAAACCCTATTTTATGTAAAAAAACCCGACCCTTTCCCCTACCCCTGCCGCGGTTCCCCCACAAACCCTCGCCCCTTCCCCGATCCCCACTCTTCCCCGATCCCCCCCCCCCCCGGCCCTGGCGACACCCGCGCCCCTCGCGCCCTCCGGCGATCCCTGCACCCCCCGCGCCCCCCATGCCCTCCGGCGAACCCCACACCCCCCCGGCGCCCCCCTCGACCCCCAGCGACCCCCGCTCCCTGCGTGCACCCCACGCCCCCCGCTCCCCCCGCGCCCTCCGGCGACCCCCGCACCCCCCGCGGCCTCCGTCAACCCCTTCACCCCCCGCTCCACGCCCTCCGGCGAACCCCACACCCCCCCCCCCGGCACCCCCCTCAACCCCCAGCGACCCCCGCGCCCTGCGCGCCCCCCATTCCCCCCGCGCCCCCCACGCCCTCTGACGACCCCCGCACCCCCCTCGGCCTCCGGCGACCCCCGCACCCCCCGCGGCCTCTGGCGACCCCCGCACCCCCCGGCGCCCCCCGCGACCACCTTCTATTTTGGTAATTTTTAGTTATTTATTGGTTCTTTGATTCGAATCATGAATTTGTTACACAATGTGAATCTACTGCAGGGTAGATACTATGAGTTTGGTTTAGAGCTTGAAGAATTATAAGTCATAAATCATTTTCAAGTTTTTAATGGGTTGATTAGGATTAATTCAAACTAAGGATACTTTTTTGGGTATTTTTATTAATCGTGGAATTCACACCATGAAAGGGGTTCATGACATTAATTATTTAGAACCAATGTTTTTTATCATTATTTACATATTACCCTTTTTCCATTCAATGTGAAGACCTCCCTCATAAATCCTAGAAAGATTTTAGATAATATTGGGTATCTTCCTCCACCAGATTTCTTTTCTTGGAGCATTTGTTCACTAGTGTGGTGGGTTGTCTTCCTTTGGGTACGTGTAATATCATTCACTCTCTTTATCATTTATGTTCTTGGTTTGGTAGTTTTGTGTGATATGGTTTCGATGGTTTCATAAATAATATGTGTTATCAATCAATCCATTGTGGTTTTCCCTCATTCCTTTTTCTATTTGAGGAATATCTGCTTGTTTCCAATTTATGTTGTCGAAGGATCTTAGGTTCCTTATGTTTATAAGGTAGGTGTTTCTATACAAGCGGCTCTAATTTAAAATTTCCTTATATTATTATTAATTTCTTTGGCTTGTTTCATGAAATTGATGGATTTAAATGGATTTTATGGAAAATATACATGTTTTTAAAGAGGTCTTTCTTCAAAAATGGTTTTTATCACAAAAAGTGGTTGACTAAATTCTTTATGGTTTGGCCTATTTAGATTGAATTTTTTATACTAATGGATGTTTATCTTTATTTTTTATTTTAATTTGGTTTCATAACTTTATTCTCTAAAACAAGATACTACTTTCATGTCTCTTTATTATACATCTCCATGTATAAGACCCTCTTGGGAGACTTGCCTAGTTTTCCCTAGTCGGTTCTTTATAAATTAATATCAAAAGGAATATTGAGCCTGGAATGTTACGACACTTCCTAGTTTTGGTTTAGTTTCATTGGTAGAATAGATTTAGTAGCACTAGAATTTAGTTAATATGTGTGGGATGGTGCCTAGACATCTCACCTCCATGTATGAATTCAAGTTACTATGGGTGGTTAGTTATTTTTGAAAATATTGTCACTTGGTCTTTGTTGTTGATTTAATAAACTAGATTTGGTGTCTATTTAAAAAAAACTATTCCTTTCTTATGTTTTATATTTCATTAATAAAATTCATAAATTCATAAAATTATTATTATTTTAAATCATTAATATGGATTATGGAAGTTGTTCTATGATTTAGGAATTTTATCATGACTAAAGGGGTTTTCATCTTGTATTTGTTAGAAGATTCCTACTAGAAGAGGTCTTATGAATCTAAGTGATAGATTTGTGAGACGGGTTTAATAGGAGAATCCCTTAGTGGTATCTTCTTTAGTGGAAGTTATAATATGCACTATTCATACTTTGGTTATGAAGGTATTAAAAACCCAGGAGGAGGAGTGGATCATGACTCATAATTTGCTAACAAGAATCCACCTATCTTTCATGGTGATAATGGAATCTAGAAATATGAGGAGAGGATTGAGTAGATTGGTAGGAGATTTAAAATTATAAAGATTCCCAAGGAATCTAAGGGGTGGGGGTCAACATATATTCTTGATGGATTGGGAAGGAAATGGTGAGGCTCAGTTTTGCATGCTATATTTTATGAGGATCTTACGTGGGAATCCTTCAAGAAAATATATAAACTATAGTTTTATCCTAAAATGTTACATATGGAAAAGACCTGATACTTTATAACATTATAAAAATGGGAATGTATTGTTATAGTGTATTCCACTAACTGTTCTAGGTTGGTGCATTTCAAAGTGGATATTATTACCAATGTTTACATGAAATCTCTAAGGTTTGATATTGTGCCAAGTGTCTCCTAAGAAACCTGAGTGTGACATGGATTTATATTTATAGTGACACTTAATTTTGATATACCTGCACACTATTGTTTATTTTATATTCGTGGACTAGATTATGCATTAGAAACCATTAGTGGTGGCCTACTTAATTTACCTCACACCATATTCATTACATGGATTGGTACCCAGATAGTCTTCTTTTTCATAGGAAATACGACTTTGATATGGTTGGTTGTGTATGAAACCATTGAGAAACATCATTCCTCTTGGAGGACATCTAAGGTCAAGCCTAAACAATCACATAATGTATCAGGTTTAAAATTCATTATGATCATTTTTGATCACACATCAATGGGGTGTTGTTTGAGGAAACATAAATGTGTGATCGATAGTGTTATTAGAAGTGTGTAACCCGATATTCTTATTGCTCCTCAATGAGGTGTTGACGCTGTCTCCTATGGACCAGACTTGTTCGGTTGGTCTGAAGTGGTAAATGTGATCAATGAATCGTCTTTATTATATTATTAAAACTTTATGATCAATTGTTCATCTTTATTATATTATGTTTCTGTAATCTTACACTATCGTATATTTTGTGTAGGCACATTGTGATATACATGGATAGAAGCTGGATCACATTACTGAGGAACACACCTCAATATGTTAAGGGTTTGAATGAGTTTTTAGATTTTTCAATTTCTAATCGATCCGTTGAAGGGAGAATAATATGTCCATGTCCTAAATGTAAATTTAGAACATGATTAAAGAGAGATGAAGTTTATGAACATTTAATACTGAAGCAATTCCCTGATCAATATTTGTGTTGGATTTGGCATGGAGAATCAAACAATACAGAAAGATTGAAGACTGATGTTAATCCACAGAATGAGGTCCCAAGTTTGTCGCCAATGGAAAATGAAATGCAAAACCTCATAAATGATGCATTCGGCACTGCAAGACACCACTATGAGCATAAAAACATATCATAACAACCAGAAGAGGGTTCTACAAATTGCAACGTGACAAGTGATGTTTTTGAGACTGTAACACAAGAAGATCAAGATTGTAACATATCATTGGATCCTCCTCTTGATTATGTGGAGCCAAATGTAAGGGAAAACTTCAGTGAGGAAAATGTGTTTCATGATTTATTTGATGATGGAAATCAAGAGTTTTATAGTGGGTGTTTGAAATATTCAAAGCTTTCATTTCTTTTGAAGTTGTACCATATCAAATGTCTATGTGGAATTACAAATAAGGCAATGTCCATGTTATTGGAATTGATTCGTGATGCTTTTCCTGAAGCAAAAATCCCAGAATCGTTTTATGAGATGAAAAAAGTTGTAAACAAGCTTGGTCTGAATTATACAAAAATACATGCGTGTCCCAATGATTGTATGCTTTATTGGGGAGAGGATTCAAGTAGACAGAATTGTAAGAAATGTTCTTCTTCTAGATGGCAGTCAAAAGGTGATGTTGGAAGTATGACTGAACATAATTTCATAGAGAAGAAGAAAAGGAACACACCTGCAAAAGTTTTGCGTTACTTTCCTTTAAAGCCTCGATTGCAAAGATTATTCAGGTCATCAAAAACCGCCGAACACATGAAGTGACATTCTGTAGATAATAACAATGATGGGTTAATGAGACATCCACGAGATTCCCAATCATGGAAGACATTTGATTCATTACATCCAGATTTCTCAGCTGATCCTAGGAATGTTCGATTGGGATTGGCTGCCGATGGATTCAACCCATTTGGGACTTTGAGTACGAGTTATAGCATTTGGCCAGTTGTTTTGATCCCTTATAATCTGCCTCCGTGGATGTGTATGCAACAAAAATCTTTTATCATTTCGATGATTATTCCTGGAAAACAAATGCCTGGAAATGATATTGATGTATACCTGCAGCCTTTGATTGAAGAATTGCAGGAGTTATGGAGCAACAGTGTTGAGACATTTGATGTTTCTTCTAAAACAATGTTCAAAATGCATGCTGCTTTAATGTGGACCATTAGTGACTTCCCTGGGCTTGGGAATTTATCTGGTTGGAATACTTATACGGGTTTGGCTTGTCCTATTTTTAACTTTGATTTCGAGCCCAAACGGCTACCTCACAGTAGAAAATGGTGCTTCTTGTGCCATCGGAGATTTCTTGATGCATCTCATAGATTTCGGCTGAACAAATCAAAATTTAATGGTTCCATTGATCATAGACCAACTCCAAAGTTGTTAACCAGTTCTGAAATATTGACACAACTTGAAAATGTTAAAACAAAATTTGGGAAGATTCACCATTTGACTGATAGCGGAAAACGAGTGCGAAGTGCATTGTCAAGTGAAATCAAAACGCAACAATGGAAGAAAAAAAGTATATTCTTCAAACTTCCGTATTGGGAATTTAATTATTTGCGCCACAATCTTGATGTGATGCATATTGAGAAGAATGTATGTGATAATTTGATTTTCACATTACTTAATGAGCATGGAAAGTCAAAGGATCATCTCAATGCTCGCAAAGACTTACAAGTAATGAACATAAAACGTGATCTCTGGCCAGATGAGAATGAAAAGTATGCTCCGGCCATTTTTTCAATGAAAAATAGGGATAAAGATGTGTTCCTTCGAATTTTAAATAATTTGAAGGTATATGATGGGTATTCGAGTAACATCTCGAGGTGTGTTGATTTGAAGAATCGTAAGTTATATGGATTGAAAAGTCGCGATTCACATGTTTTGTTACAACAGTTACTACCATTGGCATTGCGTACATTATTACCTGAAAAAGTTACTGCTGTTGTACTGCAATTCTGCACATTTTTTAAGAAATTATGTGAGAAAACTCTACATCCATTACAGCTTGACAACCTATAGGAGAGGTTTTTATTGACCCTTTGTGCAATGGAGATGGTCTTTCCTCCATCGTTTTTTACTGTCGTGATTCATTTAACTGTGCATTTGGTTGACGAAGCTAAATTAGGAGGCCTCGTTCATTATCGATGGATGTATCCAATTGAGAGGTATTTTATTTATATGTTTCCAGTTAAGTAAACAATATTTGGAATTTAAATAAATACATAATATTATTATTATTTTTCATAGATATCTTGGGCATTTGAAAGCATACGTGAGAAATAAAGCTCAACCAGAAGGCTCTATTGCTGAAGGCTAATTGGCCAAGGAGTTTCTCACCTTTTGTTCCAGATATTTGTTTGATATTGAGACAAGATTTAATCAAGTTGGACGTGTTGACGACACATCAACTCAATCTCAAATTCATCAGAAATCAAAAATATTTCCTGCTATTGGCCGATCAGTTGGGAGGACCTCATACGCGACACTGACAGAATTGGAGTTATTACAGGCACATAGTTATGTGATGCTGAATAGTGAAATTGCAGATCCATTTATTGAAGAGTTGAGGATACAAACAAAGAGACGAATGAGAGGCCGAACACAAAATGAAAAATATATAACGAAAGTTGTGAATAAAGAGCTGGTAGAATGTTTTGCATGACGTGTAAGTTTATAAATATTATAATAAATACGAATATTAGTTTGACACATACAATTTGAAAATCTATTAAATTATATTTATATTCTTCAGATCATGAATACTGATACTCGAGCAGACTTGTCAGAAGATTTGAAGTTTCTTGCTAGAGTTCCTATAAAACAAGTTATAAAGTTCGACACTTATAATGTGAATGGTTTTAGATTTCGTACAGTTGATCAAGAAGTGGGTTTGAAAATACAGAATAGTGGTATATTTACATTTGCTGAAGTGGAATACTATGGAAAGTTGCATGATATTATTGAATTAAACTACCACGGGCATTTTTCTGTTGTTTTATTCAAATGCGAATGGGTCGATATTATCAGAGGTGTTAAAATAGATTCCTTGCAATTTACTTCTGTAAACTTCTCTCACTTGATGGATGTTGGTGATCGTGAACTGCATGATCCATATATCTTAGCATCGCAGGAAAAAATGGTATATTATGTGAATGATGTTGTGGATGAAGTGTGGAGTGTAGTTACTCACGTAATACAAAGATATTTGTATGATATGGGTGATGAAGTGGAAGATTTGACCTCTGCAATTGAATTTCATCAATAACAGGAAGCAGAATTATTTGTCCATCATGATATTGAAAATATTAGTCTAGCAAGGATGGATGAAGTGGATGAAGCAATGGATCAGGAAACCGACATGATTGAAGGGGAAAATGATTGTATGTACAATTATTTATTCATTCAGCAGCCACTTGTTTCATTTCTTTAGTCATTAATTATCATTGTTATATATATTTTGTTTGTTAGTACTGGGAATCTATTATCATTTTTAATTTTTTTTCTGCATAAATTTTTTGAAATATATATTCTGAACTTAATTTTATTTGATTAAATGACAGGAATGCCAAGGAAGAAGCGGTACACCATTTCATCTACTTCTGCGACAGATGACGATCCATCTGTCCCTACGGCATCTGAGGCAGCAGCTACCTACATCCCTGCATCATCTCCCCCTGCACCATCTCTGACACCGTCAGTGGATGTCTCATTAGAGGATGAGTCATTGCCTCCCCCTACAGGAGCCTCAGCAGTGGGGCAGTGACACGCCCCTTCCAGTTCATCATGGACATTCTGGAGGGTCACAGTCATAGGTACAAATTTTAATTAAATTAATTTATTGCATTTTGTTTATAGTAATTGTTTGCTAATTGCAGATGAAAAAAATGAAACCGTGGAAAAACACTTAAAAAGTTCTGATGTTTGGAACATGAATGGCGAGAAGATAGTGGTGCCATTTGATTCTTATGGGGTCCCGATGGATGATGCCACAGGTTTACTTGGTCAGATTATAGGTCAGCTGGCAGCGGAGCCCATTTCCCTGCCTATTTCATATGATTATTGGAGGCGTATGCCTCCAAACTAGAAAAATGAAGTTTTTGATTCTCAGATAAAGGTAATTTTATTACTTTATGGTTTAATTGAATGTCATGTTACTAATATATTCAAAATGAATTTCTATATACAGATGTTCTTCCACTTTACCGTTGCTGATGCGATAGAACGGAAGTGGACATTGAAAAATCTTGGAAAAAAATGGAAAGATTTCAAATGGAGGTTGTGGTGTGATGTCAATGATACTTCGTTGACCGTGCAGCAGATGTATGAGAAGCTACCCAGTGGGGTACCGAAAGAACAGTGGAAAGTTTTTGTTGATAGCCATCGTGATGAGAAGCGGATGGTATTGAAATATATATTATTATATTATCCTCATTTTACATTTATACATGTACATGAAGAGGATATAGACATTGAATACATTACTGTTAAATTGAATTTTATTTATTTCAGGATCTCTCAAGAAAAAATTCATCAAACCGGGCAAAGCAAGTCATCTAGCACACTGCAGGCTCAAAAAGCTTTGCTAGAAGCCAAATGTCATTGGTAATATTTTAATTAGTTTAAATATTTATAAGACAGTATTATCTATTTAACATATTTAATTTTTGATTTATCTTTGTTTAATGCAGTCACAGAGTTTAGGGCATGAAGCATCCCGAACAAAACTGTGGCTGGATGTTCATAAAAAAACAGATGGAAGTTTTGTTAATGAACCTGCCAGAGAAGTTGGGGTATGAAGTCAATTATTTATTATAATAACTTATTATCAGTTTTTACTGTGTTAATATATATTGATATTTGATTTATAGGTAAAAATTAAAGAAATATGGGATGTCAATCCTGGGAAATCCTACTCAGTTTCCCAGGATGACCCGGTTGGTAAAGTCCTTGGGAAGGAGCATCCTGGTAGAGTGTGCGGGATGGGTTTGGGACCCATACCATCTGAGGTCTTTGGCAGGCCATCAGGTATTTAGGCTACATCTACTCCTGGTTATAGTCATTTCATACCTGAATATACTCATAGGGATATGTCTTCTCTACGAAACATAGTTCACCAGTAGGGGGATCAGATATCTGCTTTGTAGAAAGAGTTGCTTGAAATACGTCAGCATATGAGCAGATATGCCCCCGGTGGTAGTGCATCGGCTAGTGGTGAGCAGGTAAATCACAAAAAAATCAAAATCATTTAGTTTTCACACTTTTATTGGTTTTAAGTTTAATTATAAATATGAAACAATATTTAATTTTCAATATAATGTTCTTATAGGTGGCAGTAGGTAGTGGAGATGAAGGTGGAGAGGGTGACGATGCAGCATTAGATGATGCGTAGTAGTGTTGTTGATGTGTTGAACAAGTATGAGAACGGTTGGTTTGTATATGTAACATGTATGGCACATAGTTTCCACCAAACATTTTCATGTCCTAACATTTTATTGATTTCTCATGTTTCCTTCTATGCATTTTATTTATTTATGATGTTTCATTTTATGTCTTGATTTCTCGAGTGTGGTATACATCATTCCATTTAGGCCTGTGTTTGAATTGGTACCACATCCAATGAGAATACCATATATGTAACCCATATTCATACCATTTCTACTATATAGCAGCATTCGGGTAGCCCCATTGTGTAAGCTCGATTCATACCATAACTGATTCATAGAAGTACCTAGGCAGTCCAACTGTGTAAGTCCCATTCATATCATTGTTGCTCCATAGCAGCACCTGGGTATCCTAGCTGTGTAAGCTCAATTCATACCATCACTATCAAGTTCCAATGAGCCACAACACATTACACAGGCATGAAGAAATTCTATCACATACCAAAGCCCCAAACATTCAATGGTATAAAGACAACCAAAACAACAGAAGATAAAAATCTCACTGAAGGGCTTCAAAAAATTCTAACACATCCTTAGGTCTACGCTAGGTTGGTCTACACATGACCAACCTATATCCATAATCACAACCAAAGTATATCCCCTTAGAATAAAATCTCAGGAGGGAGGAATAGTCACCCCATGTAACACTCAATAAGGCAGAAGTTATTAGGTAACATATTGGTTTTATATATGCCAATTTTTACTAGATACTCCCTTTTTCAATCAATTTCCTTACTAAGTGGAAGATAAAACACCTATCTGATGGCCCAATATGTTTTAGTTTAGCATAGACATACCCCTATTGGATCCATATCCAATATGTATCACACTAAAAGGCCAATCCCATGACCATAAATGTCTAAGGCATGAAAGGTTAATGATAAAAGGCTCTGTCATGGCCTTAAAATTTTTACACCACTCAAATGGGTCAAGGAATACCAATTTGTTTTTAGTTTAAGGTTGATATAAAACAAGCGATGAGACCACATATCACATGTATCATAGAATAATGTATAAACCATAGGAAGAATGGTCAAGGACCATCTAATTGTAATAAAAAATGCATCAAAATAAGTGTCATTTGGTATCCCAATGCACTAACCATCTTGAGAAACCTGGCGTCTCCGCAATTGAACAAACCCATACATTAGGAAATCATCACATGAAACAACCATGGATTGATAATGTCCCCATGACCAAATTCCCAATAGTCACATTACCTTCATCACTAAATCTCTCTATCTATGAGATCTATGAAAATCCAACAATTATTATAAACCACATGTTAACCAAGTAAAACTAAACCTAATAACTACCCAAATCCCCACCTGAAAGGCTAATATTAAACTATACAACCAACATACCAATTATGCTGATAAAGAACTCACGATCTTACTGACATGGAAAGAGTGTATCTTGGAAGCCTCCCACAATACCTAAATTTAACCGTTATCAGTATAACATGAATCTAAGCATGTATACACTATTAAAACACCTAATATGCATCATTACAATAACATCCAAATAATCATAGTTTAACTTAACTTATCCCCCAAATAACCATGTCAATTATTCATGTTATACTTAACAAAACACAAGCACTACCCATGCTTTTACATTCACAATACCAAATACAATGATATTACTAACTGAATACCAAACCACAATCCACCTATATACAATCACTATAGAACAAAGTGTCTAAACTTACTTTCATTTATTTAATGAACTCATAGACCTAGGATAAGTCCTCTCTTGGATTTCATACATACAAGAAATCCCTCATCAGGTGGAAATGAGAATCTCTATTTCACTTGATTAGAACACTCCAATCACCAATATCCCAAGATACATCTCAATATTACTAGTCTCTCTCAACCCTAGTTCACATGTCACATCCTATATAGGATACAACCCATGGAGAAACATCTATGAACCCATCTCAAATATCACGAGGAAAATCATAGGCCAATATACCCACTCGAGGGTTCTCATGCATATCACAAATCCCATACAAAATCCAACTATGAAATCTAGGTTACTAATCCTAACTAGAAATCGACACACCATACTTCCCCTGAAGGATAAAGATCACATACATGCACATATATATTAATGACATTATCTTATGATAATAACTATTGTGAAAAATCAATATCATTTGGTTTGGTTAAGTATAATTCTACCAATAAGGTATTTAGGAAAACATTAGATAAGTTGTTGTTGAAATTTTAAAAAACTCAAACCTATTTTCTTTAACGAAGTCAATAACAACTATATCATGATGCATCCCATCCAACCTGCAACATGATGACCATCTTGGGATGTATACATGAAACTCTTATCTCATATCCAATGAAATAACTCAAATCCTCAATAGGAATCATGTATAACCTACAAGATCATAAACCATACTCTCTCAAGCACCATGCACGGTTAGCGTGTTGTCCAACCTAAAACACACGCCAATTCACAAGTTACCCATTTTCTATAGTAGGCATTAACAACCAACCCAAAACACACAACAAACCATACCATAACATACATTCTATAACTACTCAAACATCCATCTTTGGAACAAATTCTATACCCATATAAACATAATTTGTTCTATCCCATAACATAAATCCATTGTTAAAATAACCCAACACATATCACAATCCACCCATGGATGTTATATCGGTCAACTTAGAGCATAACCAATTACATATCATTACACATCACCATGGTTAGCATGATCACATAAATTGTATCAAAATTCATAACCATTTATTATATAGAGTATTAGTATCCATATAATATAAATCAACCCTTCTTATAACACATAAGAAATTAAAGAAGCTAAAAACACATATACATCTTGGGGGTCACATGGATTGGTTACTCACCAAATTGTGATACTTATCTTTCCTTAAGTTGGACTCCATAACATAAAACATTTGCTCATATCCTATTTTTCAATGAATACTACCATGTTATTTGTTTGTATGGTGTCTCATGTTCAATATTCTGGTTTGATTTGTTTTTCAGGGCAGTGGTGTGGTAGGAGCAGAATTATTTTTTTTTTCAGGTCAACATTTCGCGGCGGTTTTAACCGCCGCTAATGCCTTACTGGTCAGCATTTAGCAGCGGTTATAACCGCTGCTAAATGTATTATGTTTAAATTTAGCGGCGGTTTTCACCGCCACGACATAGGCGCATCAAACGCTAGAATATAGCGGCGGTTAAAACTGCTGCGAAAAAAAAGTATCATCTATGCATAAAACCGCCAAGAAATGGACAAAAACCGTCGCGAAAAGAGGCATCTACGATTATTTTCTTAAACCGCCGCGAAATAGTAAAAACCGTCGCTAATAGATTATCGACGCCCAGTTTCGCGGTGGTTTTTGTAAACCGCCGCCAAACCCTATAGCGGCGGTTTAAACTGCCGCCAAATGAAAAAAAAAACGCCGCTAGGGGCCGGTTTTATTATAGTGATCAGTGAACCTCGTCGAGTACTGGGCGACCATCATGTTGCCCTGCCGTAGCTGTAGTAGCTCCTGGATGCGCACCACATGGAGGGTGGCTGGGAAGAACTCTGAGAAGAAGAGGATCTCCAAGTCCGTCTAGAGGAGAGATGCCTCGTCATGCACCTGGAGCATCAAACTCCTCCATATGCCTGCTACCACGTGCAGGAGGCTCGCTGCAAGGACCACCATGAGGTCAGCTGGTGTCCCCACTAACCTGAAAACTCAAACTACAGCCTCCATCCAATCCTCGGTTGCCTGAGGATCCGTCTCCCTGCGGAACCTAGGCGGTCTCTGGCGCTGAAACTCGTTCATTGCTCTAAGGCTATGTGCAATCTCAGTGGCTGGGGCTGGTGGTATCGGTGGCTCGACGGGTAGTGGTACCGTCAGTGCCTCCGCTATAAAAGGGCCCTGCACCGAGGCCTCATCGCTCGGTGGGTTGTCGTCTCGCACAAGGCTCCGAACCCTAGATGGTTGTCATCATGAGGCCATCCTGGAAAGAGACAGGTGTGATACGGTCAAAGTAGTATACCTGGTGAGCTGACACAAGTAATCACAAAGAAAACTTTTGAAACACACATGCAATAAGTGTTTTCATGCACTGAGTCGAAAATCAGAAGTCAGGGTCCTGGTGTATGGATACGTCGGCTGCCGCACCAACACTAGACTCCCTGGACTGATAACAACACTCAATACTCTTAACACTATTTCTTCACATAGAAGAAAGATCAGAGTCCTGATTTTTGCGGTATAATCGAACTCCTCTGATACCAATTTGTCACGACCCGTCATCGGGACCCGTGTCGTGACTACCCCAAGCCCGCCTCCCATAGTCCAGGGGCTGGGGACTAGTACCAAGGCGTAAATCCCGAAAAAAGGTGAAATCATTGCCTTTATAAAGTAAACAAACACCACAGAGTAAGCAAGTAGAAGTAAACACTAAGTAAAACTGGGTAAAATAGTAAGTGCGGAAAAGTAAGTGGGCCAGAATACAAACCCAAACTGAAAGTAAAGTACAACTTGAAAGAAAGTACAACAACTGAAAGTAAAGCAGCAACGTCGAGCCGTCCACTAGAAGTCCCACCTGAAGGGTGGGTAAAGATAGCCTCCTCAGCTCCTCAGGTCCAGTCGTCTGCTCCGTGTACGTCTCGTCCAGTGGTCCACCTCCAGGTACCGACTTGCTCCACAAGCCTCAACCACGATCATCGTTTTCTGTCGTCTGCATCCAACAAAATGTAGTGCGGGCATAGCCCATGAAAGGTTGAGTATACGCTACTCAGTAGGGACCCCGAGACCCCCAAAGGTCTCCCAAAATCCACAAATGATAATCCACAAATGGAAGATACAAATCATGAAGTAACATCCAACACTACTTAGGTATATGACTATACATATACCTAAGTCATCAATTCCAGTTCGGCTCCAATCATCCGAGCTCAAGTTCGATCAAGTCCACACAGGATAGTACAACCCAATCCACACAGAAAAGCACAACCCAATACACATAGGAAAGCAAGTCAATCATATCAAAGATAATGATTGAAAGTCAAGACTCATCTCACACAGGTATACTTCTCCATAAGGTGATAGAGATGATCAGATGTAGCCACTGATTCACCTAAACTGGGACCCACGTAGGATGCTAGACCAGCTAAGCTGTCAGACCCACGTAGGATACAAGTATTGTAGTCATCATCTCTGAACCCACGGAGGATTCTAGTACGGTTGCCGTCGTCATCGATCCCACGGAGGATTCCAGTACAAAAGTCTTCATCGTTGAACCCATAGTTGCTAGGGAAATCCTCCTCTATCGAGTAAAGTGGGTCTGCTGCTACAACCAAGCACTTCCCACTAACCTTGGACTGTTGTAGTACTCTACCTGTCGAGTACTATAGGCCTACCACTACAACCAAGCACTTCCCACCATGGGTCTGCTGCTACAACCAAGTGCTCCCCCTCATAGCCTACAGAGGTACTCCTTTTGTTGAGTACCGTGGGTCTGCCTCTACAACCAAGTGCTCCTCCACTGTGGGTCTTCTGCTACAACCAAGTGCTCCCCACTGGGCTATCGAAACACTCCGAGTCGATCGATCATCAGTCGTCAAGTCTCAGCTAGCTCTAGGGTTTCCGCACACAACACGCTCGTTCCGGGAGGGTTCGCTCCACGAGCCAAGAGTTCGATACATCAACTGTCACATAGACCAGATTTTATGTATCCCAAGGTTCTGTCTCATCGATAGGAACTCAACGCGACAGACGGCACGTCAATCGAATGCCCGGTTTGACAGTTATTAGACTTTTTTTCACAGGGGCCCGGTTGGTTTCGTGTATGAACCAAACCGACCATATCTCAACTATACCCCAAACTCACATATGGTATACTCATAGGGACCATTTCTAAACGTGATCACCAACGCCGCTGACGGTTCATCAAACGGACGTCTGGTCTGAAAGTTAACGGCTTTTCCGTTCCAGGGGCCCGGTTGGATTTAGGGTACAATCCAACCCGGACATACTTCAACTATGTAAAAACCTCAATAGGAGTAATCCAAAAGGTCTATCTCACTAAGAGGAATCCAACAAAGTCGACGGTACGTCAATCGGACGTCCGGAGCTCAAGTTATAGGTGTTTCCGCTCCGAGGGCCCGGTTGGTCTCATGTTCGAACCAACCCGGTCATATCCAAAGTTCTCCGAAACCTTGAGTTTAATATACCTAAACTACCGTCTCGATCCAAGGATCCCATCGCAACTGACGGTGCATCGATCGCAGATCCGTATCCCAAGTTATAGAAGTTTGAACGAAACTGCCCGAAAATAGGGGGTTCGGGCCCGGTCTGACCTGACCCAATACCCACCCTGGGTCGGCCCGGCCCGGCCCGGTGTGGGCGGTCTGGCCTGGTCGCCCGCTGGCTGAGCGGATGCGGGGGGGGGGTGCTGTCCCCCCCCCCGGTTGACCGAACTACGCGGCTTTAATGCCGCGCCGCCTCCCCTAAACCCAGAACGACAATGTCATTCCGGTCCGCCGCGGTGGCTTTTTCTGGAAGCACGCCACCACGTCGGGGTGGCGTGCTGCTGCCGCTTTCCGCAGACCATCGGACGTGCTCCAGGGGTCCTTTTTTTCGGCCGTCTTCGCCAGCGGTCCTCCCGGGACCAGCTCTTCATTGCGACGGCCTTCAAACATCGTTACGGTCCCGTTCCAGCCGCGGCCTCTTCGTGGTTCTCCGACGCGGCACGACGGCGTCGTGCCCCTCCACTGTGGCCTCTTTCGGACACAACGGGACGGCGTTACGGCACTGCTCTTCTTCGCCACGCTCCTCCTTGTTCCCGTGCGGTGCCGTTGCACCGTGCCGCCTTCGTTCAAGCCGCAACGAACACAACCACAAAGGGGGAGGGGGTTCGGTCGTGTTTGGGCACTCCAAAATCCTCCTGTTCAATTGATAACAAGCGGCCCAAAGAAAAAAAAATTGATTATTAATGGAAAAGAATAATTCACAAACAAAATCAAACCCCTACCTCGAAAAAGTTGTCGAGCGAGGATCGTCGCGGGAAAAGATGGCATGGAAGACGGCGTCGTGGAAGAGGATCGTGGGCGTCACGGTACACGGCATCAAGGAGAAGAGGATCATCAGCGTCACGTCTTCTATCTCTGAGGACCTAGCATTCTTCGTCGTCTTTCGTCGGAGGCCGGCGTTCTTCATCATTCTTCGCGTTCTCCAACGAAGGAGATGAGGATTCGAAGGCTTGATCAATTCCTCTCCAAACCTTCTCGCACAACGAATTAACCCCCAATGAAATAAGACTTTGTCTTATTTTATTAACACACACAAGCCGTCATTAAATTCGAAATTCAAAATAATTCATGAATTTATTACATTGAACAACTTAATCAATTAATTAATTAAGAGAGTTGACATGCAATAAGTGGGGGGTGCGGGTGTGTTACTCAATTAATTGGGGGTTTTCCAATTTAATGGGAGGTTTTGAGGAAGTTGAAAAGGTAGGGCTCATGTGGGGACCACCTCACTAATTTCCTATCAAAAGGGGTTAGGATTTAGTGGGTCCCACCTCAACTTCCATACGTAGGTTTAAACTACTTAGAAAATAAAATAAAAATTGTTGCACAAATTTTATTTTATTCATTAGTTAACCCATTTTTTTGATAACCACACCCGAGCAAACTCAACTCCAGAAAAGTTGTTCCTAAGAAATTACCAGCACTGCGGTTTCATTGGTGCCCTAGGATTTCGATTCCGAGCACCAGTTCAAAATTTAGGAAAACTCGCTCGTTCGTTCACTGAACGCACCCGAGCTAAACTTCCGAAATTGATTCCGGGCACACCGGGCCTCGGAATCAGGTGTCGTCAGAAACTGCATACTCATAAAATCCCAAAGAAAATTAAGAAAAAATTTCCCTTGAAATTTACGGGTCTTTACATAATTAGCATAAATATTGACACAATAGTGATACAATAATTATTTTATTAATATAAATATCAAATAAATGATATTTTAAATAGTAAAATGACTATTATATGAAATAATTTATGTCATAATTTATTTCTCTAGGTGAATATGAAATGTTATAAGACTACTAAATTCTTTTTTTATGTTATATCTCTATTTGGATTTTATTTAAATTTAATGAAATGAATAGTGTAAATATTGACAATATTAATATTTTATTAAAATAATATTTTATTACATTATTTAAAAATCATAAAAATATTTTAAAATTAAAAAGTGGATTTGATAGTGTCTAGAAGTTAATTAATTTTCCAATTTTGAGAAATTTACCCCTTATAAGTAAACATAATATCCTCTTAATAATTAAAATGTCGTTACTTCAATTAAAATTAAAAGAGAGTAATTAAGGGTAATGTAAAAGGATAAGGTTTAAAATAAAATAAATATATGTCTAAAAATTATTGGATTAGATTGTTTAAAACTATCCAAATCTTATCCTCTAAGTATATCACTTTTGATCTTTTATAATTCGAAAATCAATTTATAATAAAATAATATTTAAAGACATTCCAAAAGTGCCCCTCCTCCCTCTTATAAAAGGTCACAACATCTACCCACTTACTCACACCTCTCAAGCCCCTTGTCTCGTCCAAATTCAACTTAAATAATATTTCAACATCCCAACATTCCTCCTAGAGAGCACAATTTTAGTATAAATCCATCCTAAAGAGACCTTTTCTGCAAATCAAAAGGAGATACTCAAAAAAGAGGTAATTATTTTATCACTACTTTCAAAATTATTTTCTTCTTCTACTCCCTATTATTATGTTGTTTCCACAAAAAAATTAATAAATACAGTCTCTTATAAATGATTATATTTTATTATAATTATGTTACAACCATATGTATCCCTTTATCCATCCTACGAATAACAATATCACCATGTCTGTGTACGTACAACTTACCGTATCCACATTGTGGTGTAATTTATTATTCAAAAATACTTAATTTGGATAGGTATAATGATGAGTATAATGGATTTAAATAATGAATATAGCATTATAATTATTATGTATAATTAATATACCATCCAATTCCATATTATTTAACCATTAAGTGAATGATATCGTCGCTCATGCGTACGTACGACCTACCGTCTCCACGATGCGATGTGATTAATTCTACATGACCTTCATTAATCCACAATTATATACATGAATTCAATGAAAAAATATTACATATATAATACTAATATCAATCTTTAAATGATATAACTATAACCAAAGAATTGGAACATGAACTTATCTGACAAAACTTGCATAAGAACATAAAGTAGTTAATATCCAAATAATGAGTGAAAATGAAATATTACTAACAAATGGATGATAATATAATCATATATGATATCATAAAAATGATTATTATTCTGAAATAACTAAATTACATTATTTAAAAATTATATAGGTTGTTAGGATACATACTATGGATATCGGACCTAAGGTAAGGGATAATTTTGCAATCTCATTTTTATTCGAGAATGTTTATACGTATATATTTACCAGGGTATATTTATCATCCATTTCCATGTTTTATAAAAATATTTTCATAAAATGTTTACTATTATTCTATGTATTTTTAAATTCATTTTTTACCCATTTTTTACTTTTAATACATGGTTTGGAAGGAATTATTCTTTCATTTACCATATGAGGTACTTTTTGACTTCTCTGGAAAAAGTATGAGGAGAATGTTTTTTAACTTATATGACATAAATAGATTCTTATGATTTCATAACTCCTTATATCCATGAAACTTCTGTTACAATATTTCAATTTTATTTTCAATTAAATTCTTTTCTTTTAAAATTGTGTGGCATTTTGATAAAAGAAAACGTTTTTGAAAAATAAAGGATATTTTCCTCAATAATTAATTTCAAGTATTTTATCAAAATTACTTTCTATCTAAGATTAAATAGGGTTATATTTATATACCTATTATTACTTTTATTTGATTGTTTTTATAATGGAATTATTTTTATGAAATCCATTTATTTTATATGGATTGTGATGGAATAATGTTTAAGATACCCATTTTTTGTTCCTTGGGTTATGCTATGATGAATGGATTATGATTTGGTGGAACATATAAGAATTATTTCATTATGATATGGTTGGTACCTATATCTCCCTCTAATGCATTGGGTAAAAATTTATATCTCATTAGATAGACATCATTGGAATGGAAAGTAAATCTGGTTTAGTAAAACAGGGTTGGAATAGCATGTAAACCCGGTTCAGTAATAGACTTTGTCTGCTATAATGGTCTTGGATATGTTCCTTGGATAATATGAAAATGATTTTATATTCTTATGTATTTTCCAAAAGTTCATGTTTTATTCCAATGTTATGTTATCATGGTTAATGCTTGTTTATGATTTATTTCTTATGAACTGTTACGATTTATTTCATGATTAAAGATTTTGTTATTCAAAAGTTATGTTCATGTTTTTTACATTAATATGTTCATATATTGTTTACTTACCCTTATTGAGCATCTGAACTCACCCTTTCATATGTTTCCATTCCTCATGTTATAAATAAATCATTTAAGTAGGAGTACTAAAGGGGAAGATCTTAATGGGAGATGTTGAAGATCTTTCACATGTTAGAATAATGTATTACATGTTTCCAAAGGCACTAAACTATTACAATCCTCATGTGTGCATTTGTAAAATGTAATTAATATTAATATAAAAAGATTTATTATTCATATACATCATTCTTGGGTTGTTATGGTTGGTATGAGAGGAAAGGTTTAGTAAACCTTTTGAAACTATGATGTGAAAACATTAGTGATATCCCTAGATATATTTATAAGGATATGTTTAGGTATGTCTCTAAGGGTAAGTCTAAGTATAGGTTACAGCCCTAGAATAATGGTAATTATCATGAATAACCTAGGATTAAACCTATTATATTAGACATTGAAAGTACTCCCCTTGATTATGTTGTTTCCCTAGTACGATTTTTCCCTTTCACACTTTTCCTTTTGGGTTTTAGACAATTGATGGAACCCAAAGGAACCATGTTGATGATCAATGCACTGGGAAATGAAATGATTTTCCTCCTGAAAAAACAAATTTTATGGGAGATGGAATGAAAAATCTTATCGTTGTACTTACATAAGCTATGAATCATTCAGTACTTCCAAATAACTAGAGAAGGGAACAACATTCTATTGAGTCCATCATGATGCAACGCCCACCTTATTTCAATGGGTCTTCTGATCCACTTGTTTCTAAAAAATAGATTGGTACCATTTAAAAGATATATTCCAGTATTCTTTATTCAGATAATGAAAAATTCATTTTGGTTGTTTATCATTTAGAAGGAAAAGTGGACCAGCGGTGGAATCTAATTAGGAATATAAGACAACAATATGAAATTGAATCCATGGAATGGGATGAGTTATAGAACTTATTTTTCAATAAGTACTTTCCTAAAATTCTTAGAACGAATATGGAAAAGTACTTACTTGAGATTAAAAAAGGGATGATGAATCTGTTGGTATATACGAGGCAAATTTTACAATACTTTCAAGGTATGCTTCTTGATTTATCATCCAACTTGAAAGTAAATTTGATCAATTATTTTGTAGATTAAAACCAATTATTCAAAAGGCATTAGCTATAAGAGACTTTAGTTGTTATGAAGATATTTTATGTTGTTCAATCTGGGTAGAAATATAATTTGGTGTTACATTTCAATCTCATGGTTTTGACAAGAAATGAAAGATGGAGTTCAAAGGAAAATCTCAAAATAATGATAAAAATAATATGAATGTTTCCTTAAGCTCAAAGTGTGGAAAACAGCATGGTGGATATTTTCTTAATGGGAATATAAAATGTTTTAAGTGTTAAAAATAAGTTCATCAGGCAGTTGAGTGCCTAAGTAATGAAAAAAAGGTAGCTAATGATTTGAATAGAGTAAAGGCTACATAAAATGCACCAACCACACTTGAATGCTAAAAATGAAAGGAAATGGGGCATTATTCTATCCAATGCCCTAATCCAAGGGTGATCAATTATAATCGACATCAATATCCTCTTAATTCCATAGACAAATTCAAATCACATGTGATCACTATTGATGATGTTGAATATGAAAATGAAGTGGTGGAATGATTGAGTGTTTATGTAATGGGCTTCTAGAATAATGTTGTTGAATCTCTTCTATGGAATTATGGAATAATTAAATATCTCTATAGTGGTCCATTTTGTTTTTCCACGTGTATTTAAAAGTATATGCGGAGTGGTACTGGTAACCATGAAAAGTGATTGAGGTAATAAGGTGATGTTTTTGGAAAATATTTGATTTAGGGAAGGATGACCCTTAATATGAACAAGATGTTGAGATAATTATATTCAGATAAAGTTATGTTGGATAGGAATAAGTAAATTGGATGATATTATTTACCTTGGAACTAGTTAAGGATTTATTGAAATGTGTATTATGCTATCTCAGATAAATATAAACACTTTTTGGACTTAAAAATAAGAAAACATGAATGTTTTTAATAAGTATATCTGATAGTTTAGGTTTTTACCATGACTCAAGAGAATACATGATTAAGGTATTCACATGTTTGGAATGTGAAAACCAAGAATTTACTAATGATATATGGGAGATAAATGCTAAGATGATTTAGTTCACCTCTTTCTAAAGTTTTAGATTTTCATTTTTTTGAAGGATTGTAAGATTATCCGTTTATGGATAGTATAAGTTATACTTCAGTTGAAGTTTTTTAGATTAACATATTATCTCTCTATAGTTGGACTTATTTATATGTGATAACATGTGCTAAAATTTATTTTTTGAGATATAAGGAATGACCTATCATTCTATTTATGGATATCATGATCTTCTAGCACTTCAGGAATGAAAAATTTAACTTCGTTTCTTTGAATAAGAGATTAATTAAAAATTATTCAAGGCATGACCAATGGTGAAATTGTACCAAAATCAAGTATGTTTTCTTCTCCTAAAAAATTCTTAAACTTTAATAAATGAATATTGAAACCAAAAATGTTATCCTAGTACCTTCTTATTACATGAATCAGATGGTCCCTTAAATCATCTTAGATTTATAGATTTTTGTTTATTAACTTTCTCAAAACTTTTTTCTCTATCACTATATATTAGAACTTAATGGTTAGATTTTTCTTCCATATCTATGTTTTCACTTCCCACCAATGTTCTCCTATTTGTAAACCCAATTATGGGTTACTTTGGGTAACCTTTATGTTTCTAAATTTCCTTTTTAAAATTAAGTTTTTGTAATCCTTTTTACGATGTAAGTTTCTATGAAAGAAACTTTCAAGTAGTAAAACTTTTATAACCCCAATGAATTTCGAGGGAGAAATTCATTTTAAGGGGGTAGAATGTAATACCCAGAGATTTTATGAGATATATTCTTTTTAATTTATTTTATGTCTTGTGTTGTACACTACACCAATATTAGTTTGCGCTATACTCTACATTGTATTATCTTTTGTTATATGCAACACATTTCTTTGCTTGTGTTACACAAAATTTTATGTTATTTTTCTATAATTAATTTCACGCAAGACCGAGTATATGTGAAAAAATAAATATTATTATGTTACCTTATAACCTAGCTATTAAAATGGGGGTAATGAACAGTATTAATTTATTTATGAAAATTTTGTTTATACGTGCATTTAATTAAGAATTTTGTGAATAATTATTTATAAATTGAAATAAAACCCTTTTGAATTAAAAGGAATTTTTTTTCAGAAAAACTATTTAAATGAAAATAAGTAAGTCTATAAAATAATAAAATCAAACTTTATGGATTTTATTAGTGAAATATATATGTAATATATTCAATTTAATTTTTAAAATTCATCTTATATGTTTTCTATACATGATATAATAAAAAATTCAATTTTATAGATAAAATGAGCGTTTTTTCTAAAAATGCAGTTTTACCACCTTTTGATGAAGAACCCATTTTAAATCTAGTTTTATACACTTTTATAAGTTATTTTTTACAAAATAAACTATATATTTTGGAATTAGGACATAAAAATTTACTTTGGTTGAATTTTTTGTATTTGTGTGATAATATTTATTTTTTTAATGAATAGTGAAAAATACTGACTGAAAATTACTATTTTTATTATTCAGTCACTTTTGAGGAATAATTGAGAAACCATACATGACTTCATAGACTTAAAAAATTCAAAGTACCACGATAAAAAATTTAAGAACAAACAACTCATTCAAGCCTACATAGAAGAGCTCCTACACAGCATCATAAACATTAAACTAGTTTCTCCTACTCATCGCTTCATGGCAAGAATTCTCGTGCATAAATTCATGGGAATGGAACTAATAGAAAAGCCATACCCTCTCAAACATCCAAATCCAAAAGCAAAAACCATGAGAAAACCTCTGCTTTGAACCCCATCTGAAGCAATTCTTGTAAGAGAATAGTTATATTGACTCTTAAACTGCAAACCGCGGGCCACTGAAATACCATCTTTGAACCAAAAATCTCTATCCATGAATCACCATAAAACTATTCACCACCATCCCATAATCACTATAATAAAACAAATCACCACCTAAGATTGAATCTTGGATGCCTAAGAACACCAGAAAGTGCCCCGCCGCAACAATCCCACATCCACCCTTCGTCTCTATATCAGTAAGCAACTCAATGGGGAAGGTAGTCCAAGATGTGGAATGTCCGGCCAGAATCACCAAGGGATGGAATACCCAGAAAAAATAACAGAGGAGTTCATAAGGGAGGGGAACCAAGTCGACATGAACCAAAAGCGCTGCTCTAGGTTGAAACCGGGTAGGTCTAGACAGAGGAAGAACCCACATCGGATTCTGAGTCGAATGAACTCATGAAATCAGGAGACAGGGGAAGTATCATGAAATGAGAGCAGGGTCATGCGGGCGACATCAATAGCACAAGATCAATCACAGGCAACCAACAACAAAGAATCACTAACCATAATCCAATGTGAACAGACCCCAAACACAAAACATCACGAAAAAAACCAAACCAAAGTACCTCCCCCCTCCGAGCCTTGCTAGAGATGATGTCAAACCACCCCAGAAGCCGCTGAGGCCATCACCGAGCCACTCCACCCCTGGGCCATCCAAGAACCAAAAATCTTGAAGTCATATATGCCTCCATATGCCAACCCTTCACTGATGCTCTACCCCCGAGCTAGCTGAGATCCAGCTGAGACATGCACTGGCGTTTCACCCATGGGCCATCCGAGATCCAGATGTCCCATAGCTGGAGAGGCCACCAGATGCTGAGGCCAATGACAAAGCTCCACCCCCAGGTTATCCAAGGCCCAAAACACTGGAATTCGGAGGTGGCTCCAGAAAACAGAGCTAGCAACGACGCTCCACACTTGGGCCATCCGAGATCCAAAACATTGAAGCCAAAGGCGCCACAACCGGAGCGAGAAGCCAAAGCTGACGATGAGTCGCACCGAGATCCATAGGAGGACAATGTCGCAACTCGAGGTCACACTAGAGGATGGAAGGAGAAAACGATGAATAAGGAACCCTATCTAGCACATTAAGGGAATACATGCTGCTCCGAGGCTCAACAACTCCTAATAGTGAAAAATACTGTATTTTAATTTAAAACTGCATTTTCATCTGATTTATTTTTACCAAAAGGTTATCATTTTAATTGTTTTTAAAGTAAAATTAGATTATGTTTTATTCATTTAATCTTTTTTTTATTATAAGTAATTTCACATTGAAATTAGATATAAACACCCATCAATCTTTTGATGGTTATTACTATTAACCCCCCCCCCCCCCCCATTTTCTCGCTTTGACAACAAGAATTAATTTTAAACTAATTACTACAACTTATGTGATATGAATTTTGAAAAATAGACTCTATATTTGGAATAATTGGGTCCAGATTATGTTGATAGTTTACTTTTATTTTTTTGATATTATGAATAGTAACTACGGTATTTTTTA
Source organism: Viscum album (assembly GCA_963277665.1). Classification (NCBI taxonomy): domain Eukaryota; kingdom Viridiplantae; phylum Streptophyta; class Magnoliopsida; order Santalales; family Viscaceae; genus Viscum; species Viscum album. The sequence goes on along the minus strand of OY728142.1, from coordinate 1,106,884,094 downwards.
TTTACCACAATTAAAGGTAAATCAGGTAAATTATGGTAACAAACAATATGATAAAGATAATAAAATTACCCAAACACCTACCAAAATACTATTAAATGAATTAAAGTCAACCAATATCACCTAAGGGTATTAATTGATTCATTTAATAGACTTTTTCCCATGAAAGTGATGTAATTATAATTAAAACAAAAGAAAGTTACAACATGTCTCTCTCTTATCTCTTATAAGTATAATAATGTTAATGTTGTGATAAAAATAATAAAACATAGAAAATAAATAGCCTCTAGAAATATAATTAAATTATCTACAACATGTGAATTCATATAGAATTTTTAAATATCAAATAATAAACTTAAATTTTGACACAACAATGATACAATAACTATTTTATTAAGTGAAATATCAAATAAATGATATTATAAATAGTAAAATAAATATTATTTGAAATAATTTATGTCATACACGATTTTTATAGGTTAATATGACATGTTATAAGACTATTAAATTATTTTATTTTAAGTTATATCGCTTTTTTATTTTATTTAAATTCAATGAAATGAATACTGTAAAAATTGGAATTATTGATATTTTATTAAAATAATATTTTATTATATTATTTTAAAATTATTAAAAAAATTAAAATTACAAAGTAAATTTGACATGGTCAAAAAAGTTAATTAATTTCAAATTATGGAAATTGACCCCATATAAGTAAACATAATAGTCTCTCAATAATTAAAATGTTGTTACCTCAATTAAAATTAAAAGAGAGTAATTAGGGGTAAACTGAAAAGATAAGGTTTAAAATAAAATAAATGCATGTATAAAAATTATTGGATGAGTTTATTTAGAACAATCCTCATATTATCCTAGAAAATATCACTTTTATCTATTATACTTCTAAAATCAATTTATAATGAAATAATATTTCAAGACTTTCCTAAAGTTCCCCTCTTCCTTCTTATACCCACTTACTCACACCTATAAAGCCCCTTGGATCATCCAGAATCTACTAAAATAAGATCCCAACATCCCTACCTTCCACCTAGATACCACACTTTGGGTATAAATCCATCCTAAGGATAATTTTTGTGCAAATCAAAAGGAGATACTCGAAAAGGAGGTAATTGTATTATCACCACTTTCAAAATTATTTCCTTTTTATACTCCCTCTTCTTATGTTGTTTACATACTAAAGTAAAAAATTCAGTATCTTCTAAATGTTGATATTTTTTTATAAATATGGTACAACCTTATACATCCTTTTATACATCCTACTAATAACAATATCACCATGTGTGTGTATGTACGGCTTACGTCTCCACGCCATGGTGTAATTTGTTATTAAACAATACTTAATTTGTATGGGTATAATGGTGAGTATAATGTATGTAAATAATAAATATAACATGATAATTGTTCTATATAATTAATATAACATCCAATTCCATACCATTTAACCATTAAGTGAATGATATCTTTGCTCATGCATATGTACGGCCTACCGTCTCCATGATGTGTTGTGATTCATTCTACATGATCTTCATTAAACCATGATTATATACAGGAATGGAATGAATAAATATGATATATATTATACTAATATCATTATGTAAATGATATAACTATAACCTAATAAGTGGAATATGAACTTATCTGACAAAACTTGCATAAGAACATAAAGTAGTTAATATCCAAATTACTAGTGACAGTGAAATGTTACTAACAAATGGATGATAATATAATCATATATGATATCATAAAAATGAGTATGATTCTGGAATAAGTTAATAAAATTATTTAAATCATCATACAGGAGGTTCAAATACATAATAAGGATATCGAACCTAAGGTAAGGGATAATTTTTAATCTCATTTTTATCCGAGATTATTTATACATAAGTATTTACTAGGGGTATATTTATCATCCATGTACATGTTTTCTAAAAAAATTATAAAATGTTTAATATTCTTATATATATGTTTAAATTCATTTTTACACATTTTTGGAATTTTACTACATGGTTTGGAAGGAACCATTCTTTCATTTACCATATGAGGTACTTTTTGACTTCTCCAACAAAAGTACGACCAGAATGTTTTTTTAACTTATACGGAATGAAATTAATATTACACTATCATAATTCCTTATTTACATGAAGAATACTTTACAAGATTTCAATTTTATTTTCAATTAAATTCTTTTCTTTTAAAATTGCATGGAATTTTGATAAAAGAAAACATTTTTGAAGAAGAAATGATATTTTCCTTATTAATTAATTTCAAGTATTTTATCAAAATTACTTTACATCTAAGATGACATAGGGTTATGTTTATATTAATATTATTAATTTGATTGGATTGTGATTATGATGGAATTATTTTTATGAAATCACTTTATTTTATATGGATTTGTGATATAATGATGTTTAGGAAACCCATTTTTTGTTTCTTGGATTATGCTATGATGAATGGTTTATGTTTTTATGGAACATATAAGAATGATTTCATTATGATATGGGTGGGACCTATATCTCCCTCTAATTTATTGGATAAATATTTATATCTCATGAGATATAAATTACTGTAAATTCAAGTAAATCTAGTTCAGTAAAATACGGATGGAAGAGAAAGTAAAACTGGTTCGGTAATAGAATTTGTCTGCTATAATGGTCTTGGAAATGTGCCTTGGATAATATAGAAATGATTTTATATGATTATGTGTTTTTCAAAATTTCATGTTTTATTCCAATGCTATGATATCATGGTTAATGTTCCTTTATGATTTATGCCTTATGAATTGCTAATATTTATTTCATGACCCCTGATTTTGATATTCAAAAGTTATGTTCATGTTTTTTTACATTCATATATTCATCTATTGTTTTTTTACCCTTACTGATCATATAATTCCACCCTTTCTTATGTTTCCATTCCTCAGGTTATAAATAAATCATTTAAGTAGGATTACTAAAGTGGAATATCTTTATAGAAGATGTTAAGATATTTCATAAGTTAGAAGAATGTATTCCAAGTTTATAAAGGCACTATAATATTACAGTCCTCAGACGTGCATTTGTAAAATGTAATAAATATTCATATAAAAATATTTAAAATTCATATACTTCATTCTTGGGTCATTATAGGTTCCGAAACTGATTTTCCTATCTATCATATATCCTCCAAAATCATCATCTGAAAATTAAATTTAATTAAAATCAAAAAAAAATGAAGTAGATATTGAAAAAATAGTTCTTTTTAAATATATAAAAATTATTTTAACAATAGTAAGATAATATTCCTTTGGGATCTACTAAAATATAGCACATAAACATACTGAAAACATTTTTTTCTAGTCTTTTAGTAGTCATATGTAGTAAACTATAAGTCATACCTCTATATAACATGTTTTCAATTAGTTTTCCAATTTAATCCAAAACAAGTTTTACATTAGTATACATAGGAGTTGTATAAGTCTTACTATTTTCTAGTCCAAAATTTTTCAATAAATAAATAATGTATTTTCTTTGATTTTAAACCTTTACATAATCCTTTTTATATATTTTAAAAACAAGAAAGAAATTTAATTATCACATCAAAATCATCTAAAATTAATTTTCCATAAGGATAGAAAAATAAATATAAATCTTTTTATTTGTTGAACTAAAAATAACTTCATATATATAAATTTTTAATAATAATATATTAGAACAAATGGTTTTATTAAAAATCATATAATCGGATAACCCTATAGAAAATCCATTTTTCAAAAAAAAGAGCCTAATATTTTATTCCAAACTCTAGGTGCTTGTTTAAGTCCATACAGAGATTTAGTAAGTTTGAAAACTAAATTTGGTAGATAATAAAAATTTCAAAACCTAGTGGTTGTTCAATATAAACTTAAACCATTAAATATCCATTTAAAAAAGTCAATTTTACATACATGTAATATAATTTAAAATTCATATGAGGTTAATAAGCTAGAAGGATTATAATAGATTCTAATATAGAAACAGGTGTAAATATTTCATCATACTCTATCCCTTTATCATGGTTATATCATTTGGATACTAAAATAGCTTTATCTAAAGTAATTATTCCTTGGTCATCTTGTTTATTTATAAAAACCCATTTTATTCCTATTACAGGATAATTGGTTAGTCTGTCAACTAGTTCCCAATCTTTATTTCTAGTGAATTGAATAAGTTCTTCTTGTATAAACATTAACTAAATCTCATCTTTTATAGCTTACTCTATAGTTTTTGGTTTTGATTGTGATAGGAAGGTAGAAAATTCAACCAGTTTTCCTATATTTCTTCTAGATCTTACTTCTATATCTCGATCACCTATAACAGTTTCTAAAGGAAAATCCTTTAAGGTTCTATATTTTATAGGTAATAAATTTTTAGGTTAATAAGATTCATATTCATTTGTAATGGATTGAATTTCATTTATATTATTTTAAAAATCATTCATATGTGATTTAATCCACATGTTTTCTAAAGATTCAACAATTTAACCTGTTTGATCTTTCCTTTTATCAAAAGGATCACATTCTTAAAATGTCAATTGAACTGATTCTTCAACAATCCTTGACTTTTTATTATACACACTATAGGCTTTAGAAGTTGAGAAATATCTTATAAATATCCTTTCATTATCATTTGGATATAATTTACCAAGTTTTTCCTTAGTATTCAAGATATAAACCTTGCATACAATTACATTAAAGTGCCTTATATTACATATTATTTTATTCCAAATTTCTTAAGGTTCGTTTTCAATAAGGTATATTCTTAAAAATCAATTCATGATATAGAATTTTTGTTTATATATTCTTCTTAAAATTAGATTGGAAGACTATATTCATTTAATATAGTCATTTCTATCTATTGAATGGTTCTATTTCTTCTTTCAATAAGTCCATTCTATTGAGGTGTTTTTTGTGAAAATAAGGTGTGTTTAATACCAAAGTTTGAGTAAATAGATTTAAATTCCTGATTCTCAAATTCTCCACCATGATCACTTCCTAATAAAATTATTTTAAAATATTTTTCATTTTGAACAGTTTTACCAAATATTTCAAAACCATTGAACCCTTCATATTTGAGTTTAAGAAAAAAAAACCCATGAAAATCTTGAAAATCATCAACTTGTATATATATTGTAGCGAACCGACCTAGGTTACCCTCAAATATGGAACCCAACCTATTCTATCACATACCTGGAGGGCATTCCTGATCCCCATGGGATAGAAACAAGCACCCAAGAAACAAACAAAAAACTAGAGGGAATTATTTCACACAAGATGAATAATAACATGGCATATATATACACAGAGAAAAAAAGGAATATAAAAAACTAAAAAATATATTCCATAACTATAAGAAGATTGTGGAAAAAAAATATAAGTATCCAAAATCTCTAAGAGACAAATACAACTATAAAAGACTATAACCAAATAGTCACTCCATGTGATAGTGTGGACAAACTCCCAAAATCTCACCACCAACTAACCAACTCAGCTAACACAAAACCTTGATGTCTAACTATGGAACCTTCCCTTTCCCTGCGTTGGAATACATATAAATGTCTATGCACCAGCAAAGGTGTGCTCATGGTGTGAGATAACAGGCTCAATAGGATCCCCCTCAGGTGTTCTATAACAAGTCTCTATATAAAAATTATTGTATTCTCATTTAAAATAAAACATGGAATGATAATTAATAAAGGAGTTTTATAGAAAACATGGTAAACATTTCACTTTTTCATAATTCTAAAAAAATATGTATATAAATTTTAAATCACATTTTCCATATCATATTTCATAATCATAAACATGCATATCAAGGCTAAAATAACAAATCGATGCAACACAATATAGAAGAATGGGAATTAGCACTAAGGATCACTATAGATCAGACTAGCATACTACTCATACCTCAATCAATCAAGTTCACAATTAGGTTCTTAGAACATAGGCCTAGGAACTAGAGGAATACCCCATGAGTAACCCACCCCTAATAATGTCAATATCAGTCCCCTAAAACAACGTGCCTAGAAAATAGAGGAAGGAACCATGCGAAAACCACCATATAATCACAAAAAATATGGACAATGGGCTTAAGATAAACCTTCCAACCAAGAACCCAAGTTAAACCAAGTGCTCATTTTCATAATTCATTCCAATTATTTGAAAACCATTTCACAAATCCATTTCAATGCTTTTAAAATACCCCTTTTCTTTCCATTTATCAACAACCAAGAAAAACAACATTTTTATTTAAAAACTCTTTTCAACACACAAAAAATAATCATTCTAATTCTAGGTATAAATCAGTTTATAAAATAGAAATAATAAGGTTCATCCATATAGGGTAGAGATAAAATCACCTACCTAGAAACTCGAGTTGCACATGCTAGCAACGAGATCCATAGACAAAAAAACCCAATGACTTATACGAAGGCCCTAGAATCCAATCCATAGATCTTAGAATTAATTCAATTGGGAAAGAGGGTCAGCGGAGAAGAGGAAACACCACATACCTCAAGAAAAAACTCATTGTGCACCACAACCAAAAAAGGAACAGCCTTCAGAATGATATCACACAATGAATCTAGAAGAAGACACAAAGAAACACCAATTCATTCCAACAAAACTGATAATACAACTCAATGGCCCTACCATGATAAATGGAAACAAAGAAGTAGAAATATCACTCACCCGGAGAGATGCACCACAACCTCAATGAAGATCGAACACTGAAAGGATAGATCGGGAAAGAACGAAGTCTCCAAAAATCATTGAGGAGGAAACCTTGGTCGAGAGAAAAGTAGTATTGGTATCTGAATGGGAACTCAAAACCAGAACAGCACCCCAAAAATCCCTTCTTAGGAAATTACACAATTTGTAATACCATTACATGTCATGAAATCCATGATGTCCAAATACACAAAAAAAATTAGTTTCCTTAGATTAAAATTTGACCTTACAATGACTCATGATGTGTAAATGCTCTTCAAATCATGGATCATTTATGGTGTGAACCCTTCACATATATTATACCAAGAAACCATTACACATTATGTAACTTAGTTACACAATGTGAAATTCTTATTCAGCCTATTTAAATTCCATAAATCAACACCTAATAACTTTTCCAAAAAGGGAACTTTGATAGAGGGAAAAACATACCTGATCAAGGTAACGAGATGTTACAAACTCTCCACCATAAAGAATTTTCATCCCTGGGAAGTCATGTATAAAATGTAATCCCAAGAAAAATATGATTCCACTACTCCCTCATCACATGAGAATATGATTCGTGTTTCCATAAAACTCTGACCAATGAAATTGACTTCCCATGCTAGACTTTAACTTGAGATTCAACGATCTCAACTAATTTCTCCAAAACAGAAACATCTATTCTAACTCAATTTCCTCCCAACATAGAATGTGAGTGGGATATGGATGATACTTCCTGAGCTGATATATTTGGAAAACATCATGAATACAATCCAACTAAACTAGAAATACTAATCAACAAGAAACCTGCCTGAGCCGCTCAGTGACCTCAAAAGTTATAACATATCTCGGAGCCAACATTACCTATTTTCCAAGATGAAAATGACCCAACCAAGGAGAAACATTCAATAAAACACATTCACCAATGAAAAACACCAAAGGACAACATTGTTGGTCCTTATACAATTTCTATTGACTCTGTTCTATAACAAGATACTGATGTAAAACCTAAATCTTTGTTGATGTCTCCTAGACCAAATATTTCCAACCAAAGATACTTCTCCCACCGTATCCCAACAAATAGGTGAATTTCACAGGCGACCACACAACTCCCCAAAGGGGTCCATTTTGATTGATGACTAATAACTATTATTGTAAAAAACTCAACCAATCCTAGATGGCTATCCCATGATCTACCAAAATCCAAGACACAGGCACAAAGCATATCCTCCAAGACCAGAATCACACACTTCATCTGACTATCTATCAGTGGATGGTAAAATGTGATCAACTTGACCTGATTTCCCATTTCCTCTTAGATAATTCTCTATAACATCAAGGTAATCCTAGGATACCTATCCAAAACAACAGAAAAAGGACTCCCTTTTAACCACACAATCTTTTGCACATATAGCTTACCCATATTTTCAACCATAGTGGTATCTTTGATCAGAATCAAATGAGTGGAATTCTTAAACATATCAAAAACTAACTAGAGAGCATATCTCCATCATGGATTCCAAGGAAATACAACAAAAAAATACATGGATACCTCATCCCATATCCAGATTGGCACTGAAAGAGGCTGAAGAAAACCAGAGGGTTTCAAGTGCTCTACCTTTATTTGTTAGCAGGTGTAACAGCATGACACATAATTTTTAATGTCAATCCTCATACCAGGCCACTAGAATCATCATATCATATCATAATACATCTTCATAGTTCCTAGAAGAATGACCCATGAATAGTTGGGACAATTAAATAAGAATAAAATCCTCACCAATGTTGATACAACAACCCACTTCCCAAAGTGAATAATACCACCTGAAGAGAGAGACCAACTAGAAACAGTCTCCCCACTATAAAAGATTTCTCAAATTTTACTAAACTCACCATCATATGGATGACTCTGTAAAATATAATCCAAGAGAGATGATGATAACTAAACACTAATCATAACCATTCCTAAAACATCCTCTTGAGCATCCAGGTTCAAATGAGTGAAAATTCCCATAAGGTTCAACTTTTCCTTAGATTCTAGAATAGCCTACGATGGTACTTTATTACTAAGAGCATCAGCAATGACATTCACATTCCCCGGGGTGTAGGAGATATCAAGGTCAAACATATGAAGCTATTATAACCATATTCTCTATCTGAGATTCAAGTATTATTGAGAAAAGATATAACTAAAACTCTTATGATTAGAAAAGACTATGAACCTTTCCCAAAAAAGTTACTGCCTCCAACATTTAAGCACATGAATAACTGCAGAAATCTCTAAATCCTGAGTGAGGTAATTCTTCTCATATGGACAAAGCTGAAGAGAGTCGTAAGATACCACATGGTTATCCTACATAATCATGCATCCCAAACAAGAACCAGAAGCATAACAAAACACCATGTACCAATTACCAGGATCAGGTAAGATCAAAATAGGAGCTGATATCAGAAGTTGTTTTAGTTCATCGAAAGAATATTGACACTTTGCATCCCATGAAAATTTCACTTCTTTCCTAGTAAGATTAGTCAAAGGTGATATCATCTTATAGAAATCCTTAAGAAACCATCGATACTATCCAAAAAGACCAATGATTCTCTTTATCTCAAATTCATTCTATGGTTTTCTCCATGAAAAGATAGCCTTCGCCTTCTTAGGGTCAAATGATAAGACATGTTCATAAATCTCATATCCTAAGAACTTTACTTCTTCAATCTGTAAACTACATTTTGAAATCTTTCTTGTAACGCCCTGACCCCAGCTACCCAGAGTCGGTGCATTACTTCGTAACATTGGCATGATCACAAAAGATCAAGTCTCGAAAGACCGATTAGTTTAGTAGCCTTGGAGACACTAGATACATTCATAAATGTTACATTACATCATCAAGTGAAAAACTACAATAACAAAGTCTCCATAGTCCACACTCATATCCTCTTCTGACTATCCCTGCGGGTCATTCCTAAAATACTTCGTCACATCCTGGAAAAATTAAAACATTGAAAGGGGTGAGCTCAGATGCTCAGTAAGGATAACAATATTGAGGAAGCTTTCATAAATAAACATTAACATTTAAGGTAATGTATAACTAAAACAAAAGCCTTTTAAACATGAACTTCAACATAATATGGAAAAAGTAAAATGAGATAATGCCATTTACTTATTCACATGGGTATTCTACTGGTCAAATAATCACATGCAATATCAATAACCACTTTCATAATGATGGAATGCATAATGCCATACTATCATAACCACGTAGCCAAGGCCTCGTGCCAAGACTACAAATAATATTTTGTCAAGGTCTCGTGCCAAGACACTAGTTTGTCTCATGAGACCTACCGATGCATCGAGGAGCTATAGCGGGCTTCACCCGTCACTTATTAAGTCCAATGCATTCCTCATATGAACAGGTTTAAACATATCATAAACCATAACATAATCGTATCACATAAAACATGCATAAAGGAAACATAAAATTTCCACATTTCAATCAAAAGATATCAATACAACACATTGATATAATAAAAACACTTTCAAAACCATTTTCAATACCAAAATAAAAGAAAGTTAAAACTTTGTATTTATTTTTCATTAAAAAAAATTGATGGCTTGTAGAGGAAGCCGAAACTCAAATAATGGTCCCGGCGGCAGAGAAGTCATTGTCGCCACATATGTACGGAAATAAAAACATTCCCTCTTTTTCGTTTAGTAAAACTCTTCGTATAAAAAATATTCCTTTTGAATAAATGTAAAATTCAAAGGGGTTTATACACCGTATAAAAGAAAGTTGTGTATAAAACCAAATATGCCTCAATGAAAGGAGATTGAGACGAAGTCCTTAAAAAGATCATTTTTAAAATAACATAGATCTATTATGTGTACTCACTATATGTAAACATAAAGGAAGTATAAATACAAGATAGGACATAATAATATCATGACATAATTTGAAAGTAGGAGATTAACCCAAAGAATGGAAATTGGGTTAAGAAGTTCCCTTACCTCGTGTCCGACTTGACTCAACCGTTCTTTAACCTCCTGAATAATAAACTAGAGTTAATATCTACCTTATTAAGAACCATTTTCAATTTCATTATCCTTTTTATATCACTTATTACAATGTTATGAACATTATGTAATTATTTAATTTAATAACGGTCGTTTTGTCGATATTTGGTACTTGAGTCAACAATAAACTTCTTATAATTACAAGTTGTTCATGTGGTGAAATATCCATTATATCCAGAATTATATTCATTATGTAGATATCATATATATCATATATATCCAGTATATACATTCATTCATAATATTACGTAACATTTAGAGGTAAGAAATGAAATGCACTGTTCATGGAGACGGTAAGCCGTACGTACGCATGAATGCTACTTTCATTTCTATTTCGTATTTAATGGAATTAAATCATAATGATATAAATGTATAATATAATTCCAGTATAATATATCATATAATACCATTTACTCCATCCTTTATGCATCCCACATATGGTATTAACGATTCAAATCACTTTGAGGGGGTGGTACTCCGCACTTCCTAAAATGAAAATATCGTGTTTACCCATAATGGAAACCATAAAGGTATGCCATAAATGAAAAATACAAAATCATAAGGAAAACAAAAACATAATATATATCATATATAAAAATAGTTTCATCATAATGTCCATCATTAGAGGTGTTATATGAGTGTTGAACAATCATCGTTTCGTGAGGCGAAAATTCGCCATCCACAGAAACAGTATGTTCTTTAACCATTAGATATAGGTGTGTGTAAGTGTAGCTCGAATACTTCTTATAAAAAAATCCTAGTATATTTATTATACTGGTTTTGTTACAAAAGAAATTAATAAAAAGTGTTTAGGGGGTTGGAGAAGAAAAATAAAACAAAACAACATTAGAGAAGACATTACCTTAAAATCGGGTAACTCTTTTTGATTTGAGCCAAAGGCTTCCTTGGGAAGAGTTCTTCCCAAAGTGAGGCTTCTAGGAGTAAGAGGGGGAAGTTGGGAGATTATTTGGGCAGAGTTTGGCCGAGCCAAATGGCTTCAAAGTGTGAATGAGGTGGTAGAGGTGGGGGCCTTTTATAAGTGGAGAGGAGGGGCACTCTTGGAAAGTAAAGGAAAGTCACTTTATTATAAAATGAGTTTAGGATTTTGGAGGTCCCACACTTATATAATTCGAGTCTAAGGTGATAAGGGTTAGAAATATACTCATCCAATAGGTTTTTGACAAGTGTAAGCCTTGGATTTTACATTATCTTTTTATTTTATTTAAATAGTTAAATAATGAGGTCATCGCTGCATCATCATGATGTCATAAATAATTTAATTTATTTAATGTCGAAAAATTATAAAAAAAATACTATGATGTAGGAAATCTTTTTATCTTTCCAATGACTATTTATAGTCAAAAATATGACTTGTATAACCCCATGTAAAAATTGTTTTAGTAAAACATTTCATGTTTGTGTCATTTTTTACTTTAACATTAAATAAAAGGTATTTATGTCATTTTCCAACTAAAGTGGCTCCATGGGGTCCCCAAGTTGACCAATGGATTTTCTTGGTCGGACATGGCACATCCAATGAGGGTAGGACATGTTTCAAGCTCATCTCATATTATTAAAACATTATTTTTACCTTAAACTACACTAATTACCTCTAATCGCGATTAAGAACTTAAAAGTTACTATTCACCAAAAAATTATTTTAATCCCATTGAACCACATTTTACTTCCTAATGAAAACCATGTATGTCGGATTTTTGAAAATCAAATCACAGAAGTGGTAATATTTCATTTAAATGAAAAATCAGTTATTTAACTACCACTTAGTGGTTTCACTATTCATCAAAAATTGGAGTTTTTCAGAACAATGCCAAAATTTTACCCCAAGCTATAATTGATAATCCGAATTCAAAAATGATGTCTATTTTACAAAATTCCAAACATATAAGTTTCATTAATTAGTTTTATAATTAATTCCCGTTGTCACAACAAATAGCGTGTTTTTAAGAAATAATTTATATCAAAAGATTGGCAATTGTTTATGTCCAATTTCATTGTTAAATTAATTCTAATTACCACCATTGGATAAAATGGTAAAAATATATTCTAATTATACTTTAAAACCACTAAATAGTATAATTTATCACTATAAATTATTTTGATTAAAAAAGTTGTTTTTAAGTATTTTTCACTATTCATAAAAAAATTAGTTCTCAGAAAAATACCAAAAATTCAACATAGGCTAATTTTGATATTATGAATACAAAAATGAAGTCCATTTTGAAATATAAAATTTCTATAATTTTAAAAAATGGGTATTACTATTCATAACGGCTACTTTGATTAGTTGTGGTGTGTTAGAACTCGAAGTTGTGTACAACACACGCTACTGTATTATTCAAAGAGAAGCATATCGTGGAAGCTCGGGGTTTTACATTCTCCCCTCCTTCAATAAATTGCGTCCTCGCAATTTGAAATTTTTCTTTGAAAATAAAAGGTTGAAAATAGAAAATACCTTTGTGGAAAACCCACATCGGAAATAAGGTTAATAAAATTTAGCCTTAATAAGAGGGAAAGGGAAATGAAAAAGTCACCACCCAATTATGATCTCGATTAGGAGAACATTGGTGGCAATTAGAGACATATAATTGGAGGAAAAACGTAAATATTTGTAGGGAGTGATTGAGGTCATCAATCACAAACAAGTGTCAAATTGAGGGCCTCAAATCCTTCAATCTATGTTGATTTAAAACATCATCAGTTCAACAAGACATAAGGTATTAGGATAACACATTTTTTTGTTTTAATATCCCTTTAATAAAGTTTAAGAATTAATTTATTCATAGAATAAGATATAGGTATATATATATATTTATGCTTGAAAAGTAGAGTTTCAACCTTAAACTAGTTTCTACCACAAACTCATCTTTCACTCAAAAAGATAATAGAACTCAAAAATAATATATTTATCCTAACCGTACAAGGTTCAAAATATTAGAACATACCATTTAGATTAAAAAAACTATTTTGTAATAACCAGGGACTTCCTGTAGGCTAGTGGTAGGTAATAAAGGCATGTCGCACTATGGTTGTGGGTTCGATTCCTGCAGCTTTGTCCGACGCGACGGGTTATGCCCCACCCTGCAGGTTGTCCTTTTCCTAAAACTATAGTATTATAATATTCCAAAAATAATATTCAGAAATGCTTTAACCTTAAACAATACTATCAAAGATCAACTTAATCCATTCCAACCTATATAGTTATCCAAAATACCTCTGTCTAGACATTCTCTAAAAGGTCTCTAAATTCCAAAATCAATTGTAACATCAGATTCCCCAAACAAATTAAAGATTCTCTTTTTGTCACATACTAAAAATATGATTACCTTCATCATATTAAAACCTTAATGAAAACAAAAAGTACTACAGTAAAATCCTTATATATATATATATCACATTATCCTTATAACCAGGATATAATCCTTGTGTCCAAAAGCACCAATACATTAATTATTCCGCTTCAACTGTAGTAACAGCATTAGACTGTCCTTGATCCCTTGGCCTTTTCTGAGGTAAGTTTCCCTGACGCTTAGGACATTCATTTGCATAATGCCCCATTTCCATACAATTGTAGCATTCAACTTTGATAGCCTCTTTCTTTCCCTTGCAATCACGAGCCTGGTGACCCTTTTCTCCACATTTATAACAAACTCTCATTCCTTTTAGGCAAGTACCAGGGTGATTCTTCCCACAATTATCACATAATGTAAAATTCTTCTTTCCCTTTTTCCCTTTATCTGTCTCTTGTTCCACCATTCTCTTCTTCTCTTGCTTTACTTTATTGTCATAAGATTTAGAGAATTCCTTTTCTGTCTTGATAGCACATGAGGCAATGTCTTCGTACGACGAGAAAGATTGTGAGACTAAGGATCGACGGAGAAACGGTTTTAACCCATCAAAGAAACGATCGATCTTACTTCTTGGGATACGTATATAATCTGCAGCATGCCTCGCTAACCTTGTAAAGTTGGCCTCATACTTTGCGACATTCTCATCCTCCTTTTGTCTCAGACTCAAAAATTGTCTTTCCATATCTTCTCGATGGTCATGCGGAAAGTATTTTTCTAAGAAAAGCTCTTTGAACTCCCTCCATTCCATATTCGATACTTCATCATCTTCCTTTATGTTTTGAATCAGCGACCACCACTGATCGGCATCTCCAGTGAGGCGGTAGACTTCCATGACAACCTTCTCCCTTTCGCTACTCCCCAAGGCGTGGAATATTTTCTCTAAGGATTTTATCCATTGCTCAGCTACTAATGGATTTGTACCCCCATTAAATGTTGGTGGTTGTTGCCTCATGAAGCGGTCTAACATTGATCCTCCACGTTGTAAATCAGGGTGCCCCATACGAGTAAGGTTATTATTCATAACCTGAGTGAGTTGTCCCAGTATGGTAATAAGTTTATCAGCACCAGTTGTATCTACAGGTCCACAATAATTATCTTGAGCAGGAGGGAAATCCCTACACGGAGTGCGTGCATTGATACGGTTTCCATTCCTTCCACTAGGCGCCATTTCTAAACAATGGCATAAACTAGATTAGTTTATGAATCAAAATACATAATTCCATACTTTTAAAACACTTAACACTAATTGAACTATTTATGGATATAATCCATAATCATAAAAAAAAGTTTTCTTTGAGAAGTATATACTCATAACCCTTCATAGTGGTTTGTAAAGAAAATGTGAATTATCCTAAGCATATCCCCCAGGAGTGTCGTAACCAAGAGTGTAGCAAGGCCCGTTTTCGTGCACCAGTTCTCGTTCGAGTCTAGCTCAAAGTGTTGTTTTCGGGTTTTACCCCTAGGTACATCTGTGCCAAAGCCGCCTCTACCTGCTCGTATCCAGACAGGGATGTATTGCTCGAAAAACTCACAAAATCTCTATAATACCAAAATTTTAAGAAGTTCTTCTATACTAATCCTTAAAGTCTATATTCAGGCTATGTGCTCTAATAAAAGTTTATCTAAATCTAGCTCCCAAGGTTAGTACTAACCTCCCTCTGATACCAACTGTAACGCCCCGACCCTAGCTACCCAGAGTCGGTGCATTACTTCGTAACATTGGCATGATCACAAAAGATCAAGTCTCGAAAGACCGATTAGTTTAGTAGCCTTGGAAACACTAGATACATTCATAAATGTTACATTACATCATCAAGTGAAAAACTACAATAACAAAGTCTCCATGGTCCACACTCATATCCTCTTCTGACTATCCCTGCGGGTCATTCCTAAAATACTTCTTCACATTCTGGAAAAATTAAAACATTGAAAGGGGTGACCTTATATGCTCAGTAAGGATAACAATATTGCAGAAGCTTTCATAAATAAACATTAACATTTAAGGCAATGTATAACTAAAACAAAATCATTTTAAACATGAACTTCAACATAATATGGCAAAATTAAAATGAGATAATGCCATTTACTTATTCACATGGATATTCTACTGGTCGAATAATCACATGCAATATCAATAACCACTTTCATAATGATGGAATGCATAATGCCAGACTATCATAACCACGTAGCCAAGGCCTCGTGCCAAGACTACAAATAATATTTTGTCAAGGCCTCGTGCCAAGACACTAGTTTGTCTCATGAGACCTACCGATGCATCGAGGAGCTATAGCGGGCTCCACCCGTCACTTATTAAGTCCAATGCATTCCTCATATGAACAGGTTTAAACATATCATAAACCATAACATAATCGTATCACATAAAACATGCATAAAGGAAACATAAAATTTCCACATTTCAATCACAAGATATCAATACAACACATTGATATAATAAAAACACTTTCAAAACCATTTTCAATACCAAAATAAAAGAAAGTTAAAACTTTGTATTTATTTTTCATTAAAAAAAGTGATGGCTTGTAGAGGAAGCCGAAACTCAAATAATGGTCACGGCGGCAGAGAAGTCATTGTCGCCACATATGTACGGAAATAAAAACATTACCTTTTTTTCGTTTAGTAAAACGCTTCGTATAAAAAAGATTCATTTTGAATAAAAGTAAAAGTCAAAGGGGTTTATACACCGTATAAAAGAAAGTTGTGTATAAAACCAAATATGCCTCAATGAAAGGAGATTGAGACAAAGTCCTTAAAAAGATCATTTTTAAAATAACATAGATCGATTATGTGTATTCACTATATGTACACATAAAGGAAGTATAAATACAAGATAGGACATAATAATATCATGACATAATTTGAAAGTAGGAGATTAACCCAAAGAATGGAAATTGGGTTAAGAAGTTCCCTTACCTTGTGTCTGACTTGACTCAACCATTCTTTAACTCCTGAATAATAAACTAGAGTTAATATATACCTTATTAAGAACCATTTTCAATTTCATTATCCTTTTTATATCACTTATTACAATTTTATGAACATTATGTAATTATTTAAGTTAATAACGGTCGTTTTGTCGATATTTGGTACTTGAGTCAACAATAAACTTCTTATAATTACAAGTTGTTCATGTGGTGAAATATACATTATATCCAGAATTATATTCATTATGTAGATATCATATATATCATATATATCCAGTATATACATTCATTCATAATATTATGTAACATTTAGAGGTAAGAAATGAAATGCACCGTTCATTGAGACGGTAAGCCGTACGTACGCATGAACGCTACTTTCATTTTTATTTCGTATTTAATGGAATGAAATCATAATTATATAAATGTATAATATAATTCCAGTATAATATAGCATATAATACCATTTACTCCATCCTTTATACATCCCACATATGGTATTAACGATTCAAATCACTTTGAGGGGGCGGTAGTCTGCACTTCCTAAAATGAAAATATCGTGTTTACCCATAATGGAAACCATAAAGGTATGCCATAACTGAAAAATAAAAAATCATAAGGAAAACAAAAACATAATATATATCATATATAAAAATATTTTCATCATAATGGCCACCCTTAGAGGTGTTATATGAGTGTTAAACAATCATCGTTTCGTGAGGCAAAAATTCTCCATCCACAGAAATAGTATGTTCTTTAACCATTAGATGTAGGTGTGTGTAAGTGTAGCTTTAATACTTCTTATAAAAACATCCTAGTATATTGAGGATACTGGTGTTGTTACAAAAGAAATGAATAAAAAGTGTTTAGGGTGTTGGAGAAGAAAAATAAAACAAAACAACATTAGAGAAGACATTACCTTAAAATCGGGTAACTCTTTTTGATTTGAGCCAAAGGCTTCCTTGGGAAGAGTTCTGCCCAAAGTGAGGCTTCTAGGAGTAAGAGGGGGAAGTTGGGAGAGTATTTGGGCAGAGTTTGGCCGAGCCAAATGGCTTTAAAGTGTGAATGAGGTGGTAGAGGTGGGGGCCTTTTATAAGTGGAGAGGAGGGGCACTCTTGGAAAGTAAAGGAAAGTCACTTTATTATAAAATGAGTTTCAGATTTTAGAGGTCCCACACTTATATAATTCGAGGATAAGGTGATAAGGGTTCTAAATCTACTCATCCAATAGGTTTTTGACAAGTGTAATCCTTGGATTTTACATTATCTTTTTATTTTATTTAAATCTTTAAATAATGAGGTCATCGCTGCATCATCATGATGTCATAAATAATTTAATTTATTTAATGTCTAAAAATTATAAAAAAAATACTATTATGTAGGAAATATTTTTAGATTTCCAATGAATATTTATAGTCAAAAATATGACTTGTATAATCCCATGTAAAAATTTTTTTATTAAAACATTTCATGTTTGTGTCATTTTTTACTTTAACATTAAATAAAAGGTATTTATGTAATTTTCCAACTAAAGTGGCTCCATGGGGTCCCCAAGTTGACCCATGGATTTTCTTGGTCGGCCATGGCACATCCAATGAGGGTAGGACATGTGTCAAGCTCATCTCATATTATTAAAACATTATTTTTACCTTAAACTACACTAATTACCTCTAATCGCGATTAAGAACTAAAAAGTTACTATTCACCAAAAAATTATTTTAATCCCATTGAACCAAATTTTACTTCCTAATGAAAACCATGTATGTTGGATTTTTGAAAATCAAATCACAGAAGTGTTAATATTTCATTTAAACGAAAAATCAGTTATTTAACTACCACTTAGTGGTTTCACTATTCATCAAAAATTGGAGTTTTTCAGAACAATGCCAAAATTTCACCCTAAGCTATAATTGATATTCAAAATTCAAAAATGATGTCTATTTTACAAAATTCCAAACATATAAGTTTCATTAATTAGTTTTATAATTAATTCCTGTTGTCACAACAAATAGCGTGTTTTTAAGAAATAATTTATATCAAAAGATTGGCAATTGTTTATGTCCAATTTCAATGTTAAATTAATTCTAATTACCACCATTGGATAAAATGGTAAAAATATATTCTAATTATACTTTAAAACCACTAAATAGTATAATTTATCACTATAAATTATTTTGATTAGAAAAGTTGTTTTTAAGTATTTTTCACTATTCATAAAAAAATTAGAAGTTCTCAGAAAAATACCAAAAATTCAACATAGGCTAATTTTGATATTAAAAATAAAAAAATGAAGTCCATTTTGAAATATAAAATTTCTATAATTTTATAAAATGGGTATTACTATTCATAACGGCTACTTTGATTAGTTGTGGTGTGTGTTATAACTCGAAGTTGCGTACAACACACGCTACTGTATTATTCAAAGAGAAGCGTATCGTGGAAGCCCGGGGTGTTACATTTCTATATGAACAGTGATTTATCAAAATTTACAAAACCAAACACATATGGTGGTCATGCCCAATATTGTATTTTGAGTAAACCAAAATATCATCCACAAACACTACCATAAAATTTTCAAGATATTTATAGAATATCTAATTCATCAAATCCATAAAAACTATAGGATCGTTAGTTAGATCAAAATGCATCATGAGATATAAATAATGGTTATACATGATCCTGAAAGTTTTCTTATGTATATTTGACTCCTGAACTCTGAGCTAATGATACCCAATTGAAGATCAGTATTTGAAAACTACTTTTCCCCCTTTAACTGATCAAACATATCATCCACATGAGGCAAAGGATACATGATCATAACTATACCAAGTTCAACTTATGATAATCCACACATAACTGAAGTGAACCATCTATCTTATTTTCAAATATCATAGGGGATTCCCAAGGTGAAATAATATGGAGAACAAAATCATTTTCCAATAGGTCATCCAAGAGAATCTTGAGCTCTTTTATCTCCACTAGTTATATATGATAAGAAGGTATCAATATCAGCTATGTACTTGGAATTAGGTCAATCGTAAACTCTACCTCTCTCTGGAGG
This sequence comes from Viscum album, assembly GCA_963277665.1. Lineage (NCBI taxonomy): Eukaryota > Viridiplantae > Streptophyta > Magnoliopsida > Santalales > Viscaceae > Viscum > Viscum album. The sequence continues at coordinate 1,106,863,910 of OY728142.1, read as the reverse complement.
AATACTGGAGAATTCATCTAGAAAAAACATTAGAAAATTCCTGAACAATAATGGGAAGATCAATAATAGAAGAAAATTAATTAGGATCAATCACTAAAACAGACAAAAAACTCCTAAACTCTAGGTAGGAAGGCCCTGCACGACCAGACCTTAGGTCTCAACCCCCTTGAAACACACAAGAGAACCCATATATAGTATGAAATGAAACACATTGATGATAAAAATCAACCTATTATTGATGAGAGACAAGGAAACACATAACAAAGATGATTTCAAATAAATCCAAATCAATAACGAGAAAATCCCAGACCAGCCTTGTATCAGCTATCATTAATGAAAAAGAAGGACACTGAAACCTCTGCTATTTCCTCCTACCAAGAGGCACTATTAAATCCATTACAAAGGACATAAGGTCCATTGAATGTTTTATAATATAAAAAACATGAAAAAATAAACAATTGGGAGGCACCAATATCTGTTAGGTTGGTATGGAGTATGATATTCTCCTATGATACCAATTGTAGGATCGAAATGATGATGTACATGCTCAATATACAATAGGTGGGTTGAATTTTATACTTTAAAAATTCCTTTTGAACTTTTAAAGATGGTAATGTTTAACAAAGTTAAACAAGGTAAATTCACAAAACCTCAATGTTCTACAAACTTGTTTAATTCCGGAAATGTGATTCCGAGAATGTAATTATGGAAATGTAGTTCTAGAAATGAAACTTAACAAGAGCTTACAAAGATAAATATTTTACCTTAGAGCATATAGAATATCACTAAATCAGAGTATACAAGTATAAGAAAGTATAATATAGTTATACTTTCCTCAACAACCAAAATGCAGTGGAAAAATTGAAACAATACAAGTAACAAGTAGTAAATATTTTAACCCAAAGAGAAGGGTATCCAACAAGCTTGGATAAAGGTCCCTTGATTTATACTTTCAATAAAATCTATCTTACCCACACTAGGTTAATCTCTCGATATGAAGATCGGATTCTGTCTTGAAATCCCTACAAGCCCTCGAACTTCAAGGTAGTCGGCACCTCTGTATTCCTATCCCCGGAATCCCTCGAATGTAATCAGCAACATTCAGAGTTGCACAAATCAATTCTAAACAATATGTTAAGTATGCACAAATCAATAAAGTCTCTCTCTATAGAAATCACTTCAGCAACATGTAATCTCTAGATTTATCAACTTGTTCATCAAAGGTAACATTGTGAGCTCTTTCAAATGAGCTTCTATTTATAGGCACAGCTTCAACGGTCGGCTCCCTCCTCCAACAGTAATATTTTTCCTTGAATTTTGGAGGGACCTATACACTTGTCACTCAAACAATGGTTAGTTATTAACTGAATGCATGACATCATTTTATAACCAAAAAAGAATAAGTAAAAATATGGTTTCTTAACCAAATTAATTTTTCGGAGTGTAAAATTTCGGAGTCTAACCAAAAAACCATTTGTTGTCTATAACACATAGATATTCTAATTCTTTATTCAAAGGAATTTGGAACTTGAATTCTGTAGAATTATGGAGTCTGAATTTCAAGGAAATTTGGAGTTTGAATTCATAAGAATTCAGAGTCTGAACTTAGAAATTTCGGAGTTTTAATTCATTAGAATTCAGAGTTTGAACTTAGAAATTTCAGAGTCTGAGTTCATTAGAATTCAGAGTCTGAACTTAGAAATTTCGAAGTCCAAATTTATCAGAATCCAGATTCTGAATGTAGAAAGCTCAGAGTCGGAATTCAGATAAATTGAAGTCAGAACTCAGAAAGTTCAGAGTCTGAATTCAGATAACTCAGATTCTAAACTCAGAAAGTTCGGAGTCTGAATTCAAAATAATTTGGAGTCTGAACTTAGAAAGTTCAGAACCAGAATTCAGATCCTAAGATCGATCTCTTTATATCTAATTATTTATAAGATTCTGATTTTTTAGTTTACGAAACTGAATTTTAAACTTAGAAAAAGAACAATGAAAAACACGGTAAGGATAAATTTCCTTGGGAAAGAAAAATTTCCATATGAAAGTAAAGCATAGGGTAGAAGAAATTTTCCTTAAGATAAGGTGTTTGTGATTTTCAAAACATGAAGGAATGGAAAATTCATAAGGAAACCATATTGTCTCAACAATCTCCCCCTTTTTGGAAAGAACCAACATCCTTATGAAAAATAATATAAGGACTTAGAAAATATTTTTCTGAACTTTGAAAGTAAAACTTATCTCTATTAACACATGGGAAAAATATGAATACGACTAAATCCCCCTTAGTCTTTGGACACAGTAAGGATCGTATTTTAGATTTCTGGATTTAGGCTTATCATTTTATTGTATACGGAAATATTAAAAAAGGAATACAAGGAATGGAAAAGAAAATATAGTACCTGAAATATTAGTACTAGACAACAAAATATATGAAACGAAACCCAAATTTTCATTATGATTGAAAAAATTTGTACAAGTAAGGAATACAACAAAAGATCGGTATTGAACAAAATTATCCTTCCTTTTCATTCGGTATCTACTTCTTTACAATAGTTTTAAGCTTCTTGAGATCCTTGTGATCTTCCTCTACTCGCTTGAGAATCTGATCCTGATCCTCAGTTTTCTTCTCTAATGCTTTGATTTTTTCATCCTGAGCCTTCAAGGCTTATTCCTTCTTGACAAGATTTTCTTCTATCTCAATGTTGAGATCCCTTTCTCTCTTCCAACTGTGAGAAACAGAATACAAATTCCCATTTAGATATTTCACTTCTTGAATCCAAGAATTTTGTTCTAGATTTAGCTTCTCCTCAAAACTATTTTTGAGATCATTTATCTTCACATCTTGGGTGTCAATTGCATCCTTGACACTTTCTTGGAACTCATCGAGAATTATTATGTCTTCTATAGTTTTCCTTGACCAGCTGGTCATTTTCTTGCAATATCTTTGGTGGGCTTAGTAGTTTATGAAAAATGTTTTGAAATCAACCTCAATTTTGACACACTTATCCATCACCTTGGGTACTGAATCCGATTTCTAATTTATGGTGTGTTGAAGAATCTGGCATCTAGAGTCTATACTAGGAAATATTGGTATAGACCCAACAAGTTTCTTCAAAGACTGAACTACGAAATCATGTCCAAGGGAGTAAGATTCCTAATCTAAAACTTTACTTGGTGAGGGCTCTTTCTCTATATCAGCAGCTTTCCTATTTGAAGAACCACCAGCATCTTTCTTCTTAACCACAGCTTTGGTAGGTGTATCAACAACCACCTATTTTCCCTTATCAACCTTTGGAATGGATTCCTCTTGGTTAGGGGATTCATGTTCAATATCAGAGAGTTGAACAATTATGTCTTCATAAAACTTTTCCTTCTCAACTCCTGCATTAGCATCTTCTGGATGAATGAAATCATGATTAGAACTTTCTTCTTCAAACATCTTATTCACTTCTTCTTAAACCTTGTCATATTCACCTTTCTCATCTTTCCCAGGGGTGGAAATATTTGAAGACTTAGCTTTATAAGTTTGGATTGAAAGATTCTAATATGGATATTCCTTCTCATGAAAATCTTCTACTGGCTTAATGAGATCTTCGGTATCACCACTGCCTTCTTATTCCTCTTCTTCTTCCTCTACTAATTTTTCTTGGAATTTTTCCAGAGTCACAAATTTCTTTCCCCGAGTATCTAGTAAAGCTTATACTAATAAGGATAGTGGTATCAGAATATTTTCGAAGGCTTTATCAGCATCCTTCAGAAGAGATTGCACAATATCTGCTTCAGTCATCTTCTTCTTTTGCTTCTTTTCTTTTGCTTGTTTTTAAAGCTCATCAGTAGTCTTTTATTTTAAAGCTTTTTCTTTAGTAGGATCAAAACCAAAGCTAGGATCCCCTACTTTCTTTTTCTCCTGTTCTTCCCTCCATTTTTCTACTACCTCATCCAGATATTCTTTTTTATTCTTAGGCTTTGGTGGTGCGGATTGGGTTTCCTTAGCCTCTAGGTTTTTTTCCTTTTCTTCCACTTACTTCACTTTCCTCTTACTTGCACCCATTTTGTAAGTCTCATCCACTTCCTATTTCTTCAATAAGGCTTCAGCTTCTTCTTCAGGCAAGTCAAAGAATTCTTCAAATTCTTTAGAAAATACAATATTCATCCTTCTCAGAGTGTCATCACTTACCAGCATAACATTACAATTTATTGTCTTAGAACTACTAGGTATTTTGAAGGACTCTAAACACTGAACAATCATCTTTGAGAGAATGTTTGGATACATAATAATCTGAGCCTTCAGATTTCCATTCTTTATATTCTCAATTGTAATAAGAATATGCTAAACCAGGTTAATCTTTCTTAGATTCACCAAGAAATCCAAGATATACATGTCACTCTTCTTCAAAGTATCATTGTACCCTTTTCTCGGAATGATGAATCCTTGAACCCACAATTAGAGAATCCGGAAATTTGTAGATAGGTGAACAATATTCGGAGTCATCGCATCTGAAAGACTGAGGCAAGACATATCCTTCACCTTAACAAATATTCCTTGAATATCTGGTAGCTTATGAGAACAAAAATCAGATTCTTCTTTATAAGGAACTCCAATCAAACTGGTTTCCTTGGTGTAATAAAGATCATAAGTCTTCCCATAGCTCTTGAAAGAGAATTTATCTTTTCCTTCTTCCTTGAAAAAACTTGTTGACTCATAGAATTCAACCAACAAGTCTGGATATACCAGATGATGAGATCCTGGTTTCAATACGCAAACACTCTCCCATCCATTCATCTTGATGTTCTTAGAGATGACAGAATCATACTTAGAAAATAAATTTGGATGTACCAACCTTTCTCTGTAAATATTCCATTCAGAAATCGGCTTGATAGTTGGCATGTCTTTCTGGGAAGATACTTCGACAGACATTCAGAGTTGAGGAAACATTGAAAATCCGGAATGGGATTATGTAGGAGGGCAGGGCTTCAGCATGCGAAAGCTATGGGATAGATGTGGGACAATAACCAGGGGTCCTTTATATAGGCATTTGGGGTGACGGTTCAGCTTCCATACTCAATCCAATGGTTGAAAAAATCTTATGACCAGATCTGACAATTGAGATGATAGCCGGAAGGAAATTTTGATAGAATCCGATATTTTGAGGTTTTTAATAAAAACATTCAGATTTTAGAAAAGGTGAATATGAAAAATTAAAAATAGATGAAAATACCAACAAGTAAAAGATGATTACAAAAAATTAAGAAAGGAAACATACCATTCGGATTGTTAGGAAGATTATTTGTAATGAGGGAAATTCTTCTTTAAGAACTTTAGATTCTGAAAATTTTGATTACAAAAAAAATTATAAAAAAAATCTCCATTATGAAAATTTTAAGTACAAAAATATTCATTACAAAAATTTTAAGTACAAAAATCTTCATTACGAAAATTTTAAGTAAAAAAATCTTCATTATGAAAATTTGAGTACGAAAATCTTCATTACGAAAATTTTAAAGTACTAAAATCTTCATTATGGAAATTTTGACTAATAAAAAAAATTTAGACTATGAAAAAAAATGTAGACTACGAAAAAATTTAGACTACTAAAAATTTTAGACTATGAAAAATTTAGACTACGAAAAATTTTAGACTTCAAAAACATTTAGACTACGAAAAATCTAGAATATGAAAAAATTTAGAAATATAACATACAAATGTACTCCCCCTATGAAAAGGAGTTTCTTACTGTAATTATATTGGTTTCAACAAGAATTTAACGAGGAATATTACCTTACGGTTATCATTCTTAACTTCTGTTTAATGTATTCAAATCTATCGGAGGGTAAAGATTTTGTGAAAATATCATCAAGTAGATCTTGTGTTCCGATAAATTGAAGAATGATATCCCATTTTTGTGTGTGATCCCAAAGAAAGTGATGCTTAATATCTATTTTTTTTGAAAGAGAGTGATGTGAAGGGTTTTTACATAAGGAAATGGCACTAGTATTATCACACAAAATTTTTGTTTTGGAAAAACTCATACCATATTATGTGAGTGTGTGTTGCATCCACAACACTTGAGCACAAAAACTTCCAGCTACTATATATTCAGCTTCAGCAGTGGAAATTGCTACTAAGTGTTGCTTTTTGCATGACCAAGAAACTAATGAATCTCATAAGAAATGACAAGTTCTGGATATACTTTTCATATTCATTCTACATTCACCAAAGTCATCATCTGAAAAAACAATTAGAACAAAATCATTTCCAGAAGTGTAAAAGATTCCTAGATCTATGGTTCCCTTTAAGTAGCGAAAAAATCCTTTTCACTACCTTTAAATGAGATTCCTTAGGATTGTATTGATTTCTTTCACACAAGCATACTGAAAACATTAAGTCTGGATGACTAGCTGTTAAGTAAATTAGACTTCCTATCATACCTTTAAAATATTTTCGATCTACTAGTTTCCCAGATTCATCTAGATCGAGTGAATTTGAGGTGCCAATGGGAATACTTATACACTTAGTGTTGTCATATCCATACTTTTTAAGAATATATTTAATATTCTTATGTTGGGATATATAGATTCCTTCTGGTTTTTGAGAAATTTGAAAACCAAGGAAAAATGTTAACTCACCCATCATACTCATTTCAAACTCAGATTTCATTAGATCCGCAAAGGAATCAGTTAAATATTTCTAATTTAAACCAAATATAATGTCATCAATATAAATTTGAACAATAAAAACATTTTTCTTATCTTTCTTTATAAAAACGTTCGAATCTGCATTTCCATTAACAAAATTATTTTGAAGCAAAAATCCTGTAAGCATATCATACCAAGCTCAACGGGCTTGCTTAAGTCCATACAAAGCTTTGGTAAGTTTGTAAACATGTTCAAGATGTTTTGAATCTTCAAAAACAAGAGGTTGTTCAACAAAAACTTCCTCTTCTACAAAACCATTAAGGAAAGCACATTTCACATCCATTTGAAAAATTTTAAAATTGAAGAATGTTGCAAAGGCAAGTAGAATACAAATATATTCAATTCTAGCTACTGGATAATAGGTTTCTTAATAGTCTATTCCTTCTTGTTGATTATAGACTTTAGCAACCAACATAGCATTATTTATTACTATGATTCCATTTTTGTCACATTTATTTCTGAAGACCCATTTTACTCCAATAACAAAAGTTTCCTTAGGTCTTTCAACTAAGGTCCAGACTTTATTCCTTTCGAATTCATTTAGCTCATCTTGCATATCTTTTATCCAATCATCATCACCTAAAGCTTCATCAGTGATTTTTTCTCTAATTGGGAAAGGAATGCTAGATTTTATACTTCATTTCTTAAGGAACTTCTAGTCCTTACAGGATGATTCTTAGAAACAACTGATTTAGGTTTTTTAAAACCTATTCATCAACATAAGGTAGCAATTCTTATGGGGTGAATGTTTTTGAAATATTTTCTTGAATATTTTCCTTATCAGAAGGATCTCCTATCAAAGGTTGATAATCAGTTTTTGAAAACACGTCTGAATATGTAGGTTGAGGTTGTTTAAAAACAAAAGTATTTGTTTCATCAAATTTGACATGTATTGTTTCTCTAACAGTACAAGTATTTTTATTGAAAACTCTATATGCCTTAGAAGTTGTGCAGTAGCCTAAGAAAATTCCTTCACCAGATTTTGGTGAAAATTTGTGTAGATTTTCTATAGTATTCAGAATAAATACCTTGCAACCAAAAACATTTAATTAGGAAAGTCTCAGTTTTCTACCATTCCATAACTCATAAGGAGTTTTATTAAGAAAAGGTCTAATCAAAACATGATTTATAGTATAAAAAGCGGTACTTATAGCTTCAGCCCAAAAATGTTTGGCAATTGAATATTCACTCAACATGGTTCTTGTTATCTCTTGAAGAATTCTATTTATACTTTCAATAACACCATTTTTTTGATGTGTTCTGGGTGTTGAGAATTTATGAGTAATGCCTTTTTTACTACAAAAAGTTTCAAAATAAGAATTTTTAAATTCTTCTCTATGATCACTATTAATAATTATCAAAGGAATTTTTTTTCATTTTTAACTTGGGATCTAAAAGTTTTGAAATAATAAAAAGTTTCAAATTTCTTTGCTAGAAAATAGACCCATGTAAATCTAGTGTAATCATCAACTGAGACAAATACATAATATTTTCCTCCAATGCTTCCAGTTTGTGTTGGACCAAAAAGATCCATATGCACTAACTATAATGCATAAGTGGTTGAGACTTCACCAACTAATTTAAAACTTGACTTATATTTCTTTCCATATTGACAAGGATCACAAACTTTTGAATAATCAAATCTAAGCTCTGGTAGATCCTTATCTAGTCTTTTCTTAGAGAGTTTCCATAGGTTCCTAAGGTTACAGTGTCCTAACCTTTTATGCCAAAACCAAGAATGATCTTCCATTTCACTAAGGAAAGGTAATTCATGGCTCCTAAGGTCTTCAAAGTTTAGTGTGTTAACATTCTCTTGCCTATTGGCAGAAAGAACAAACTCTTCCTTGGAATTGTGTACTAAGCACTTATCATTCCTAAAATTCACAAGGTAACCTTTATCACATAATTGAATTATGCTAATGAGTTTGTGCTTAAGACCCGTAACAAATAAAACATTTGAAATCAAAGTTTTTCCAAGAAGAACAATGTTACCTATACCAATAATTTCTCCCTTAGCATTATCTCCGAAATTTACTTTTCCTCCTTTCATCTTGATAATATTTTCAAAGAATTTTTTGTTACCAGTCATATGCTAGGAACATCCACTATCCATGTACCAAGTATTTCTGTTAATACTTTCTTTATTTTCCTGAAAATAAGAATGTCAGACTTTCATAATCCAAACTTTCTTGGATCTGAAAACTTAAAAAATCAAAATTTTAGGTATCCACATTTTCTTTGAAAAATAAGCTTTATGAAATCCTAAATATTGGGTTTTTTAAGGAACATTTTTTCCCAATGCCCACCACACTAACACTTAGTGCAGAATGGAGCACTTTGAGGAAAAAAATAATTGTTACTAAAAATCAGTTTTGAACTAGTGTAACCAAATCCAGAATTATTTCTTAGAGGTCGAATTTGGGAATACATCTTATCAAAGTTTTACTTACCTAAGGTAAATTTTAAAAAACACTTCCTCAAGGAAAATATTTCTGACTTCAGTCTAATAACTAATTTCTTATCTTCCAAAACATTAGTTTTAGTTCTAAAGTTAGGCTCGAAAATATTTTTCTTAGAAATTACTTTTTCTAGGTCCTTATAAAGTTTATCCTTCTCAGAATTAACTTCCTCAAGGTTGTTTGAAATACTTTCAAAATAAATGGTTTTCTTATCAATATCCTTAGAAAGATATGATATTTCCTTAGTAAGAATATAAATCCTAGAATTTTCCTTATCAATCTTTTTCTTGACTTTATAATTTTTATTCTCTAGAAGCTTAGCAAACCTAGAAACTTATTTATAGGTAGGTAAAGTATTATCCTCATGAGAAGAAGATTCTTCATCTGAAGATTCATAATATTTACTATCACTATAATTGGAATTCAAGGATACATTGGTCATAGATTCAGCATTGTGTACCTCATCCATTAAGAAATGATTTTCAATAGGTAGCCCGACTATTAGACTAATATTCTTTTGTCCAGAAGATTCTTAATCTGAGGATTCATCAGAAGAGTCTCCACCACTGGAACTCCAGGTGTCATTAGCTTTCAAAACTTTCTTAGCTTTATCTTTGTATTACTTCTTTCTATTTCTTTCTGAATGCTTTTCCTTTCTTTCTTTTCTCTTAAGAATAGGACAATCCGGCCTTATATGTCCAGCTCTTTTACATTCATAACAAGTGACTTCAGATTCTTTCTTATCCTTTCCTTCTTTCTTCTAGTATCTATACTGAAAGTATTTCTTCCCAACTATATTTTCTATCCTTCTAGCAAGATTGGATAATTCATTTTCTAAATGTTCACTTTCACTAGATTCGTATTGTATAAAAACCTTCTTGGATTTAGATCTAGTAACTCTCTCAGGAGTCTTGGCTTTCATATGATTTGAAGTTGTTGTAAAAGCAACACTTATATTCTTATATTCTTCTATACATTGTCATCATATCTCTTCATTCTAGTCTCATGTTGGAGAAGATTTCCAAAAAGTTCATCAAGAGTGATTTGTGAGACTTTCCTATTCTCATTTATAGCTGTTCTCTTCAATTACCACTCCTTAGGAATGATGTCTATAATCTTGTCTATAAGTTCCTCATCATCCAAAACTTTTTCACCCATGGATTGTAAGCTGTTGACAATAGTCATAAATCTCTGTTGTACCTTCCATATAGGTTCTCCAAAAGGAAATAAAAAACCGTGTTACTAAACTCTAAGCATAGCTCTTCTAGTTTCAATATATTTGGAAGTTCCAAAATGTGTAACTTCAAGCTTCTTCCAAATACAATTTGCTGCTTCATAAGAAGAAATCTGGCTATTTATATTCCTGGTCATAGAACACAACAAATAATTGTGTACCTTGTAGTTTAGTTGATATGATGATTTCTCTTGGTTAGTAAAAGTTATGAATTCCTTATCAGGAATCTTGTAATCTATAGTAAGCATAAAAAAGTTGTCTACTTCAATATTGATAATGAAAGTCTTCATACGATCTCTCCAATATCCGTAATCATTACCATGAAAAATAGGTGGTCTAGTAGGATTTAAGTTGTCTATGGAACCAACATTCACTCCTAACATCTCACAGAAAATATTTCCACAAAAAATTGTATGTAATAAAAAGTTTGTAAACAAGGATAAAAATATCCTAAGCAAGGAAAATATAGAACAATGAAAAACTTGAGAAAGAAAACTTAGATATGAATATAAGTATTTCAGAGACCTTCTCTGATACCAATTGTTAGGTTGGTATAGAGTATGATATTCTCCTACGATACCAACTATAGGATCGAAATGATGATGTAGATGCTCAATATACAAGAGGGGGGTGAATTGTATACTTTAAAAAATTCCTTTGGAAATTTTAAAGCTGGTAATGTTTAAAAAAGTTAAACAAGGTAAATTCACAAAACCTTTAAGTTCTACAAACTTTCTTAATTCCAAAAATGTGATTCTGAGAATGTAATTCTGGAAATGTAGTTCCGGAAATGAAACTTAACAAGAGTTTACAAAGATAAAGATTCTACCTTAAAGCACATAGAATCTCACTAAATCAGAGTATACAAGTATAAGAAATTATAAGATAGTTATACATTCCTCAACAACCAAAATGCAATGGAAAAATTGAAAAAATACAAGTAACAAGTAATAAATATTTTAACCCAAAGAGAATGGTATCCAAAAACCTTGGATAAAGGTCCCTAGATTTATACTTTCAAGAAAGTATGTCTTACCCACACCAGGGTAAGCCCTCGATATGAAGATCGCAGTCTGTCTTGTTATCCCCGCATGCCCTCGAACTTCAAGGTAGTCATAACCTCTATCTTCTTATCTCCAGAATCCCACGAATGTACTCAGCAACATTCATATTCACATGAAGAAATTATAAACAAGATGTTCAGTACGTACAAAGAAATAAAGTATCTATCTCTAGAAATCACTTCAGCAGCATGTAATCTCTATATTGATCAACTTTTTCATCAAAGTTAACATTGTGAACTCTTTCAAATGAGCTTCTATTTATAGGCACAGCTTCAACAATCGGATACCTACTCCAACAGTCATATTTTTCCTTGTATTTCGGTGCGACCTGTACACGTGTCACTCAAAAAATGGTTAGTTAGTAATTAATTGCATGACATCATTTTATAACCAAAACAAGAATAAGAAAAAATATGGTTTCTTAACCAAATTCATTTTTTGGAGGGTAAAATTTCAGAGTCTAACCAAAAAACCATTTAGTGTCTATAACACATAGATATTTGGATTCTATATTAAAAGGAATTCAGAACCTGAATTATATATAATTCCATATTTTGAATTTCAAGGAAATTCATAGTCTGAATTAAGTATAATTAGGAGTCTGAATTCATAAGAATTCGGAGTCTGAATTCATAAGAATTCGAAGTTTGAACTTAGAAAGTTAGGAGTCTGAATTCATTAGAATTTGGAGTCTGAACTTAGAAAGTTCAGAGCCTGAATTCATTATAATTCAGAGTCTGAACTTAGAAATTTTGGAGTCTGGATTCAGAGAACTCAGAGTCTGAACTCAGAAAGTTCAGAGTCTGAATTCAGAGAACTCGGAGTCTGAACTCAGAAATTTCAGAGTTTGAATTTAGAATAATTCGGAGTCTGAACTCAGAAATTTCGAAACCTGAATTCAGATCCTGAAAATAAAATTATTTATATCTAAGTATTTATAAGATTCTGAGGTTTTATTTTACAAAATTTAATTTTACACTTAGAAAAAGAACAATGAAAAACATGGTAAGGATAAATTTCCTTGGGGAAGAAAATTTTCCTTATGAAAGTAAAGAATAGGGTAAAAGAGATTTTCCTTAAGATAAGGTTTTCGTGATTTTCAAAACATGAAGGAATGGAAAAGTCATAAGTAAACCTTATTGACTCAACAGTATCAAATAAGTTAATTGTTATTGAAGATTCAATAATGATAGTACCTATCACTATTTTCGGACCTGCATCAACCTCCACTAGAAACTCATCTAATGCATGAACTTGCTTCACTCCTAAGGCCTTTGTATAGATCACTTTAGTCCTTGAAGTATCTGACTACCTCATAGTAGACTTTGGAGCTAAAGAACCCTAGTCATAACAAGGCATGTTCATATCCTAACATAAGTGATGTAAGTGAAAAACATGCCCATAGTTATTTCACACCTTCGATAGAATAGGAAAAAAATTTCATTTGTGTCTGACCTTTCCACACTGGTAGTAATTTAGAGTCACATAGCATACTATAAAATATGGTGCAGAGGAATATCATTTCTAAAACCCACCTCCACCACTCCCGTGATGATCCTACCACTTCCTTTTCTTCCCATATAAACCATTTGAGATTCCACTAGATGGAAGAGAAGAGGTGAAAAATTTAACCTTGACTACCATATTAATCTCATCAATCATATCTCTATCTAACATCCTTATATTTGTAGAAATATTTAACATAAATACCTACGATCTGATAACCGATTGCAAACCATGAAGGTACTTTTAATCCATCATATGGTCATTCATTACCACATCTGTAGTGAAACGAACAAGATTAGAAAACT